>CM039481.1:8411935-8437861 GCA_022433065.1 Begonia loranthoides | reverse complement strand
TACACCCAGCTAAGGCCCCCCTTTTTTTTTTTCCAATGTAATCCAAATAGAGAATGATCCCTCACGATTATAGTCCAAACAGAGAATACCAATCAAATCCATTAAACTAGGATATGCAGCTGACTAACAACATGTTTTAAAGCAACTACCAAGTTCATTCAAACTCACAAATCAACTCTTCAGATTCCCGAAATAACATCAACAGTTTACATAGCATCCAGAATCCATAAAAAAAAGCGGAGGAAGCTTTCTTACATGAAGACCCACAAGCAGCTCTCATCCAAGGAGCTCCTCACCACCACCAGTTCTCGGCTCAACCTCTCAGGAGCTCTCCAGAGAGCTTTCTCCTATCTTTCCTTTCGGTGTCACTTCTCCAGCTTACCCGAGGGACTTCACAGCTTTTCCCTTCCTCCAGAGCACTCCTCACTTCTCTATCTCTCCCTCTGTCCAAATCTCTCTCTCTCTCATCACAACTGCTCAAATCGGCCACACTCCCATATCATGTCTCCTCTCTGTATATCAACACCAGAGAGGAGACACTCTCTCTATCACCACCCAGAAGAAAAGCATGCCCGACAGTCCCTGCCCGATTCCCTTCAGCTTTTCAGATGTGTTCCCCATGCTCCATTGCTGTCGATTTCATCCAGAGCCCGAACTAGGGTAGAAAATCAGTTCAAATGGAACCACAAGCTGGACTATGGCCTTAGGCCAGTCCAGCGTGAACCGCTAGTCCAGCTGCTCCCTCGCGAAACCACCAACCGAATGCCCCTTCCCTTGCAAGAAAATCGCCGACTTCGCCCCTTACAACACCTCCAGCCAACGACCAATGAGGCGAAATGCAGAGGAGGAGAAAAACCCAACCTAACATACCTCCAATAGTTGCCGAAATCGTCCACCGTAGGAGCTCAGATTCATCCCGTCCGTGAAGCCATAGCTGCGACTCGCCACTCTGCTACAACTGCTCGCCAAATGTTGGACAACTTCGCACCACCGTCGCAGCAGTCGTTCAAAGCTCACCGTCCCGATCGTATTCGCGATTTCTCGATCGCACTCCCGGGCCCTTACTCCCTCTCTCTCCCTTCGTTTCCTTCTCGGCCTCCCCAATCCCCCTTTCTCTCTCTCCCCGTTTCTGATTAATGGCCAAAGGCCAAACCGAACCACTATCATGTGTGAACCGGTTTGGCGGAACCGGTTCTCCTCTCAAACCTCCATTTTAATTTCCTTATTCCCATTTCTTTACTCCCTTTATATTTAAATCCCAAATAATCAAAATTACATCTTAATATCTCCCATTTTCTCATTTCTTCAAATGGCCGAAGGCCAAACGAAATGAGGAATGCTAAACCGGTTCTCCAACTTAATCGGTTCAGTTATTTAACAACAAACCCTGACTCTCCTTTAATTCTTTAATTAATATTAAATTTATATGTTTAAGTGTTAAATATTTGTACCACATATTAACTAACCCAAATTATAACTCCAGACTTATTCCAAATATCGTTAAAAGATTATTAAGAGTCCAATTTAAATTTCCTAATTCCATTTTCCTAAATTAATTTTCATCAATTAAATATCCAATAAATTCTCTTAAATTATAACCGAACGATTACGTCCTTGGTAATACCCCGATAAATATTCGATAAATCCAAATACCCCTAATTAATTTCTAATTATTCTTCATTAATTTCGATATAAAAATTTGGGGTATTACAAAAAGTCTAAAAATTTATATATTTTGCAGGGATCTACAGTTGTTGGGGATGCTGCAGGTAGTACTTCATCGTCAGATAAAGATTTTACCAGATTATGGCATATGCGTCTGGGGCATACGAGTGAAAATGAGATAAATGAATTTAGCAAACAATGACTTTTGAATGGTCAGAGCACAAGTAAATTACAGTTTTGTGTTTTCAGGAAACAAAAGAGAGTCAAATTCACTATAGCCACTCACAGTACAAAAGAAATACTAGATTATATCCACTCAGATCTTTGGGGTACAGCAACAGTGCCTTGCAAGGGAGGAGCACATTATATCGTGACTATGATTGATGACTTTTTCAGAAAAGTTTTGGTTCTTTCTAAACAACAAAATTGATGTATTCGCTACGTTCAAGGAGTGGAAAACTTTAATTGAAAAGCAGACAGGAAAGCAGGTAAAATATCTATGCACCGAGTTAGAGTTTTGTTTTGGGAGAGTTCAACTCTTTCTACAGGTCATAAGGAATTATGAGGCATCTGACAGTTCTGGGTACTCCACAGTAAAATGGAGTTGCAGAACGAATGAATAGAACTTTAATGGAAAATGTTCGGTTTATGCTTTCAGATTTTGGTTTACCTAAGTCATTTTGGGCTAAAGCTGCTGCAACTGCTTTTTATATTGTGAATCGTTCTCTATCGAATGCTCTTGATAAGAAAGCTGCTGAAGAAGTTTGGTATGACACTCCTGTTGATTATTCAGTTTTGAGAGTATTTGGTTGTCATGCGTATGCTCATGTTAGTAACGGAAAGTTAGAACCTAGATCATTGAAGTATATATTCCTTGGATACAAGTCTGGTGTTAATGGATATAAATTATGGTGTTCTGAATCCAAGAAAGTTGTATTGAGCAGAGATGTGTTATTTGATGAAGCTGCTATGTTTGCTAATTCATCTTCTAAAGGCTTGACATATAAGACTAATCATTTATCTAGTTGCGAGGTTGATGTTGAAGTTGAATTAGGGTTGACATCAAAGTCTTCAAGTCAGACCAGCTCATATAATCAGGGTGATGTCATTTCCACACAATCACCAGTACTAGTTTCACTAGACTATTCCATCGCTAAAAATAAACCAAGAAGACAGATTACACCTCCTCAAAAATATGGTGAAGTAGATTTAGTTGCTTATGCTTTGAGTGTAGTTGAAAGCATAGATTCTAATAAAGAACCGTTTACTTATTCAGAGGCAGTGAGTTCAAAAAATTCAAGGAAATTGATGAACGCCATGCAAGAGGAGATGAAATCTCTTCCGAAGAATCATACATGGGACTTAGTTAAATTGCCAAAAAAAAAGTTGTTTGTTGCAAATGAGTGTTCAAGAAAAAGGAAGGTACACCAAGTGTTGAAGAAGACAGGTACAAAGCATGTCTAGTTGCTAAGGGGTATAGTCAGATTCCAGGTGTAGACTTCACTGATGTGTTTTATCTGGTGGTTAAGCACAGTTCGATTCGAGCTTTGCTGGGTGTTGTGGCTATGCACGACTTTGAGCTTGAGCAGTTGGATGTGAAAAATGTATTTTTACATGGAGAATTTGATGAGGACATCTATATGTAACAACCTGAAGGTTTTATTGTCTCGAGAAAAAAAGACTATGTTTGTTCTTTGAAGAAGTCCTTTTATGGTCTATAGTAGTCACCTAGAATGGTATAAGAGGTTCGATTCATTCATGCTTGCTCAAGATTTCAGAAAGAGTAATTATGATAGTTGTGTCTACATAAAGAATAGTAAGAATGAGCCAGTGATTTATCTGTGTAACATCCCAAATCTTCGAGCTGAAAGTATAACTTGAGTGATAATTTTGAGATATTGGGAGCTAAGTCGGACAAGTAAAGATATTGGTCAACAAAAAAACATTTGAAATAAGTGAATTATGATAACCTGTTAAGTTCATAGTTATATTATGAGAAGGATTGAGTCAATTGGAGATACTTAGAGTTATATTGGGCGATATCAATTGGATTGATCGTCAGTGGAGGTAGTAAGAGAAAATATAATTGGACATATTTGGATGTTGTAAGGGATGAGAGCTAGTTAACAATAAGGTTAAAGATATAGAATTTATTGAAATTAACTTGAGTAATTTAAGATATTAATCAAGTGAAACAGATATTGAACATCTAAATTTGAATAGTTTTATTAAGGATATGAATATTTATATATATAATTGGAGAAGATGTGGCGGATGAGTTTTGAAAGTGTGGTTGATCATGGTCAAATCAACTTGAATTTTATTAAAGATGAAATAATGAAAAACGTGAATGAAACATATTCCTGAAGAGAGTTTAAACTGTGATCGATCGTGGCGGCAGTTCGGCAATGGGAGATCATCCACCTTGATCATCCATAATTCAAGAACAAAGATTTATTCTGCGGACGTTTGTGGCAGGCGATTGATGGAGTGTCGTCTACCACCGCTATCATCCGCAATTCTATAACAAAGGGATTTACGGGTGATTAATTGAACAGTGGTCGATCGGCTTGAAGGAAATGCATGCGACTACCAATTTATGAAGAGCAATTTGGAGACTTTTAAACGTCTGGAAGACGAAAGGAAAAGTCGTCTATGTTTCCTAAACGTCTGGGAATCGTAGGAGACATGGTTAGATACGCTCGGCACAGATATCACGTAAACAACTGTGGACAGGTTAGATATGCCCGACACAGATATCAAGTAAAAAAATATGGACTAGTTAGATACGCCCGACATAGATATCAAGTAAACGACTGTGGATCGGTTAGATACACCCGACACAGATATCAAGTAAATGACTGTGGATTGATTTGATACGCTCGGCACAGAAGTCAACTGTGGTCTGGTTGGATACGCCCGACACAGATGTTTATATGGTCCAGTTTGATACGCCCGACATATAAATAGTAAACAGATATTTATATGGTCCGGTTTGATACGCCCGACATATAAACAATAAACGAATGTTTATATGATCCGCTTTGATACGCTCGACATATAAGCAAATAAAATAACAATATAAGACATGAATAGTAAAAGAGAAACGAAATAGAAAACCTTATGCAATGTTATAGTAATTGTATGTGAATTCTATGTTTTATATTTATATTACGTACTGAGCGTTAGACTCATAGTTAAATCCCGTTGATGTAGGTAAGGAGCAGATGAATGGATAAATTTGTTGATGGACGTAGCTGATGGAGTGTTGCTTTGTGGATGTTTGTGCTGTTGGCGACATTGACTTGTGGTTATGGCTCACGGAATGGAATAAATATTTTAAAGACTTTTAAGTATTTTATGACTTCAAATAAATGTTTTAAGTTAATGTGTTTATTTAAACAATGAGTTTATGGTATTTACTTGTAAAAGACTTCCGCTGTATGTTTTATAAGATTAAGACTTCCATTGTTTATTACTCTGGTGTTTTATTACGCAATGGTTTTAAAGAAAAGAAAAGTTTTTATACGGAAAAGGAAACGAGATGTTACAATCTGCTCTTATACGTTGATGATATGTTAATCGTAGCTAAAGATATAGAAGAAATCAAAAAGAACAAAGCACAGCTGAGTAAAGAATTTGAGATGAAAGATTTGGTAGCCAAAAAGATACTTGGTTTAGTGATACAGAGAGATAGAAAAGCTGAAAAATTATACCTTAGTCAAAAGAGGGTATATTCAGAAAATTCCCTACAAGTTTAACATGACTAATTATAAACCAGTTAGTACTCATTTAGCAGCTCATTTCAAGTTTTCATCTGATTTATGTCCGCAATCAGAAGATGAAATTAATTATATGTTACAAGTTCCATATTCTAATGCAGTGGGATCTCTCATGTATGCTATGGTTTACACGCGTCTAAATTTATCTTACGCAGTCAGTGTGTGTAACAACCCGATCCTAGATTTTACCGATAAACGATGTAATCAAATCTTGAAAGTAGAATTGGTGTGATATATATGTACATCGTTCCTTTACGCGTTAAGTTGTGACGTATAATTTTTGTGGAAATTAAATATGGATAAAAACTTAATAAAAAATACAAAGGAAAAAGGAATTTTGGCCCATTAGGATGCCTGCGGACGAGAGGTGTCGTCCGCAACATGCTTGGAATGTCATCCAGACTTTGAGACGACTCGGGACACCTTTCAGTGTCCCAACCTCACTATGCTGAGGAGTTGCGAACGCGGGACACGAATGAGACAAGAAGCGTCTGTATCGAATCTGTTTAAGTCTGGGAACTTTAGGATGATTGCGGGCGCCAGTGGACGAGGAAGGGAGGTGTCTGAATTGAATCTGTTCAATTCTTGGACACATTCGAACGCTATATGCGGATGCTACGGACGTGGGAGAGCCCATCCGAATTGAATTTGTCTAATTCAATTCCTCAAGCGGACGACTAATGTAGAAGCCATTAGCATCCAAATCGGGACTGCAGACTGTATGGACGAAGGTAGGGACACCGATTTTTTGTCAGAAGTCAGACTTTAGCTTTCAGATATTTGGTCTTGCGGACACATGTAGACGTGAGCAAGTCATATGCACTCATCCGAATCGTATCAGTTCAGTGACAGAATTAAACTTAAATCAGAAGATGAAAGACGTGGGTTTAGTGGGACACTGCATGACGCCTCTCACCCACAATTTCTAACTATTGAGGGTGTCGCTGGCACCCATCTACCTCACGTATGACGTGCCCCCAGTAGGAGCCCTATTTCTTGAGCCCTCATCCCCTCCTCCACGTTTTCCTGTTCTTCCGAGAAGTGTTGGGTTTTCTGCGTGGAAGTAGTTGTCGGAGGAGCTGTTGTCTGTGAAAGGGAAATCTTCAAAGGTAAGGAATGGGTTGTCTTGTCCAGGTGGAGGCCCTACACCCAAGTAAATTGTGTGTGTGAGTGGTTATGATTGTTGAGAATTCTGTAATTTGTAGTGCCCTCGTTTCTATAGTCTTCCTTGGATATATTACTCTGCCATTTAATTACAGATTTTCCTCACTTATTTAGATGGCTTGCCTTGTGAATTAGTTTCTTGAAAACAAAAGTATATTGCTATTAGTTCCATATCTTACAGCTTAGTGTTTGATGATGAGTATTGAAATGTTAGGTTGGTAAAAGTTAAGCATGACTGACACTCAGATTTGAACTAAGAACCCCATAGAAAATGTAAATGATGAATCACCCAAAATCTATGTGTCACTGAAAATGTATCAAATTGTCCATTTTTTTTAGTATGTTGTTATGGGTTTATTACTGTTTCAGAACATGGTTTTCTCTTTGGATACATGTGATTTATTTTCTATGTTACACATGTCCGTTGTATTATCTCCACTGTTGCCATACTCGCAGAAATATATTCGTTGCCATTTTCGATAACAAGCATGTTAGTTCCACTGTTTTGTTGATATTATAGTTAATGCGATTTTCATTTTTCTGTCGGCATGCTATCCTATGTTTATTCATTGTTATTAAGCTCGTTTGGTTAAGTATTGATGCTACCAGATCCTTAATTGTTCACATGTTTGTTTCGATACGTTATTTGATATAGTTGCAGTAAATCGTAGTTGTTGTGAAATATGTCTTTTGCTATGTTGTTCGTTATTAAACATTGTCAACCATGGACATTAATAAGTCTGAGTTCGCTGTTTTTTTTAGTTGCTTGAAAGCATGACTTGTAGCTCTGTTTAGTGGCATGTTACTGCTGCTTTGAATAACGAATTCACGTATGAATAACATCTATTTTCTGTCACATCGTTGGTTAGCTAACAACATAAGAAAATGTTTATCTCTGTTTCTATGTTCATTGTTTAAGAAGCATGATCTATTGTCATACTTTTATTACTTTACGTTGTTGTACCATCATCATTAAGAGCATGATTTGTCATTCGTTTAATTACTTGTATTGCTAATGTTATTATTACATAATAAGCATATTCTCGCTGTTCCGTATCATTATCTCTCGCTGCAATTAATACTGATTAAAAGCATGTTGGATGTTGTATATTTGCTGCTGAGTATAGTCGTTAAAATGTGCACGTTTTGCTGTTCTTCCTTGTAAATTTTCAGCTGTTTATTTCCTCTCTAAGGAATATGATTCGTTGCTTTATTTTTGTTGTTATCGTACACTGCTCATTTGTGTTTAATAGTGGGAATTCATTTAATAGTATGATCTCATTTAATAGCATGATTTCATTTAGTACCATGATCTTACTTGATAGCATGATTTTATTCAATGGCATGATCTCTCTTTAAAAAGCATGCTTCATTGTTTTACTTTCGCTATTTTTTTTAAGATAATTGCACGCTGCATGGTTTCGTTAAATAGCTTATAGACTGTTAGCCACTTTATTTTCGATTGACGATTAAGCATGCTATTGATTTCCATCGTTTCTTAAGTTTAGCTAGTACACCCTGTTTCCCTTATGTGTTAGATAATGTTATTTTATCTTAAATTCTTTAATGTATTATTGCTTAGTGTCCATGAATATGCTAATTTAGATAGAAGTGTTCTCATACATTCATATAATAGAAACAAAGTAGGGGGTACTCCCACGGGGTGGTCCTCACATGCATGGTAAGGAAAATAGAACGATAAGAAAAGACTAAGGAAAGGAATAAGGAAGTTGTAAGGCGGATGGGTAGCGACCCTAGTCTGGTAATTAGGAAATGCCCCTACCTTATCGGGAATGGGATCTAGTTGCCCATAGGAGGTTAGGTCCGACTCACTATACCATCCCATATGGGTCTTCCAATCTCTAGCTCGAAGTACGAGTAAAGAACAAAAGAAAGAAAGAACGTAAGAGAAGAATTGGTTTGGGTGGCCCCCATTCCAAAGGAAACTAAAGAGGCACATATGCATTTGTTTTCCCCATTTCCTTACTGAGCGAAAGCTCACGTCCTTACTTGTGGTCTAGGTAATGAAGTAATTATGCCAAGAGTTATTGAGGAGGCCATTTCGGTGGAGCCTGCGGCATATCCGAAGGAGACGCAAGTGGAGTAGTAGTAGTAGTACAGCACTAAGACAAGAAAGGAAAGTTGTTTTAAAAAGGGTTTAACGTCAAACATGGTTTGTAAACGTTAATTTATCATTTTGTCCCTAGTTGCATACGTATTAGGATTATGAGAACTTTAATTAACGTTGGTTTGTGACGCTTTTAAATTACGTTTCTGCATATTGTTATTAAGCATAGCTGTTCCTTTTGAATTAAACCAGTTATTTTAGTAAGTTGGTAACACTCGGATTTTCTCGACACTCTGAATTTTTTTATAACATCAAACGTTTTCCAAATAAAGTTTCTTTAAAGTTTTTAATTAATTATAAGTTGCATAAATTCTTAAGGGTAAATAAGAATTCGGGTCGTTACAGTGTGGTTAATAGGTACATGACAAATCTGGGAAAGAAACACTGGAAAACTGTAAGTGGATTCTTAGGTATCTGCTTGGAACTAGTGATATTTGTCTTCAATTTGGAAGAACTAAAGATCTTGTCATTAGATATGTTGATTCAGATTATGCAGGGGACTTTGATAAGAGAATATCTCTTACAGGATATGCTTTTACAATTGGGGGTTGCACTTTTAGTCGGAAAGCTACCTTACAGGATATCGTTGCATTGTTTACTATAGAGGCATAATATATAGCTATTACAGAGGATTCTAAAAAAGCTATATAGTTAAAAGGGTTGTTTGATGAGCTCAGCGAAAACTTACTGATTGCCACAATGTTTTGTGACTGTTAGAGTACTATCTTTCTCACTAAATATCAAATGTTTCATGAGAGGACAAAGCAAATTGATATTCGTTATTATTTTGTTCGTAAAATAATTGCTCGTGGTGATTTTGCTGTGAGTAAAATTAGTACTCATGATAATTCTGCTCATATGATGACCAAGATTTTGCCCACATCAAAGTTCAAGCATTGTTTGATCTTGGTTGATATTTGCTACTGATTTCGCTCACAGAGGCTTTAGTGGAAGATGAGATTTTCTAGAGTTTTGAAGATATATTTTATAGAGTGGAATTCGCATCAATGTGGAGATTGTCAGGGTTCGGTGCGATTTGGATTCTAATTGGGTCAAGTCAGTTTTAGCACACATTAGGAATTTTAGTATAACTAAGATTTTCTGTTTACTCTATAAATATATGCTTGAGTCGCAAAACTCATTGGTGATTTCTTTTATCTGCCCGTGGTTTTTTACCCGTCTTAGGTTTTTTACGTAAATCTCAATGTCTGTTATATTCTGTTTCTTTTTTCTAATTCTCGTTCAAATTTCAACAAAATGTGACAGCAATATTTACCTCTTTCATTTCTCATAATTTGAAATTTTAGTTATTCATAAAATTACTTAATTTAACTTATTGCTAACCCAATAATTCAGGTGAGTCTAATGATCCTTTTTGAAGATGAGTGGGTGGGTGGACAACACCAGGAAACCTGATGCCCGGGGAAGGAAGACAACAGACGACACGAACCTTCTCAACTGATGCAGTAGCCACAACCCTCCTTATAACGTACCTTGCTCTCAAAATAAAGCCAAAGGTAGTGGTGGCTAACGAGCCGAGCCTGCCGAGCCTAAAAAAGTCTGGCTCGTCGAGCCTGTCGAGCTCAACGAGCCTGCCAAGCCTAACGAGCCTGCCGAGCCTAACGAGTCAACCGAGCCTAACGAGCCTTAACGAGCCAAGCCTAACGAGCTAAATATACATAAATAATAATATCTTATATAAATATATTATAAATTATTTTCAATATTATACAATTTAAAACTATAATAAACATTTATTATTATAATGTGAAAATACTATAATTAATAATTTAATTGAATAAATATTTTCATTGTATTGAATAAATATTTTTAATACAATTTCAAAATGAAAATGAAAATGAAAATTTCAAATTTAAATTACAATTTTAAAGCACAACTTACAAGATAAAGAAAATATATGAAAATGAAAATTACAATTTCAAATTTAAATAAAAATTTAGTCTTCGACATCCAAAATTTTGAATTTTTCAACTATGTCATCTTCTCGTTGTTGATCTCTCATCACATCGTCGTTCTAATCCTTCATGCAAATGAGTGCCTCAACGATTTCTGGTGCAAGTCTTCCTCGTTTATCATCGTACACACGTCCACCTGCACTAAAAGCAGACTCCGATGCTACTGTAGAGACCGGAGGTGTTAGTAGATCACATGCCATTCTAGAAAGAATAGGAAATGAAATAGAGTTGACTCTTCACCAAGCCAAAATATCAAAATCCTCGGGGCGAGAAATGTTATGGTAGGTGTTAAGAAAAATATCGAGTTCATTTCTTTGTGAATTATAAGAATGAACATTGCTATTTATTTACTTAAATATATCATACATAAAATCTTGTGGATCTCCACCACAAGCACCACTACTAGAACTAGCAGACATATGTGAAGAAAGAATTGAACGATTATTAAAATATTTAAATTCATAAAAAGAAAATAAATTATCAATTTCATTTTTTAATTGAGCACCATTAATTGAAGAAAAAATACCTAAATTAGAAGAAATACTATCAACCATTATACACACTCCAGTTAATTTAAATCTAGGATGCATTATGCATGCAAAACAAAAAATATTAGGTATGTTAAGCTAATATTTTTTAAATTTTCTTTCCATTTTTTCAATTAATGCACAAAATTCGCTTCTTTGTCTAAATTTTTGAAAAGTACCCGTTAATTTTATAAAAAATGGGAGAACAAGATGAGTAGTGGGATGATAAATTCCCGAACATTCATTTGTAGCTTCAAAAAATGGTTTTAAAAAATCAAAAAATAAATTAGCAATATCGCAACTATTATGATCAAGAGTAATACATTTTGTTTTTTCACTAATATAAGCACAAATAACTAACCAATATGGCTTAGGATTTTCTAACATTAAATAAGTCAAATTCCACTTTGTATCTACATCGATTTTTAATTTTCTTGGTTTAAGTTGAGCAGCTTTACAATATTCTTTATATTCTTGTTGTCGCGTATTAGATAAAGTAATATAAGAAATTGCAGATCGAATATATTCAATATGAGTCGAAATAAGCGACATGCTATCTCGAACAACTAAATTTAAAATATGACAAACACATCTCATATGAAAAAGAGTATTATGAGCCGTATCTAATTGAAATAACCTTTTAAAATTCAAGAATTGCAACATCATTAGCAGCAGCATTATCTAGCGTAATACTAAAAATTCTATCTCTAATAGCATATTCTATAAATGGTAACACCACCATGTGGATATTCACAACTACGAAATCCTAATATTCTTTTATTAATTGCCAAGAGTCATCAATAAAATGAGAAGTAACGACAATGTATCCTAAAGCATTAGGTGCACTCCATAAATCAGAAGTAATACAAATAGACATAGACGGAGCATTTGAAAAAACACAATTAATTCATTTTTCATATTATTATACATTTTAATAATATCACTTCGCGTCGTACTTCTAGGGACTCATTTAAAACTAGGATTAATATACTCTTTCATAAAATTTTGAAATAACTCGCTATCAAACATTGATAAAGGTGCCTCAGATAGTGATATATATTTTGCTACTCCTTCTCTCATTTTATTATGTGAATACATAAAATTGCCACTACCACTAGCATTTATGAGTGTTTGTGTAGGGTCTCTCACTTGCTCGTCTGAGTGACATTTTGTATAATGCCTACCAAGTGTGCTAGTAGAACTACCGGATTCGTATGCATAATGTTTAATACAATATTTGCATTGTGCTCTACTTTCTATTTTTCCACCAATTTTAATATCTTTCATTTCAAAATGATTCCATACATTCGACGTTTTACTTCTTTATTTTCTAGGTGAAGATGTGGATGCATATGCAGATGATTGACCAATTGAAATTGCGAGATTATCTTTCCTAATTTCCTCAATATCATCATTAGTGTCATTGAAAGTGTCAAGCAAAAAATCACGTGGATCCATAATTATAAAAATTGACTACTGTGAAACAATTAATAATAAAAATGATATCGCACACCAATTACTCAACAATACTATGCAATTGTTGTGATCACCTGCTCCCCGAATACGAGTCATACAAAAATTGCAAAAAAAATTATTTGTTTCGCAATACACATTAAATTAAAAAAATAAAATATACCTTTGAAATTGGGAGAAAGATGGAGAGATTAAGCAATTGAGAAATGAATGGAAAGATTGAGATATTGAGAGAAAAATTGATGAAAAGATTGAGAGAATGTGAGAAAGTTTGGATGAAAAATTTGAGAGATAATGAGAAGTATATATAGCCTATATATTGCCAACCGTTGGATCAAGCAACGGTCTCAAGACCGTTACTTGATCACATTTCATTCAGCCTGAAGCTGAATACACAACAACGGTCAACAAGGCCATTGCTGTGTTGAGAATGGGATCGTTGGGCAACAAGGCAACAGTCACTGGACCGTTGCCATCGCCACTCACCAACGGGGAAGGCAACGGTCCAGTGACTGTTGCCAACACCAACGGTCTTCGGACCGTTGCAATTGCAAAGCAACGGTCGGAAGACCGTTGCAAAGAGAGCTCGACTCTCACAGAGAGAGTCGAGACTCTCACCTCGACCGTCATAGAGAGTCAAGACACTCATAGAGAGTCGTCCTTTCCCAACGGGCGACGGCACCGAATTCGAAGCTCGGCGACGGCGACAACGAGCACGAGATTAGCAGACTACAACGAACACGATGACGAGCTTCGAAACTGGAATGCGAGCCGCCGCCGACCTCCTCTAGCCTGCGACAACCTTCGTTCGTCAACGCCTCGACACTCGATAGTCGACGACGAGCTTCGTCCTTCGACGCCCCGACAACGAGCTTCGTTCGTCCTTCGACGAACTCGGGAGCCAAGTTTTTCGGGCTCGGCCAGGGTTGGACGGGCTCGGGAGACTCTGGGACCGCCAGGGTGGTTGGCAGGCAGGCTCGCCGGGCCAGCCCGCCAGGCTCGCGAGCCAGCTCGCTAGCCCGGGCTCGGCGAGCTCGCGAGCCAAGGTTTTTGGGCTCGGCTCGGCCCGCCTACCGGGCCCAGGCCGAGCCCGCTCGGTTACTGTAGCGGGTCGAGCCGGCGGGCTAACGAGCCCGCCTGCCCGTTAGCCACCCCCTAGCCAAAGGAGTGTCCTAATTTATGTAATCCCAAATTACTTTGTTTAAAATTTATTTATTAGAGTAAATAATTTATTATTTTAATTATTTATAATCTCCCATAATTATTGTAAACAACATGCCATCGCATAAAATTATACTATAAAGTTAGAGTGTAGTTCTAACATTTTTTCAACTTTGAATTAGTGAATTGAATAATATAGAATAAAAGGCCAAAGTGTATACAGGAGAAATTTGACAAATTTCTAACATTACTCATTTGACAAACTTGTGAAATTACTCATTTTCCCCTCAAGGATGCTCAACCTTAAGGAGGGGAACAAGAAGCCTGCACATGTGATACCAAGAATGTAAGGCAATTAAAAGAACAAAGCTCTCAATTGACATGAAATATAGTACAAGAGAAGGGACCAGTTCAAACACTTGTATCAGGTCAAGTTGGGAAAGAAGCTCTTCAATGTCCACAGTTTTATTGGATTAAGCTTCAAGAATAATCATACAATGAGATACTCTTGTCATCAGAGACACTAGCAAGTCGACCAGCTCGCACACCGAGCCCACCTACAGGTCGAAATGCCACACCCCAAACTTGATCATTATGGTTACTCATGGTTTGAACTGCTGCTCTCATACTAAGATCCCACAGCCTCACGGTTCTGTCACTCGAACCTGTTGCGACAGCCGCACCATCAGGGCTCACATCTATGCTCAAGACCCAGCTCCCATGGCCAGACATAGCCCCAATCAGCGCCTTCCCCTCGGCATCGTAGATGTGCACGTGAGCATCGTCGGAGGCAGAAAACAGGAGGCGTGGCTCGACAGGGGAGTAAATGAGGGATCGAACAGGCATGAAGTGGCCTTCGAGGTGGTGTAGAAACTTGGCACGAGGAATGTCAAAGATGGAAATAGTTCCATCCATTGACCCACATGCGAGTCGTCTTCCATCAAGACTCCATGCAACTGAGAGCACAAACTTCTTGCTTCCACTTTTATCCACGGGCTTGGGTCCTTCTGGACGAGGAATTGATAAAGTGGCAAACAATTTCCAAGTGGCGGTGTCCCAAAGCTTCACTGATGCACTACCTCCCCCAGCAACTGCTAAAATTGTACCCTGATAAGAAAAGCAACATTTATAACGGTTTTACACAAGAATATGACAAATTACACTAAATAAAATGCGGACACTAAAACTGACGTCATCTATCAACATCGGGCAAACAGGAATTAACAGTGATGCCAGTTTATACGGAGCTAAGTAAGCATATGCTGAAGCTCGAAGATAAGATAAGGAAAAGTGGTTGTATGTCATAAGATCCGCTTCTACAACCTAATTGGTCCATAATAATTTTCTATCTTCTACCAGGAAATGACATTTTAAAAGGATTCAGCATTTTTTTATCGGGAAAAATACATAATGAAGTACTCTCTTGTTATGCAATGAATATTGAAATTTCACCAGGAAGAATCGTTAAGGCCATTTTTTAAGCTCTGAAGCACTCTTGCTGATGAATGTAATTGTGAAAGCACATTAAATAAGATATCTTATACCAAAGGTACTGATTGCAGTTAAGGACACCCAGTAAAACCAAAGGATTTTACTCTCAAGCTAAAAATCGATGAAATATGTGCTTAATGCTTCACCCCATAATAGAAATGACAATGCATAGATTAAAGCATTGGAACTACAAAGTTAAAGGAAGCACAAACTTCATTAAGGAGATATTATACTAAAGCTGCTATGAGCCACCTAATGTAATTCAAGTATCTTGCGTTTCAATCTCATCACATGTTGGAGACATTAGATTTTGCACAAGTTAAAAATAATGAACAATTATCCAATCAACCTCTAACTCTAAAATAGAATGTGGATGCGACGATCCAAATCCATGGAGTTCCAAGCAAAACCATGTCAAGTAGTTCTAAAATCGAACGATTGTTCCCCAGAAGAAAACGTAAATGAAGTACTAGCTCATCTGTTTATCCTCTATATTAACTCAGAAACCAACTAACTAGAAGCAAAATTTCCCATATTACCTCAGGATTGAAGCGCATTTGCCAGACTTCGGAGGGCGGAGCTTCGAGAGTGGCAATGGTAGCGTTGGAATCAACATCAAAAACTCGCACAAAGCTATCCAGGGAGGCAGAAGCAGCGATATAGCCGGACGGGTGAGCCGCAACGGACACCACTCCCAGGCAGTGGCCGGTGTTGGTGCGCTCTAAATCGAGCTCGTCAGGTTTCCAAAGCTTGACTGTCTCGTCTAGTGAACCGGTGAGAAGAAGGGACGGCCGGGAATCGGTGCCCGGAACCCACGTAGCGGCCCAGACCGACTCATCGTGAGCATCCTCGATAGATTTCAGGCCGGCGAGCTTCATACGGTTGCTGTTCTTCGATTAAAACCCTAGCGGAAACTGATACCAGAGCCCGAACTTAGCAACGAGTAATATATTCAGGTTCACTGCCGATGTACGACTTTATTAGTATTAAGAAATAAAAAGGAGTAAAATAACTATTTGAAAAAGCTTTTTTTTTTTGGCTTCTATTTCACAATTTAACTTTTCAGATATTTATTAATTGATAAAAATAATAAATATTTTTTTAAATGTTTATAATTTAACTTAATTATTATCCTAATTAATAAATATCACCTCATAAATTAACCAAATAACCACTAAACTATGAAATTAATGACAAATCAACCACTGTACAATTTTTGCTAACAACTTAAACTTTAAACTATGAGAAATGAACGACGCAAATATCATCGTTGCTTGTTGAAATAAATATTACTGCGGAGAGATGCCGAAACATTACTATCTGCAATTTTAATTCTTTTTCAGTTTTATACTAAAATAGCAGTAATTGAAGCAATCTTACTGCGAAGATGATGCCGAGAAGTTCCGACATGGTCTTCTCGTCGTCTAAAACAATTCCCACGTTTTCAATTTTTCGAATATCTTTCGATGGCTCGCCCCTCCTCTCGATTTCACCCGTCCAATTTGAAATGAAAGTAATAGTCCTAATATGGGGTGTAATTAGGCTATCTAACTTTTTTGTATGATATTATACTTTTATAACCTAAGTGTCAAGTGATTTAACACAAATAAATATGCAAACAATAGCAAATATAAGAGTAAGAGATAGAAAGTTAACACCGATTTGTTAATGCGGTTTGGCCAACCTTGCCTACGTTCGCGCTTCAAGATTCCCTATTAAAGATTCCTTAAACCAATAACCTCCTTGGTTATTGTTCATTGAACTTCATAGGCGTCAATCAAGCTGTTACACTTTGATTATTGCAGGGCGTCATCTTTTCCTTTGACTGTTACAAGGTGTCGTGCTTGATTGTCATAAGATTACAATGGAGGAATTGAAATATTACAATTTAGAAGTCTAAATCTCAAAGATATAAAATCTCAAGTGAAGGGGTAGAGAGAGTTATGGTCATACACTCATTTGTTGAAGAGAATCTCATGTGAATTTGGCAGCACTTCGTTATGGATTCTCCTCATCTCTACTTTGTAATTTAGAGTGGCTTCTATTTATAAAATCTACACAATAGTCAACCACTCAACATTTCGCTCGACCTCTTCCTGACCATTGGATTGTTACCGTTGGATTGGTTCGGTCGTTTGCTATTTCAGTCTCGGTCAACCGCATCATGTAGTCTGAAACAAAGTCTCCTCTATGTAAGATGTTTGGTCAACTGCATCCTCTGCACCGGTCGACTGCTCCAATGCTTTAGCATTTTGGCGAGCAATCTATCATTTTGCCCGTCGATCGTGTCTTTATATCTGGTCGACTGCTCCAGTCCGTTTAGCTCTTCTTTAACCTTTTTGGTCGACCACCTTATTGTTAGGTTGACCTCTTCTCCGTGTTTTGCATCTTGTGCAGCTTCTAAGTCTCAATATTCAACATATTAGCTTCATGGACTTGAACACATATATTAGTAAAGATTAATACCCGTATTAAAGATATTTCCATTGAAGATCAAAGATAAACATGATAATAAATTCAATATATATTCAAATGATAAACAACTTATAATCAAGTTAATTCAATCATCATAAAACAATTAAGCATAATGTCTATTAGGCTAACAATCTTCTCATTTTTTTATGATAACAAAATATATTAAGTTTTTTATTACTCCTCTAAGCATGAACATGTAATATTGCATGATTTAATCTCTCCCCTTTAGTCTATACAATTTATCTATCATTTGTTCATACAACTCATGCTATTATAAACACTTAACTTTTCTCTCCCCCTTTGACATTATCAAAAAGAATCATTGGGGAAATTACAATAGAACAAAATATTTCTTCCCCTTCATCAATATACTAAAAAAATTGATGCACCAGCGGAAGCAGGGTAAAAATATAACCTGTTGAATAGTTGAGTTTGTAAAGACCCAGATTTAAAATCACGTGAAATTTAAAATTTTTCTTTTTATAAAAACGTCAAGAGTATTTTTCCTTTATAAAACCCGATTATTAAAACTCTTTACTTAAAACATTTATCAATTGCAGTGGAAGTAATAAAATCCTTTTATGAAACGCAGCGGAATTAAAACAAGGCATTAAAGAATATTAAGTAATTTACAAACCCTTTTTACAAATAATTTTCATTTAATTCTTTAGCTCAGCTAGCCACAAGATTCATTCGTGCAAATCCTTCATCAACTGTCTTTGACCTATTCACTTATTTCTCGTACATACCTACATCAACAAGACTTAAACTAATGAGCCTAATGCTCAGTAAGTGATATAATGAAATGCAATGCAAATGTTATGTATGATCATATGATGCATTACAGAAAAGAGCCGTATCTCTTCTAGAAGTCAAGAGCGGGATACTCCTTAGGGTCATGTGGCCTAACCAGTCACTCTGATGAGGAGGTACATCTATCAAAGGTGTTCCACATGCTGGTACCCTACCTTTGTTAAAGACGTTAGGGATTTCAGAACGGGAGAAGAATGAACCTAGATTCCATGTAGCTAACACCTATCTCACCGCTCCCTATGTGGGAGTAACCTACCAATGGAATGTCACCGATCTCCCAAACCCCCCACACGCCTATTTATATATATTAGGTATGACATGCAATATGTTCATGAATTCATATAGTCCTATCATGATCGTATAAATGTCTAATAAACATATAATTAAAAAAACCTAAATCTAGTAAACATACAACATGCAATCCTAATTCTTGTGATGTAGGGTCCGAAGACCAAAGCACAGTAAGTATCAACTTACCTGACATCCGCAATGCGTTTCCGTACTTCAAGATAGCCTTCACAATACCTTACAATTCAATAACATTTAATTATTAAAATCACAACCCATTAATCTCAATACATTTTTCATTTGCTACTTACTAAAATCCTTAACCCAAGTTTAACTTAGACACTTAACCGTTTCCGTCAACATTATTCTTTAACACCAATTACAACTCGAAAATAATATTCTCTAGTAACAATCTATCCTTTATATTATTGTCGCAACTATTCTCTTTAAACTATTTCCAATTAGAATATAATTTCGACAGAATATAACCAGAAACATCGAACTGACATATTCATATTGACTAAAACCCAACAAAAAAGTCCAAACAGGATTTACATATTATCAACCACATGCCAAAACATATCCAAGCCCAAATAGAATACACACCCAAGCTTTAATCTCACATACAACATACTTTCATTTCTCCAACAAAAGGCAATAGCAAAACTAAAGCACTGACTTCACATCATTCATAAAAAAAAACACTCCTTTCCAGAGAACTAATCCACAAAGCATCACCCTCACAATATTCATAAGAGCTGCAGTCTGTACATTATATCCACAAAGCTATACTTACAAATATTAACCAATGGAAAATACTCAATTGCATAGAACTAATATCAAACATCGGTGCACTGTATTATCCATTCTTTTATCTCCCATTAAATATCCTTTAACAAAAAGGCAACAACAGAAATAGACATATACTAAGGCAGCAATTAATCACAGAGTTGAACTAAACTAACAACTGTGCACAATATCCAAACATCCGAGAAGGAGATCATCATACCAAAGGCACTCGAGAAGACCAAGGAATAGGAGCTACTTCCTCACCTTCATCTCTGCCATTTTTTCTCACGCACCCAACAACTCACTTTTCACATACTGCTCCCGGTCCATTCACAAAAAGCACTCACCAGCCTTGGCCATTTCATCACCCATCATCGGCTATCACTTCTAAATAGGCAGAGAAGATGCAAGTAAGCAGGGGAGTCACATACTCCAAAGGAAGGTGGTCCACTGTCCAAACTCCACGTGGAAAACGTGCCAGAGGAGCAGCTGGAGTAAACCAGCTCCGGCCTGGTCTAGCCCGAACGCACGGGTCGTGGTTCACCCTCCCCTGCCATCACATTCGCCCCTGCCATCACTGTCGTCACCGATTGGTCCACTAAATCATCTGTTACAGAGTCGAGTTACTCGACAATCAACAATTGAAACACTTACCTTGGACAACCACGAAGAGAAACGTAGCCACGCGGTTTGCTCACCCCGCCACCAGCTCAGACATTCTGAGCCCTAGCTTGCTGCAACATGCCGGAAGCCGGACATCGTGCATGCCACGAGGGAGCCTAGCTCACCACCGTCATCTCCGTTCTTCCATCGTCACTCACTCGCGCCTCTTTTCTCCTGTTCGCCCTCATCTCCCTCTCGTTTTCTCTCTTTTCGCCAGTGAAGAATGGCCAAAGGACATAACCAATTCTCCCCCTTTTCTTTTGATTTTTTTCCTTGACCTAAACCATGGCTAGTGAGAACCGGTTCGGCTGAACCAGTTCAGCCATTCACCACTCCATTTAATTCTTTTCCTTTTTAATTTAAATTTTATTTTTACTCAATTAAATTCTTCTATTAATTATTTAATTAAAATTTTCATTTAATTAAATTATTTTCAACCCAATTCTAATTCCTGACTTATTCCAAATATCGATTAACAATTATTACGGGTCTAGTTCAAATTTTCCAATTCCATTTCTAAATTAATTTCCCTTTAAATAAATCCTTGATTATTATCCAAATATTCCCTAATTGAATTTCTCATCAAATAAATCTCTAATTATCCTTAATTAATTATATTACAAAGATCAGGATATTACAGAGTTGTTCAAGAAGTGTTTGATAGACCAAGGCTTGAAAGTGAGAAAAAGCGGCTGATCAAGTAAGGAAGGAGATCGAGCACAAATCTTCTATTTTCAATTGTCCACAAATTTGCGGTAGTAAGAGTGGTCGAACGGCTAAAGGTACAAAAAAGACAGAAGCTTTCCAAAATCTACCACAAAACACTTATGGAAACTTGAACTTTGGAAACCAATAGCTCTCCCGTTTTAGAAGCTTTTTCTTTGAACTTTTGACAGCAACTTTGTCGATGTCCCTCCAAAAATAAAGATAAGAAGCACCACAGATTTGAAAATATGTATGGAAGAAGTCCATTGGTTGGAAATAGCAAGTAGTTACACTTGTAACCCCCGTATTGATGTCTTTGCCAATGAAACTCCTTTGGAAAGTTGGATACCACTTCACACACTCTTTCTTGAAAAATTAAGAGTACGAATGCTAATAAGAGAGGCTACTCAACTTACAAGTAACCTCAATCTTGTGATGTAACACACACAAGGAACTTTGGATGCAACTCACCAAATGTTTAAAAGAGGAATCACTCAAATTTCAAAAATAAAGCAAAGACTTTTTCTATTTAAATTTCACTGTCTTAAACGTTTATATAAGGTGGCTATAAATAGCTAATTACGAACTATAGAATAGTAAATACTAAATAAGTAAAATATCACATAATCAGTTATAATATCAAATTTCACATAAGTGGCCGATTTTGTACTTAAGGGTTACTAGGTAACTTAACTTAAAGTTTATTTAATTAATTAATTCTTTCTTCTTCTTCAAGTCTAGAGGTCTTTTGGCAGCTATTCCTTCTTGAGTTTGGTCACTTAGATGGTTTCCATGTATTGACTTTCCTTAGTCTCCAAGCTTGGTCCATTGGGCTTTGCACAATATTTTCTCTCTGTTCCATGGGCTTTTGACATAGCACAAAAACTCCAATTTTAACTATCCAGCCTATTCTAGAAAGCTTAAGAAGTTAGCTACAATCTTTATGAAATACTATTTTTGATAAAATGTTGTTCAAAATACCAAAACCATCAAGTACTTGTCAATGGTCAGAAAATAGGTAGATTTGTGAAGTTTACCAAATCTTCTACACTTGTTCTTGAACTTCCATTTATGTTTGATCTTGAATATCTCCATGATACTTTTGAAAGCTTGATTGTTGATTTGTGGTCCATCATCCTCTCAGGGTTGAAAATAATTTGACCTCGAATCAAGTCTTTTTCCTCTATAGTCTTCTTCATCACAATAAGAAGATTCATCACGGATCATGAAACTTATAAAGATTTTAAATTCCTCATGAGTTTAATAAGACAACAAGTCTTGTTTGTTGTGGTAGGTCAACACTATCAAGATTTCCAAAACCTTCTCATGTTTGAACAACAACTCTGATACTTGACTCTCATTCTTTGCCATAGAGTTAGAAGAAATGTAGACCACCTTTTTCAAATTAATAACTCTCATAGATACATCTTTGTGAACACCTTTAAGTATGTCTGGCCAAAGAGTAATTCCTTCATAATCTTCTTCAACAAAATAAGATGTGTCATGAACCTTGAGATTTGCAGTGTCTTCAAATTCCTCATGAATGTAATAAGGAAACAAGCCTTGTTTGTTGAAGTAGGCTCACTCTCTTGAATTTCCCAAAAACTCATTCTCATGTAATTTGCAAGGATTTTCCTCACAAAACTTCTTCTCATGATTGAACAATAACTTGGCCGCTTGATTCTCATTCCTTGCCATCGAGCTAGTATGTAATGTAGACCTTCTCTTTTAATTTACCAAAAACTCCCACAAAGTAATAGTGTATGACTCCAACCAAACATAATAAAGGTAATATTTGTATTGGTGCATGAGCCACTAATTTTGTCTTTCCTTTCTTGTACTTGATCATGTATGGGAAACACTCTAGTAACTCATTTTTGGATAATGATGCCAAATTAGGTAAGTAGTATTTGAAACCATAAAACAAATGGTTATCAAACTTAACAAAATCATTATCATTCTTATTGCCATAAAAGTATTGCCATAGAATCAAAACAATATCAATGTCATGCAATATGAAAGTTTTTCTCATGGTATAATATGTTCTTCTAGTCCCAAAATAGCAACTAAGTCCAACACTAACAAACCTTTGAATTACCAACTCAGTATCTTCAAAACTAGCTATGTGAAAGTTGTTAATCACCATTGGATCTTCATCGAAACTAAAGTAACCATCCTTATCATGACGATCGCCATACCAAAATAATTTAACATAAGAGTCTTTCCAAATAGCCAAACTAATATCAACATCATCAAATAGCAAAATCTTCCTCAAGATGTAATATGCTCTTCTACTGTAATACCCTGAAAATATTTTCCCCGTTTTATGGATGTATTAAATTTGGATAAGTAATATATATGAATATTTTGTCATATTGCATGATGATACGCGTTAAATTATGTTTGGGAAGCATGGGGTTAATACTGGAAAATTAATCTAAATGTGAAAGTTAAGGAAAAATGTGTACTTGTGGGTTTTTGGACAAAGTCCAGACGGCGCGGACGAGGGAACAATGAATCTGTACAATTTTGGGGACATTTCGGACGCGTCTATCTCGTCCGAAATTAGGCGCGGACGTGGAAGAAATGAATCTGTACAATTTTTGGGGACATTTTGGACGCGTCTATCTCATTCGAAATCGGGCGCGAAAGATGCGGACGAGGAGGAAACGAATCTGTACCAATTTTGGTGAGTTTTCTGACGCGTCTTTCTCATCCAAAATAGATTTCAGATGAATTAACTAGTCCAAAAAGTAGAAAATATCCGAGAAACCCATTTAAATTTCCTTCTCTCTCTTCCGATTTCGTGTCTGCAACAACGAAATCTCCCTCCTCCAGACCCCTGCTGCGACGTCTAGTCTAACCTAGAGATGTGGAAGCTTTTCCACGTGGCCCTTGGTGAGTGGACCTCCTCTCCTTGATTTGAGTAATGCCATCTCTCCTCTCCGCAGCTGATCCCAGCAACTGCTCAGCTCTCTCTCTCTTTTTTCTATAAGAGGTAAGAATTCTCCTTTGTATTCCATTCTACAAACGTAAGTGAGGTGTTAGGATGGGTGCCTTGTGAATGTGAAGTAACTGGTGAGTGAGTGAAGGATATTGTAATGACCCAGATTTTTCTTTGTAAATCCTTTTTAAAAACGCGTTAAAATTTATGAAAGAAATATCAGAGTGCGAGCCGGGCCGTTAGAAAACACTTAAAAACATTGCAGAAATAATAGATATGCGGAAGCGTAAATATTGAAAGAAATAAACTCGCCATTTAATTACAATTTAGGAAAAATTAATTAAATCAAATTACAACCCAATTATCTTTGCTTTTCGTAACCTGGCCAACCACAAGCCCGCTCGCCTGCAAAATCACTCATCAACTGTGTCGAATCTGCACACTATCTTCTCCTGCGGGTACCTACACCATGAGTAAACTGTAAGCCTAAAAAGGTTTAGTAAGGAAATGTATTATAAATCAAATAATATAATAACTAAATCGATTAGATTTATTTTCTGAACAGATTTATAAGTTGATTAAAACATGTTTTTATACTAATGAAACAGCAGCGAGTGGCATCAATTTAGGGCAGCAAAACATGCTTCTAATCATTCAAAAATAACAACGAGTTACGTCGAATTAAAAATGGCATAACATACTTTTTAAACACCTAAAACAATAGCGTAATCACAAGAACAGAGCAGCGAAACGTGCATTTTCAATGACTAAATTACAACAGAAATTTATCAGAACAGAATGTTTAAATATGTTCTTGAACAGCAAGGAAAATAGCAGCATAACAGTAGCAAAATAGCAGCGGAAATAGCAAAACAAAACGGCCAATACATGCGTTTTAACGACTAATTTACAGCAGCAAAAACATGAAATAAAATGACGAAACCATGCTATTAACTTAGATAATATACAGCAGCAAGAATGATGAAACGGAAATACAAAATCATGCTTTTAATAGCGAATCACTAAACTAACAATATCACGGAGAACCAATCTAATAATTATCACAGAGAATCAGGCTAATGATTATCATAGAGAATTAAACTAACACTTATAGAATTAAACTAACAGCATATAAAACACAAACTCTACCATCGTCACTGAGCAGAACATGCCAAGACCAAAACAACAATGACAACATCAAGCAACCATAACTTGACGCACGCACACATACTCGTGGGTAGGGCTTAGACGGCCGACGCTACCCTTTCCTTACCATTACTGAAACCCCAAGCAAGACGTCCAACTCTCGCTCACGGCAGCTCCGGCAAGGACAGCTCCAACAGTAGCTCCAACTCCGGCTTTTAGACAGTCGCTCCAGGACCATCCAAGTCATCCCCTGCCTCTCATCACAATTCTACCTCTCAACCAACTCTTTCTCGGCCTTCCCTCTTTTCCAGCGAAGCTCTCTGCCATTTATCAAAACCAACACCCGACAACTTCTTCAATTGTCAACCTCCTCATCAATTCCTTCACTGTCGGCAGGAGACAACCTAGCTGGAAATTGGAAAACAAGCTGGAAGATTCGTGCTACACTATTTAACCCGAACCGAAAGCTGGACCCAGTCAGATTCAGGGTCGCGGTTTGCCGTTTGAACCCATCGGCGAACTCACTGCCCATCTTGAGTTTGCCACTACCGCCGCGAAAACAATGATTCATCCATCGAATTGCACCTCTAGACCTCAACTAATTGACATAACATCAATGAAGGAGAGAAACCCAACCTCGAATTGTCGTGGGAAGTTGCTCCCGCGGAATCCCCGATTCCGAGCCCTCACCACGAATACAGTTCCACCTCGCATCGCCGGACATCGCACACGCTGG
>CM039481.1:8374302-8411882 GCA_022433065.1 Begonia loranthoides | reverse complement strand
CTCTCGCCGCTTGCACACCGGCGATCGCTTGCTCTCCGACCCGTCCCGATCTCTCCCTCTCGTCTTTCCCTGTCTCGCGTCGCCTAGAATGGCCGAAGCCATTCTATGGCCTCAGCAAGGAATGGCCTGCTAGCCATTCCTTTCATAAACTGGACCGGTTCGAAATGAACCGGTTCAGTCAAATATCTAATCCCATTAAAATATATTAAATTTAATCCAATTATCCAATTAACTTTAAAATACCTCATTATTAATTTAATTTATCAAATTAAATTAATATACCCCAATTTATTATTATTTTTAACTCTATCCTATTAGTTAGCTTTAAAACACCCTTCAATTGATTTAATTTAGCAAATTAAATCTCATTTATTCTTTATCACTAAAATACTCGTAGGCCTAACGCTCCTAATACGCCTTGTAATATCCCGATAATTAAAAATATCGGGGTGTTACAGATAGTGTGATATAATTGGAGTGTTACTCTAAAGAAATTTCTGTGAGGTCTGCCCACCGTAAAGGTAAGGATTGATTTGTCAGTTGAATTGTGGGTTTTCAACGTCTTAGGACAAGTTGGTTATGAGTATTGAATTTAATCTCTAATGTTGTATTTGCTTAGGAAATATTGGGGGTTGGAAGAATTGGAAAAAAAACCTCACCTTGGCTGTTGTTTTGCTTACTGTGACTGCTGGATACTAAGCTGAATATTGAGGTAAGAATTAGAATTTGTAGTTGGCTAGAGGAGACCCTACATTACGGGTTTTTGGGTGATTTTGATTATTGAAATTTTAAATTCTGTTGAGTTGCTGGTAACTATGAATTTTGATGCTTTTACTTAAATTGTCTATGCTTTGACTATTGCTTACAAGTAATACGCATGGATTGGCAAAATTAATTGTAGAAAGCATGAAGAATCTGGATGTGTGACTTGTTTGGATATATGACTTGGTGATTGTTAAGCAATATCATAATTACTGTCAAATGAGAAGGGATAAACCAAATGTTTGGAAGTATCAGAATCTGAGACTTAAGATTGTTTGGAAATTTTAATGTATGATAGTCTGAAATTGTTGGAGTATGTTGAAGCTAAACCCTGTTCTAATAATGGACTAGAAGTTGTTTTCCTTATTCGTGCTTGTTAAACTGTTAAAGAATGACTCTAATTATACTACCATTATCCTAATCATTAGAGAAATACTTATGTGCAAGTTTCATTTAGTAATGTTGATAGTACAGCACTTTAAATTGAATGAAGTTTGCAAATTAGTTATAGATGTAGTGTTTCTCTCGTGGTTATAGATGTAGTGTTTTTTTTCTCGTGTAATTATAGTATGGATTATTGTGGCATTCATGCATCACCTTAAGAATTATGAAACTATTTACATGTTGTGTGTCATACCTAATGTATATAAATAGGTGTGTGGGAATTTGGGTGATTGTTCACATTCCATACAGTAGGATACTCCCACATAGAGAGCAGTGAGGTGAGAGTTATCTACATGGAATCTAGGGTTCACACTTTCCCTCGTTCTGAAATCTTCAACCTCTTTAACAAAAGTGAGGATACCAGCTTGTGGAACACCCCCGATGGATATACCTCCTCGTCGGAGTGACTGGTTAGGCCACATGACCCTAGGGAGTATTCCACTTTGACTTCCAGAAGAGATACGGTTCTCTTCTGTAATGCATTGTGTGATCACGCATTCATCTGTATTGCATTAAAATTCTGATTCTTGCTGGGCTTTAGGCTTATTGTTTTTCCCGTAATGTAGGTGATACTGTTGGTGACGCTTATAATGATGATATACCAATTGAGGAGGAGGCATTCCAGGATGACCCCTCATGTTATCAGCCGATTTGACCTGCTGGGTGTGTCTCACATGGGTTTGGGAAATAATAGTGTTTTGGTAGTATGGACCTTTTGAGTATTTTAGTATTACCATTTTTTAAAATGTTATAAGCAGGGACTTTTGTGTTAAAAACATTTGGAAACTATGTTGTGAAATTTCATTACTTATTCCGCACAATTTACTCTGATATGTTTTTTTAAAATGATCTTCGAGTTGTTGAACAAATTAAACGAAAAATTTTATATGACTGATTTTTAAATAAGGAAAAATAGTTTTAAATTATCGAGGCGTTACATCTACCTTTAAAATAGTAATCAAGTTCATAGCCAAGATGCATTAAGTTCACTAACAACTTTTTTTTATATGCATGCTAACCGTACCATCCAAACTTGAATTTCCATCATAATTAAAGAGAACATCTTTACCATAAAGGTTGCCATATCCAAATGTTAACTTAGTACTCATAACATAAGAATCTTTAATCCATCAAATTCTAAGAATCCAAGCAATCAATCTATCTAATGGCACATACCTTTTTGACACAAGCATAGTAGTCTTCACCCGATTTCCCTTTAATGCATCATAATCTATAGCAATGTGCTTTGGTTGAAGTGGAGCTAGCTTGATCATCCTTCCATTATCTTTGAACAAGTAACAATTAGAATATCAATTGGGATAACCGTCATGCGTAGGCCTTCTATCAGCCATGGTAATTTCCAAAGAAAACAGATTGCACTTATTGAAAACATATCACAAAGCACTGTGTTACTAAACCTTCCATTAGAAAAATCAACCAAATTTTGCTTGTTTACCTTGACGTCTTCTTTGTCATTCAACCAACTCAAACTTTCCTTAAAATCCATGGAAGACATATTGGTGCAAGTTCTTTCATCATCAGTTAAAGAACATACCTTTTCCTTATTTAGACATCGACTACTACAATCTTGCTCCTTATCAATGGGCCACCATAATTTGTAAGGAATATCATGATTAATATCTCTAAGCCAATTTCTCTATCCATAATCATAGAAACCATGTTAGCACAAATTCTCTCATCAATGAATAAAGAGCAAACTTTGTTCTTGTTGGAACATTGGATATGAAAAGTTTGTTGCTCTTGTATTGTTGTCGTCAAGGAGTCAACTTGACCCTCTATAGTTTTGAGTACTTTTTCTTTGAGACAATCTTCCACCTCTAATTGAAACTCCAAAGATAGTGATGACCCCTCTTGAGGTATTGTAACATCTTTTTCATTTTGCTCCTTTATCCCAAGAGTACATTTTAATATCTCATCATGGTCTTGTTCTTGTAAAGTTAGAGTGTTCGATATACTTGCTTCAAGTTGTTGTAATATCCCTTCAAACAAG
Organism: Begonia loranthoides; assembly: GCA_022433065.1. NCBI lineage: Eukaryota > Viridiplantae > Streptophyta > Magnoliopsida > Cucurbitales > Begoniaceae > Begonia > Begonia loranthoides. Next base: position 8,408,665 of record CM039481.1, on the reverse strand, counting down.
GTATTTATTTTATCGAGTTGAGCTTGTCGATTTGCGGAAGACCTCTCATACCTTGTGAGTGGTGGTAGTGAGGATGAGATGGTCTTGATAAACCTTGGAGCATACCTTCTTCTCAAAAATCTCTTCATTGAATTCCACATGTTGATGGCTTTTTCTCCATCCATTCTTCGATTATTCGTCAATTCATTCCACCATCTTGAAGCTCTTCCTCTAAAACTTGAAGCAATAAATTTTACTATGGTCTTCTAAAAAAAAATAGCTCTTTGAAAAATTTCTTTGACTTCGTCTTCCCAATCCAAATAATCTTTGTCATATTCTGTCCCGCTAAAAGTAGGAATAGATTATTGTAACTCCTCTTCGTCTGTAATACAATTCATTGAGTAGGTTTGGCCCCTTGTCATTATGTTGAAGAAAAAGAATCACAAATTAATAGGAATTTGATACCAAATTATGCACCAACGGAAGGAGGGTAAAAATATAACCTGTTGAATAGTTGAGTTGTTAAAGAAGTGTTTGATAGACCGAGGCTTGAAAGAGAGAAGATCAAACAAGGAAGGAGATCAACCACAAATCTTATATTTTCAATCATGCACAAATTTGTGGTAGCAAGAGTGGTCGAACGGCTGAAGGTACAAAAAAGACAGAAGCTTTCCAAAATCTACTGCAAGACACTTATGGAAACTTGGACTTTGGAAACCAATAACTCTCCCATTTTAGAAGCTTTTTCTCTGAAACTTTGACAACAACTTCCTTGATGAATGGAAAATAATCCCTCCAAAAGTAACGCCACGTATTTGGAAATATGTACGAAAAAAGTCGATTGGTCAGAAATAACAAGTAGTCACACTTGTAACTTCTGTATGGATGTCTTCACCAATGAAACTCCTTTGGAAAGTTGGACACCACTTCACACACTCTTTCTTGAAGAAATAAGAGTACGAATGCTAATAAGAGAGGATACTCAATTTACAAGTTACATCAATCTTGTGATGTAACACACACAAAAAACTTTGGATGCAACTCATCAAAGGTTTGAAAGAGGAATCACTCCAATTTCAAAAATAAAGCAAAGGCTTTTGTATTCAAATTTCATTGTCTTAAACATTTACATAATATGGCTATAAATAGCTAATTACAAACTATAGAATAGTAAATACTAAATAAGCAAAATATCACATACTCAGCTACAATACAAACTTGGCCGATTATGTACTTAATGGTTACTAGGTAACTTAACTTAAGGATTATTTAATTAATTCTTTCTTTCTTCTTCTCCAAGTCTAGATGTCTTTTGGTAGTTATTCCTTCTTGAGTTCGGCCACTTGGATGGTTTCTGTAGTTACCCGATTTTTCTTACATTTGAAAACGTGTAAAATTTAAAACTTTTCTTTTATAAAAATAGCGGAAAACTTTTCATTATTAAAACCCTTTAAAAACAATAAATAGAATCCTTTTATGAAAGACTTTATATAAAACACAGCGGAAGACTTTAAAACAAAACATTTAAGAATACAATAATAAATCTTTACAAAACTTGTCTTAACTAAAAACCTTAATCATAACTTTACATACCTTTAACCAACCATTTCCCTTTTATTCTTTAGCCTAGCCAGCCACCAGATCTGCGCATGCTAATCCTTCATCAACTGTTCTTTAACATGTTCTCCTGTGTACCTACATCACAAGATATAAACTATGAGCCTAAGACTTAGTAAGTGATATAAAATAAAACATGCATATACTATGCTGCCTTTAAAATCTGTATGCAGTTTTCTGTTTTTGTTTTCCTTTACATATCAGTCTCTTTTCTGTTTTCGTTTTCTTTTACATATCAGTCTCTTTTCTGTTTTCATTTTCGTTTACACATCAGTCCAAACGTTGGGGATTTCTAGAACAAGAGAAAGGGTACATCTGTTGGTCAGTGTGAACTTAACCAAAACCTAATCCCTACTTAAGATGAGCTATCCATTTGGGGTGTTACCACCAAACACCGTCACCTATTCTCCTGAACCCCACATGCTTATTTACGTTTATTTAGTTCATTTTGTTTCCTTTTTGTCATTTTCTTTACATTTTCCCTTATCAGTCTAAATGTTGGGGATTTCTGGACAAAAGAAGGGATACATCTGTTGGTCAATGTGTACTTAACCATAACTCAATCCCTACTTAGGACGAGCTATCCATCTGGGGTGTTACCACCAAAGACCGTCATCTATCTCTCAAAACCCCACACGCCTATTTACGTTTATTCTGTTTACATTGTCAATTTTACTTTCAATGATAAAATAGATATTCCTACAGCCTAAATGATGATTGTCTGCTTTAGGTGATCAACCCTAGATAACACCATACACTTAGTATGTATGAGTATCCATTCAACCATTTTCTAAACCCATGCATGAAAAACCATTTTTGTATCGTTTTGAAATTCATGATGCATGATGCTCATGAATGCATACAGTCTATCATATCATTACCATAACCTCGAAACATGCTCAATATCATACTTCTTAATGTAAGAAACCTAAATCAAATAAACACAGTCAGTGTCACTTACCTGACATCTTTACGGAGTTTTACCACTTTCTTCCTTTTCTTTAATGTCAATAGAACTCATTAATTAAATAATCATTGATAATCACAATTTATTAACTTTGTTTTCACAGTTCCATTTTCTAACTTCATCATGACAGTGAACTATCATTGACAATAACCATAAACTAGAAACCGATCATGGAGAACATAACAACTTATAAACTCCTTAACAGTATATAACTCCTCTATAAAATCCAACAAAAGGACATTCAAAGCATAAACCAATTCCTTCCACTTGGATATTAACAGAACCCAAATCTACAGAATACAATTTCTAATTCTTGCGATGTAGGGCCCGAAGACCAAAACACATAAAATATCAACTTACCTGGTGGTCCTTAAGCGTTTCAGCACTTTATCCTTTGTCTTAAATACCTAAAGACTCGAGGAGTAGAGAACAGTTCACCCTTCTTTTTCTTCTTCTTCTCTGCCATTTTTTGCCACTATATTCCTTTCCCTATGCACAACCTGTCCATCACTGCCAATCCACTTGCTGGAGCCAAAGTGATCGCCAGGGACAGAGGTTGCTCAGTTGTCCATTTCCCTTTGCCAGAGAAGACGTTGATATCTCCAATGCTATCAACAATCACCACAGCTGCCTGCAAATCAACCGTACGAAGCCCCTTCTCCCGAGAGCTATGCCTCCACACCGGAGCTTACTCATCAAAGCTCCCACTAACTGGACCAACAATAGCTTGAGTCGTCGTCCATTGTTCTTGGAGTGCTGTAGGAATTGCGGCCCACGACGGGCCCAGATGCACGCTGTTTCACCTTGCGGTTCAGTGTCTCCAACGGTGACGTGCTTGCTTGCTCGCTCACAATAGCGTCATCAAGACGTGTCATCTCCAGTTGCTCTCTAAATCGCATCTCATCTTCGCGAAGAAGCCCTTGGCCCGTGGGAGTTACTTCTCCCCTTCGCCCGAGTTCTCCCCCTTTCTCCTCTCTCCTTTTCTTCTTCTATTTCATTTCTTCCTTTTATTTTTTTATTCTTTCCTTTCTTTTATTTAATCAATTCCCCCTATTATTTCTTTCTCTTCTTCCTTATTTTAATCTTCCATCCTTCTTCATTTAATTCTTTCATTTCTTAATTCCCTTTTATTTCATTTATTCCAACTTTAATTTCACTTACTTAATTTTAATATATATATATATTAAATATACATATCATATATTAATCGACTCACTTCCAACTCCCAACTTATTTCGAACATCGCTTGACAATGATTACCAGTCCAATTTAAATTCTTCGATTCCATTTCCTACATTAATTTTTCATAATAAAATCACTCCATAATCTCCAATAATTCACAATCATTACTATTCTTAGTCCCAGCTTAATTCTGGGTATTACAGTTTCCATGTATTGACTTTCCTTAGTCTCCAAGCTTGGCCACTTAGGCTTTGCACAATATTTTCTCTCTATTCCGTGGGCTTTTTACATAGCAAAAAAAACTCTAATTTTAACGATCCATCCTATTCTAGAAAGCTTAAGAAGAAAGATACAATCTTCATGAAGCATGTTTTTTGATATAATGTCGTTCCCAATGTCAAAACTGTCAAATACTTGTCAAAGGTTAGAAAATATGTAGATTTGTGAAGTCCACCAAATCTTCTACACTTGTTCTTGAACTTCCACTTATACTTGATTTTGAATATCTCCATGATACTTTTGGAAGCTTGATTGTTGATCCATGGTCCATCACAAATCAATGGGGATATATTCATCAAGACAAATATCAAAACAATCTAATCAACAATTAAAAAAAAAACCAATTTTAGGATTGATACCAATTGAGAGATTAAAATTATCTAATTCTATGATACCAAAGAAAAATGCATACACTGAAACCAATATTATTTATATCTTCATCCAAATAAAAATAATATACCAATTATACCAATTGTAAACATGCAAATCAATTTTATCAAACTCAATAAGAATTATTCAAGTTTAAAAAATAATACATTTAATAAGAAGAATAACAAAACTTTAAGGAGTCTCCCTTCATCCATAATCCAAATCATTTATACAAAAAGGGAGGACTTCTATCCTACACTCAAGACTCAATTACCTTTCTTAGGAACCCATATATTTTTGAGTAATTGAGTGATAGGTTTGGTTCCTTTATAAACTCATACCAATTTGGAATTTATCATCTTGCCATTTGATTTTAATGGACAATAAAATGATTTATGCCCTATACAATTACAAGTAATACAAATAGTAGGACAAACAAAGAAATTCTTATAAACTTTTTTCTTTTGAAAAGTTCATAACAAATTCCGCCCATATCAAAGGTTACCCTTTGTGATGTGCCCCAAGGTCCCGTCACCTGAGCCCGAGCCACGGGCTCCTTTGTTTTCTAACATTTTTATTTATTTTGTAGGTGTTTCTTATCTCGCTAGCTTGGAGGAGAGTTTTTTTCATTTACACAAAGAGGAGTCCGTGCATTTGGACAAGTGGATGTCACGCAAAATTATAGAAGAAAGGGTAGACGTTACAAATCTACCTACAATCCGACCATAGTGAAGTATTTGACGTTTTTATAGGCCCAAACGATCTTAAATGAAAAGGTGTTCTTCACAAGATTTGTAGCAGACATCCATAGCTTTCCAAAAGTGGTATTATACGTTTTATTTGGTGTTTGTTTGCTATGTCAAACATCCCATATACAGAGGCCCAAATTCTAACCATAGAACTGTTTTGTGTGTTTTATTGTTGAGGTCACTTTTGTCATTTGAAGTTTAGGACATTTTTGTAATTGAAATTTTTGGCCCTTAAGGGAGTACTTAGTCTCTCTTAATGGAAGCCCTAATCAGTTTTGAATCTTAATCTTTGCTGAAGTAAAAATCACTTGGAGCTTGTCTCTTCCAACAAAGGTGTTCAGTTTGCTTGCAAATCTACACCGAACCAATCCTTCCATTCATTTCTTGTTCGTTCTTGGGGAAGGATTGGCGCTACTTTTCTCCAACATCTTCTTTAGAAGTTGTCTTTGATGTGAGGAGGTAGAAGAACACATCACAACCAAGGTGGAGAGGTTCTTTAGAGGAGGACCCGATTCAACTCGCCAATCTCGATTGATTGAGGTTGCACGGACAGCTTGGTATTCCTGTTTTGTTTGTTTTCTCTTAAAGTCTCTTCGGTAATTCTGAGCTGGGAACTTGGTAATAGCTATTGTTGTGGTTTTCTGATTGGAAGCTATTGAATGATTGCAAGTTGTGTATGTTTATTCAAGGGTGCTGAAAACTGTTATTTTCTACAAATCCTAGCTTTGAGGAGATAAAAAGTTAACACCGATTTGTTAACGCGGTTCGACTAACCTTACCTATGTTCGGGCTTCAAGACTCTCTCTTGAAGATTCCTTAATTCAATAATCTCCTTGGTTATTATTGATTGAACTTCACGAACGTCAATCAAGCCGTTACACTTTGACTGTTGGGAGGCGTCACCCTTTCCTTTGATTGTTGCGGGGCGTCACCCTTTCCTTTGATTATTAGGGGCGTCACCCTTGATTGTCGTAGGATTACAATGGAGGAATTGAAATATTACAATTTAGAAGTCTAACTCTCAAAGCTATAAAATCTCAAGTGAAAAGATAGATAGAGTTAGGGCTATGCACTCATTTGTTGAAGAAAAATCTCGTGTGAATTTGACAGCACTTCCTTATGGATTCTCCTCACCTCTACTTTGAAATTCGTAATGGCTTCTATTTATAAAATCTAAACAACGGTCAACCACTCAACATTTTGCTCGACCACTTCCTGACTGTTGGATTGTTACCGTTGCAATTTTTTCAGGTCTGGTCATTCACTATTTCAGTCTTAGTCGACCACATCTTGTAGTATGAAATAGAGTCTGCTTTGTGTAAGATGTTTGGTTGACCGCATTCTTTGCATCGATCGACCGCTCCAATGCTTTAGCATTTTGGTGAGCAATCTGTCATTTTTCCGTTCGATCGCATCTTTATATCTGGTCGACCGCTTTAGGTTGTTTAGCTCTTCTTTAGCCATTTTGGTCGACCACCTTACTGCCAGGTCGACTTCTCTTCCATGTTTTGCATCTTGTGTAGCTTCTAAGTCCCAATATTTATTATATTAGCTTCATGAACTTAAACACACATGTTAGCAAAGATTAATACCTGTATTAAGTGTATTTCCATTGAAAATCAAAGATAAATATAATAATAAATTCAATATATATTCAAATGATAACAATTTATAATCAAGTTAATTCAACCATCATCAAAACAATAAGTCTAATATCTATTAGGCTAACGCAGTTCTCATCACATTCTTCTCTTTCTTCTTCTTGGTCCTTCGTCGTTGTTCATTACTCATCACTAATGTCTCACTTTTCGCAAAAGAAAATTAATCGTTCTGCTTATGGAAAGTAAGTTTTTAAATCTATTTAGTGAAAAGACAACGTTCCGCCAAGGAAATATAACGTTCCGCAGCAGAACGACAATATTTTTTAACGGAAAATGTAACTACGATGTTTGCTATGTTTATTTTTCATAATTCTGTATTTAAGTTGTTAGCAAAAATTATTTAATGGTTCACTTGTCATTAACCTCATAGTTTAGTGATTGTTTTATTAATTTTCCTTAAAATTACATTGTAAAATTAAAAAATAAACTTAATATTATTTTTTAAAAATATATATTATCAGTACTCGTAATTTTATTTCTTCAGTCAAAATCTTTATGCTTTCAATTTTATTTTAAAATAATTTCTAATTTATTTTCGTCACTAAACTTGATAGAAAAAAAAATCACGAGTTTTTATCCATGTCACCTATTGATATATCAATAAACATATTTATCGACGATAAATCCATTTTTGTTTCCGATCATTTTAAAATTAAACTAATTAAGAAACTTTTTATGTAGTTTAAAAATAATTAAATTAAAGGATATATAAATTAAAGGACTAAAAAGACGTTTCACCCACAACATTTGTATTTTGTAGTGTGGATACAGGAGTGGTGTGTCAGTCAAATAGGGCTGGCTGGCTGACGCTGATAAGTGATTATAAAAGCCCACTTTGATAGTCAAGAAAAGCACTTTGAAGACACCCAACCAATGCAAAGCACACACAAAAAGAAAAATAAACGCAAAGAGGAGGGAAAGATAAAGAGACTGAAACTGAACCTGAGGAAGCAGAGAAGAAGCTGCGACGAAGAAGCTACGAAGCATTGGATCAACCCAAGTGACATCATCATATTGGAAAAACCAGAGGTCATTGCCGTGGGTCGTAGAGCTCGGGGCGCTGTTTGTTCTCGTGCGAGAGAGCTATTATGATCAAGATGAGGCACAATAAGACAAGTAATGATTGACAAACATGAAGAAATCCTTATAGTATTGATCAATTGTGATCAATTGGATTTTTACCATCAATTTATTTATTGAATCAAGCATATATTTATCATTTTTTTTTTAATTTTATTTTCATTTACTCTAATAACTTTTATGAATACTCTAGTCCTACTAGTATAATATTGTTTACTTTAAACCGACGTACACTGTATGGTTTTGTTATTAAATTTAATTTAAAATGCGTTTACTCTACAATTTTTAATTCGATTTTAAACTTTAATAATTTTCTTCTGTGGTGATTTTGAATTACGTTGGTCATGCGATCATGTTTAAAATCATATTAAAAATTGTAAGAAAGATTAAAAATCAAATTTAAAACGCTTCAAATGAAAAATGTGACATTCACGTTAAGATATAAATTACATTTTAACTTATATTTTAATTTATATGTTATTAAATGATAAAAAATATTTTCTAGAGCCAGGTTGAATTTAGATAGTTCATTAATTAATAGAATGAATTACTAATTAGGAGAATAAATTGTTAAAATTATAAATTAAATTGTAATTAATTACTGAATGATTAGGATCCGAAATATATAATAAGGTTTGCTTCCAAGACCAAGACTCTGCGTCGACTCTGTGTCTGCGAACGGAGGGGGAGCTGCCAATTGCAAAGCCGAATCCCGAGCCATAAAGATCGTCGGAATCGATGAAAAAGGCTGGCTTAATCCCCAAGCTCAAGCTCTCTCTTCCTCCTTCGGATGAGATTTCATTCGCTAAATTCTTGTACTCGCTCTCTCTACCTTTCTTTGTTCCTCTCTTTTTCTCTGTAGCTTGATTTATGCTTGTTGGTTTCGCTAATGGTGGTTGCGGTTTCACTGTAGGACGCAAAGCGGTACGTTTAAGGACGGTGATCTGCTTGTCAATAGGGATGGAGTCCGGATTGTAACTGAGAGCGAAGCTGAAGCTGTATGAAATCTCGGTTTCGTTTCTTTGGCTCAATTTTTGCAGATTACATTTGTTTTCCCGCAGAAGATAGGATTTGCATTATTTTATAATCTGAATTTTCTTTTAGTATTCGAATCAGGTATCCCTTCCTTCCGGTTGTAACAGTTTTTGGTTGGTTTAGCCGTTAGTGTAGGTCTTTCCGTCCTTCTGTTTAGCAGCTTAGAAATTCTGCGTTTGAAGAGTATGAATTTTGCATCTGTTCTAGCTTAATTTTAGAATCTTTCCATAAGATATTTGTAGGCAAAAAGCGAGTACGACTATTCTTGACTTTGTGGTGAAATTTATGTTTAAGATCATCATAGACACATTTGAAAATATACCATATGATCATCAGACAGTGACCTTTTTTGGTATTGCGAGCATGGGCAGATGCCTGTATCTTGGAGAGAGAGAGATTGTATGCTATGTCATGTCCTGAGAAATATACACCATGCTTCCTTTCTAAGTTGATTGTTTTCTGGCCATGTGGGCGCTAGCCTCCTCCAATTAAACCCTCAGACAACAACCAGTTGAGTTTGGGAGACGTAGACACAATCAAAGTCATTGGAAAAGGAAATGGTGGAATTGTGCAATTGGTGAGACACAAATGGACAGGCCAGTTTTTTGCTTTAAAGGTACAATAATTCAGACACAATATTTCTAATCATTTAATACCTATCCCCTTGTCAAATATACGATTGAGTACCTTGTATAGGTTATTGCTCTTATTAACATTATTTGCTGTCAAATGTAATCATGATAGAGCTCAGCAGCTCTTTTGAATGAATACTGCTTTGACACCATTTCTGGAAGGTTTTGCATTATGGCCAAAGAGTTGTGTTTCAATTACAGTAGTTAGAATCTCTCTAAGCATTTAAAGTTTATAACTTTCTCTTCAATCTCTGTTTCTTTCTCCTCCATTTCCTCTCTCTTCATCATCTTTCCTCAATATCAGAAGCTAAAGTATTGCAATCATATAAATTCTGGTTTTGTTATGATGTTTAGGTAATTCAAATGAGCATTGATGAATCTTATCGCAAGCTGATCGCACAGGAACTGAAAATTAATCAGTCAGCCCAATGTCCATATGTTGTTATATGTTATCAGTCTTTCTATGACAATGGTGCCATTTCTATCATATTAGAGTACATGGATGGAGGATCTTTGGCTGATTTTTTGAAAAAGGTTGAAAAAATTCCAGAACCATATCTTGCTGCCATCTGTTTGCAGGTGGGAATCTGACTGAGTGTTTCATATTAGTTGTAAATACGTTCTTTTGAACGAGTGCTATTTATCAAAACTCTTGTCATTTACCCATTATTGTAGGTGCTGAAAGGGTTGTCATACCTGCATCATGAAAAGCACGTTATTCACAGGGACTTGAAACCTTCTAATTTGTTGATAAATCACAGAGGGGAAGTTAAAATCACTGACTTTGGTGTAAGTACCATGATGGCAACCACCTCTGGACTGGCAAATACTTTTGTGGGCACATACAACTATATGTCTGTGAGTACTAAGCTAATGTTTTCAGCTATTTTTAATTATTGTTCCATCATTCTTGCGTCTCGGGTCTTTTTTTCTGTCTATGTATGCAAACTTGTAACGTCATTTGCAGCCGGAGCGAATTACTGGAGGCAGACATGACAATAAAAGTGACATCTGGAGTTTGGGATTAGTACTGCTTGAGTGTGCGATAGGTCAATTCCCTTATTCGCCACCAGAGGGAGATGAAGGTTGGGTTAACTTCTATGAGCTGATGGAAGCCATTGTTGAGCATCCACCACCTTCTGCTCCGCCCAGCCAATTTTCTCCAGATTTCTGCTCATTTATTTCGGCATGGTAAAAATGACATTTCTCCTTATATATATGTTTGTTCTTTATCGAAGAAATCTGTGTATCTCTATATATCAAAAACTTTGTTCCAGCCACGAGTCCTTAACTTATATAGCATCGTGCATTGTAACATTTATCCAACAAAACATTTCAAATATTATTTATTTAAATAATTGAAATGCAGATAGGTAAACATCCTGTTATTTTGATTGTGCTTTCACAATCATTTCCTTAGTTACGGATATTTTTGAAGTTTATGATTTTTTTAAATCAACTGAGCTATAATTTTCTTAACTTTGCCCTATTCTAGTTTATGGGGTTCCATTGCTAATTTTTATCTATTTAAATTATTCAGTGTACAAAAAGAACCAAAGGATAGACTTTCGGCACGAGAACTTCTGGTAAGGATTACTCCATTGGTCTATTGTTGACTCTCTGTTGAACAGTCCGAGGAGGATCCTTTAAGTAGACAGTGTTCTAACTGATATTATTATCCCTTTTGCATTATATTCAGATGCATCCTTTTGTCAGCCCGCAGAAAGGCTTAGATGTCGATCTCTCATCTTACTTCACTGATGCAGGATCTCCCCTTGCTACTTTCTAAATGAACCTGGTAAGATTAATAAGAAAAACTATGGGTTTGGTTCCAATCTAAAAGCTGATAACTGTGTAACTGATCAAATTGTTTTGAATTATAGACAATAAAAAATCCGATTCCTGGAATGCTATATTGACATGAAATCTAGAACAACAGTATTCAGTCTTTTAACTGACAGATTCACTTCATTCATTAATTCTTGCGCAGTATCGGATTTTGAACAACTAGTATCTGTACCCGGGCAAAGACAATCTGTCCAGTTGAGGAGTGTAATCACAATGTTGAAGGTTTCCTTTTTTCTTTTTTCTTTTTTCTGCTGTGGATTGTGGAGAACTTGATCCTAATTCCGCAAGAACAGCTTAGCTCATTCCTGGCATGTTAGATAGGCAAAATTGTTTGTTACCATACTTTGGATAATCAAGGAATAGAATTGTTTGTACGGACCTGGCTCAAAAAGTGGCGTCTGAGCACCCAACTTGAGAATTTTTCTCAGTTTCCCTTTACAGTCGGCAAACTTTTCCATTCCTGTTCAACAAATAAGGATCCGAGATATGTTTGAACTACTTACCCCTCCTGAGAGCCTTTTTATTTTACTATTTCACGAACCAACAATTTAGAATTTAGTTATCTAGTTCAGGTGGTCATCCTTCCCGACTCCCCGAGTCTAGCAGAAGTGGTGAAAACATTGGCCTTGCGGGAGGGGGTGCTCCTGCTGCCTTGTAAGATTAGAATGGTGTTCTGTGAAGAACGGAAAAGTGGGTACCTTTCCTTTTGTGATTCTCAATAAAACGCTTTGCTGTAGCTACCCTCTCCATTGTCAAGCTCGATCCCAAGTCGCCAACCTCTTCCTCCTCTTCTCCAACCATGCCTCTCGCCTCCTTTTCCTCTATAATCTCTATTTCCTGATGATTTTTCATGGGGTCAATTGCTAAAAGAACCTGAACTTCAACACCCCAGAACAAGCTACCTCCCTTCTTCTCCCTCGCTCTATCTTTTTCTGTGGCACGTGAATTTTGATGATGGTGATAGCGACGCAAGGACAAGCAAGACCTAAAAAGATCAAGGGTAAATGACAAATCAACCATCATGGTTTAAGGTCAATGACAAGTTAACCACTATACAATTTTTTTTAATAAGTTAATCAATCACATATGTTAAAATGACAAATTCAACATCACGTAGACGTTGACAAATCCAATGTCCGAACGTCGAAATGCCCAGCTCCGGTGTTCTGAATTTAGAACGCCTAACGCGGGGCGTTCTGAAGAATTCAAAAGGCGTTCTAAAGAAAATCAGAACGCCTACAGGGGTGTCTGGTGAGATACCGCGAACTTTCGCGATGTTTGGTGAGACACCGCGAATTTTCACGGTGTCTGGTGTCTGATTGCCAGGTTTCTGCATTGAAGCAGCTTTCCATCTTTTCCAAGATTCCATTACTAACACTGCCATCAAAGTCAAGCTTCCGGGTGAGTAATTCGCTCAGCTTACCTGCAAGATCAATCCTCAGAAGTGGAGATGATCAGAATTGATTGCAGCACAAAAGAGATGAACCCAATTTTGCATTAAAATCAAGACAAGATTATCAGTTTCTGAAGATGGTTTCTTGAATTTGTCGATATCGTTGAAGATAAACTCAGCATTTTATGCGGTGTAGTGAGACAAGAGACCGCGTTTTACGCGGTCTCTCCTAATGCGAGAGACCGCGGTTTACGCGGTCTCTCTTGGAGACGAAAACGCGGTCTCTTCTGATGCGAGAGACCGCGTAAAACACGGTCTCTCCTGATGCAGAGACTACGTAAACCGCGGTCTCTCCTAAATTCTGTCTCAGTGTGTGAGACGCTGCACTGAGACGCCGCACAATTGTGCGGCGTCTGGAGAGAGAGAGAGACCGCACAACTCTCAAAAGAGAGAGAGAGAGAGAGGGCTCTCTCTCTCTCTCTTTCTCTATGCAGCCTCGCCTTCTCTCTCCCTCCCTCCCTCTCTCTGCCTCTCTCTTTTTCTTTTGAGACGCCGCACAATAATTGTGCTCTCTCTCTCTCTCTCTCTCTCTCTCTCTCTCTCTCTCTCTCTCTCTTTCTTTCTTTTAATTCTTGCGCAGTATCGGATTTTGAACAACTAGTATCTGTACTCGGGCAAAGACAATCTGTCCAGTTGAGGAGTGTAATCACAATGTTGAAGGTTTCCTTTTTTCTTTTTTCTTTTTTCTGCTGTGGATTGTGGAGAACTTGATCACAATAATTGTGCGGTCTCTCTCTCTCTCTCTCTAGACGCCGTACAATTGTGCTGTGTCTCCTCTCTCTCTCTCCCTCCCTCAATAAACTCTTTGGTGCGGCGTCTGGTGCAAAAAAATTTTCGATTTTAATCTTCGCACCAGACACCGCTATTTTCGCGATGTGTTCGCACCAGACACCACAACGATTCAGAGCGCCTCGTGTTGGGCGTTCTGAATTTTTTAGAAAATCAGAACGCCCCGCGTTGGGCGTTCTGAATTCTTCAAAAAATCAAAACTTCCCACGTTGAGCGTTCTGAATTCAAAACGTTAGAGCAGAGCGGGGCGTTTGAACGTTGGCACCCAACTTTTTAACGGTAAACGTCTAAGTGATGTTGGATTTGTCATTTTAACATACGTGAGTGGTTAACTTGTTAAAAAAAAATCTATAGTGATTGACTTGTCATTGATTTTAAATCATGATGGTTGATTTGTCATTTATCCAAACATCAAAAGCTTGCAACTTTTCTTCTAGGACGACACTTTGTCAACGTGACGCGTGGGAGCTTGTGATTGCTAAGTTTCGAGTTTGAAAACGGCAGGGAAAATATTTATGGAGAGCATGAACATTTGTACTATTTGCGGTAATCTAAACTAGCAGTCCTGATTCTTGTCCATGTGAGGTCTCTCGGGTGGAACCCAACAAAATGGGAGGGAAAATGACAATCCAACAACGTACTTTATAATTAATTGATAAATTCACTATTAAATTACTTTTTTTAATAAATTAACTATTGAATTATAGAAAAAAGCTATTATTAATATTACTGTCACACTTATGATTAAACGCTTTAATTTTGAGTCGCGGTGGCTCGTCTACTAATCCGGCATAATTCAATATGTTCTAAAAAAATAACCTTATAATATTGATGGCTCGCCGTAGATCATATACGACCTGTAGCAGGTTGACAATAAACCACAGTGGTTTAATACTAAGGCACCGCAGGTTGACTATAAACTGCGGCAAATCAATACTGATTCGTCGTGGATCATCGTGTCTTGTTTTGAGTTCCCAAATTCAACAATTTAAGCAATATGTGCATGACTACTAGCCTTCACAGATTCAAGCAAATTAAAACGCAGTCGATCAAAAAGTGATGTACAGATTCGAGGTACAAATTCATGATTTCGACCGGTTGACTTGGGAAAATGTTGCTAATTTTACAGTTTCATATTAATCAATTTCCATTCATCATCAACAATCAAATTATCAATTCAATTACAACCATATCGTGCATATGTGCATTACAGATGCAAACCAAATTACCAATTCCGTTACAAGCATATAATGTACATGTGCACTAAGACGCAAACCACATCAAGTATTTGTATGGTTTCCTGAGGAACAACCAACTGTGTACCTCAAATAAACTGTTGTATTCCATTATCAGATGTTCAATATTTGATGGACATGACATGATTTGCATACAGGTGTCAGATGCAAAACCGATGCTCTGCTTGCTGTTTTCCATCTTTCTCGAGCAAGTGTGAACGTCGTTATAGCATTTTATTTGAAACGTCATTTCACCTTGCATATTTTAGGTGTGCATGCTTCATGGCAGATAGCCTTCAACCGATGCTTCAGCTAGTTCACCACAAACCACGAAGTAGAGCTCAACGACGATGTTCTGAGGGTTAAGTAATATGGTTTTCTTGCCGAGAAAGACAAAGTTTTCGATGTTTTGGGAGGTTTAAAGAGGTGAAAGAGTTGGAGGCTAGGTTTCGGCCATTGTCGGTGCAGTTATAGGACTACGAGTCTTACTCGGCAGGAAAATCATAGTACTTAACCCTCAGAACATCGCCGTTGAGCTCTACTCCAACATTGTACGCAACGTTGCCGAGTCTTGGTTCACGGTGAACTCGGTAGACCTCACAAGCGATTCTTATATATTAGTGCACAAGAATGCAGAATGAGGCATGGCGATCTACGACGGATCAGTATTAATCCGCTGCGGTTTATAGTCAACACCCGATAGCTTAGTATTAAACTGTTGCGTTTATTGTCAACCCGCGGCGGGTCGTATATGATCCGCGGCGAACCATCAATATTATAAGGTTATTTTTTTAAGGGAAAATGACAAACCAACCATCATCCTTTTTTTGCTAACAAATTAATCACTGAACTATGAAAAAACATTGCCCCTATCATTGCCGTCAAAATTCTTCTATTTCGATTTGCCGCGGTTTTAGAAAGACCGCTGCTGTCTGAAAAAGACTGTCGCGGTCTGACGATGATCCACCGTTGATCATCGTACGTCGTTCTGCTTATATAAGAATCGACTGTACGCTCTGGCGAGTACCGCGAAATATGAAATCCTCGGCGAACTAAGTTCAATGAATTATAGGAACGTTCGTTTTATGTTCGAGGGACGTCCTTCGCAATTATATTGGCAGATTTTCAACGTTCAGAGAAGTTCGGTGAACATAAAACGGACGTCCCTCGGCCAAAAATGGAAGTCTGTTTCTGCCTAAACGACATAGTCTTAAATCGAGGGACTTCCGTTGTGAGACTAGGGACGTCCATTATAGGCAAAACGATGTAGTCTCAAGTCGAGGGATGTCTGTTGTGAGACTAGAGATGTCCGTTGTTGGCAGAACGACGTAGTCTCAAGTCGAGGGACGTCCGTTTCTGGATGAGGGACGTCTGTCTTAATCGAGATAGTCCATCCTAGCCATCAATTCCGATCGAGGGACGTCCGTCCTCGATCCAACGGCCAAAAACCATCGTTTGCCATCTCCTGCGGAAAATGATAAACTCTATCTTAACCATCCATCCCGATCAAGGGACATCCGTCCTTGATCCAACGGCCATGAATTATCATCCGCCATTGCCTTTAGAAAATGACAAACTCCATCCTAGCCGTTCATTCCGATCGAAGGACATCTGTCCCTAGTTCCTACGGGCATGGCAGACGTCCCTTGATAATTGATGCTTTCATTAGTATGTTGGATTAGCGTTGGACGTCCCTCGTCGTTGCGGGACATCCGTTATTCCTGCCTTGGACGTCTCCGTTCGACGGTCTTTGGCGTTAATGTGACCGCGGCGTTTTTAGTCGACAGATTTTGACCGACGTCCCCTGTTGTTGTTGCCTTGGATGTCTCCATTCGACAGTTCTTGGCGTTAACGTCACCGTGGCGTTTACATTCAACGGATTTTGACCGACGTCCGCCATTGTTGCTGCCTTTGACGTCTCCGTTCGACGGTCTTTGGCGTTAACGTGACCGCGGCGTTTACAGTTGAAAGCTTTTGACAGCGATGGTAGGGGCGACGTTTTTTCATAGTTCAGTGGTTAATTTGTTAGCAAAAAAAAGATGATAGTTGGTTTTGTCAATAACAGTAAAGGATGATGGTTGATTTGTCATTTTCCCTTTTATTAAACATATTGAGTTATGATAGATTAGTAGACGAACCGACACAGCTCGAAATTAAAGCATTTAACGATAAACGTGACAACAATGTTAACGATAATTTTTTTTTCATAGTTTAATAATTAATTTATTAGCAAAAATAATTGAATTATTGAATTGTCATTGACTACAAATTACGGAAGTTAGATTATCATTTTCCCAAATTCGGCTATCGAATTATAACTATCAGTACAGTATATCTTGATCCTTGATGTGTAATCAAAGTAAGAACTTCGGATGGATAACGAGGCTGGTTGAAGTTGCTTTATTTGAAGCATTTCTCAGAAGAAACTGGACTTCTCCTTTGTTATCGAAATACTGAATTGGGTTGTCGTACTACTACGACAGCTATTTTAAATAGTTGGTCATCTTTTGAGCAATTTACTTGTTTTCTACCAATTCATGGCAAGAACATCATTTTACAGAAGATAAATATGTATGCAAATTCCCATTTTTATCCATTTTTCTCTAATATTCGTTTGGAAATTGCCTGAAATGCTAACATTAAATTCCTCTCTATATCCGTTTGACTACAAAGATACAAACTTTGATTTTGACCAACATACTGTTAAATCTGAGATTAGCAAAAGGAATGATTTTTACCTTTATTCTTGGAGAATAAGCCGTGAAGGGTCTTCTTTGTTGGCTTTCTTTGTTCTTTGAGCCTCATCATTCCGCCCAAAGTGGATAGACCCATCAGAACTTAGTCCGGTCAAACTCAACTGTGAAATCAAATTTAGATTTGATTTTGATTGGGATATCAACTCACACGTATTATCCAACGCTCTGGCTCAAAGGCCAATATGAAGAGCTACTATTGCATGATTGGCGGTGTGCCATCACGTTGTTTTGGTGGCAACACTATCAAAATTGTAATTTTTTTTAATGTTTTGCGTATCTAGTTGTAGTCTAGCATTGCAGCGTACTATACAGCAGTGGACCCAGTAATCAACCGTCATGGCACGATATGAAAAAATATTAAATTTAGACTTGTTCAGCTGGCTTGAAAATCCGAAGTCGATAACCCAAATCTTATACCATCATTTTCTATTTTTTTATGTAGGCCAATTTTATAATATCTCAAATTTCTTTATACGCATTTTTATAAGATTATGTTTAATTAGTGTTTAAGCATGAAGGTTGAATTATGATTATGAAGAATATGGATAAGTTGATATTGAAAATGGATTGATAAAAACATTGATGGATTAGAAGGATGGGAGTGTTTAGAATAGAAATGTCATTTTGGACAGGGTGCAGACATCCATGTGAGTGGTTTGGAGTGGGCGTTCGCGCTTTGCGTATTTTTAGATAAATTGTAAGTGAGAGCTTCCGCGTTGGGGGCGGACGTCCGCATGTGTAAAAATGCTTGTGGACCGGACGTCCAAAAGGCAAAAAATACGATCTGGATTGGACGACTGGACTATGAATAGTGAGAAAGGGGTGTTCTCAGATGGATTTGCGGTCGTCCGGATTTGCGGTCGTTTGTGAAGATGAAAAGTCACCCTGACTTTTTAAAGTTGGATAATTATTTAATTATTTGGGTATTACGAAGAACGTATTCGTTAGTTTAAATTATGAGAATTTATGTAATTAAAATAAATATTAATTTGATGAATTTAAATTAATTTAATGAAATTAATAAATTTAAATTACATTAATGGATTAATCAAAGAAGAAAGGGTTGGGATTTAGCTGAACCGATTCATTTCGAATTGGTCCAATGTGTTAAGAGAGCCCGAGGTGAGCGACCAAGCGACCGAGAGACAGGTTCCGGCGGGTGTTCACGGCAATGACCAGCGATGGCGAGCAAGGCGACGAGTCTGGCGTGCGCGACGTCCAGGCAAGGCGGAGCGGCGAGTCATGGCGGTTCGCAGCTAGGGCTTGAGATTGGAGTTCTGCCATGGCAATTTTCGTCGACGAATTTCTGTACGTTTGGTCAAATTCTTCCTTCCCCTTGGTGTTCTGATGACCGGTTGTTGGCTGGAGGTGTTGGCAGGAATGGAAATTGACGGGATGCAGGGGACGATCAGTGATGGCTGGTTTGACCAAGGGACTTCGGTTCGCGATCGACTGGAGGCTTGCGGTCCAGCTCGCGGTTCGGTTCATCCGGTCCCCTGGTTCCTGGTGAAAGACGTTTGTTTGCAGCTCAGATTGTGGCCGAAGAATCAGCTTCCATCGCTGATTTCGTGGGATAACTGCCTCGAGTTGTTTTATATTTCAAACTTCAATTTTGTTTATATTCAGCGAGTGATGGAGATTGAGAGAACTAGAACCGAGAGCTTCCTTGTATGCTGACTTGGTGTGAAGGTGTCCTGGAGCTGTTGTTCTGCTGAGTGAGCTGAGAACTGTGGAGTCGAGAGTGGAGCTTGTTGCCCCTGTTATGGTTTTCTTCAATATGGTAAGAATTGGGTGTGTCTAGCCGTCTAAGCCTTACCCGCAAGTATGTGTGCGTGAGTGATAGAGTATGTTTGTTTTTCTGTGCTTGAATACTTCGTATGTTTCTCTACTTGGATGTTATGTGTGATAATGTAGAATGCTGGATTTTATATTGCTCTGTAGTATTTCTTGGTTGTTGACCCCTGGCTGTTTGTCATTTCTCTGGATGTTATGATTTTCTATTGTTATTCCTCTGTTGACTTCTCGGCTGTTATTAGTATAGATCTCTTGACTGTTTGTTACTACTACAAGTCCTTAATTGATATTCTGCCATCAATTCCTTGTTGATTGCTAATGTAAAGTTGTTAGTACCTTATTGATTATTGATAGCCCCGTGGTTTCCCTTATTGATTAGCTCCGTCCTATTGTCATGATGTGATTCGAATACCTACCTTGTTATAGATGAATGCTAACATTTAAAGAGGATGAATGGTTAATGAGTGAGAGGGTGAATGCTTACTACCTATTTTACTTGCTATTTGGTGTAAACTTTAAGTGCTCTAATTCCCTTCTTCACATTGTTGGTGTTGTTCTGCCATTTGGTTGTCTTATTTTTTTTATCTAGTATGTTTACTTGCTTAGCATATTTACTTGTTAATCAACTTAGTTAAATGTTAACCGATGGAGCATGTTAATTCGTTTAGTTAATCTATGTACGTAACCAATTGTTAAGCCAAGCATGTGAACTAATCAACTAATTAAAGGTAATTTAAGTGTGAGTATCATCTTAAGCATGTTTAGTTGTCGATAATCTTGAGCATGTTAATTAAATTAATTAATTAGAAGTTGAGCATGCTAAGTAACCAATTTAATTAACTAGTCGTTAAACAACTAAATTCGAGTATGTTTAGTTAATTGATTAATTAATAACTAACTCTTGAGCACGATAATTATATAATCAAGCATGTTTGAATCATAGAATCTTGTCTTGATGCATGTTTAATATGTTAATTAGCTATTAGTCTTTAAATACATTAATTCAAGTATGTTAAATAGACTATAATCCCGAGCATGTTAATCAACCAAGCATGTAAACAATTTAATTAATATAAGCATGTGAATAAATGTAGGTTATAACTTCTCAACCATGTTATCGTTCATTAACGTATTGTTTTGATTTAATTATTGGTTGAATTGTATGTTATTGTTGTGCATTGTATGTCCGTTATGGTTGTTATATGAATTCTCTTCTGTATGTTGTATGTACTTTTAGTCTTAGGCTTCATAATGATAGAAACAATTAGGAAAAACCACCATGGGGTGGCCACACGCCTTGAGTGAGAAAAAACACTAATATTTCCCTTATCGGGATCACAAGACTAATTAACGTAATTAATTAGAAATCATAGAATTCTCCAAACTCCATGCTTTACGTACGAGCTATTCCTAATATACATAATTAAAATATTAGCTTGGGGCGAACCCATTCCAAAGAATTAAAAAGCGGTATCTCATATGCATAAACTCATTCTCTTACTGGGCCTTTAGACTCACGTCTTACTTGCGGTGTAGGTACACGTACGCGCGGAGTCCTCGAGCAAATGAAGAATTAGTTGATGAGGGATTTGCATGCGCGAGCTTGTGGTTGGCCAGACTATGTAAAGTGAGAGACAGTTAATTTGTAATTTAATTAAATTTTCTAAAGTGTATTTAATTGTATTTCAATTTCTTAGTTCGTTATCAACGCTTCTGCAAATGTTTTTATTTTCGAAATGTTTTACTTATGAAATGCTTTAAGCGTTCCTAATGACCCGGCTTGCACTTTGATATATTTTTCTCAAAATTTAACGTATGAAAATCCGGGTCGTTACAGAGTAAGAGAGAGAGAGAAAAGAGAAGGAATCCATGAGGATAAATGAGAGGTGAAACGTGAGGGTTGAGGAGAAGAAAAAGAAGAGAAAAGTCTAACTTGGAAGGAGAAGCATATTAGAGAAGACGAAACCCTAAGAATCTTGATATCTTTTCACTTCTTCAAGATTTTAGAAAATGTAAGAAATGATTGTATGTTTGTATGCCTTTTTAGCTGCATTACAAGAATTAAGTTATTATTTTCAAGGATTTGATGTTTGATGGAAATGATTATAGTTATTGGAAATCTAGGATGAGAATATATATTCAATATTTAGATTATGATTTATGGAATATAATTGAGAATGGATCTCATGTTTCATCTAAACTAGCAAATGGAATAAATGTACCAAAATTGTATAGTGAATATGATGATAGTGATAAACGAAAATTGAATACGAATGCTAAATGTAAAACTTGTGAAATTTTTAATAATAAATTCATGCATTACATATAGTCTAGATATACCTTACTGAGTTAGTCACTCACTCCAAACGACCCCCTCCAATTCCAAGTAAAGGCAAGAGCAACTAAGAGGCTCGGAGTTAGAGATTTTGTACTTCCTATTTTTTTCGATTTGAGTGTTTGAAACTTGTATTTGGTGAGGACCTTACCTTTGCTACTCGGTTTGTATAACTTAAATTATGTCGGATGGATTTGTTACACAGTATTTGGAATATTTATTTTACATATTGTTATATCCTTGTGATCACTATATAGACCTAGGCCCATACCTTTTTGGGATGAACTAAATTATAAAAAGTCTTCCACTAAAATCCATGTCTTGGACTGGGTGATCGGGTTCTCTAAGAGGATCGGGTCGCCTAACCCAGCAGTTCTGTTAGGCCTGTCTCTAGGTCGTGACACTAAAGCTATTAATACTCTATATTGTGTTTTAAATATAAATGAATTTATAGAGTATAAACATGCGATAGTGCCTTTGAAATTTGAAAATTGCTTGAGATTACTCATGTCATGACGCACAAGGAACCCGAGATAGAACGAGAAACGATCCGACCCAAAAAACTGAATCACCCAACCCTTTTTCTCTTAAGATTTATAATTGTCAGTGGAAGAGTTAAAATATTAATTATAAGCCAGAGTCCAACAAACATGGGCTTAACAGGTCCAACAGTGATATCATATAGTATAATAACATAATCCAAAATGAAATAAAGTAAAGTACTATACGAAAAGTAAATTAAGGATTACAGTTATCCAAATAAAGTATACCTCACAAAATATCTTTCAAGGAAGAATACTAAAATAAAAATAAAACTCCGCCATATCTAAACTTAACTTGGCAACTAGAAATCCGACCGATAAAATCCTGAAAAGTGTCATTGGGGTGAGTTGACTAAACTCAATAGGGATTACATTTATCAATTTTAATTAAAATGATGTTTAAGCATGCATGAATTTAAAACTCACGTTTTAAAAATTCCTTTAAAAAAATGTGTACAAAAGGACATGTGTTTGAAACCACTCACTAATATATGGTACATAATTAAAATAAGCCCTTGTTGTACTAATTAAAAATCACAGTGAAAATGGAGCCACTCACAGACTCCTGACACACCATGCCATAGACATATAACAGAATGAAAGCGATGCTCAGCGATCGCAAAAGCCAAATAAATACCCTAATCAAGTGTAGGGATTCGAAACTCAAGGACACGACACATACAACTGTCCTATTATTCATTTTAACAATAACAAACACATTCTAACACGTCGAATGTGTCTAAAATAAAACAAACCCCAAACTGGGTCCATCGAACTCGATTCGCATGACTGAGTTGATTAAGAAATATTTAAATGCATGCTTAATTGAATCATGTTCAATGAAAATAAAATATAATATAAAAATTTAAGGGACATAAAAATGGACACATTGTTTTAACATGAGACACGTCTCAAAATAATTATTTTAATAAAGTTATGCAAATGCAATGCATAAAAATAAATTTCTATCTCGAAGTGGCTTACACTGCACTAGAGCCCAAAATCCAAATAGCTCAAATCCAACAGTCCACGAATTTTTTAATCAGATATGAGTACCTATCTAAAAATTAGGGTATTAATTTCTTTGGTTTAATTTAATAATTTAAAAATGCTCATTTATCATACTAAATTGGTAAAAAAATAATTGGATTAAATTATCTAAAATTCGTCCAGAACAAACTTATAATAGACCAAAAACTAGTCTGGATCACGACTCAATGAAAACTGAACCGTGGTCCAGCCCACGACTGGGCAAGCTAGTTTGGCCCAGCCCACTGTCTCTTGGTCATTGCCCGATTATAGAGTAGCTCGCATCTCTGTCCTTTACCACGACGACCTTGGTTCTGGTCATCCCAACGAATCATCGTCTTCCAAATTTATCACGGACAAGTTCTTCCTTGTCCTGGTCTGTCGTTCACCCAATTGTAGCCGAAGGCTTCACATGTCGCAGCTCAGTTTTCACTGAGTTGCGCCATGGCAGTTCGACACGGAAGAGATTTCACAGAATATTACCAATGATGTATTCATAAGATTTTAATTTATGGGAAATTATTGGATGATAATTATGATTAATTTTGGGTGGTGTATTTTGGCATTTAATGACAATGCAGGATGAGGCTTTGCGTCCCAATTCGTCCTTCGCCTGTGAACGCGAGTTTTCAGATGAGCGCGGATGATGGCGGACGAGAAGAGTTTGAATTTGCCCAATTTGTTGGGCTTTTCGGTTGAGTGCGGATGAGGAGCGAACGCCTTCCTTCATCCGAAATCACAATTCTGAAGGAGAGAAATAATGACCCGAATCGGTTTGGTTCGGCTCGGTCCAGAAATAACTATATGGCTTGGTTTTTAGTTAAATGAAGAAGATGAAAATGAGATTAATTATAATTGTTTTGAATTAAGGATTAATTGAATATTAAAGTGAGAGATTTGAAATATATAGGATTTAAAATGAAAGAATAAAATAGAATTAAGGTGGAGGGAGTTGGGTGAACTGGTTCACCTTTGAATCAGTCAAGCGATTGAAATGAAACAATGGCCTATGGCCATTTTGTGAGAGAAGAGAGAAAGAGATTGAGATGAGATCGGGTGATGACGAGAGAGGGACAATGGCGATGGAACTCAACTCGGGCTCGGGTGAGCGTTGTCTGACGAATGGCACGATGAACCGTGGGAGGGTTGCATCGATGGAATGATCGGGCATGGTGTGTGAGATCGGGGCTTCCGCGGGCGGCGATTTCTGGCATCAGGTTGAGGTAAGTCTAGCCAATTCTTCCTTCTCCTTTGTGTTCTGGTGGTCGGACGTTGGCAAGGCGATCGACAGTGGCGATTTCAGGTGGGTAGGGGATTTTTATCGGGTTGCGGTCTGGAACCCCTGACCCGGCTGCGGCCGAATCCGGTTTGACCCGGCTCGGGATTAACCATGGTCAGCAGCCCACCTTCCAGCCACTCCTTTCCAGCTTGGCATTGTAGTCCTAGAGAATTGCAGAGTGGAGGCATGGCCGTTGATGTAATATCCCGAAAATGTATTTCCCTTTTTGATAGTGTAATAATTCTGGATAATCTCATTATATGAATATTTTGTCAAATTATGCAACGTTGAACGAGAGTTGTGCACGGAAAGTTGAGGGTTAATGTTAGAAAAATGACCTAAATGTGAAAAACTTAGGAAAAATGCATAAGTGTTGGGTTGCGGCTGCCATTATGGCCACTGCGGATGATGCAGACGATAAGGAATGGCATTAGAATGGATATGTCCTAAATTCTAGACAATTCGGATGATGCGGACGAGAAGGCATGGCGTCCGATTGAATCTGTTTCAAACCTGGTGTGTTGCGGACGACGCGGATGAGAAGGCATGGCGTCCGAATGAATCTGTCCTAAATTCTAGACAATTCAAACGATGCAGACGACTGTGGACGGGAACAAAATGGCATCCGAATGAATCTGTTCTAAACCCTGGACGTATTCGGACGTTGCGGACGAGGACTGCGGACAACAACTTGTGTCCGTAACATTGGGGAAATCCGAAAAAACCTATTTAAAAATCATCTCTCTCTTCCTATTCTCGCATAAATCAACCAAGTTTTTCTCTCCCTCTACTCCCTACAACCTATCCAGTCCTTTCCCTGCAGATGGGGAGGCTTTCCACGTAGCTATGGGTCATTGGACCTTCTCCTCTTGAAGTGTGTGTTGTACCCTGACTCCTCTGGAAGCTGATCCCTGCAGTTGGTCACTTTCTCCCTTTGGTCTATAAATGAAAGGTGAGTCTCCTCTATTGTATTCCAGTATGAGATGGGCATGAGATGCTGAGTGTGAGTCTTGTGTTCACTGTGTTGTGAGTAAAGAGATATTGAGGAGTTATTCTGTCCAAATTCTTGCTGTCTGTCCGTGAAGGATCAAAAGGAATACTAGAGGTTGAAAAGTTAGAGAATTTCTGATAGCTGTTGAATTGTTGCTTGATTTACCACTGTGTACTAAGTTCAAAATTGAGGTAAGAATTAGAATATTGTGTTGGCCAAGGAATGGCTCTACATTACGGTACTTGGATGATATTGTATTGCTTTGAATACTTTGTTTGAAATGCTACACCTTGATTAAACTGCTGGAAGATGGGATTGTGATTTGGTTAGAAAATTATGAACTGCCACCATATGAATTGCTAAGAAATGTTTGAAGATTCTTGATAAACTTTCTGGAAATCATGAGATGTCATTATCTCAAATTGTTGTGAAGTGTTTGAATCAAAATGTTGTGTCCTGATAAGTCATCACAATTGAAATTGTTATGCTATTACATAGACTGTCAATGTGTAAACTATATTCATAAATGACAAGCATGGACTTTTTGAAATCTAACGGTGAAGGGCACAAAGGAAACGATTTATGTATGCTATTAAGGATGACTTGTTTACTTCGATACCATAGTTGAAACTCTTAAAAACATCCTTATTTCCGTTTGTGCATGGGCCTAAATTAAGGATTATGAAGCTTAAGATTTAAAACATTGTAATTGCTTTCTGCCCATGTTTTAAGCATGCCTATAGTGTGATCATTTGAATCAAATGGGAAAAGCTGCGTAGGGTAATGAGATTACAGTTGAAACTAACCTTGTAAATAGACTTAGGGCTATTATCTTTGCTCAAATTTATCAATAAATGAACTGATAATTCTTTATTTTACATAAATACCTAGATTGTTCACTGAGATTGTTAATAATAACAATGAGGATTAACATGATGAATTTCGCCTGTAATGATTGGTTGTTACTTTTATATGTTTATACATTGAGTGCCCTCTTGTATTTTACTTTGAGAATTATTTGTGGCATTCATGCATCATCTTAGGACTTATAAAACTGTTTGCATGCTGCATGTCATCCTAAAATATATGTAAATAGTTATGTGGGGGTTCGGAAAAATTGAGGATGATTGTCGTGGTA
Source organism: Begonia loranthoides (assembly GCA_022433065.1). Taxonomy (NCBI): domain Eukaryota; kingdom Viridiplantae; phylum Streptophyta; class Magnoliopsida; order Cucurbitales; family Begoniaceae; genus Begonia; species Begonia loranthoides. Next base: position 8,381,926 of record CM039481.1, on the reverse strand, counting down.
ACACCCCTATTGGAGTGCCTACTCCCTATTAGGGGACGGTGAGGTACGGTTAAGCCACATGAATCGTAAGATTCCCAATTCTCTTGTTCTAAAATCCCCAATGGCTTCAACAAAAGTGTATGGGTATGGCTCGTGGTGACACCCCGATTGGTGTGTTTTCTAGTCGGAAATACGGTTAAGCCACGAGACCTAGACGTACCCATCGGCCCAAACAACAGACAAGATATGGTTCTTTTCTGTAATATATCGCATGATCATGCATCACTTGTACTGCATTTAATTATGATTCTTGTTGGGCATTAGGCTCATTGTTTTCCCCGTAGTGTAGGTAATGATTATAATGAAGAATTTGTACCAGTGGAAGAGGAGGCGTTCCAAGATGACCTCTCGTGTTATCAGCTGAATTGACTTGCTGGGTGTGTGATGTGCCCCAAGTCCCGGAACTTGAGCCCGAGCCAGGGCTCTTTTTATTCTCTAACTTTTTATTTATTTTGCAGGTTTTTGAATCAAATAAACATCATTGGAGTTGGCATTTGGGCTTATGGAGATTTTACAATCTTTGGGAAAAAATTGTGAGCTGTTTTTTCGCCTAGATTCTGACCTCTGATAGTTCAAGTGGAGTTTTGACAATTGGGATGACGTTTGTTCAACTTCCGTCCTTCATAACAAATGTAGCCAACATCCAGAGGTTTTGAACGAGCTATTGAACGTTGCATTTGGGCTCCATTTGGTATGTCAAATGTCTTTGTTTCAGAGAGCAAAACTCAAACTCGGATTTATTGTTGTTGTTTTAATTAAGGGTTGTTTAGTCTTTTGTTAATTAAGGTCAATTTCGTCTTATGTCATATTTTTGTAAACATTTTGGGTTAAAACCCTACCTGGTTGCAATTGGAAGGGGACTTTGATGAATTAAGAAAATTTGGTTCTCTTTTGAGAGAAGACACCCACGGCCTCCCCCTCCCTTAGCGCCGATTTCATCCATCACCCAAGCAAGGCCTCTCTTGAAGCTTCTCAACCTTGCATCCTTGGGATATTGTTTCTTCCAATCCTTATCTTCGAGGTAAGATTGTGGTGTGGAGACAAGAGAAGTTTCCAACCTTGGAGAGTGTTGGTTTTCGGCCAACCCCAAAGTCGCCCCTCTCACTAGGAGGTCCGCGGACTCCATTGTATTTCCTCTTGATTCTTGTTGTTCTTTTATGCTCTTTTCTTGCTGCTTGGATAACCTATGTTCTGGTGATAAAATGCTTGTTATGTGTTGAAGAAGCCTTTTGGAGATTATTGATTGTAGAAGGATAATTTCGGATTATTGTTGAGGTGTTGAATCTGTAATTTTGTTGGATTGTTGTTATCGCTGATTCTAGTATCTGTTTGAGGCCCTTACGATGCTCGTCTCTGTTTGATGTCTTCTAGTGATTTGTTCAAGATTAAGTCAGTGAGCTCCCCTCCAAAAATGAGCTTCATTTGGTCTATGTAGCTCAAGTTATTGCGTTTTGAATCTGCGTTGGTAAATCTGTCCTGTTGGAAACAGATTTCGGGTTGTTATTGAAATTGATATATCTCCTAATCCAGAGTGCTTTTTGGGTTGGATTTTTTATACAACTTTCCTGAATATATTAGGTTTATGTCCTCCAAAATACAGCTCTAGTTCACGTGTATATTTGGAGCTTGATTCATCTCATTGCTGCTGGTTCGAGTATTGTTAATTTTCTGGAACAGATTTCTCTAAGGCTCTCCATTTGTTTTTTGGAGCCTATCAGTGTAACTCTTATGGGATGAGGGATATTGGTATTTTGTGAAAGGGTATTTTGGTAAATTTTGCTATCAGTATTTTGAACATTTTCATAATGTAATAGGGACTTTAGGACTTTTGGTAAACCTTGAACTTCGTTTTGAACCCTTCTATATTTATTTCATAATGTTTCCGCAATGGATTACTCTGATTTTACGCTCTCTTAAAAATGAATTTCAAATAATGAGTAAATAAATCGAATGAAAAATTTTATACGTATTTTAAATTAAGGAAACATGGTTTTCAATTAACGGGGCGTTACAGTGGAAGACAGGGCATGGCGAGTATGGTTTGAGGCATGGTGCGGTGCGCTCCTCTGGTGAGTAGAAATGCAGAGAAGGGAAGGGCAAAGAGAGAAAATAGAGACAGAGTGTGAGGGAGAGTGAAGTGCCCTCAGGTGGGTGAGCTTCTGCGAGAGGAGAAGACATTGGGTTGGCTGGTGGTTCCACGCCTACTCTCGAGTTCTTTTAAATTCAGGTATTCAAACTTCTTCTCTGTGGATTTTTGGACTCTGTGATTGGCATGATGTTGAAGGGAATTAATTTGATCATTTGGAAAATGCCCTCTATTGTTTACTGCTACTTGATTATGTGTATTGTATATGTTCTATGTGATGGGTTTTGTTGACAAATAATTGGGTTATGTGCTACTCTATTGGATTAAAGTGCTTCCTATTGGTTACCAATGTTTGAGCTTTATATTGTGGTTCTTCAATGGCAAATTGGAAGGCATTGTTAGGATGGTTAGGGTTGGGAGTTATACTCTATTGGTTTTGATTCTTGAGTTGGTCCCTTGTTTTGTCATTGCTGATGTTTAATATGGGTTATTGCTATTTCGTTATGCATGTTGGATATTGAGAGATTATTATTGAGAAACTGTTAAGTAATTAATTTGAATATTGGAATGTTATATTCAGTTTGTGGATCTAACAGAAATAATAAGTTGCAATGAACGAATAATGAATGTTGTTTTGTTAAAGTAAAGGTGTTATGTACGTTGGATTAAAACTTAGATCGATACTCTGTTGCTTGGATAAATATATGCTGGAAATTAGATTAAGTTATGGAACGTTCACTTGGTTGGTAAATATAGTCTCATGCCTCGATTGGATATTAATATTGAGATTAATTTATTAAGCTAAGCAGTAATTAATGAAGCGGTTTCATTTAGGAGATTCTAGTAAGTAACGTATAATAAATTAGAATAAAGACGGTGAGATTAATAAGTGAATTAATTGATTATATTAATGAATAAATGTTTCTAATTGTGAAGGTACTAAAAAGGAAGAAAGATAGCATTAAGTTCTGAACGCTTTAAGGAAACGAGGTAAGTGATACGTGTGTGCTTTGGTCTTCGGGCCCTACATCACAAGAATAGAATATGCATGTTTCGTTGCATACCGCTTTCCAAGTATGTCTACAGTTTTCAATAGCACGTTCGTTGTTTACTTTTTTTACAGCATGTCTATAGTTTTTATAGCACGTTCTGTGAATCGTACGTTGAATGTTTATTTATATTTCCTTATTAACTGTTAGAAATTGCATACATTCACGAGCATCAACAGCATGAACATTTATTATATTAGGTATTATCACTTACTGAGCATTAGGCTCATAGCTTACGACTTGCGATGTAGGAAAATGACGAATAGATTAGGGAGCAGCTGATAAAGGATTTGCACAGATGAGACTTGTGGCTGGCTAGGCTAAAGAATTAAAAAAGAAAAACGTTGTGCAACTAACCTGTAATAATTGTTTAGTATTCCTTAACTGAATTAATTATGCTTCCGCTATGTTTTAAGAAAAGATTTTTATAACTATAGTTTTCCACTGCTTATAACGGTTTTCATAACGAGTCTAAAGAAAGGATTTTTAACGGTTCGGCTTTTTAGAAAAAAAAACTCTGATTATATTTTAAAAAGGTTTTAATGAAAACTTAGTCGTTTTATAAAAGTTTTAAATTTCACGCATTTTTAAAAACAAATAAATAACCGTGTCATTCCAAACGAAGTAACAGGTGCAATAAAAATTCAATTTTTGATTACCTTTCTTAACGGATTTCTTTGATTCTCAAAGGTTTCAACCAATGATGAAACTCCACACTCAGCCGAAAGTCGAATCCTTCCAAAAACTCAATCATATATTTCATAAATCTAACCATGAATTTGAACTTTACAGAGAGGAGGAGACGACTTACCAAGGCTGACAAGTGAATACATTATAACTGAGACTAGAATTTTTGCCTAAAAATAGTCTGGAATTAAGATCTCTGTTTTGCAGGGATATACGATCGAGGAAATGGAGGCAGAGGGAGATGTTGAGGGGAGAAATAACAATTTGCGTTACTGAGAGAGGAATGGCAATGGAGAGGAATAGGGAAGGAACTACCTTCCCCGATTATAACTTTTCCTTCGAAACGGTGAGGGAGATTTCTTCTTATAATTTTCTTTCATTTTAAGAAAATAGTGATAATAATTAAAAAAATTATCAAATTATTACAACTCATGAGGGCACTAATCAAGTGAAGGAAAATAAATTAAACATGTTTAATGATTATGAATTGTTTGTCATGGAAAATGATGAAACCATTAGTTATATGTTTACTTGTTTTATTAACATTACTAATTATTTAAAAGTGATTGGTAGAGTTTATCTCAATGAAAAGTTGGTGAGGAAAATTCTTAGATGCGTACCAAAGACGTGGCAACTAAAGGTTACAGTGATCCAAGAGGCACATGATCTCAAGGTATTAACAATGGAGGAACTCATCAGTTCCCTAATGATGTATGCGATCATGTTGATGGACAATGAAAAGGAGGAGTAAAAGGATAAGGAAATCTCCAAATCAAAGTGCACTGCCGTCAAAGCCTCTTCAAGCAATCAAGTTGAATCTGAGGAAGAAGATGAAGATGATGACGAGATCAAATTCATGACTTAGAAATTTAACAAGTTCCTTCATCAGAGAAAGAGAAAAGGAGAAAAGGGCATTGTGTCTTTTGATATGAAAAACTCGGTCACACCAAAATCGATTACCCAAAAGCAAAGAAGGTACCAAGGGCTTTTAAAAAGAAAGCATTCAAGGTCACATAGGATGATAGCTATGATGATTCGTCTTCCCAAATGGAAGAAGTATCCAATTTATGATTCATGGCCAAAGATGACAAGGTATATAATTCATCTAGTGATTTAGATGATAAAATTGATGATAATGATGAATTGATTGATGTCATTAATAAGTTATTTGATCAATTCAATGGGCTTCAGCATAAATATAAATTGTTGAAAAAAGAAAATGACAATTTGACGAAAGAACATATTGAAATGGTTAAATTTTTTGAAAATCAAGTTGTTGAGTTGAAAATCATGAATGATAATTTGGTTGCTACTATTAAATCATTTGAATTTAATGCTTGTGAATTGAAAGCTAAAAATAATTATTTAAATTCTATTGTGTTTAAATTCACAAATGGTAATAGAAATTTAAATATGCTTTTAGGAAATCAAATGGTACCTTTGAAATATTAGGAATTGGATATGAACCTTTCCAAAAGAAAAAGGTTTATAATAGTTTCTTTGTTTATCCTTTTATTTGTCATGCATGTAATTCTATAGGACATAAGTCTTTTTCTTGTCCATTAAAATTGAGTGATAAAAGAGCAAACTCTAAATTGGTATGAGTTACTAAAGATACCATTCCTAAAATTCAAGGACCCAAAAAAATTTGGGTATCTAAGAAAACACTTAGGTGTTTTTCTCTTTTGAATCAAGAATATGGAATTAATTTGTTTAAATTGCTTAATGTTTTATACTATTGATTAATATTGATTTTAGTGTATGCATATTCTTTTGGTTATCTTTGAGTTTAAATATTTTTTTACTTCAATAGGTACCTTTAAAGGTTAAATGTTATTAATCTAACAATTGGTAATATAACTTTTGTTTTTGTCTTGAATTGCCTTGTTATTTTTTTATTTTTAATTTTTTTCTATGATCCCCATTGTTTTGAATTTGTACATTGACATAGGGGGAGAAGTACTTTTAACTTGAATCTTTTTTTTTTCAAAGATTAAATGTCTTCATTCCAACAATTGATACAAGTTGAATTAGTTTTATTGGCATCAAGGCTTAGATGTTTTCTCCAACAATTGGTATTCAAAAGGGGAGAAGCGTAATTAATTTGTTTTGATTCTCTACTTGCCCCAACTATTTTATGTGTAGATAATATTTGTTTTGATTTATAAGTTGAACTTAAGTTGTGTATTTAATTTGATGATATTTTTGTTGTTTTCCCTCCATGTTTTCTTTTTGATAATCCAAAGGGGGAGAAGAAAGAATATTAAGTTGAATGATTAGAAAAACATGAATTGCATGAAACTATTAGAGATAAATTGTGGATGTAGGCAGGTTTGCCGAACTTCGTTAACAAATCGGTGTCAATCGCTTTATCCATTATTTCTTATATTTGTGATTATTTGCTTTTGTTTTTTGTGTTAAATCACTTGGAATATAATAATCAATATCACACGAAAAACCAGTGGAAGTGGTTGACCAGGGCTTGGATGCGGTCGACTGAAATCAAGACAAATTGAATCACATTCTGAAACAACGGGAAGTGATCAACCAAAATATGGACAGATTTGAACCTTTTTCTGCAATGCATAGAAGTAGTCGACCGGAGACAAAGAGCAGGGGACCAAACCAACAGAACTCACAACGGTAACATTCCAACAGTTGGAAAGCAGTTTACCAGACAAGAGGGTGGTTGACCAGTCGGACAATTTTCATATATTGAAGCACTTCGAATTGAAGTTTAACCAAGAGAGAATCTTACAGAAATACTGTCAATTTTACTACACGAATTCTCATCAGCAATTGAGTGTTTAGCCTAACTCTCCTACTCCTAAACTTGAGATTTATATTTATGAGAGTTAGGAACTCTAGTTTTGCATTTTATTGTACTTATATAGAGAACAAAAGGTGACACCCCAAACTAGTCATTGAAGGCTAGATTAATACTCGTGAAGATCAATCAGAGGGTGACGCCCCACAATAGTCACATTATAAGGCTTGATTGTCGCCTGTGAAGTTCAATCAAATATAATTGGGGAGGTTATAAGTTAAGTAATCTTCAAGGGGAAACCTTAAAGCGCGAACGTAGGCGGGTTTGCCAAAATTTGTTAACAAATTGGTGTCAATCTCTCTATCCATTATTTCTTATATTTGTGATTGTTTGCTTTTATATTTGTGTTAAAGCACTTACGGATAGAATAATCAATATCGTACAAAAAAGTTTATATCGTACGAAAATATTTATATCACTTAATTAATGGATACTCGTGAAGATCAATCAGAGGGTGACGCCCCACAATAGTCACATTATAAGGGTTGATTGTCGCCCGTGAAGTTCAATCAAATATAACTGGGGGGTTATAAGTTAAGTAATCTTCAAGGGGGGACCTTAAAGCACGAACGTAGGCAGGTTTGCCAAACTTCGTTGACAAATTGGTGTCAATCTCTCTATCCATTATTTCTTATATTTGTGATTGTTTACTTTTATATTTGTGTTAAATCACTTACGGATAAAATAATCAATTTCGTAAAAAAAAGTTTATATCACTTAATTAATCCAAATTGGTGTCAATCTCTCTATCCATTATTTCTTATATTTGTGATTGTTTACTTTTATATTTGTGTTAAATCACTTACGGATAAAATAATCAATTTCGTAAAAAAAAGTTTATATCACTTAATTAATCCAAATTGGTGTTAATCTCTCTATCCATTATTTCTTATATTTGTGATTGTTTGCTTTTATATTTGTGTTAAAGCATTTACG
>CM039481.1:8206219-8374171 GCA_022433065.1 Begonia loranthoides | reverse complement strand
CTTATACAAATTTACTTTTCATTACCATGTGGTAATTCTCGATTTCATTGGTTTGACCCATTGATTTTGTCAACTTAGAATCAATGTCCTACTTATTGAGGTAACAAATGAAACCACACGATACTCCTTAACCAAAAATTTGTAAGCAAACAATGATTTTGGAAGTTAACATGGACTCATGTAAGTCCCCCTTAAAGAATTCTCTTTGATCATATTTGATAAGAAGATTGATTATGGTAGAACGATGAGATCACAATTACCAAAATTACAAGAATTGACATGGAGTTTGATTTTGGTACCCCCCTTCATTGGGTGTATATCGGTCCAACATAAACTGGCTTGAACCAATGTTGAAGCTGATAGTTGGTATCCATTTGTTGACAATTCTAAGCACCCAACAAATAAGCACATTGTAATTTTTACATTTCAAATTCTATGTAGTTTCTTGTAATTTTGGTAATTGTGATCTCATCGTTCTACCATAATCAATCTTCTTATCAAATATGATCAAAGAGAATTCTTTAAGGGGGACTTACATGAGTCCATGTTAACTTCCAAAATCATTGTTTGCTTACAAATTTTTGGTTAAGGAGTATCGTGTGGTTTCATTTGTTACCTCAATAAGTAGGACATTGATTCTAAGTTGACAAAATCAATGGGTCAAACCAATGAAATCGAGAATTACCACATGGTAATGAAAAGTAAATTTGTATAAGGGGGAAAGAAAACCCTATTTTTCTAACTTTCAGCCACTAGTGGGAGAATGGGAAAGAGAGAAGAAATCAAATTGGAGGAGAAAGTTAATCCAACGTGGGATTTGTATTCCTAAGAGTTTGATTTTTGGTTTTCATGAAGGGACTTTGAGGGTAAGTCACTCATTCTTTCCATTTTTGTGTTTAAAGTTTAGGTTATAAGTTGGTTTTATATTCGAGCTTGGAAACTTGAGTCCAAGGTTTTAGCTCCACAATGTTGGGAAGATTTTGAGTCTGTACAAAGGTTTGGGCCTATTGGTAGTGAAAACTAGCAAAAATGGACATATTTCTTTGTGGTATTGTGTTAGAGATCCGCCCACAAAAGCACAAACACATGTAATGTCCATGGAAGTGAATGCTTCCACAGAAACACTCGAATACGCATGTGCACATAAAAGGCATATGTTCACAGAAACACACAGAAGCCACATATCTACGAAAGACTCCTCTTCTATAGAAACACACGGAAAGCACATGTCTGTTGAAGTGAAGGTTTCAGCAAAAACGCATATATCTGGCACATGTCCGCGAAGGTGAAGGCTTCTGCGAAAATGCATGTATCCACGGAAGCAATGAAATTTGTGGAACACTAGATTTCTGCAAAAACTCATTCGACTACGGGTGCTGTCTCCGGACCCTAAATGCGTAACTCCAGACATCCTCCATAAAACCAGTTTTCAGACTGGAGTCTGCGTAGTTTATCCATGGTAGAAACTAGATGACCATAGCAACAACTTGGGTCGGATTTTATCGCCGAAGCACCTAGTGCCTTGGCGAAGCTTGCTCTCATGTATTTATTTTCCATTCGGTTTGGGTTCTTAGACTCGATATAAGACTCATTCCCTTCCCTTGTGAATTATTGATGAGAATTCCTAACCTTTATCATGTTTCTAGGCTTTGAAAATTTCGTGAATTACAAGTTGATTTCCGATAGGGGTATACAACATGCGGTTCGATTCAGTTTTAGTGTGGAACTGAACCGAACCATAACGGTTTTGGTTTGGCCATCACTAAATGAAAAACATGAATTTGGTGTTCCGGAACCAAACCGAAACTTCGGTTCCAGTTCATGTTCGGTTTCAGTTTTACCTGTTTTTTCTTTTCAAATATCAAAATAATACTTATGAATAAGAAAAAAAGCTGAAACTGATTGTAAGGAATATTTTTGCACACCCCTAGTTAGCTGGGTACCCTAAATTGTAAGGAATATTTTTGTCTTTTCCTTTGTGGCTTGCTCACAACCGATTGATTTGTGTTGTTTACTAATTCTTGCTTATTTTTTGGGTAGTTGAGTGAAAAATATTGATTAACTGATTGCATCCTTTCTTTCTCTCCCTTTTGAATTTATTGTCTTCTTCATTCTTCTAATATTTTTTGTAATTATTGTCAAAATATCAAATATCAAATTGAAAAATATATTTTCTTATTCTAATACTTATTCTCTCTATTTTCAGGGTAAAAGTATAAAAATATAAATTTCAAACAAAATAATATAACAAAAATATAAAATCAAATTGAAAGATTAAGGGGGCCGAGACAATAAACCTATAATATTCATTATCCAAACTCAAAAGGAATGAAAATATAACTAAATAATAAAAAATTAATTGTATCATCAGTTCTAAGTTGTCATCACATTTCGTAATGTTCAGTGTCTTTCGTTGATATAAACTGCAAAAGAATAGATACAATTTTGAATAAATTATTTGAAAGAAAGTAATTAACAAAAATAATAATAAAAATGATTAAAAAATAAAATAGAAATATACAAGTTAGTCATCACTATTAAGCTCCGACTAATTCACTTCATCATCACCATTAATTGATATTAGCTCTGAAAAATATAAATTCAAAATAAATATATAAAAGATAGTAATTAATAAAAAAAATATAAAAGAATAAAAAAAGAAAATATAAAACATATCTTGTTTAAATTTGTCAATATCATCCACTACATCATTAAAGTTGACATATTGATGTTATGATGATTGAATCTAGCTTTGAGTGCAAATAAATGCATCGACAGTATTTAGGGACAAAGAATTGCGAAATGAATCAAGTACTCGTCCTCTACCACTAAAAACTAGGGGTGTGCAAACCGAACCAAAACTGGTCTTTTTGGGTCGGTTCGGTATGGTTTGGTTTTGCACACATAAAAACCAAAATTCGGTTCCTTTTAGCAAGAACCGAATTTCACGGTTCGATTTTTGGTTCTAGTTTCTCAAAACCGAAAAATTGGAACCAAACCGTGTAGGCATGTAGCCAAATAATTAGGGTTGTTCTGCTTCTGCAGAGTGCATAATATTTCGATCTTCTAGTTCCAGCCGACTCCCAACTCCTGATCCCCGAGCCTTGAGCTGCTCTTTGTCATCTCCTCTTCCATGGGAAACTCATCTGAAATTTCTCTTCTGCAATTGGAGGATGATTGGAATCGAAGATATGGCTTAGAGAACAGAGAGGGAAGAGATGGAGTTGAAGTTCCTGAGACTATTGCTCTCTACTCAAATTGCGGTCTCGTCGGCCAATAACTTGTGCCAAAAGTGCTTCAACGATTCATCAACCACAATATCTACTGCAATCGTTGTCTGAGATAGGTTGTAGATCTAGATCTCCTCACCTGCAGGGAAGATTTCGTTCTCTATCTGACATGAGCAGAATTACGAGGTTGAATTGGAAGGAATCATCAGGTAAAAAGTGGAACCGATGCTCTGGTTGTAGGAAGAGAGTCGGATTGACTGGGATCCTTTGCTGTTGAGGCTATCTATTTTGCTTCAAGCATCGGTACTCCTATCGCCACGATTGCAGCTACGACAAAGCCGTTGGCCGGGAAGCTATAGCGTCTGTCACTATCAAATCGTCAGAGCCGAGAGGCTTCCATTGAAGAAGATAAAAACTAAATTTTTATTATAATATTTGAATAAAAAAAAAGAAAAATTAAAGGAGGGAAAATCGGAACCAAAATTCCTATTCGGTTTCAGTTTTCCATATAACCGGTTTTGGTTTTGAAATTAAATAACTGAAACCAACCGGTTCGGTTTGGTTCCACGTCAAAATCGAATCGAACCGGACCATGCACAGCCCTACTAAAAGCTGACTCTGAAGCAACTATTGAAATAGGAATAATCAATACACCTTTTGACAATTTGCTTAAAATTGGAAATTTCAAAGAATTCAATTTCCACCATGTTAGAATGTCTTGTTTGTCTGAAAATTTTTTCAACCCTTCATATAAATATTGATCAACTTCTGTTCGAGTATTTGAAACATCTTGCTCATCATGACGACCACAAAACATCTTATATACCTTATTGTGGGTGAAACTACTACTTTGTCTCTGTAGATGTTGTTGCAACACTTGTACTACAATTATTTTCTGAATTTTCAAAACCCAAATTACCTTTATACTCAAGATATAATATTTTAATCACAATTTCTACTTGGCTGACTAAATCATTTGTCTTATCATTATCAACTAACATTGTAAGACAATATTTCAAAAACTTTGTTTTACATCTTGGATCTAATACAAGTGTCACATACATCAAGAAATTAATTTTATCACAACTTCCCCAATATTTGTCAAACTTTCCTTGCATTCCAATAGCCATTTTCCTCAATAATGCATTATCACACTCAGCATACTCTTGGATAAGTATTTTTAAATTACATACTTGATGCACCACGGATTCCCTCTATTCTCAATCAAACCCGGGAATTTTCTAACCTCAATTTTAGTGTTTATTTTGTAGGTGTTCCAAGAGAAAAGAGAATGAATTACATTCATCAAGCATCCAAAAATATGACGGAGTTATTTAAGATAAGGCATAAGTGGAGATTCAAGCAAAAGATTAGGAGAATTATGAAGCTGTCTAAAATCTGCCTAGAATCTTACCTACAAACATTCATTGGCATTTTTGGCATGTTGGAAGATTTTATATCAAAATTTGTTCTTCATGAAGATGGTAGCCAACATTCCAAGTTTTCCAGAATGTTTTTTTTTTTTTTGTTACATTTGGAGTTTTCTGCTATGTCAAACATTCCATTTACAGAGACCTAAAATCTAGCCAAGGACCTATTTTGTGTGTTCTTTTATTTTGAGGTTACTTTTGTAATTTGGTTTTTAGGGCATTTTTGTAATACGCATTAGGGCTTTTTTGGAGGGGTATTTAGCCTCCCTAATGCAACCCTAATCGACACTTTTTAGTCAATTTGAAACAGCTGCTACCTGTGTTTTTGGAGTTCTTTCCCAAGGCGCCAAAAACTGGATGCTTGTCTAAGGCAACCTCGGCTAGTTTCCAAAGACTTCTTTCCTCAAGTTCGTTCACTCTTGGAGGTGAGATTTTACACTGCATTTCTCCCAGCAGCTGATTCTAGTTGCTATCTAGAGAGGAGAGCCAAAAGAGTGAAAAGAAAACGAGTTGGAGAGGCTTCTTTCATAGGAGTCCTTTGAAGTCACGGTTTCTGGGTATAGGGATTCCGCGAACCCCTTGTAACTTTGTCTTTGTTTTGTTTGTTTCATTTGGGATTTGATTCTGTATTTTTAAGGGTTTGTTCCCCTCTGCAATGTGGTGAAATTGATGTAAATTTGAGAACGTTTGAGTTAAAACTCACAATTTTATGCATTGTTCTTTGGAAGTCGCCAGAACTGTCTTTGTGGAAACTATTTTTTGGTAGAGTCTTATTTCATGCATAACTTTCGCTCCATAGCTTTTTTTATTGCGAATTTTGAACTCGAGCTTGTTCTTTAGCTATTCTTAGGACCCTACAAATTTGAACATATTTGGCTTGATGCACTAGAAGATATACCCGTTTGAAGTTGACTGCTCTGTTTTGACACTAGCCGATTGTGCTATATTTGTGAATTGACATCCTTGCACTTGAAAGTGTATCAAGTGGTATTAGAGCCTAAGTGGCTTATTTGTGCATCAAATTTTCCTTGCATTCCAATAGCCATTTTCCTCAATAATGCATTATCACACTCAGCATACTCTTGGATAACCATTTTTAAATTACATACTTCACTGAAATAAATATTCAAAGTAACATGTGTGGAGGCTGAAACAATTACAATCGTATCATAAAAAAAACTTCAAAAACTTGATAAGTTCCCGAATATTAAATCAATCTTTTGTCGTGGGATGTCTTTCTCCACCCAAATCAACAAGATAATGACTATCAGTTTCTTTTAACTTCTCAAAAGTTTTTTCAAATTTTTTAGTGCTTTCTAATATCAAATACGTAGAATTCCATCTTGTACGCACATTTGCACGTGATCTTAACATTTTCAGCACAATTCTTAAAATTTTGCAACCTTGCAGGTGAAGATTGAACGTACTTCACAGCTCTACATACTCTCATGATAGATTCTTGATGATCTTTTAAACCATAACATATAATCAAATTCAAAATATGAGCAAAACATCACATATGCATATGTTCCCCATTAAAAACTAATCCATTCCAATTTCAAACACTTTTGATCAAATATGAAATTGAAACATTATTCGAAGAAACATTATCAATTGTAATAGTCAAAAGATTTTCAATTCCTCATTCAAATAAGTATCTTTTTATTTCTCTACCAATCGTTTGACCTTTATGTTTCGAAATCAAACAAAAATTAATAATCTTCTAATGCATGGTAGAATCACTATCAATATAATTAGTTAATACTATGCAATTCAAATTTTGAATGAAAGCTCATGTATCGGTAGTCAAGCATACTCGATGAGATTTCTTTCTAAAGTATCCTTTCAACTTCATTTTTTCTTTCTCATAAATACTAATAATATCTCATGCAATAGTAGTTTTAGAAGGTATGACAAATTTCGATTGCACATATTGAGACTATGCTCTAAAACTCGCTCCCCTTCAACAAACTTCAAAGGCAATTCATCAATAATAATCATTTTTTAAAGTAATTCTCGACAAGTTGCAACAATAAAACATGACAGATTTGATCTCATATATCCATATTTTGGAAGCTCAAAGTCTTTTGCTTCATATCCACGCTTGCCAACAATTTTTTGTAACTACTTATGTATTTTTTCAAGTTTGATGTCTCATTCTTCGATGCATGACATGCATATGTTTGTGAACAATTATTAGATTTCGTTCTAAGGTTGCTATGATTAGTGCTTTCAATCCTAGTAAAATGATTCCAAACTTCTGATTTTTTTCATTGGTTTCATCAGTAATAAAGTTAATAGTATGACTCTCTATAGTTTTATTAATGCTTTCCATCCTAGAAAGCTAAAAAAATGAAGAATCATTAAATTCTACAATTCATTAAACAATTAAACCAAATGCATAATCATCAAACCAAATTCAGAATCATTAAATTAAATTAATAATCAATAATTAAACTAATTTCAATAGTTTCAACAATTTCATTTCAATAATTTGAACAGAATGAACAATTTCATTTCAACAATTTTACTTCCACAATTTGAACATAATGAACAATTTCATTTCAAAAATTTCACTTCAACAATTAAACCAATTTCAGAAGTTTCAATAATTCAATAGAATGAACAATTAAACTAATTTCAACAATTGAAGCAAAAGTGGAATAATTCAATTCAATTCAACAAAATCAACAAAAATTAAACCAATTTATTTTCAACAGTTTTAGGGTGGAGAGGCCATACCCGAGACAGACTACAAAGAGTCTGACAAAATCTGAGCGAGCCACTAACTAGTGACCACCGAGCGAGCAACGCAAAAAGCCGCAACCAAGAGGTAAGAGGGAGCGATCATCGACCGTCTAGCGACGTGTAGTCATGAGCAGCGACTAGTGGGCAGTGACCACTAAGGCATTAAGCAATGCAAGAGCCAACCAGTGGGTAGTGACCACCATCGAGGCACCAAGAGGTGAGCGAGCAGTGAGCAACGCAAGATGAGAGGTGAGAGGGTGTGAGACTCGACACCGACGAGAGTAGAGACGAGATGACCGAGAGGCGAGACGAGAGTCCATTTAGTGTTTCACAGTTAAGGGTACACACCTTGGCTCTGTAGTGTTAATCTTAAGCCACGCTGAGCCAGGGCCCTTGCTAGGGAGCAAATCAATTCTCCCTGGCTAGTTCAAGCCTTTAAGTTTTTTAATTGCAAATATTGATCGGTTCAGTTTGGTTATTTTTGGTTTTAAGGAAGGCAAACCAAAAATCGAACCGAAAACTTCAGTTTTTACAAAATTGAACCAAAGATTGGTTCTAAATTTTTCAAAACCAACCTGAATTGGACCGAATTGATCGATTCTAGTTCAGTTCTGCCCACCCCTAATTCCCGAGGAGGCTATAGCTCCCGTTGTTAAGAAAATTCGTCACAAAGATAGAGATTTTATACTTTATTGTATTGTATTGCATCATAATTTTTAAAACTTTATTTTGTGGGTTGCAACATATGAAAACTCGATGGGCACTGTTTGAGAGCACATTAGTTTTTATATTATATATGTATATATGAGTTTTACACGTTTATCTTTATGTGCATGATATTTCATTTATTGTGCTATTACGGATATGAGTGGATGAATTCTTTTAATAGTTTGGATGATCACAATGTCAAAGTATCATAGGGCTATCTCAATACAAATTCTACTACATGAAGATGTTTTGTTTGTGCGTTATGTGAAAATGGGTAATAGGTCAGTGATTGCACGCTCCTTGGGCTTCGAATCCCTAAACATGATCATGATGTATTTGTTTTGGGTAGTCTTGTCGCTAACTAGCACGCTGGTACCCCCTGTGGTGCGACTTGATCTTAAGATTACCCTCATAATTCTTAATTCTTTTAATACTTTGGAAGACCACAGTGTCAAAGTATCATAGGGCTATCTCAATACAACTTCTACTACATGAAGATGTTTTGTTTGTGCGTTATGTGAAAATAGGTAATAGGTCAGTGATTGCACACTCCTTGGGCTTCGACTCCCTATACATGATCATGATGTTTTTGTTTTGGGTAGTGTCGTCGCTAACTAGTTCGTTGGTAACCCCTGTGGTGCGACTTGATCTTAAGATTACCCTAATAATTCTTCTTCCTAATTCATAAGGTGTTACAATCTTCGAACTGCCGCATTTCTGTGTTATTATATTGGAGGGGTCTTTGAGCCACTCTCCTTTTTCACGGATCCCTGTTTTAAATTTGTAAAAAACAATATATGCTTATTTTACTCTAGTTGACTAGGTATCCAATGATGTTTTGATGACCTTATCATTAGCTCGTGGAGCATGTTTTAATCGTAAATAATATTTTTCAAATGATTATAAATTCATGCATGAGCACAATACTTATATTTTTCTTCATCATGATTTTGAAGGGAAATGATAAAATCAGTTTTACATGTATTGCATTTAGTATAATATACCTACTAAGTTAGCCACTAACTGCAACGATCCTTTCATCCAAGTAAGGACAAGACTAGTCATGAGTAGCTGTCGAGTGGCAGGTCTGACCTTTTCTATTATTCTCTCCTGAGTATTTTATTTTCATTTATTTGTGAGGACTTGTACATTTGAGTTTGGCCTACATTAAAATGTTTGGATGATATTTAGACTTTTTGATTTGATACACAATGTTTAACATATTTATACTATTATTTTTTGTAATCATTATGTGGGTTTAGGTGCTATAAACTAAGATTTGAGTTAAACGATTGGGTACTCTTTGAAAATTGGAAAAATTAGGTCGTTTAACTCGATGTTTCTATTAGGTTCACTTCCAAGTCATGACATGATTCACTTTATTTTTTTTGGTTGATTTTACTTTAACTTGGTGGCCCGAACCTCGTCTCTAAGTAATAAGGTTCAATGGTACGATGCAAATGAATGGATTCAAGTAAACATGGCATGACAAAAACAACACAAGTGGGCCTCAGTCAACCATAATTCCCTGCCAGATCCAAGATTATGTTCAAAAAAGAGTGACTGGTTTTCCGTGTTCAAATGTCAAAGCTCAGTTTGCCAAATACGGGATATTATAAGGTAGGAGAGAGAGAGAGAGAGAGAGAGAGAGAGAGAGAGAGAGAGAGATACTAAGTCAACCCCAGAAGACAGGAGGCTCGCAATTAATTACTCAGTCAAACCTATGCAATCAACTGAAAAAACTGTCTTTTTGAGGACAACTTTGTTGGTTGATTTTTTCAGTCTTTAATTATTATAAATCATTTTTATTCGTAATATGAGTATACCAAACCATAGCCAAAAGAATATGAAAAAGATACACTCCATTATAACTACAGAAAACTGGTCCCTGCAAAGACACGGGGCAGCAAATTGTGGGCGATCTGATCTCGAGCCCGAGCTGAAGCGAGAGATCTTACACTGTTCTGAGCCACCATTGCATCGTCGAAAAGCTCGTAATCTATTCCACCCTCCATTTCTTCATTCATCATCTCGCAAATATTATGCATAACGCAGCAAGCTCCGAGAACAACGGGCAAATCCTGCAGTTTAATTTCTGTTCTCTTCTGCAAACAAGTCCACCTTCTCTTCAGCCTCGCAAAAGCTTCCTTCCCCACGCCCTGGATGGTTACCATTCTTTCGTTGAATTCATGTTGAGTCCAAGTGAGATGTTGGAGATTGTACGGAACTAGTAACCAGTCCATCAATGGGTGTCCAGAATTTCCGACTATCCAAACATCTTTCAGTGATCCTTTGTTTGCTTGGTCGAAAAGAGTGGATTTCGCAAGCACTTGATCGTCCGACATGGATCCCGGCCAACCGATGAAAACGTCTGTAAAAACGCGATTCATGTCGACAACCCCTTGTACAGTGATTGAATACGATGCTTTTTGGTTCCTTTCTGCGTGGCTCATGTTGAAATATGCAGCCGCGTTTGATTTCGGAGCTATGATCGGAATATGGGTAGTGTAGATTGATCCACCGACGTTCGAAATTCCAGAAATCGACTCAAATTCTCTCTTGATCTGTCCCATTCTTGCTTCGTCCGGCCATTTGATGAACCTCGGCATTAAAACGGTTCGAATTGCAGAGCAAACCTCGAAGAAGAGCTTGTGGCAAGTGGAAATTCCTAATCCGAACCGCTTGGAAACGACACGGAGAGGCTCTCCCGTAGCCAACCGCCATATGCAAACTGCAACTCTCTGTCGAACTGGAATGGCTTCTCGAAGCGTCGTGCTCTTCTTTATTAAAGACGATTCGAGCTCCTTGCATATCATATCGAAAGTTGCCTTGCTCATCCTGAAGGCTAGCCGGAATTCCACCTCTGGACAATCCGGGTGATTGTACCTCTCCCACCAGTCCTTCGACCGGGATTTCACCCAAAGCCGCCTCTGCCGTCCAGAAGTTTTAATCGTTCTCCCTTCCTCCGCAGCTGCAGCTGCAGCCTCCATTCCAAACGCATCATCGAAACCATTACTGTTAACGCCCGAGCAACGAGACCTCTTCGACATGCTACTTCTATTCATGTTGTCGAAAGTAGAAAAATGTTGCTGAATTCCAGTTTGGTAGTCAACCCGCAGATCTTCTCCGACTGACATCATGGAAGTTGAAATGGATGCTTCAGCTCCACCGTCGGCGGCAAAGTCAGTTCTCCGCCGCTTCACGTCATCGCCGTTCACTTTAGTATCGCCCATTTCTTGAAAGGAGTAGAAGTTCGAGAAGTCATCTTCTTCGTGAGAGAGGAACTGGAAGGAGCTAAATTCCATGAGAAGTGCAGGACAGGATTCGAGGGTATGAATATGAAAGCTTTGTAGGAACCGAAAGCGGGAAAGTTGGAAGTTATATACGCGGAAGGGAAGCGCATGGGGACGTGAGAACGCGAGTTGGTCGTTATTCCAATAATAATATAATATTCCGCCTGCGCTGCGCTGACTCTCTTGCCACTCTCTACGCAGCGCTGATTTTGAGACTTGGCTTTTAAAAAACAACAATAACATTGTTTGTCGTCTAAAAAAACACACTTTTTTTTTTTTAGGGAAAATGACAAATCAACCATCGTGATTTTCTGTCAATGACAAGTCAATCACTGTGATATATTTGCTAACAAGTTAACCACTAACGTATGAGAAATTGACAAATCCAACATCACACTCAAGTTAACCCAGGCAAAACTGTGTGGACACCGCAAACAAGTGCCTGGACGCCGCCCAAGCAAAACTGCCTGGACGCCGCTTTTTGTTTGCCTGGACGTTGCAAACTAGCGGCGTCCAGGCATTTTGTTTGCCTGGACACCGCTGGTTTGCGGCACCCAGGCATTTTGTTTGCCTGGACGCCGCTGGTTTGCGGCGCCCAGGCATTTTGTTTGCCTGGACACCGCTGGTTTGTGGCGCCCAGGCATTTTCTTTGCCTGGACGCGCGGCGTCTCTGGAGCTCTCTATTTGTCATGCATGGCATTCTCGATCAATTGTGTTTCATGGTTACTTCGAATTCGTTATGTATATGGTTTACGAATGCAATGTTTTTATTGGTTTTTTGACCTCTGCACCTTCAAACTAGCATAACTTTTGTTACGGATGTCGGAATTGGGCGCAGAAGGTATCAAATCGAAGCACTCTCAGAGTTCTATAATTGTCATTAGGTAAACCCCATGACCGCCTTTTTCAGCCCCAAAATCAATCGTTTAAGCCCTCAAATTTGCGATCAAACATTTTTCCAGACAAAGCCAATGTGTGATCGCAAATTTGAGGGCTTAAACGATTGATTTTGGGGCTGAAAAAGGTGGTCGCGGGGTTTACTCAATGACATTTATAGAGCTCTAAGAGAGCTTATATTTGATACCTTCTGCGCCCAATTCCGACATCCGTAGCAAAAGTTATGCTACTTTGAAGGTGCAGAGGTCAAAAAACCAATAAAAACATTGTATTCGTAAACCATATATATAACGAATTCGAAGTAACCATGAAACACAATTGATCGAGAACGCCATGCATGACAAATAGAGAGCTCCAAA
The DNA here is from genome assembly GCA_022433065.1 of Begonia loranthoides. Lineage (NCBI taxonomy): Eukaryota > Viridiplantae > Streptophyta > Magnoliopsida > Cucurbitales > Begoniaceae > Begonia > Begonia loranthoides. Next base: position 8,361,506 of record CM039481.1, on the reverse strand, counting down.
GACGCCGCGCGTCCAGACAAAGAAAATGCCTGGACGCCGCTGGTTTGCGGCGTCCAGGCAAAGAAAAAATGCCTGGACGCCGCTGGTTTGCGGCATCCAAGCAAAGAAAAAATGCCTGGACGCCGCTGGTTTGCGGCATCCAAGCAAACAAAATGCCTGGACGCCGCTTGTTTGCGGCGTCCAGGCAGTTTTGCCTGGGCGGCGTCCAGGCACTTGTTTGCGGTGTCCACACAATTTTTCCTGGGTTAACTTGAATGTGATGTTGGATTTGTCAATTTCTCATACGTTAGTGGTTAATTTGTTAGCAAATATACCACAATGGTTGACTTGTCATTGACCAGAAACCACGATGGTTGATTTGTCATTTTCCCTTTTTTATATTATATCGATAATTGATGTACATGAGATATTTTTGGTATAGCTTAAGTTCGGTTTCATGATGATGCTCTTAAAAAGATTTCCACCCATACTCGAGGTGTTTCTTGACCCTTTGACATTAGAATTCATTTGAGGGTTTGGAAATGTGATCAATGCAATGTTAAAATATAAAGGTGTAAATATAGACGTTAAAATGAGATAGATTTTAGCAAAGTCCAACTAAAAGATATGGAAAGGATCTCTTTTCGTTGGATTTTGTGTTTTTGCTAGAGATTTGTCACAGTCCTATATTAAATAAAATATTATGTAACTTCTACTGCTACCCACCAGAAAATTGTAACATAAATTTTGAAAGAATGACTTGATCATTGAAGAGAATATAGTCGTCCAACCTAAAATATTTTTGAGTGATTTGCAGTAGACTTTTGAAAGACGAATCGTTCTTCTCAAATTTTTTGCACTCTTTCTTAGTTGGTCGTGATAAAAATTAAAGGTATCAGGTCCTGGTTTCAAAAATTTTGGTAGACTTTAGACATATAACTTGATTGGAATGTAAGTTTTCATTCTTTATCAAGTTTAATTTGCTAAAGTTCTTCTCAAATTTTGGTTACTGATTTTCTAAACCAATAGTCAACGGGCAATTGTGTTGTTTAACTTGACTTTGCTTGTCATTTTCTTTCACAGCTCATGACCAAATTGACTAGGTATTATAGTTCTTCGCTATGCGAAGAAAACCTGAGTTCAAACAAAAGAACAAAAAAAATCAAGACATAAAACAGCTGTTTCAATCCATGTATTTTCAGCTGTTTGAAGGAGTCCAAAAATTAGTTTACTCGTTGATTTAGAAGATTAAGATCAAAAGATTGACTTGATGGAACCGTTAGAAGTCAATTTTTAAGGTCATTTGACCTTTATTAGATATGAAATTGTAATCGTGTATGATCCGGCAATTAAAGTTGTCAAGACCTGCAAAGTACCCAAAATAGAACGGGAAATAACTGGCTTAAAGAACTAATTCATTGGACCTATTATTAAACCAAATAAAATACTGTGCGCAAATTAAATTAAACATTACAATTATCCAATTAAAGTATACCTCACAAAAAGTCTCTCAAAGATTATTAAAATTATGGAAATTAAATTAACTCTGTCAGATCTAATCTTGACTTAACAACTAGGAGTCTGGCTGATAAATTCCTGAAAGTTATCATTGGGATGAGTTGACTAAACTCGATAAGGATTACGTTTTAATAATTTTAATTCAAATAATATTTAAACATGCATGAATTTAAAATCACATTTTATAAATTTATTTTTAAAAATATATATACAAAAGGGTATGTGTTTAAATCAACCCACTAATATGGGATACATAATTAAAAAAATTCATTGTTGTACAAATTAAAAGTCAAAGTGAAAATAAAGTTACTTACGGATTTCGGGCACACTATGTCAAAAACATATAACAGAATAAATGTGAGGCTTAGCGATTGCGAAAGCCACATAAAATACTCTGATCAAGTTTAGGATTTTGCGCTCAGGGACACGACACGTACAACCGTCTCATTACTCTAGTTAACAACAATAATGTGTAAAAATAAAAGAGACCCCAAATCGGGTCGATCAAACTCAATTTACACGACCGAGTTGATCCAGAAATATAGCTTAATTTAAACGTGTATAAGTGAAAATATAATATACTATAAAAATTTGACGTTTATAAAATGGTCATTTCACTTTAATATGAGAAACGTCTTAAAATATCTATTTTTTTATAAAAAAATTATGCATTGCAGTGCCTAAAAATAAATCCCTATTTCAAAGTGATTTATACCGACCCAAGCCAAATTATCTAAAGTGTCCAAATTTTTTAGGTCACACTTTAAATAAGTATTTGGGTACTTAAAAATAAGATTATAAAATTTGTGAGTTAATTTTATTAAAATTCTCAATATTATTTTAAATTAAATTTAATTTAATTAGGTTGGAGAAATACCCAAAACAGATCCAAATAGGTTTAAAAACTGGCCTTGGTCAGGCCCAAAACAGGTATAGACTGTGGCCCAAACCCAAAGGAGTTGGCCGTGGCCCAGCCCAGGATTGAATCATTCAGTTCTTGGCCCAGGGCCTGCAATCCACTAATGTGGATTACAGTCTGAACAAAGACAAACCCATAGACACCCCTCCTGCTTCTCATCGCAACCGATCCCGATTTTGGTCGAGATGGGGTCTCGAATAGTCATGCAACCAACCAAAGCTAGAAGCTTCGAGTATCGATGCTCAGCCTTTGTTGAGTAGCCTCTCGGTTTTCCAACGTCGATGAAGCCCGAGCAAAACTTTGGTCGAGTTTCGTCTGATTGTCCGATTACAACAATTTAATTAGAAAATCTAATTTCAATATCCAGAATTCCAAAATCCAAACCAATATTTCCAAAGCAAAACACAATTAAATAGAGAGATATTGAAGATAAAAATTTTAGTTATATACCTCTACTAGTGGACACCGAAAATAGGGGTTCCAACCTCTTGACGCCTTGATTAATACCACAAAAGTTCATTACTCCCTTCCCAAATTCTGCAACGAAAGTAATTTTCTGAATCTCCGACCAAAAATTTTGAACTTTTGCTTCAATCAAATCCAAGATCCTGCCACAATTGGAATTACGGGAAGGGGAGGAAAATGACTTACCAAAACAAGACAAGGCATCAGCTACACATTAACTTTTCTAGGATGATACTCCAAAGTAAAATCATAGTCCTCCATATACTCAACCCAACGCGTTATCGGAGATTTAAATCATGCTACGAGAAGAGATACTTCAAACTCTTGTGATCCAAAAATACCTCGAATTTAACACCATATAAGTAGCTCCGCCAAATCTTTAAGGCAAAAATAATAGCTGCAAGTTCCAAGTCGTGAGTACGGTAATTCTACTCATGCTTCTTTAACTGTCGAGATGCATAAGTTAACACTTTATCTTGCTGCATTAGAACATAACCCAAGCCAACACCTGATGCATTTGTATAAACTGCATAAGGCAAACCCTCATCAGGTGCTGCTAAGACTGGAGCAGTAGTCAATCTTTGCTTGAGTTCATCAAAAACTGCTTGACACTTCTCATTCTAAATAAACTTTAAACCCTTTTTGGTGAACTGAGTTAGTGGCATAGCAATGGAAGAAAAGTTCTGCACAAACTGTTGATAATAACCGGTCAAACCCAAGAAGCTACGTACACCAGTAATATTTTCAGGTGGCTTCCAATCTAACACGGCCTCGATTTTAGTTGGATCCACTGAAATGTCATTTTTAGAAACAATATGGACTAGAAATTTCACTTCAATCATCCAAAAGTTGCACTTTTTTCGCTTTTCATATAACTGATGTTCACTCAGCGTCTGCAGAACAATTTTCAGATGTTCCATATGTTCATCTATAGTCTTAGAATAAATCAAAATATCATCGACGAAAACTACCACGAACTGTTCAAGATATGGTAAAAAAAACTCGATTAATAAGGTCCATAAAAGCAGCTGGTGCATTGGTTAATCTGAATGGAAGCACTATAAATTCGAAGTGCCCATATCATGTGCAAAAAGCAGTTTTCAGAATATCTTTTTCACGTATCTTCAGTTGATGATAACCGGATCTCAAATCAATCTTCAAGAAGTACATAGATCCTCCAAGCTGATCAAATAAATCATCTATCCTCGACAATAGATATTTGTTCATGACTGTTACATGATTTAATTTTTGATAGTCAATACATAGGCGAAGCAAACCATCCTGCTTCTCTACAAATAAGATTGGTGCACCCCACGATGAAATACTATTCAGAATAAACCATTTTTGTACCAAATCATTTATCTGGGTTCTCAATTTATTTAATTCAGTCTGAGCCATGCAGTACGGAGCAATCAAAATTGGAGTAGTGTCGAGTATCAAATCAATCTCGCAGTCGTGTGGCAACCAAGATAGATCCTCAGGAAAAATATCAAGGTAATCATAAACCACTGACAAATCAGAATCCTGCCTGACAATAACAAGGTCACCGCTAATAGTAAATATACTCTCATAAAGCTCCAATCTCCTCCGATCACCCAAATAAGCTCGTAGAACAGGATCAATAGGAAACATACGGGTATTACATGGATGCACCAAGATTTTTTCATCTTCCAACGTAAGGGTTATATTCTCGATAACAGTCAATCTTAGCTTTGTATAAGTTCAACCAATCCATACCTCTTTCTTTCTCCGATCGACCTCTCTCCTTCTTCGGTCGACCGCTCTTCTGGTTAGGCTCTCTATAGTCTTTTTGGTCGACCACTCTCTTAGCCTTTGTCATCCTATACTCCATATTTAACACTTTTTAAAGCTTCTAAGTACAATTGATCTATCCTTTAACTACATAGACTTAAACATAGATATTAGTAAACATTAATACTCTTGTTAGATGGTATTTCCAATAAAGAACATATCTAAACATAATGATAAGCACATAAATCTCATTCAATTCATAAACAACTTATCAACAAATAAATCACTCATCATCAAAATAAATAAGCCTAAATTCTATTAGGCTAACAACATATTGTGGTGGTTTGAAAACTTGCATACATAAAAATGATGTAAATATAATGTGAGAGTATTAAATTAATATGAAATATAATGGAAGTAAAACTAATTAATTGTGTATAAGAAGAATTGAAATATAAACGGTTTCTTATGAACAATTTTGATATTTCAACATCGTTAAATAAGTAAATGTGAATGAAATTTAGAGTGTTAAAGTAGATATCCTAATGAAGAAAATGACGCTGAAATGAAGAAATTTGAAACTTTGTAACTAAAGTTATAAACTTTTGAAGTTGGATTAAGCGTATAGAACAGTTATGTATAATTTTTTATAAATACTTGATATGAAAAAATTGAGTAAGAAATTAAGGATGATTAGTAAGGACAAAATTTTTATAAAGGTCTTATCTAAGATGTCATGCAAAAACATGTGGCCACCAATAGAGTGATGTCACATGTCAAGTTAGAAACATAAAAGAGGTATTGGTTAGGGAGATTACTTAAGTTAATTAATTGTGATTATCTTAATTAATCTAAATTGGTCTAATTAATCTCTATTAACTTAAATTTAATTATATTAAGTTAATATGAATTGATTAATATAATTCATACTTCGCAAGTAACTTAAATTGTAATGTTCTAGTAAGAGAAGGGTAAAATAATCTTTTGACCTCAATAATTGAGGTGAAATCATAATTTTATCCATAGAGAACTCTAGAAACTCTCATTATTTGAAGAAGAGGTGAGGTTTCATGGTTGACTATAGAGGAGAAAGAAAGAGCAAAAAAAAGTTTGACATAAAAAGTGAAGAATTGAAGAGAAAAGTTAGTTTTTAAGGAAGAAATCTAAAAAGAAGCTGCAGAGGGCTTGAAGAGTATCTTGAAGCTTCTAAGAAAGAAGGGAGAGAGTGAAATTTGGAGGATTAACCCTAGCTTGAAGGGTTAATAAACATATAACTAATTCTAATCATTTTTAGAATTAGAATTTCATGTAAATTGTATGATTTAGGTGATAGAAGTTGCATACCTGTGGATTGATGATAGTTTGATTTGGTCATATTGGTTGATTGAAAAATGATATTGATTATATTTAGTGGAATTTGTCGATTGAAGACATGAATTGGTGTAATTTGCTTAGTAGAATGTTAATTTTGATAATTGTCAAATCATATCACATATTCCATAATTGGGAAAACATTGATGGAATACAAAGTTTAATTCTGGTTAAGATGGTAAGAAAATGTATACTTTGATGATTTTAGGTTATTAAATAAATTATTGAAATCAAGTGAATTTTGATATACTTTGAGAAATTATTAGAGGATATCCTCATAGATGTATGATAATAACTCATGCATCATTTTGCTTGTTAAATAACAAGATTTGCATGACTCACATTACATGCATTATTAGTATGTATATACATGCATTCAATGTATGCATAGAATAAAGACTTAAATAATGCATTATGAAATTATTTATACATACAAGGGTATTGTGGGTGGATATTATTGGTCACATTTGAACCCAATATACATCTAGCGAGCTATGTATAAGTATTGTGTGACGTATGTAAAACGCAGTTGTTAGAGTTCAATGTGACCCAAATTCTATTTGGGCCGGGTCGGGCCCATATTCAATATTAACGTTATTTATTTTCTCTATATATTGACATTTGAGATGCAAAACTTATTGTACCTTGATTTCCAAATAGTGAATTTCTTCTCTATAACAATTCTCAACAATTGGTATCAGAGCAAAGTTGAGAGTTTTAGTACTCGGATCAAACAATTTTTGGGGTTTGCAATTTTTGTGTAAAATTGCAATTGTGTGAAAAAGGAAAAAAAAAAAAAGAGGGAAATTTTTGTTTCCCCTGCCCACGTCGCCTCTGCCATCTTCAACAAAGGAAGTCCCACTCCCCTGAAACCTGCGATGCCGACGAACCTCCAGACTCTACCATTCGTCACCGAGGAGAGAGCAGCTGCTACAACACAGAAGACTCAGTCGTCCCTCATCACAAGCCTTTGCCTTTGCTCTGATTCATCATTGACTGCCACTATTGCTGCCCACTCGCTCACTGTTCATCGCAAAAGAGAAACCAACCCCCTCCAGAGAAGACCACGTCGTTCAGCATAGCCCCAATTTGAGCCCTATTTCTGTTCAAGTCCTCGGAATGGAAACGCAGTCACAAATACTATCCTTTTTCCTTTCTTGCTGTCGTGGTGAGTCTTCCAATAAAGAAAATAGAGTTTTGTTTTTTAATTGAAATTGAGACAATGGCGACTTCTTCCTAAGCAACGATGAAGAGACAACCTACACAGTTGTGAGAAATTTTTGGGTGGATTTTTGGGATAAAATTTCTAAAATTTTGGGCAGATATTGTTGGGGCATCAAAATTGTGGAGGTGGATATTTTTGGGTTCTGATATTTTTTAGGAAATTTTAAAATTTTTGGGGGAGATGAGTTCGTTGAATTTTGATATTCTGTTATTGGATCAGAATACAAGATTTCAATTATGGCAGGTGAAGATGCGAGATATTCTCACACAGATGGATTTAGACGACGCATTATTAGGGCTCGATAAAATGCCCACGTTATGGAGTGAAGAGGAGAAACTTTGAAGTGATCGAAAAGCCTTATCTTTCATATGTTTACATTTGTCAAATCAGATTTTGCAGGATGCTTTGAACGAGAAATCTACCGCTGAGTTATGGTTGAGATTGGAGTAGTTGTGTATGAGGAAAACTCTGACTAGCAAGTTGCATTTGAGGCAAAGACTCTATTCTCATCAGTTGATCAAAAGAGGTTCTATTGAAGAACACTGACCGCATTCAAAGAGTTAGTTTCTGATTTTGAGACTATGGGATGTAAGTATGATGAGGAGGATTTGGGGTTGATTCTACTATACTCGTTACCTACTTCATTTGGTGCTTTCAGAGATATGATTTTTTATAGTAGAGAAAATCTAACTCTGGAAGAGATTTATGGTTTTTTGCTATCAAAGGAAAAGATAAAACAAATTGTTGTTGGATCTGAGTCTCGAGGTGAGGGACTCGTCGCTCGAGGTAGAACAAGAAAGTCAAACAACAAAGGAAGTGAAAATGTCATAATTCAAAAGACAGATCAAAGTCAAAGAACCATGATAGAACTTGTTATTTCTATCAGAAAAAGGGGCACATTAAAGCCAAGTGCCGTAAATTGCAGAATGAAATAAAGAGAGTTACTAAGAAGAGAAAACAACTGATGACGTCTGGTGAAGTTGTTGCCGTAGAAGAAGAAGACTATAGTGATGAAGATCTTCTAATTGTGTCCAAGGGAAACTCAAAGCCAAATAAGAATTGTATTGTAAATTCACCTTGTTTGTTTCATATATGTTACATTCGGGAGTGGTTTTCGACATATAAGACCGTTTCAGGAGGTGCTGTATTAATGGGTGATAAAACACCTTGCAAAATAGCTGGTATTGGTACCATCAAAATCATAATGTTTGATGGAGTTGTGAAGACACTGGATAATGTGCGACATGTTCCCGATTTAAAGAAGAATCTGATCTTGTTGAGTACTCTGGATTCGAAAGGATACAAGTACAACGCTATAGGTGGAGGTATAAAGATCAGTAAAGGTGCTCTTGTCAAGTTAAAGGGACACAGAAGCTCTGCAAAATTGTATGTGTCATAGGGTTCTACAGTGACAGGTAATAAGACTACAAAGTTTATAGAATCGATATACGCCTATAGAGGGGGGGAGGGGGGGTGTGGTGAATATAACATTCTAATCTTATTCGTGCGATATTTGTTTTCTCTAAAATCCTAAATAATTTAATTCATATACCAAAATAAACAATCACAATAAATGCATAAATGTAAATAGAGGGTTAGAAAGTATGCACCGAAGGGTATTATGGCTCTGAGATTATTAGTATGAATATGGATGACGGAACTACTTCTTTTTGGGACATTTTTCAGAGTTGCATTTCAAGGTGTATTTATTTGAATTATTGGAAGATCAATTGGGTTGTCACAGTTGAGGCTTATGGGGTTTTTGAATTATGTCTATCAAATGATCTCTTGTTTGTACAGTGTGATTCCATCCCTACTAAGCAGCAGTTTGGAGTTCGGAGTACGCCTAGTGTGATGCCAAATTTCTTCTTTGACCCTGGTGGAAATGTGAGGTTGAGTGGCCAAGCTGTGGGTTTGAAGATTAAAGTCTTCCTTCAAACCAATAGCTCTGGTCTTGTTGTCTATTCTGAACAGTTTAAGACTGAGGCGGACATATGTTTAGATTTTACATTAGACTCTGAAGTTGTATATGTTAGAGTGGAATTTGACGACTTGCGGGGAAGTAATCAAACCGAGAATTTCCTAATTGAAGAATATGGGTTTACTGTTTATGCTGGACCATAGAAGTTGAACATCTTCAGGCTTGAGAACATCCCAATGTTTCCATTTGATCCAGGAGGAAGATTTGTTGAAGATAATCAAGCATACTCCCTGGATTTGAGGGCAAATCCTTTTCAACCCCGGGAGTATGATGTGCCCCAAGGTCCCATCGCCTGAGCCGAGCCCAGGGGCACCTTTATTTTCTAACTTTTATTCAATTTGGAGGAAAGTTTTAATCAATGTCACAAAGAGGATTTGGTGCTTTTGGACTAGGGGATATCATGCTTATCAATGAAGAAATTGTGGGCTTGAATTTTGTTCGCATAGAATCTGACCTCTAGGCGTTCAAGTACATTTTTGGCAATCGGGATGATTTCTTTTTAACTTTGGTCCTTCATATCAAATGCCGCCAACAGCTAGGGCTTTCCAAAGACATATTGGGCGTTTTATTTTGGTTTGGTTTGGTACATCAAATGTTCCTTTTACAGAGACTAATTTCCAAACTCGGATTTAGTGTTTATGTTTTATTATTAAGGGTTATTTTAGTCATTTGCTACTAGGGTAATTTTGGTCTTTTGTCCTAATTTGTAAACATTAGGGTTTTATATACCCTCTTTTGAAAGAAAGAACCAGTTTTGATTGAATAGAAAATTGGTTCTCTTGAAGAGCATACCTGCGGCCTCCTCCCTCCCTAGCGTCGATTCTTCCATCCTCCTTGCAAGGTTTTCTTAAAGCCTCTTGGCCTTGCAATTTATGGAATATTATCTCTTCCAATCCCTAATCTTTGTGGTGTGGAGATAAAAGTAGGTGTCCTCCCTTGGAGAGTGTTGTCCTTCGGCCAAGCACAAGTCGCCCCTCTCATTAGGAGGTTCGCGGACTCCTCGACACTACTCTTGATTCTTGAAGGTTTTCTTTGATCTTTTTGGTTCTTTGATGTCATTATGTTCTGGTGATTGGTTGCCTATCCCTTGTCAAAGTGATCGTTTGTGGATTATTGGTTGGAGGAAGTTCTTGTTGGATTATTTATTTGCTGCGAAATCTATTTTCTCATTGAGCTGTTAACTACACCCGATTGAGGACTCTATTTGAGGCCCTTGTATCATTTATATTAATTTGAGCTCTTCTATAGATTTATTCAGTATTGAGTCAAGTAACTGCCTTCCAAATTTGAGCTTCATTAGATATATGCAACTCGAGATATCCATGTTTGAACCTCAGATGGTAAATCTGTCCTGTTTAAACCCTAGTTTTTAAGTTCCTCTATTTCGAGCATAACTATTGACCCAGAGTGGTTTTTTTTATGGAATTTTGACACAATTTATGTGACTATGTTGAGCACCTATCTTCCAAAGATCAGATCAGTTCACGTGGGAATTGGGAGATAAATCTGCTTTAATATTGCTCGTTCGATTAGATACAGTTTTCTGGACAGATTTCTCTATTGTGCTCTTGGTGATCTTTGGATCCTATCACAGAAGCACAGTGGACATTAGTTGGTATGGGCCTTGGCAAAAAGTATAGTTCGTTGAATAAAATTAGAGAAGAAATTGTTGATTATGCAATGAAGAATGGGTACGAGATAAAATTCACCCACAGTGATGCGCATCAATTGAGAGCTGTCTGCCAAGAAGGGTGCATGTGGCGGCTGCACGCCTCACAAATGCAAAATGAAATGACGTTTCAAATAAAGATCTACAACGACGTTCACACATGCTCCAGAAAGATGGAAAGCTGTCATGCCATAGCCAAATGGGTGGCAACGCATTACTTAGACAGATTTAAAAGTCAGGCCGACTGGGACATATCTTCCATAATTGAGACTGTCAGGAAGGACTTCAACGTCAACATCACATCCAGCCTTGCTAGAAGGGCAAGAAATGCGGCCAAGAAAATTAACGAAGGGGATGGCAATGAGCAATACAAGCTTATATGGTCCTGTGCTGAGGAGATTCGGAGGTTGAATCCCAGAAGTTCACTACGTGTTGACCTTGATATGAGTGCATTTAAAAGGATATACATGTGCTTAGATGCATGCAAAAGGGCAGTACTGAATTGTGGTAGACCTGTTATTTGTTTAGATGGCTGCCACTTGAAGGGAGTGACTCCGGGGCAACTGCTTACTGCTGTCACCATCGACAGGAACGATGGTATGTATCCGATTGCTGTAGCAGTCATTGAAGCAGAAAATAGGGCTTCATGGAGGTGGTTTCTAGTGTTGCTGGACGATCTAAACACCCCATCTAGCAATGAATGGACAATTATTTTTGATTGACAAAAGGTGTTGTTCACTGCTTTTGCATTCTGTGTTTATGTTATGCATTTTTTACCAATGTTTGTCTCATATTATGAATCTTTATAGGGACTAGTTCCAGCTGTGAGAGAGGTGGCATGGCAAGCAGACCAGCAGTTTTGCATCCGACACCTGTATGCCGATTTTCAAAAACAATTTAAAGGCAGGTTGTTGAAGAATGCAATGTGGGCTGCATCAAGAGCCACAACAGTGAGGCAATTTGAGAAAGAGATGGCCAAGTTATGTGTCCTTGACCCGGCAGCCCATGACTATTTACGTGGAATAGAGGTGACATGCTGGGCCAAACATGCCTTCTCTTCTATCCCAAAGTGCGACATAAGCCTCAACAACCTCAGCGAGTTCTTCAATGCCTGCATCCTACCCGCCTGGGACAAACCAATTCTAAGTTTGTTCGAGATCATTTGAAAGGGCATCATGGGTAGGATCGTGAAAATAAATGAAAAAATCGCTCGCTCTACCGATATGTTGTGTCCAATGATCAGCAAACGGCTCGCCAAAGTCCAACTTGCCAGTCAAAATTGGAGTCCCCAGTTTGCAGGAGCTGCCCAGTTTGAGGTCAGCAACAATACCGACATGTGCTCTGTCGATTTGGACAGGTGTACTTGTACATGTTACTGGTGGGAGTTGACCGACATCCCTTGTGTCCATGCAATCCCGTGCATTCACTTCATGATGAGATCTCCTGAGGATTTTGTGCATTGGTGCTATCACCGGGAAACATACATGGTGATATACTCCCACTTTCTCCACCCCCTTAATGGACCAATCGAGTGGCCTCCTGTGATGAATCTTGATCCAATTACCCCACCGCCATTTAAAAGGTTTCCAAGAAGGCCGCGCGTACGTAGAATTTAGGATGTGGACGAGGCCCCAAGCCAGACAATGCTAACCAGAAGACATTTGAACGTCACTTTTGGCCGGTGTGGGGGTGTGGGGTACAATGCCCACACGTGTGAAGGGAGAGGCGAGTCCAGTGCAGGGGCTGGCAGAGGCAACAGAGGCAGAGGCAGAGGCGGCAGAAGAAGGTCGGATGACACATTTATGGGGTTCAGAGTCTCCGAGACAGCTCCCGAGACAATTCCTTCCCTAGTCCCTCTGACAATTCCTTCCCAAGTATTTGAGTCAGTTCCTGATAGAGTTCATGAGATGCAGGTCAGCGCATTATCATGTTATGCCTTCAATTGTTATTTAAAATATGCTCATTTCCTTTTCAATGTGATCTGCAGGAGTCTGATGCAGAAGGTCCTCCCACACAAACGTACACAAATGTGGACCTTAACTTGTCGTGATACAATTGTTTTTTCTTGCAACAAATGTAGATGATAGTCAAATGACACTGATGTAAAGTTGTGTTTTTCTGATATAAAAAGAAGTTTTGCAAATTAAAGGTTTTGTGTTAGTAAGTTAATGTATTTTTAAAACGATTAAGAAATCTGAGTCGTTACATAACAAACCTATCTTAATGATGTAAAGATGTAGGAGAATATATGCAAAAAGATAGTGAGGATGCTTCAAGTAATATATGTCCCCTAGGTGTCAAATGATATGCAGTCACTTCACTCCTTCTCTTTTCAACGTTACAACTTATCATTTGACCGACTTGCTAATTTTTAAAAAATTTTAACATAATATGTCTTGTTTCTTTACTCTCCCAAAGTTATTCTCGTACATCTTGCACAAAAACTAATCGCAAGCAGTTCCAGTATCATCCAAACATATCATTCATCCACTAAATGTAAACTACACATAACATCCAAACAACATATCACTGGCAACTACACATACATTACAACGTAAATGTACACAAATTCAACTAAACACAAACTACAACGTAAATGATTGAACTAAACTATGCCTTCTTCTTCCTGGTCAGTCTCGGGCGCAAATCCTTGATCAGAAACGATAAGTGCGGGTCAAGAAATACTCTATCTGCTCAGGCGAACAACGGACCCTCATACTGAAAGGTTGGAGGTTCGTGCTCATGGAATTTTTCCTTAATTGTGCACTGTCCTATCACCTCCATCCCCGCAGGGGTACACCGGAAGATGCCGAACGGCCTGTAATGCAAAGAGAACAATTGGCTGTCAATTACATGGAAAGCAATATTAAAATGTACACAAGGGAAACTTCTGACCGTTGTTTGTCAGTGGGAGCTATGATAATGGAGATTGATTCCGGTAGCAATTTCGGTAAGCGTATTGCGTGTGCAAGTCAATGGACGACATAAAACAATCATGTTTTGGGTGTGACTTCAATGTAAACAACGCATTATATGATCTCAGTAAACATTAACAACAACCTGGAGAAGCGAGATGAATACTTACGTGAATCCATCCTACGGGAGTAGACCGTGTTGCTGTTGATAAAGGAAAACTTTTGCGTCTGCGGCTTCCGCCGCATAGCACTGCATATAAGTTTGGATGAGTACTAAGATAAAAGCTTATACACTAACACACAACGAAGGCCTCTCACCGTATCTGACGTTCCATGCTGAGCCGGGAAGATGATCTCACTGACGACATAATCATTGTCGGTCAGCTTTCCCCCAAGAATTGCGCATGTCTCTTTGTTCTTTCGAATATTTCCTTGGACATAATCCTTGAACTTACTCATCAAATCATGAGCCTGCAACAAAAATGTCAAAAAACGGTCAGCGTAAACATGAATGAACACACATATATACCGAAATGAAAGACGTACCACGCGCACAGTTTTAAGGGGCGGTGGCTCAAGAGGCACGGCCGGAGGAGTACGTTGGCAGCTTCCGACAAGGTTTCTGCCAATTAAAAACACATCATTACATGAAACACAAATAAAGTAAAAAGTGGAATTTGCGTTCAACGGAATGAACTTACAATCGGAATATCGCATCTGGTGCGTCAGAGGAGGATGAGGCTGTTGCTGAATGGGTTGATCGCCTCTGACCTGTCTAAAGGGCTGCCACCATCTCACGATGACACTCAGCTGCTTGCATATGCCATTGTTGTGCTATGCCACACCTATCTTCTGCGAGCTTGGCCGCTTCTTGTATTTGGACTTGTTGCATTTGCAGCTGCTCCTCCATTTTGTGCATTTGGGTCATGGACATATGATGGAGCTCCTCCATCCTACTCATCTAGGCGAACGTCTCATCAGGCATCGAACTAAAGTGAGATGACTGAGGAGGAGGCGGCTGTTCATGCAAAGGGACTGAATGCCTAGGCTCTGAGCGGGGTGGATGTGCTGCTTACTTCTTGGACTTGCAGAACCATTCCCCTCCGATTTGGGTGATACCCATTCGGTCCAATAATGAATTGTTGTAAATGTCATTGACCGACTCTTCAATTCTCGGCTCCTTCTGCAGGATGGGGACCCCAAACTGCTCAACGATACACTAGATGAGCCAGTTGTACAGCAGGGACTTCGCTGAGTTGTTGAGCACCTCTTGCATGTGGCTCACGATGATATATCCGATGTCCACCTTTTTTCCCGTGAACACCTTCTCCAGCATATAGAGATCCATGCTGGTAACATGGTCTCGATGCCCATTCCGAGGCAAAATTGTGTACGTCATAATCAAGTGGATCAATCAGGCTAAGGCATTCAACTCCTTGCCCTTTGGCTTGCTGTACTCAGCAACCTCGAGATCCCGGTGCAACAATCTAATCACCGCTAACCCACGTCCTTGTTTGACGAATAGTGGCTCCCAAACCATATGATAATATTCATCGCTTGGCTCCTCCAGTACACATCCAAGCATAATGTTTACATCATTGGAAGTGAACCTCAACTCCCTTCCAAAAACATACGTCTGCACCTCTAATGGTTGGGTGGCACAACCCGGCTAATCCAGTAGCTTCAAGCATACGATCAATTCCCATTCATGCGAATGAGTCCAAATCTACTATTTTTGAGACAATAATTCTACGGTTTTGTATATCTTCTAAATACCGTGCTTTGCAATTCGATTTCCAATATAGTTTGGACCTTGAACCCGCTTTAACGGGTTGGAACAGGACCAATAAGCATCCAGCTTCTCTTTTTTCAGGCTCGGCGGTTTCTTCCACCGGCGCCGCGGGTTAAACATCTTCCACTGCCTCGGCTTCCAACGCCGCAGTTTGAATGGGTTCAACTGCCTCCACCGTTGCCTTCCCACGCTTCGAGATCAATTTCTTAGTCCGGGATAGCATTCTGATCATAATGAGTAATTCGCCAACCTGCAGTATAATAACCCACACAACATGTCTAAGTTAGCATAACAGTATTTCCTCAGAGCGTCGCTTGGATAATAAAAAATGCAATGAAACAAAAATTGAAAAAAATAAAACAACAAAAATCAACAAACCACCAAAAAACAACAATAAAACAGAATCAATAATTCAGATTCTAAAAGAGTAAAACGACAACTGAACAACATCCAACAATAATTTTTTAGACTTAACCCTTTTTCTTAACCATTTCTCCTTCACCGATTGTCTAGTCATCTATAACAAAACTAAAAACAACTAACAAACCACAAGTAACAAACAAAATAACAAGGAAATGACGACAAAAAATTGAATGCAAAGAGATTCCTAATCAGAATGCTGTTTGTTGTTGCTGCCCACTATGCAGCTTTCACATTTTGAGAGCAAAAACAAAAGCATTGTACCATATGTCATTATAGATTCAACCCGGAACCGATGAGAACCGAAACCGGACCCAGAACAGACCTCGGTTCTATGTCCAAAACCATTGGTTCTCGTTCCCAACCCTGCCAGTTGAAAAACATTGGGCAGACATCTAACAGATTCATCACTAAAACATGAAAAACTAGATTCATCACACTAGCATCCCTAAACAATCGGCAACCCTAACAGATTCATCACAAAAAAAAAAACATATTTTAAATATCAAAAATCAGATTCATCACAAATCAACAACAAATTTCAAATATCAAAAACAGATTCATCACATATCAAAAAATAGATTTCAAATATCATAAATCAAAATCAATGGAGCAATGTTTGTCTCGGACCTCTGTTCCAAATTTTACAATCGGCTTAGTCATCATAGCAGTTGAAAATCGTCGTCACAGCTTCACAAAATGCAATTGAAATTCGTCGCAACAGCTTCGCAGTCGCCGTCGCCTTCACAACGCAGTCGCCGTCGCCTTCACAACGCAGTCGCCGTTGGTCTCGGTCCAAACGCAGTCTCCGTCGCCTTCACAAGCTTCGCAAATCGCAGTCGCACAAACTTCTCGCCGCTTCGCAGTCCTAGTCGCAGTGTCGAGCCTTGACTTCGTCTCTCCAGATCTCGGTTCCTGGTTCCGAAGACCAAAGCTTCTAGGGTTCCTTCAGCTCTTGAGTCTTGCCTCCCGAGACTCTCGATGGTTTTTAAGTATCTTCGGTTCTCGGTTCCAACAATTTAAAATATTTTCGGTTCTTGCCTTGACGCCGCGACGTCCAGGCCAACATTGACTGCACGCCACGGCGTCCAGGCCAAAGGCCAAAATTGACTGCACGCCGCTGCGGACAGGCCAAAAATTGCGGGGCCCATCAGCTTTTTAATGGACAGCGATGGTGGATTTGTCATTTTACCATACGTGGGTGGTTAACTTGTTAGAAAACATACCACAATGGTTGACTTGTCATTGACTGCAAACCACGATGGTTGATTTGTCATTTTTCCTGAATTATATAATCGAATCATGGCAGGCACAAGTCTATAATGATGACATGATTCTTTCCATGTATCACAGATTTTCACAATTCATCATTTCTTTAATTGAGGAACACTATATACCTTTCAACTTTAATTTTCATAAAGTCTCACATATTATTCATAAACAACAATAATTGTATACATCATTATATGAACAATAAACAAACATATAAAAACAATTCCTTAATGAATTCTTAGGCGTCATAAGATACAAGTTATACATTTACAATCACATAAATGAGGACTTGTCACCTAAACTCATCCTTACAACATGTTCTTTAAAGGCTTTGGGTGGCAATCTTTTGGTTAATGGGTCTGCTATCATTAAACTTGTACTTATATGCTCAATGCACACCTTTTGTTTTTGTATTTCTTCTTTAATTGACAGGTACTTTAAATCCATATGTTTTGCATCTTTCGAGTACTTGTCATTCTTCAAGAAGAATACAGCTGCAGAATTATCACAATAAAGTTTTAGCGGTCTATCTATACTGTCGACTATACCTAGAACCCAAACTAAGTTTCGCAACCACAATACTTGAATAGTGGCCTCAAAACATGCCATAAATTCTACCTCTATAGTGGAAGTAGCAATCGAAGATTGCTTTCCACTTTCCATGATACAGCTTCTTTAAGAACACGTAACTGAATGTAGATTTCCTCGAGTCTACACACGTAACATAATCTGAATTCGAATATCCCATTACTTAAGATGATTTGATTTTCTGTACGTGAGCATGTAATCATTTGTTCCTTGTAAGTACCTAAAAACTGTCTTTGCAGCTTTCTCGTTATCCATTATTGGGTTACTTTGATATCAGCCCAACATCCATACTGCAAAATTGATGTCTGGCCGAGTACATGTCTGAGCATACATTAAGCTTTCTACAGCTGATGCATATTGAATTGATTCCATTGCCTTACGTTCCAAATCATTTTTCAGACATTGCATTTCACTAAATTTGTCCCCTTTCTGAATTACAGCTACACTAGCGGAACACTTATCCATTCTAAATCTCTCTAGAATTTTATTGATATATCCTTTCTGAGACAATCCCAATACACCTTGTTGTCTATCACAGAATATTTCCATTCCAATCACATAGGATGTCTCACCCATATCTTTCATTTCAAAATTCTTAGAGAAAATCTTTCACACATGTAACATTCCTTTATCATTGGCAACAAGAAGAATATTGTCAATATACAATACTAGAATACTAAACTTACCCCATTGATCTTCATATAGATACACCGATCAACGATGTTCTCTACAAAACTGTACGACGTAATGGTATTATTAAATTTAATATACCATTGTATGGAAGTTTGTTTCAAACCATATATTGACTTATTCAATTTACACACCAACTTTTCATTTCCAAGAAATGAAAACCCTTTTGGTTGATCCATATACACTTCTTCCTCTAAGTTGTCATTAAGAAAGGCAGTCTTTACGTCCATTTGGTGAAGCTCTAAATCATAATGAGCTACCAAAGCCATAACTATCCTTAAAGACTCCTTCTTTGAAACTAGTGAGAAGGTCTCTTTATAGTCAATGTCGTCTTTCTAAGTATAACCTTTGGCGACAAGTTTGGCCTTATACCTTTCGATGTTACCTTTCGAGTCACGTTTGGTTTTAAAAATCCACTTATAACCAACTCGTTTCCAACATTCAAGTAACTCTACAAGTTCCTAGGCTTTATTGTCATCCATTGATTTCAACTCTTCTTTCATAGCATTCAACCACTTTTCGAAATTAGAATATTTCAAGGTTTGATTGATTGAGTTTGGATCTTTGTCATTACTCAAGTCACATTCCTCTTTAAGTGAATAGATCATATAATCATCAGAAATTGTTGGTCTTTTCTGCCTTACAGACCTTCGCAATTCTGTTTCTTGTGATCGTTCACTTATTACTTGAGCACCATTAATGGGCTCATCATTGACACGTTCATCTTGAGGGGTTTGAATATTCATATTTTGTTCTGATATATTATTAGACTGTGATATAACAAGAGGAACAACAACTTGATGAGAAATTTGAGGTGTTGTTTCCTCCACCTGATTCTTTTGAATATTCACATTTCATGATTCATCACTCTCACTGAACTTGTTATTTTCAATGAATCGAGTATTTCCAGACTCCACTATTCTTGTACTATGATTTGGACAGTAAAATTTGTACCATTTTGACTTTTTCGAATAACTAATGAAGTAACCACTAATGGTTCTTGCATCAAGCTTCTTTTCATGTGGATTATACATCCTTACTTCTGCTGGACAACCCCAAACATGGAGATGTCTCAAACTAGGTTTCCTTCTCGTCCACAGTTCATAAGGTGTCTTAGGAACTACCTTACTAGGAACCCTATTTAGCAGATATGCAGCGATCTTTAAACCGTGCATCCACAATGATAAAGGTACATTACTATAATTCATCATACTCCTAACCATTTTGATAAGAGTACGATTCTACCTTTCAGCTACACCATTTTGTTGTGGTGTTTATGGCATTGTATATTGTGCACAAATGTCTCGACTTTTGAGAAACCTTGCAAATGGACCTTTATTTTATCCATTTTCAACAAATTTTTCGTAATATTCACCACCCCTATCAGACCTCACCACCTTTACTTTTCTATCTAACTGTCTTTCCACCTCATTGATGAACACTTCTATAACGTTCACCGCTTGAGATTTTTCATGCAGTAGATATAAATAACCAATCATGAGAAGTCATCTATAAAAGCGAGAAAATACTTTTCACCACTCCATGAAGGAGTGTCGAATGGACCACATATGTCAGTGTGTATCAATTCTAAAAATTCACTACTTCTTGTGGCAGGATACTTTGATGTGTGTTTAGTTTGTTTTCCTTTAATGCAATTTATACGCACGTCCCAGCCATTAAAATCTAATTTAGGTAAAATATTATTTTTTATTAACCTCACCATCCTTTCTTTAGATATATGACCTGGACGTTGATGCTATAAGATAGCAAAACTTTCATTTGTTGCATTACGTTTAATTCCAATAGCATGATCAACATTAAACAGAGATTCAATATATTTAATATCAAGATTGAAGCAATACAAACCATCTTTCAAAATACCACAACCATAATAGTATTTATGTTTGTACAAGAAAAATACAATATCACCAATCTTAACATTAAAACCTACATTGTCCAACTATGTAACAGAAACTAAATTTCTAGCACATTCAGAAACTTAAAGACACTTTTCTAGATCCAAATGACATTCAGTGTCCATGATCAATCTATACATCTCAATTCCTTCTATTCGTGCTTTCATTATGTTCCCTATATACAAGAATGTCTCAGTTCTGTTGATAGATTGGATCGAAAGAAATCTCTGTGTAACATATGACACATGAGTAGTAGCTCCAGAATCTAATCACCAAATATTATTAGGTACTTCTATAATATTTGATTCAAAATATACTGAAATAAATGCAATACCTTTCTTTTCAAACCAAGCATTTCTTTTCAAACAATCTTTCTTGATTTGTCCAACTTTGTTACAAAAGTAACATTTAAACTCTTTTCTTATATGCCCTTCATTAGCATTTAATGGGCATTTTCCCTTCTTTTTGTTCTTCTTACTTGGCTTTTCTTTGCTACTATTGGTTTCCTTCAGAAACATCAAATGAACGGTATGGTCTTTCATTTTTTTCAACATCCCTTCTTCTTGAATTAACATGACCTTTATTTCTTGAAAGTTCCATTTTTCTTTAATGGTGTTATAATTCACCTAAAACTGACCAAATTCAAGAGGAAAAGAGTTGATGATGAATTGAACCAAAAATTATTCACTTACATCTATACCCAACGTTTTTAGCTTTGTTGCCAAATTGGCCATACTTGTTACATGATCATGAATGGGTTGCGACTAATCAAATTTCTTGGTCATCAACTCACTCATAACCTCCCTACAATGGAATTATCCGTAATGTCCGATTGAGAGTATTCTTTTATTCTCAACATGAAGTCTTTTGCATTATTCGTCTTTGGCATCGATGACTTAACGTTTTCAGTCATCTTCATCAAGCTCATACGCAGCCTATTAGACTGCTCCCAAGCCTCATTATAAGACTTGTCAACTTCCGTACTAGTCTCATTAATAGATGGTGGTCTATCACAAACTAATGTTAAGTCCAAATCCATTACACCTAGTTGAAATTAAATTTGTTCAGACCAATCAGCATAGTTCAACCCATTAAACTTGAGTAAAGCATTACTAGAGACGAATAAATTAATAGTAGCTGCAAAATATAATAAATGCTCATACATTAATGTTTTGAACAACTTAACAAGATTTAGATAAACATAATTTTATTTCTTTAAGTTCACCTTTAAGTAATCCTTAAAGAAATAAACAATCATTGATGCTATAATATAAACCTTAATAGACTCATAAACATATTCAATGCAACATACTCAATATCTTTGGATATGTAATCATATTTATCAAATATGTAAACATCTCACTTTAATATTATTAACTATAAACATTGGTCCACCCTTAAGTGACCTCATAGTTTTATAATCAATAATTTTTTTTCAATAACATCACTAAATAATTAAACAAATAAAATTACACAGTTGAATAGTAATCATTTCAAACTAGATCACTTTGGTGATTACTAAATTTCTATACAATAATATTTAATTGAGTAAACTTTAATTTATAACTTAATTATAACATTGATTTTTGCCTTGTAGTCGAGTTTCGGTCGAGGAACATGCGACCGCTAGTCGACCGCAGATGCATCAAAAAATTACAGATTCAAAACGTTGCCGACCGCACGCGACCGTGAGTCGACCGCACCTACAGATTTGTATTATTCTCGACCGATAGCAGACCAAAACTGTAGTTTTCAGTTACATATTAGAATCTGTGTCGACCTCGAATCGACCGTTATGCGACCGCACGTAGAAACTGTCACAGATTCTTTTCTATTTCCATAATCAATTTTTGCTGGAATATTTCAAGTAATCGATCGATACTTTAAGCGATCAATTTCGTCATGCATAACACTATTCTTGAAACCTAACTTTATTGTCATGCATAAAACTTTTCATTTCAAATGAAATCTAACTTTTCAATATTCATGGTAAATCAACACGTTTTTCAAACCGTGCTTTGATACCAATTGTTAGTATCTTTCATACTTATAATCCTTACGTCTCATATTTAACGTTGTTGATTTAACCATTTCATGTTCACTAAATGCGGATAAAGAAAAACATTTAAATACCAATCTTGGTCCATGATAAAAGCTTTTGTTCGTGATAATAATACTGAACCTTTTTGTCACCTTAATTCTTTCACTTTAATTGTCTCTTCGATGATCAAGAAAACCCGAGTATAGTTGCAGTAATTTTTTATTGTTAGAGTATTAGAGTGAGTGTTGTAATCTCTATCTCTTGTTGATGAAGAAGACATATTTACAAAGGTATCATTGCATACATACTCTTTCAATCATATCTCTTCATTCACATTTCTTCAACTATACTTTATACACTTTAATAAGGTTAATGAGAGGGAATTAAAACTCAATTAACTTAATGTCTTTTATGTTGAATAAACATCGCATTATGCACACTAATATTAAGTCAATGTTACTTAATTAACATGGATCACATTAATAGATTATTAAAATAATCTAACAGGAGCTGCCTAACTGGAAGATCCGAACATGGAGGCAGAGATCACCATGCCTGCATTGCAATTACAGACGTGTTCCATATGAAACTCATCTTCACGAAGCCGGTGAGATTCTCCTCCGTTGTCGTCAATTTGTTGTTGGTTAAGAATGAGATCAGGGGAGGCAAATGAATGGTGTTTATTTTGCAAGCATTCCCTATACTCTTTAGTCGTTTTGGGGCGGAGTAATGTTTGCCAGACACCAAATGCCTTGGAATTTTCCCAACTCCACTGCGTTTTATGAGCGCGAAATATCCAAGAGTCTGACAACTTATTGAGCATATTGACTTAGGAACCATGTAAAGCGAAAATGTCAAAATTCGATCATGTTTACCCAACTCTATCGAATTGTTTTCTAGTATTCGAAATAAGAGTATAATATCAAGTATGCGCATAAAATAGAGTGAACTAAAATAACCTCGGATAGACCATTACATGAACAACACAACCCCTTATGAGGATCTTAGTCTCTGAGCAAGGCATATATTACACTTTTTCCTTTGTATAATACACCATGAAATGTGCAATTAATAAAACATTTATTTTGAAAAGCAGCACATAAGTTTCGTCTGTTACAGAGCCACTAATCTACTCCAGAATAGTTGAACTGTGTGTCACCACAAATGTCAGCCATGGCCAAGATACCACCTGCTCACAGTTATAAAACTGCCACCATTACTACATTTCAAACCTCATCGGCATATAACAATGCATCAACCATGTAGATTGTGATTCACATCACACCACACTCGTAATTCATCCAAACTTATCAAAATTGGTAATGAAGAAGAACGCTATTCAAACCCTGAGTGCTCACCATTTTCATAGATAAAAAATAAAATCACCACAACTAAAATCCAAAACTTAAACAAAATAGTTCATAACATGACAAAAAATGTAAATTATTCATCCTTCATCAAATAGTAAGACAGAATAAATAGGAGCAGGAAATACAATCTCATCCCAGATAATAAAAGAATTCCAAAGAACTACAGAAAATTTCGCATTTCCAATAATCCAGAAGTGCCCAAATGAACCTCTGATTGCACCAACATTGCCACGACATAAACAAGACAAATGAATATAACTCATTCCTAGTAAGGAAATTAAAGCAAACAATGTTTAGCCAGTTCATGTTGCTCAAGCCAAAAAAAGGGAACTTTATCAAATTATAAAAGTACAAGCCCCAGTTCACATGGTTTCAATGCTTCCCGAACCCGATAGTTATATAGATAATAATGAAGTTGCCCATCGCCTGGTCCAAATTTCAGTTCCTTCAAAAAAGACTCGTTTTGCATGACATCTAAAGCATTGAAGACATCAAAATCTTTCTGCTTTGCTACAACAAGAGCATCATTCATCAACTGAAGTAATGGGGTCTTAGTAGAGACATTGTAGTATGAATATGCGGCTTTCAATGCAGAGTAAGTCTGATTACCAAGGATAGAAGAAGGAAGAGTGTAGAAGCTACAAAAATCTGTGATTTCGTGATTCTCTGGGCTCTCAACCAAGAAACTATCCACCACATTCTCTGTTGGGAGTAGCCAATGCTCCACATCATTTTCATCCAGATCAGGAGCAACAACAAACTGCCTTAAATAGTTTCTAAGCAATCTAGTTACAGCAGGTACATCACGTAGCTCCATCTTTCTAAATCCAGGAGTAGCTGGTGAAACAGGTAACTTGTAAAGTTTTATTGTTCTACTCATTGTCATCCTCGCACCAAGCCTTGAAAACCCAACATCAATCAGCTTCTTCGGGTTCAATGACCGATGCCAATACTGGCAAGTTGTTATGGGGGTAGGCAGAACCACTCCCGCCGTATAAGCGGCCTGCCATATGTTTTCCAAGTGAACCCGCCTAGTGACCTCCTTGATCATTACAGGTGCAAGTCTCTTTGATCGAAGCTTCTTATGAACACATAAGAAATTTATTTCAGCCATCGTTACAACTTCATCTCTCACGCGGATCTTAGCAGGTATGCCACTAATGAAAGCAACAAGCTTTTTTGAAGCTTTAGCACGCACACCGATATGCCAGCTACTGTAATAACCTGGTGGGTGCAATGCCCACCTAAGAAACTCCTTGGAATAATTGAACCTAAACATGTTCTCATCATCCTCAACATAATTATTCTTCAATAGGTTATATACCTCAGAGCAGATATCATCAGAATTCAGGTCACATGTAGTCCATTCATAAGGACTGGGGAGATTGTAAGTCTCTTGTTTGACTTCGGACAATGGGGTTGGGGCTTCTATCGGACCCTCGGGTAAACTCGAGTCTCCTACATCCTTGAACTGCCCAACAGGTTGAGTTTCCCAAAACTTGTGCCTCTTGCTAATAGAGATTGAATCTTGGATCCTTTGCACTATGGTGTCCAATGAGCCATCATCCTTGGCAATTTGGTTAGCATCGGAATCTTGTACTGAGTTTTCTTTTGGTGAACGGGTAGAATGATTATTATCACCCATTCCGACAAATTATTTCAAAAACCTAGACAGATCAAAAAACTCGATCCAAATAATCTGTCAAAACAATCCAATCAATATATGCAATTTAACCCGAGATAATAAAAAAAAGTCATTCCAAACAATTAACTAAAGGGAAAAAGGCAAACAATCAAAAAAACCACACCAAGTGTGAAGATTTAGAGCACGTTCAATTAAAATACATCTCCTAGAGAAGATTTGTAGACGGGGAAGATAGAATCGAGAGACAAAACAAGTGTATAATCAGATAAAAAAAACTCAACGGAAAGTAAATAAAACAAAACAAAACAAATATCTGAAATTGCAGAAAGCAAAGATCCGAAAACTAACAATTACTCGAAGAACAGCTTCCAAAATGGAGGAGGAAGGCAATGAAAAAGAGAGGAGAGAATCGGATCTTTAAAGAAGGATTATGCAGTAGGTCGCGTCCGAATGCTTATTTAGGGTTAATATACAAACATTCCTCTCTCTCTCTCTCTTACTAGCAGCTTTGGAGATGGCGATACCATGTCGAGAATTGCAAGGCGCATTATGTGGGCTTGGGCTTCTCCTATTTTAAGTCTAAATTCTCATACAATTTTATTTTTGAGTAAATTATAATTGAAAAATTAACAAAACAAACCCTATAATTAGACTAAGCGACAAGTCAAATCTTAAAAAATTTTTATGAACAATTAAAACTTCAAACTATGAAAAATAAACAACGCAAACCTCACAGTCATGTTTTTAGCTTAGAAAATGCCAAGGACGTGATGCACCACGAGATGCAAAGAGCTCACAATGGGGGAATTGTGCTAATCTACTATTCCAAAACAGAACACTTACAATAAAAAAGGTAGCCAACTTTTGATGTAGATTTTGGAGGGCTTGTAGAAATCACAGAACCAAAAGCCTCTACCAAAAATCAGATGCTAACTCGTCACGAGGAGAGAGATATGCTAATGGATGGGAGCTGCCCGAAGAGACACCAAGGAAAACAAATTTGGAATACCAATTTGAAAATGCTATGTCTTTCACTCCTGATGTTCAATTGCTACCAAATTTGGAGGGTGCGTAAAATTCACAAAGGCAAAGATTCCCACCAAAAATCAAATCGCTACGAAAACAGAGTTATGCAATTAACAAGAAGCTGCTCGGAAATTTACTAAATAAAATAGTTTCGCCCACCCAAATTAAAGAGTCAATAACTTACGATTCAGAAGTTCAATTGACGCCTGTCACGACCCGAAGGAGGGCCGGACAGAAACGCAGGGCCAAAAGACCCGGTCTTCGTAGAAGACCCGGTCGCCTAGCCCAAGGCTTGTTGTATTATCGCGGAAGACTTGTATAAATACCCAGTCATGGCCCACTTGTGATGGGTCACGGTCCATATAGTGATCGCAAGAATTTAAATTATGAAAATAATAAACTTTAATTCCATATAATATTGTGCATACAATCCAGAAGATCCAACAACCAAGTTAAATATTTTTACAGTCATCCAAAATAACGCTTACCGATAAATAAAAGTTTAACTAGTTAACGAATGACAATTGCAAACAAGATCTCCAATCTAATTCCCGCTCAAGCTTACTTAATCTTCTCTTTACCTGGGGTGATGGGAGTCGTGGGGTGAGTGACTAGCTCAGTATGGAATTTATACTAAATACTATGCATATGTAAAACTTATTTTACCTTTTCTTGAAAACCATGAGTTTCGGGGAATCATACACATTTTAATAAAATATTGAAATCATTTTTGTCTCAAGGAAATCAGACCCAAAGGCCTCCGACGAGATTTAAGAAAACATGGTCGTATACATAGACAACTATCAGTTAAAATACTATCGTCGTGTTTTGTAACGAAATTGTGTTCCGTGAAAAAGGAGGGTCACTCAAGGACTCCCCCGAACAAACGCACAGAAAGGCGGCGACTGTTTCTGGCAGCACCTCATGAGCCTAGAGGAATGAGAAAAGAAAAATGACGACGGTCTGTAGACCCGGCTCGTCACCCGGGTTGTCGTGCAAATTCCGCTACGACACGCCCGTAATATATATACAGATAAAAAAAAACACCCTGACCAAGTTTAGGGATTTGCAACCCACGGAAGCGTCAACACCTTCCCAATGTCTCCTATTTTCACACAGCGCGCAAACAAAATATCTCAACGCAGTAGGAGATGTATCGGGGATGTCCCCTTGATACTTTGATGCCGAGACCGTGCAAAGTGTCAGAAGGATCCATCCCATACAGGTTATAATCATCACATAAAAACATGAAATCCAATGCACAAAAGCAAACGTGTAAAACTTTTGTACATATATAGTATAAAAAGCTGACGTGCTGTCGAACAGTCCCCGTCAGGTTTTTCATGTGTGGTATTCCACAAAATACGATTTTATTTTGAAAACTATGTAATGCGATGCAAGCAACTAAGTATAAATCCCCTACCTGGTTGGTGGTCCTTCCTCATATACGAAGGAGCAATTACCTCAAGCACCTGCTCGAAGTCCTCAAACTCGTCTAAGCCTAAAAATATGCCAAACACGGGAATTTAAATCAAAATGCCAAAACAATGTGTGGAAGGATCCTATGCCAAGATAAAAGTCCAACTAAAGTGTAAGTGACGTATCTAATAAGCTCATAAGTATCATCACATCCTCAATTCATAAAAATTAATCATTTGTCAACTCCACCTTAAGAGTCCACTAACAATTCCAAATAACATCCTACAAACAACACTTTAGCAGAGTCTAATAATTCCAGTAATATCCGACAAAAATAAGTTAAGCAATTTCTACATCCCTTTCCATACAAAACATCAACATTACTTTACAATTCCATTATCCAAAAATAGAAGTTCAAAATATAACCAACTCCCAGCAGTGTCTATCAAAATAGAATTAAACCCACTCATTTAACAAGTCCTTAAAATGTTCCAAAACTTCCAACCAACAAGGCGTCTACATTCTTTAAATCTGAGAGTTCTTAGATGGCCATATTAAATAGAACCAAGCAAGTTAGATATCAAATCATTATTCTTAGGTTATCAACAATACATCCGTGTGTATGAAAATGACACCACACAGAACAAAATCATGTTCAAAAGAGTAATATCCCTCAAAATGCCTTATGGTGGAACCAAAACAGAACCATAAAACCTCACCGCAATCCCACTAGTGGAAACCAGGCTAACAGAGAACCCAACTCACTACAATCTCCAACAACAATAACATTTCAAACAGAAAACCCAGATAGATATCCAATATCAAAACAGGGCCAATTTCATCAGTCAATAATCGAGTAAACAAGGTTATGGTTTATCGGCATTTTCCTCTTATCCAAAACAATCAACTAAATGATACCCAAATCAGAACCAAAAAGCATATTATAGCTCAGACCAACAATGTAGTACACTTCAAACGTATTATCTGCAGAAATCGATGCAGAACAACAACCCAGAAATTTATCATCCAACTCAAGGACACCATGACAGAATCAAATAGAAATCTCAGCAAGCATTGGGCATTTCCTTACCAAAATCGGAGTGATGGCGGAAGAAAAATCCCTCAGGCGAAACTCCACAGCCGCGGCTTCACCGTTTCCCATGATCGGCAGCGTTCGTTCACTCGCCTACCGTCATCTCTCGCTCGGACAGAGTTGCTCGCCGCTCACCTCTACACAGAGCTTGTCGGTCGTCGTGTCTTCTGTCGTGGTTCGTCTATTGGCTGAAGGCTCTCTTGCGATTTCTCTCCCACTCGATTCATCTCTGGCGGCTGAAGGGGTACAGGGCAAAATGCAGAAAACCCTATTGCTTGTTCTCTATTAGAGTGAAAAGAAAAAACTGTATATTGAATCTATCAAAAGTTCTTACAGAAAGCATCCAGACTTGACTTATATCCCGTGTTCTTACAAGCACCGCAAAAGGAGGGAAAAACTAAAATATGAAAAACAACTGCTAATCTAATACGTGGTACCGACTATCTAGTTTGCTGACTCAGCATATACATGTACTCGTAATAGCCCCCCTCAAGATGGACGATGTAAGTCAATCATGTTCATCTTGCAGATAATATCACGAAATAAACCAGGTTGAACTGGTTTAGTGAGAATGTCAGCCAACTGACGCTGAGAAGAAACATGAAGTGTCTTGATCAGTTTCTGTTGAACTTGCTGACGAACAATGTGGCAATCAATTTCTATGTGTTTGGTACATTCATGAAAAACAGGATTAGCCGCAATATGCAACGCAGATTGACTATCACAAAAAAGCAGAGTAGGTTGGGAGGAGACAATCCGAAAATCTGCAAGTAAAGCTTTCAACCAAATAATCTCACAAGTAACGTGAGCCATGGCTCTATATTCTGCTTCAGCAGAAGACTTTGAAACGGTATTTTGTTTATTTGACTTCCAAGAAATCAATGAATCGCCAAGAAACACACAAAAACCGGTAATAGAACGTCGAGAATCAGAACATGTGCCCCAATCGGAGTCAGTAAAAGCCTTCAATTGTAAAGAGGAAGAGGCAGGATAAAATAAACCAAGACTTGGAGAAGCCTTGATATACCTCAAAACACGATATGCAGCTTGCAAATGTAAAGACTGTGGACAAGCTAAAAATTGACTCAGCTTGTTGACAGCAAAACATATATCCGGTCGAGTAATTGTTAAGTACAAAAGTTTACCAATGAGCCACCGAAAGATGGTAGGATCCTCTAAAACAACCCCACTGTCCATAGAGAGCTTGCAATTGGGTTCCATTGGTGTAGAAATAGGCTTAGATGCTAAATAACATGAATCTGTCAACAATTGCAATGCATAATGTCGTTGAGAAACATAAATTCCTGAAGAATTCCTAGCAATTTCAAGACCCAGAAAGTAATGTAAATTGCCCAAATCCTTGAGTTTAAACCTGGTATTCAGTGTGTCTTTAAACAGAGACATCTCATCAATAGATGAACCTATTATCACAATGTCGTCAACATAAACTAATATTGCAATGAATGAATCTGGTTTGAAACGAATGAACAACGAAGAGTCAGATTCAGATTGATGAAACCCATGATGTAGAAGTTCAAAATAACACTTGGAGAACCACTGACGCGAAGCCTGCTTAAGACCATATAACGATTTGTGCAACTTACAAACTAGTGGCGAGGCAGGGCTGGAAGAACAGCGAGATGACGGCAATCGATAACCAGGAGGAAGAGCCATAAAAACCTCTTCATGTAGATCACCATGAAGAAATGCATTATTAACATCTAATTGAAATAAAGGCCAGCCATGAATAGAAGCCAACGCTAGAAGTAATTTGACAGTAACTAGCTTAGCAACGGGTGAGAAGGTGTCTAAAAAATCAACCCCTTCAGTTTGTGTAAAACCCTTTGCCACTAGACGAGCTTTGTAACGTTCAATGGAGTCGTCAGCATTGTACTTAATCTTATAAATCCACTTGCAGCCAATAACAGGTTTGTTGGGTGGAAGAGAAACAACCGACCATGTAGAATTCTGCTCAAGAGCATGCAACTCAACTTGCATTGCATCACGCCATTCAGCTACTTTCTCGGCTTGTTTGAAAGTTTGAGGTTCAGCATGAGAAGAGACAGCAATGCTAAAAGCTTTAAATGAAGGAGAAAGTCTATGATAAGACAAGAAACTGGAAATAGGATATTTGACAGAAGATTTCAAGGAAGGAGAAGACATATCATTATTTGACAGATAACAATGATAGTCTTTTAAGTAAAAAGGAGGTTTGACAGCCCTGGAATGTGAACGAGAAAGATCTGAAGGTATAAGATCATGGGTAATTAGAGGATTAGAAGAAGAGATAGAAGAATCAGAATTTGGAAAAGAAGAAGACTATTTTAAGGAATCTGTGGACACAGGAAGAAGAGAAGAAATAGAATATGAAAATGAAGAATTATGAGCAAAAGGAAATATATGCTCATGAAAGACAACATTTCGAGATACAGAAATGTAGTTTGTTTCAAGGTCAAGCACTGTGTAACCTTTATAGCCAATAGGATAACCAAGGAAGACAGAAGCACGAGCGCGGGGCATGAATTTATCTCTACCATTCGTTAATGTGGAAACGAAACAAAGACAACCAAAGGAACGGAGATGATTGTAGGAAGGAGACTTGTTGTACAACTTTGCAAAAGGAGATTTATTAGATAGAATGGGAGATGGCAGTCGATTGATTAAGTAGACGGCAATGAGAATGCAGTCACCCCAATATTGAAGTGGAAGTTTGGACTGAAAAAGGAGAGCCCGAGCAACATTCAAAATATGTTGGTGTTTCCGCTCAACAACAGAGTTTTGTTGAGGAGTTTCAACACAAGACTTGAGATGATTAATACCATTTTGATTATAAAAGTCGAGAAGAGCAAATTCATGAGCGTTATCGGAGTGAACGTTTTTGATTGAAACATGAAATTGTGTCTGGATTAGCTTGTAAAACTGAGGAATAATGGAGCAAACTTCAAACTTTGTTTTCATGAGCTAAACCCACGTTGCTCTAGAGTGATCATCAACTATAGTTAGAAAATACTTGAAATTATCATAGGTAGAAGTAGCAAATGGACCCCAAACATCACAATGAATCAAAGACAAAATTGAATCAGAAAGGTGATTATGAGATATATAAGATAATTTTCGTTGCTTTGGCCATAGGACAAATGACACAAGGATGAACTGAAGCATTATCATTCACAGATGATGGCAAAAATTCTTTAACAGCAAGTTGAGTAACAATATCATATGGGTGTCCTAATCTGTAATGCCACAAAGAAAAATCAGTATTACAAGAAGTATTATGACAATGAATATTTGCTGCTTTATTGGAAGGAAGAGGACTTGTAGCAGTAGAAGTAGGTTGTTGAAAGGCTGAAGGAATTTGATGAAGAATATAAAGATTGCCACGCCTTTCACCCATCCCAATCATGTGGCCCGAGATAAGGTCCTGAATAGAACAAGAGGAGGATTGAAATAGGATGGAACAAGTCATAGAAGAAGTCAGAGAACTAACTGACAACAAATTGAATCGAAAATCTGGAACATAAAGAACATTGGTCAGACAAATGGTGGGATTCAAGTTAACAGTTCCAATTCGTTTTATTGGAATCATAGATTGATTGGGAAGAGTGAAAAATTGATTTGCCACTGGATGAGACTGAGAAAACATATCAAAATTGATACAAACATGGTGAGTAGCACCAGTGTCAACAATCCAATGTATAGAAGGCTGAGTTGAAGGAGATATAAACACAGAATTAGAACAGAAAGGAAAGAAATTACCAGTAAAATTTGAGGCAGAGGGCAAGGAAGAAATACAATCCGAGTTGTTGCTGAATGTGGATGAACTGCGCTATAGTTGAGTGCTTAATAGTGCAATCAGCTGTTGACATTGTTCAGCAGAAGGAGCTTCAATAGAAATAAAAGGCACTGATTGAGCAGAGGTCCCCAGAACATCATTGCTGGCTTGATTAACAGAAACTTTACTCCCATTTTTTGTCTTATAGCCAGGAGGGTAACCATGGAGCTTATAGCACTTTTCAATAGTGTGGCCTTGAAGCTTACAGTTGGTACAAAAAGGGCGTTCTTTCTTACCCTTATGTGAAGAAGCAGACATATGAGAACCAACAGCAGATTGAAAAGTCATTGGAGATGCCTGATCTTGAATAATCCGACTGTCAACAACTAATCTTTGTCGTTCATCCTGAATTATCTGAGAAAAAACTTTCCCAATTGAGGGAAGAGGATCCATCATTAATATCTGAGCCCAAATATTAGAATACGATTCATTTAGTCCCATCAAAAAATGCATAACATGTTCTTGTTGCTGATGCAGAAGTAGGGACTTTAGGCCTCCACAATTACAAGTTGAAATAGGTCGAAATTCTTGTAGTTTATCCCAAAAAATTTTAAGTTGTGTATAATAGAAGTGACATCCATAGAACCTATGATGACACAGTTTTTCCTTTCTTTTAAAAATATACGATAAATTTAAAAATTTTATAATAATAACTTAAATTGCTATTAAATGAAATCAGAGTTTTCTTCTAAAAACCGAACCGTCAAATTCTTTCTTATAATCGTTACTTAAACCATGAATATATATGAATATAAATCATTTTCCTTGAAAACGTAGCGGAAGCTTAAATAAACCATTTTAGAAATAACTAAATTACATTTATAATTACAAAACTAATTGCTCTTTAGTCTTTTGCTCTTTACCATTAAGTCTTTAACCTTTAGCTTTGAACTTTGCCAACCACGTTGCTCGACCGTGTAAATTCTTCATCAACCGCTTCTCTTTTAAATAAAGCATATTATCACGAACACCTACACCACAAGTAGACACTGTAAGCCTAAAAAGGCTTAGTAAGGAATTGGAAAACAAACGAAACACAACAAATGCCTCTAACTGGTTATGTCGGAAAGGAATCCATCCAACCGTTCTTTACTCATTATTATATCTTATAACTCGTGGATCGAGTTGGGAGATTAGAGAACCCTAGCAGGCAATGGGGGGAAACTCGGCATCTAACACCCTAGAGTAGACAAGCTTTTCAATCCCATGGGCGGGAAGTTCTTACATTTGGTTTACCGAGTCTACCGATTAGATCCGAACCATTAACCCGGTCGCTAATTCCCTTACGTACTTTATTAATCATTTTCTTCTCACATCATGAATACCAACTCGGCCGTGGTATTTCCTAAGGGTTTCTAAGACCATGAACCTTTAACTTAGTGACTCTAGCAAGCAATCTATACAGGTAAACATCCAAGATATCATAGAATTCATCTATTCAAACAATCACGAAATCAATATCTACAAGCCATCATCGAACTACAATCCAATTTATCAAGAAAGGAAATATGGCAACCATCACGGAAATACAATCACGCTTCAACAACTAAACTAACGAACATCGAATTATGTGGAAGCTAACGGAAGAATAGCAACATTCTAACAACGAATTAACGGAATACGTACATGCTTTATAATATGACAGCAAAACTGAACGTGCATACATACCTCACGAATTCACAACGAATAGGAAACATAGCATCGAAATAAAACGTTCGTGCATGCTTGACAAGTTGACAGTGAGTTACAAACTATATAGCAACAAAATAAATGAACATACATACATCAAAATTAGCTAAATATAACTACGGAACAGCAGTGAAAGAACAACGCATTCTCATTAATTAAAGCGTGCTAAACATGCTTCAAGGTTGACGGAAATTAAATACGAAACAGCAGCGATTTGTCAATGAATTTAAGTAATTAAAACGTGCTATACATGCTTCAAAAATTGATGGAAAAGAACTACGAAACAGCAGCGATTCCTCAGTGAATTTAATCAATTAAAACGTCCTAAACATGCTTTGAAATCGATTGAATTAACAGCAACAAAACAGTGAGGTAAACAACGAATAAAACATACGAATATACTTCAAAATTATTGGAAATTAAATACGGATCAGCAGCTATATTATACTTTTACAATTTCCACAACTACTTAACGATCATAACAACATTCCACTAGTTTTCATGCTTCACGATCTCATTAACAATCTAGCAATTCTATTGATAATTTAGACATACAATATGCTTCAAGATTTGACCGAATAAAATCATAAAATAGAATTATAGCATGCTTGACATTTAAGAACGAAACAATAACATTTCTTAAAGATTATGAACGTGAACAATAAGGGAAATAGCACCATTATCAAACAACAATAAGAATAACACAATTATCAACTAACAACCACACTCATATTAAAACTAACTAACTCCTAACCAGATTTCCAAACTCCAAACGGAGTTACATGCAATAAACTAAAGATAATTCAAGAGTAAGCAAGAATATCTCTAATTAACACTCCCATTCAATCAAGGAAGATTATCATAGAATCCAACCATTAAAACAGAAACACAATACTTGTGGGTAGAGGTTTTGATTGCCAAGACTCACAATTCCTTACCAATTTTCTCAAAGAAGACTCGCTGTACAAACTCATTGCATCACTTTCGGCCAACAACACATGCACCAGCTCATACTCAGACTCCCTCTCCATTCTTTTTCGTTGCCCTATAACCTGCCATAATATCACCAACACACACACCACACACACACATCACTCTGCCATTTTTCTCTCGGCTGTTTCACCCAGAAGCTCACTGCACTTCCATCCCCTGACTCATCTCTGTCATTTTATTATTCATTCACCCGACAACTTTTAAAATTCATCAACCACTTTTGTCTCCTTTTCAATTCTTCAACCATTCCCATTGAATGTGCTCCCTATCAAGTGTCGGCAGAGCGCAGCTGGAAGGGAGAAATCTTTCACGGCTGTCAATAGCTCAACCCAATCCGTGAGCTGGATTGGGTATCCATACGCAACTGGGTCGGAGCCCCAATCACGAAACCGGGCATAGCCCAGCCCGAAAACTCAACTCCTCAACAAATCGTCACTGGCCATCGCAAATCACCACTAACGGTCACCGCTGCAATGACCGACCAACAGAAGATGAAAGAGGAGGAAGAAACCCGACGAAACGCACCGGAAATCGCAGTCTGGAAGTCTCGATTACGAGCTCCAATCGCGAGCCCTAACCGCCGTCGTCCTTCGCATCGTCGCCGGCAGCCGTTCCGCCTCGCATCGCCGGACGTCGCACGTCGCTCGTCGGTCGTCTTCTCCGATCGCACCTCTCTCCCTCTCCCGTCTCTCCTTCCCTCTCGTTCGCGATCGACACACAGAATGGCTTTCTGTGTTCCTTTATTTGCTGGACCGGTTCAATCTTGTTGAACCGGTTCAACATTCATATTTATTACATTTAATATAATAACTTAATTTATTAAATTAATATCTATTTTATTTCTAATTTACCTAATTATTCAAATTACCTTTAATGTGCAAGAATTATACTAAATTTCAATTATTTATGTTGCATAATGTTAATGAATATCGTCCCGTTTTATAATGTATTTATTTTCACGAATTTATAATATTCAGAAGGACAAGAAAATAACAAAGTTTGTCCTTGGTAATATCCTGATAAATATTTAATTAATATCTATACTCTGAATTATTATAATTAATATTATTTGTAATTAGACTTATTATATTATAAAAAATCAAGATATTACAGAACCTTGATAGAAAGATGCTAAAGTTTTACGTAATTGATAAGCCCTAGGACCATTACTTTGCTTGAATCTGTCTGCAAGATCATTCCACACAGCAGTGGCCGAATCAAAATATAAAAGACTATCAGCAATTTCCTTATTAACAGAGTTTATATCCAAGAAATCACCATGCTGATGCATTGTTTCCAGTTTTGATATTTAGTATCGGAAGGAAAAGGCTGAGTAATGGAACCATCAACAAATGCGAATTTATTTTTCGCATTGAGGGCCATGGTCATAGCTCACTGCCATGTATTAAAATTGGGGCCATGAAGAGGATGAGTGACCAGGATTAAACCTGGACGATCAGAATTATGAAGAAAATAGGGATTTGCCGAGTCGTCCATTACTGACCTGAGAGAGCTGGACGGATTGTTATTTGGCAGACTCGAAGGGGAAGATTGAACTGCAACTGGAGATTCAACAGGAGGGAGAAAGCCTGACGAAGGTCCTGCAACTATTGGTTTGGCAGTATTTCGATTTCGAGTCATAGCAAGAGTTTGCGGAAGAGAGAGCAAAAATGCTCTGATACCATATTAGAGTGGAAAAGAAAAAACTGTATATTGAATCTATCAAAAGTTCTTACAGAAAGCATCCAGACTTGACTTATATCCCGTGTTCTTACAAGCACCAAAAAATGAGGGAAAAACTAAAATATGAAAAACAACCGCTAATCTAATATGTGGCACCGACTATCTAGTTTGCTGACTCATCTTGCTGACTCAGCATATGCATGCACCCGTAATATTCTCTTTAATTTGTGTCGATAGCCTATTCTTCTTTTTCTATAATTCCAGCCACTGCTTCTCTTCTTATTCCTTTCACTTAATCTCCTTTTTTCCATTTTATTTTATTTCTTTCCCTCCTTTTCTATTTTAAATTCCTTTTTCTCCGAATCGGTAGCTGGCATCCATCTCCTTTCCAACCCATTTTTTCCTTTCTTCACAATCTACCCAAACTGCCCACGGGCAATTCCATATTTCCTGCTCACTTTAGTTTCTTTTAT
Organism: Begonia loranthoides; assembly: GCA_022433065.1. NCBI lineage: Eukaryota > Viridiplantae > Streptophyta > Magnoliopsida > Cucurbitales > Begoniaceae > Begonia > Begonia loranthoides. The sequence goes on along the minus strand of CM039481.1, from coordinate 8,323,770 downwards.
TCATTTATTTTCCTTATACATTAACAATATATATAAATCATATATCCAAATTCCAAATTCCAAATTCCAAATTCCAAATTCCAAATTCCATCTCGATTTATTCCGAACATCAACAAAAGACGTTTGCCATTCCAATTTAATTCTCCAATTCCAATTTCTCAAATAGATTCTCCATTTCAGAATTTCCAATTTATTTCGAACATCCTATGAAATTGATCTCAATCCAATTTAATTCACCAACTTTGTTTCTTGATAAATTTTTCGTTTAAAAATTTTCAATTCCATTAGTTTGACTAATTAACTAAAATTTCACCCGTAGTCGCTACGCGACAATTCCAGTCAATTTTTTCAACATCAAGACCGAATATAAACGCGAAAAATTTACACATACAATTTACTCTTGAAAATTCTCGGATTTCACAACACCAAAACTGGAGGGGAAGTCTAAAACACAGAGGCCAAATTCTCCACCAAAAATTAGGATTAAATTCGCTACAAAATGGGAGTTATACAATTAACAAGAAGCTGCTTAGAAATGCCTCATAAAAACAGATTCGAGTACCACTAATGATAATTGCACCAAATCGTAGAATCAATATCAAATCAATCCAAATCTTGAAACACCTCAATATATATCTAGAGAACAATCAATTTCAGAATCCAAGAATATAACCACAATAAAAAATTAGAAGAAAAACTCAAAACACTTCAAGTTGCCCCGCTAACCTCCAAGAACCAGAAATAATGACTTCTATGGATCTCCACAAAGAAGATCACTCCACCTTTTTTCTTTCGATCTTCTAAACCCTCACACATGATGAGCACCTCAAGGGAAGAGGCTGGAAGGTTTAGTGTAAGATCTCTTCTCCAAGATCGAACAAGAACAATGAGAGGAGAAATTTTGGTGACAAATCTGCAGCAAGAGCAAGACTAGAACCACCGAGGGTTTTGAGAGAGAACCTCCAAAACATGTTTAGCTTCAGCTTAATCAAATTCAAAATTAGTGTTTTAAGACACCCCTAAGGAAGATTAAATACCCCCTTAAAGCTACCCAAAAGCAAAATTACAAATATGTCATTTTAATCAAAAATCGTCATGAAGACTCGGCTAACATGCTAACCGAGTACTCCTAAAAATTCAACAATTTAACCAACCTAAATCTATCCAAAAATATCAAAAATCCAGTAGTTCAATTAAACTTAAGTTCATAAAGCATGTCAAAGCATAAAAAGAACATATCTCTAACTAAGGATCCTTCTTAGTCTCGGTGATGTGGGTACCAATATGGCCTTGGGTCAATTGTGCTAGCCAAAGAGTTGTAATGGGCTTCCAAATTAGCATGATTTTTGGCATTCCCTTATCTTCTTGCAAAGGCTCTCCTTCAAGTCCATCAAGTGTGTTTTCCCCTGCAAAATAATAGCTCGTTCGTTGATTAATGATCCTCTTGGCTCGGGGCGAAGTGATTGGGTTTTGAGGTGCATCAGGAAGTCACCTGAACCTCCAACGGACGTCCAAGAATCAATCTTGGATGTCCTTCAACGATGAGGGACACTGGCAGATGAAGGCTCATGGCTGTTGAATGAAAGGACAAACATCCCACAATGAAAACGAAATGCCAAAATGGACAAAAGGCATCTTTAAAGGCACTGGGGACGTGTGTCGTAAGCTGAGAGACATCCATTTTAAGCGAGGGAAGTCTGTTGTGGGCTTATAGTCATCCGTTTTAAGCTGGGGATGCTCATCGTAAGCTAAGGGATGACCATTTTAAGTGAGAGACGTTCGTTGTTGGCAAAGGGACGTTTGTTTTAAGTTGTGGACAACGTCAACTTTCAATAATCCAACACGAACATCCATTTCCAGCGACAGACTTCCCCTAAGGATGTCCTACTCTTTCATCTAACGACCAATAACTTTCGTATGCAACTCTGCTACCATTTAAAATAGCGTGTGTCTTGCACGTGACCTTCTTCAATATAATATGACCCCTTTCACCATGGATGTTCATCTCTTAGTGGATCAACCTTGGGTGCCCCTCATCGTTGGAGGAGGTCCAAGGTTGATCCTTGGATGTCCATTAGAGGTCAATGTGACAGAAAACGTGACTGAGAAATTTATATTTTTTATTTTTCATAGTTTGAGGTTTTAGTTGTTTACAAAATTTATTTTAAGTTTAATTGTCGCTGATCCCAAACTATAAAATTTGTTTGGTTAATTTTCCATTATAATTTAATCCCAAATAACCCTTACTATAATTTTAATTTTAAAATTTTTCTATTTTTAACTACAAAACTAGATTGTAAAAGTTGCCATAATGGTAGAAACTCAAGATGAAAACTTATAAATTCATTGCTTTAATAATTTAAAAATTCATTTTTATTAATATAATTAAAAATTAAGGTAATTATTAATATTAATCATGAACTTAAAACTCGAATTTTTATTTTTCTTATTTAAAATTTTAAAATTTGAGGTATTATTAATAAATACTCTTATCATTAAAGAGTATGTTCAATGATAAATATTATCTGTGCAAATTATTTTTTTTGCTACAAAAATGATGAAAATTGTCTTTTTCACTACAAAAATGATGGAAAAAACTTATATGCTGGAAATAGAAAATCTTTAGAATAAAATTTATTTTCCCTTGTATAAGTCAAGCATATGCTATATAAAAAAACATATCAAAATTATCCTTTTCACCAAATAAAATACTCCTTATACGACGTTGGTATCCACCATCTAATAGAAGAGTGAGTGGGTCCACGAGTTTTGATAATTACCTTTAATAGACGCTATAACATGAGTAGATTTGAAGACAGTGAAGCACCGACGCAGGCAAAGTCAAAGATCTCGTTTTTTCAAAGGACCGTTGTAGGCTTCTCCTAGCTTCCATGTTCGAGCCATAAAGTCGACCCCTTGCAGGGTAGATTCCACGGATGGAAGATTTCAGATCTAAATCATGCGGCGATGGAAGAATGCAGATGCAGAGCTACTACCCTTGTGGAGATGGACCATCGACGGCCACGAGTAATACGCAAGATTTTAGATGTCACAGCGCGTCTTACGCTTCTTCAGTTCATCCCACTCAAACCCAGATCGGAAACGATTTGAAGTTGAAGAAGGGGAAATCGACGAATGCGGTTTGTTCGAAGAGTTGGAGTTTTAACGATCCGGAGTTGCAGAGGAGGAAAAGAGTTGCTAGTTATAAGGTTTACACCGTGGAAGGGAAGGTGAAAGGGTCGTTCAGGAAGAGCTTCAAGTGGATTAAGGAGAGGTGTTCTAAGGTTGTTTTCGGCTGGTAAATAGCAAATCCGTAATACTTTTCTGCTCTCCTGAAATCCTTAGATCTGATATCCATCTTGTGGTGATTTGAACTGAAATGTATGTTTGGGAAGAATTTTATCTGTTTACGTAAATCTTTTATATTGAATCTCAAAATTTCTTACTCTTCTTGTTTGTTTATTCATGCTGCCCTTCGGATTCATCTGCTCACCGGTATGATTTAGACCCATTAACTGGTGGAGATGTTTGTGTTTGAAGTTCTTTCAACTCTTTCGTGAGTTCAGGCCGTCTTCTTCGTCTTCCTCTCTCCATGACCGTAATTCATACCCAGTAAGTAGACCTTCAAACTCTCCGTGCCGGAGTTTGAAATAAGCGAATCAGCGTTGAGTGTCTAAAGCAGAGTTTTATTTCTTTTCAATCGAGTTTTACAATTGTTAATGTATGAAGCATATAAAGAAAGAGGGAAAATAGAGATTTCTTTAGATAGATCTTGCGTTACTAAAGAATAAAAGAAATCAAAATAAAATAACCAACAACATAATTGGCACTAGGGCCATGGCCATGGCATTGTTAGCTTAGCTAGCAGAATGAATTGGGGTCCTCGGGCTCGGAAGGCCCATATAGGCAATCCTCGGAGATAGCCGAACTTTTGGGCTGGGTCGTGGTGACGGAATAGGTCCATAATTTAACAACGCCCCAGAAGCTGGTCGGGGCGATAGGTTGACATGTTCCAGAGCTCTCGACTGTAGCTCTGCAGGGTACTCCCGCACACATCCGATCCGAGGCCCAGCTCCGGTGGTCCACTTACACGACAAGCGCCTACTCGTGTCATAGATTGGCGGTTTTTTGTTCGAGTCATCAACCTTTTTCGGTTCTTGATGAATGGTTGTGATTGCCACCTTTTCAACTGCCTCGCTGATTTTTGCTCCATCAGAAAGTGTAGATTCGACGAAACTGACAGCAGGTTGCTGTTTTGGCTCCTCGTCAATCAGATTATATGGGCTATCATCATCAACAGCACACATCTGGAGGGAAAAATAAAGACCAATTATTCTCCATAAAATCATTGTATTCTTGATGATGGCGTCGAAATGATCAAACCCATTAACAAAAAGACCAAGAAAATTCACCTTAACATTAGAAAGATCTACGTTGTTTTCCTCTAGGAAGCTGATAAACTCTCTGAAATTCTCCTCTGTAGGGTGATAATGTCCACTGTATGGCCAAATTGCCTAAAACAAGCCATCAACAGAACATAAGAATTCTACTTTCACACAGAGAGAGAGAGAGAGAGAGAGAGAGGGCATGCATGATTATATACCTGAAGTGCACCGTCATGGGCGACTAATCTTCCAGCAGCTGTGGTAGCACCACCGGAGAGGAAGCTCGAGTGCTGAAACAGGCCTTTCTTTTTCTGACCTACGTACAAAGCTCGACTCGTGCTTAAAACAAATATCCACTTGGACCCCTCTTCAGTTCGAACAAGATCTCCACTTTGTCTGTAAACCAGCTTTCCATTTTCCACTACCACCTCATATGCTTCCCTCTCTTTCTGAAATTCATACACAGGATGAACAGCGCAATAAAGATCAAAATCAAACAAATCGAAAACAAAACTATCGGAACACTAGATGGTTAAGTAAATAACACTCACCGGTCCAAGATATTTGATGCCTTGACGTTGCAGAGTTGCCCTCGGACACTTCTCAAGATTTATCTCTTTCCCATCTCCAACGTCCAACCTTCATATTCACATAAATATCACAGTTTAGGCAGTGCATTCGAAGATATTATCACCACTACATAAGTAGAAGATTCCAATCTTTTTTTCGTATTTATCGGTGAATGCAACAAGCCAAACATCATACAAAGTTCTTACCAGTAAAAGAAGGGTTGATAGCTCTCGCTTTCGAACCACACATCATAGTACATGTGCAAATTGTGGCCATAACGATGTCGAGGATCGATCTGATTACCAAGCGGGAAAAGAAATGGCGTAAAAAGTTAGAAAGTTCATTGACTTTCATCAAATTTGATATTTTCGTATCTTTTCAACTCGAACTACGATCAAGTGAGGCTAAAACTTTGTGATTGGAAGGAGAGAATAAACTTACAGCTTCAAGCCAGTGTTGAAGGGCCAACTTTTTAGCCTTTTCATCCTTTGACAATCCCTTTCCAACCTATAAAACGTACATGAAAGTCATTTCGATTAGAAGAGTTAAGAAAAAACTATGGTTAGAACCTGAAATGAGTAAAATTTATACCTTAGCAGCTCTAGTCCGAGCCCTTGCCCACCGAGAAACGGCTGTTTGCGGCTTCTCGACATTGAAGAACGACACAGAACTTTGCTTTAAAGCTGCAGAGTCTAATGCTTTCCACCTAAGACGTTCAAGCCAAAATTTATATCCAAACACAATGAAATAAGTTGACGGTAACTGTAGTAAGCAAAGATTTTTCAAAAAGACAAACCAGAGTTCTTCAACAACAACAGCACAATCCGCCAAATTTCTCCTGGTTCTGTAACTCTTGTACACTTTCTGAAGCTTAACTGCAGCAGCTTCAAGCTCATTTGCAGGCCTTGGAGAGAACATAATTGCAGGATCAGGCAGAGAAACGGCGGAATTTTGTTCTTCTTTGGATTCATTTTTCTTGCAATTTTCTCCCTCTTCAACAAGGCGCTTAAATGAAAGATTTGGCTGAAGAATCACTTTTTCTGGTTTGCTGCCATTCAAGCTGTTTGGTTTCTTCTTCGACCCATTAGTCCCTAAAATGGTTTCTGAAGCCATTTTCTTAAAACTCTGTGTTCTCAAAGTCACTGCTCCATCTTTAGAAGAGAAACTGCTGTAGTGGGCCAAATCAAAACACCTTTGCTTCAGAATCTCTTTCCAGGCTGATAGTAGTATTGAAAGGGATAATCCCATCAGTTTGCTTCACAAGCTTCACCTTCTCTGAAAGAAATTCTCCGCCTGCTCGACATGATCATCATTCATCATGACAGAAATTAAGCTCAAAATAGCAAAAATACAAAGAAGAACACACAATTCTGTTATGTTTCTAAGCTCTTTCAATGTATTTATAAACAAATTGAAGCAACAAAGAGAGACTCTATTGATTAAACAAGCAAACGAGCATCATCGCTATAACTACTCAATACATAAAGAGGATGGCGGGATGATAATCTTACCCTCAATTAGATTTTCTGGCTGTCTAGTCTAAGAAAAGATGTTGGAAAACAGATGAATCTTCTTCCGACGGCTCGTTTCCCAAATTTATAACCTTCAAGGAAACAAAAATTCCGCTGACCCCTCGAATACGTGTCAAAAAAAGTGGAAAAACAACACAGAGGGGAGCAGTATTTGAATTCTCGTGCCGTAGAAATTAGGTACTTTTGACCATGAAGAAGAGTAGTGGGTGTCATTCAAATTGTCCTGCCGAGTTCAACAGCACGAGATTTTGACGATTTCAAAGCTAGAAAACTAAGAAGTGGGGTTGAGAATGTGAAAGTGGGTTATAAAGACAGTTGCCAGTTGGGTTTCGCCAACCCAGAGAAGGGAAGAACCGTAGAAGTGTGGAAATGGAAGCGGGAGAGAGAGAAATGAACAGGTAGTCAAAGAAAGTAAGCCTTAACGCCGCTTCCTTGAAATTACAGCAATGGCCTAAAATGGGGGTTTAGATTTTCTGCAAACAGAGTTGATCGCAGACACAGGTCAATAAATGGTGGGTCACGCATTGTTTATGTTATCTGCCGCACCCACGGGCTGCTGCCACTGTTTATTCGCGTGGCTGTCACTAAACACTTGGTTTTAGAGTAAGGAAAGAGCGAAGAAGGTTATTCAAAGACAACTGATCTTTTTGGTAGAAAAGTCATGGATTTAAAAATTCAATAGTTTATGTTTCGGCTCTCTATTATCAAACAGTTCTTGGAGATTCTTTTATTTCTCACCAACCATTGCTTTTACTTTCTTTGAGGTCGCGCCAATCCACAGTTTGATGATCTACTTTACACAAATTAGGTTAAAATATAAATTCAATTATGAATTTTAATTTTTTTTTTTTAAAATCATGAATCTCAAATTTTGGAATTTGTTTAAACTTTATATCGTCAATAAAATGAATCTTTTTTAATTTTACTTGATTCGGTTCCGATTCAGTTTAGATTTTAGATTTTTTCAATTTAGACTTAATTTTGGGTCGGTTTGGGCCAGTTTTTGGTCGAGTTTGTTCAGTTTTTTTTTTAATTTTAAAATTAAAAATTGAAAAACAATATAGGTTTGATTTGATTATGATAGAAGAAAAAATGAGCATGGATTAATTGCGTTAACACTACAAAATTTAAGATTTATTTTGTTAAAAAACAATTCAAGATTTAAGTTGAAAAGAGTGAAAGATTTAATTGTATTTTACCCTATTAATTATTATTACTATTACAATGACTCTAAACTGTGTTGAAAGGTGGCAGTGCGATATAAGTTTTCAAAGAAAATTGTGGATATTTTTAACGGAGATATGCAGAGGCAGCAAAGGGAATCGAACCAATAGATTTTTTATGCATTATTATTATTAAATTTATTTTTTGTTTTCATTTTTATACTAAATTTTTATGGGTTTAATCTTTGTTATTCTTTTCAACATTAGATTTAAACTGGCTACTAATTCCAAGGGTAACTTAAATAAGAAAAATTGGTTTGATTAGTAGAAACGATTCCAAGGTTTCTCCTATTACAACAATTCTCTCAAAAAACATCAATAGATAAGCAAATGACCTGCAACCAATAAAAAAAAAAAAGTGATTAAATCCAAAGCGAAGAATACGTGATTGAGTTCAAGCATAAACGTCGACGTTGTACGGTGTTGAAAATTAAAACTAGAAGAAGTGATCGGATTGTCCATTGTGGAGACGAAGATGAAGTGCTTTCCTTGAAGCACATGTTGGTCAAGTCTTGGACCATGTTTGTAAATATGCGTAATCATAGTTTTGGATATATTTGCTTGTAACAATATATTAATTATTTCAATTTATTATATTACATTGATTATTGAAGAAGCATTTGTTAGACTTGCAAGTAGAGTCGTCAAAATAAGACCTATTATATTTGTTGTATTATATTTCTTTACCAAACGTTTCACAGCCGCGACAATCAAAAACAATTTCTAACTTGAACGTTGAAGGCTGAAAAATTCAATGCTGCTAAGCATTTCCACATATTTCACCAATAAATATAAATATATTTATGTGTTATAACGTGTAATATTAGAAGAGTGAAACAAGTAAACAATCCCACGTTTCTTTCCCAATTATTGTACTATGCATTAACAATTGATGCTCTTTCATTGTTTTGAGCATCTTTGGCTATGACTCTAGGCACAAGATCGCAAGTAGCTTTTCAATGGGAGGATTGTACGAGTCGCATTAACGAGCATGATAAACAATTATTTGAACTTAATGTAGTTTTGTGGGATATTCATCTCAAATTAAAGCACAATGAAAGGTAAAATAGAGTAATGTTTTCGTAATCCAATCAACATGGTTAGGGATGATTCAAATAGTGGAGCAAGGCTGACAAAAAATTTCAACAATAGAAGGCAGCGAATAATTTGTTCTTTAAAGTTAGAGGTTCCAAGATTTAATGGTGATGATCCTCATGGTTGGATCTTTATGGTTGAGAGGTTGTTCGATTTTCATGAGATCAAAGAATCTAAAAGATTGACTATTGTTTCTGTTAGAGTTTGGTGAGACCCGAATTCTATTGAGTTGAGCCAGTGGACTCGCATTGTAAATCTGTTTAGAGTTTTTTTTTCTATAAATTCATATAAGTTAGAGTTGCAAAACTCGCGATTGTATTTCAATATTCATAGTGATATTATCCTCTACCCATTTTTTCTAATAAAAGATATTTTTACGTAAATCCGGTGTCCTACATTTGTATTTCTTTTTTCCTGTTATCGTCTTATTTCTAACAAGCAGTATCAAAACCTGGTTGGGAGATATCACAAAACCTGAGTTTCAAAATTCGTCGAAATATCAACTCATTTTATAACAAGTGAAATAAAATTCTCATTTTACATTTAACGAAATAAAATTCTTAGGTGTTATGTAAGTGCTTGTTTTTTGCATTTTTAAAAGTTAGTTTTTTTGTTGAAATAACCTATAGGATGACCTTGCTATAGCATAAGAGCTCTAATTCCTAATCCACTTGCATCATTTTTGATGTGATCCGGATCAGCTACATGGACCAAGGACCCTTAGAGAATAATAGAGGCCTAAGGATTGAAGTAAAGACAAGGACGATGAACAAGAGACTTCAACTTTTAATAGAAGAAATCCAAAAGAAGGACAATGATGATGCTAAGTGTTGATGAATAAGCAATGGTGGAAGATCGTGATTCTAAATGGGCCAATTAGAATGACAAAGACTATAAAGCTTAAAATTGAGCCTCAATTTTTCTGCGCACAAATATCATTATGAAGATTTGGGCTAGATTAAGATTTCAAATGGACACGTGATCTTCATACCATTTAAAGAAGACATCTTAAGCTTTCCATAGACACCAAGATCTTAAGATTTGGAGATTATTTGGTCATTCAAACAGCTTTTCGAAATCTGCCTAGTTTACAGCAAGCCCACTTTGCGCGGGGCCCATCTCAAAACCCTAAATTTAACCTAATTTTTAACCCTTTGCGCATGGAAGCTAACCCTAGCCGCACCTAGGGTTTCCTAGTTATTATTTTTATTAGTTTTCATTCATTTTAGAAGTCTATAAAAAGGACCTATAGGCACCACTTGTAAAAAAGGGAATTATGAAATAAACTTGTGTGTTTGTGAGGTCTTCCTCTATTCTTCTTCTTTGCGAAGAACTTGGTCTCTTCAAGCTTCAATTTTGAATGATCAAAACTTTTGATAATTTTGGTTCAACCAATTGGTTTGGTTAGGGTCAATCTCCTTTTCTGATAACTCTGGTTCTAGTTGACAGGTTTGGTTAGGGTTAAGTTCCTTTCTACACTTTCTTGATTCGTACAACGGTCCGTTTTCTAATTCCACGTTTGTTGTTGGGTCTAGGTTTCTTTAATACCCTAGGTTTGCATCAGTTGGTATCCAAGCATTGGCTCGACGAATTCAAGTGGCTATCTTTATTTTCTTGTTATTTATTTATTCATCTTTTTCTTTTGTTCTTTTCGATTCGATAGAGTTTTTTTTGCTATCATCTATTATTATCAAATTTCTTTCCTTTGATCTTTTCGGTCCTTCTTCAAAAAAAAAAAGTAACCCTTTTTTTTATTTAAAAAAAAGGCAAATCCCAAAATTAAGAAAATTCAAAAAAAAAAAAAAGGAAAGAAAGCTTCTAATCTTCAAAATTACCTTGTTGGAAACATCTCAAAGAGTACAAGTCACATATTCAATCTCCGGGCTGCTTCTGTTAGTTTTCGGACAGTTTCGAGGAAAAAAATTTCCTCTTTGGGAAAGTTCTTCAATACCTTATCCCAAATTCAAGGTATTGCTTCTTAGGTTACTTAATCACAATAAGTAGTTTGAGTAGCTTAGTTTTCAATCAAACTTGGGGAAAATTGAATTTAAAGTTTGAAAAAGTTTTGATATTTTTTTTTGTTTTTGCTTCATTGAATACCTTTTTTGTTCTTTGATTGAGTTGTTACGTAAAGACCTAAAAGCAGGGATCGAGTGGTAAAAGGCAAGAGTGTGAGCCTATTATTATAAAAGTCATTCGAGAGCAAACACGAGTGGGAGTGAACATTAATCGAGTGAAACACGTGAGTGAGCGAGAAAGGACTTTAATTTTATTGCAATTTACTTTTCTGCAATTTACCTTTCTGCAATTTAGTTTTTGCAATTTACCTTTTTGCAATGCATTTACCGCATTTACATTACTATACTTCAATTCCGCAACTTAATTTTATTTCTTTCTTCTTTTTGCGATTTTTCCTTTTGTTGCAATTATTGTAATTTCTTCTTCTCATCTACTTTCTTATTGACCCGACAACATAGATATGAAGACATGTATGATGAATATGCTAGATCAATTCCATGCTCTAAATTTAAGCTTAGATCGTTTGGAAAGGAAAACTCCAACAATCATCCAAGAAAGGAAACCTTTTGAAAGGTATGAACTTGAGAAAGAAAAGGTAAGTAACCAAGGGAGGAGATTTCCAAATGGATTGGGAAGTTGGGAGGTCGAGCAACATCAAGGTAGAGAGATCTCTCAAGCAAAAGGGAGCAAGCTTGAGAAAGGAGGAGCTTTTAAATTTTTCATCTGCATGGAAATCTGATTTTTGCAAAAAAGAGCCTGAAACATCACCTTTTGATTTTGTGAAGCTATACAAATCTTGTCTAAAGAATAAGCCAAGTGCTACTATTGCATCAAGTTCTATTGAAGTTAAGCAAGGGAATAACTTCAATAAAGAAGAACCATTAGTAGAAAAGCAAGAACTTGAGGAAAAGCAAGATGTGCACGACGCTAAAGGAAAAGAAAAGCAATAAGTTCAAGCAAAAGAAGAAAAATCAGATTTTGGAGGAGTTGAACAAACAATGGAAGTTGGACAATTAAAGAAAGAAAAATGCGAAGATGAAAAAGGAGTCAAAAGAGCCATAGAGAGAAAAACCGAAATTAAAGTGAGTGAAAAAGGCAATGAGGAAGAAAATAATTGGAGGAAGAGAGATTAAAATCCGAGAGAAAGATGGGAAAAAAATAGAGGGGGAGGAGGTAAAATCCGAAAGAGAAAAGGATGAGAAGGAAATTAGAGTGATTAAACAGTGTGCGAAAAATAGTGATAAAATTCTATTGAGCTGAGAAAAATTAGAGTTTAGTGAGACCCGAATTCTATTGAGCTGAGCTAGTGGGCTCGCATTGTAGATCTGGTTTATAATTTTTTTTCTTCTATAAATTCATATAAGTTAGAGTTGCAAAACTCGCGATTGTATTTCAACATTCATAGTGATATTATCCTCTACCCGTGGTTTTTTCTAATAAAAGATTTGTCTAAATAAATCCGGTGTCCCACATTTGTATATTTTTTTTCTTGTTATCGTCTGATTTCTAACAAGGAGTATCAAAAACTGGTTGGGAGATATCACAAAACTTGAGTTTCAAAATTCGTTGAAATATCAACTCATTTTATAACAAGCGAAATAAAATTCTCATTTTACATTTAACGAAATAAAATTCTTAGGTGTTATATAAGTGCTTCTGTTTTTACATTTTTAAAAGTTAGTTTTTTTTTTTGTTGAAATAAACTATAGGATGACCTTGCTATAGCATAAGAGCTCTAATTCCTAATCCACTTGCATCATTTTCTAAAACAAAATGTTTAATAAAATCTAATAACACCAACATTGGAGTTGTTGTCATCACTTGTTTTAACTTAAAAAATTTACTGTGAAAATCCAATTACAATTATGAGTTTGCTATTCTCACACACACACATATATATATAAACAAAGTAAAAGTGTACATGAAATTTGTAATGTGAGTTCATCGATTCATTCAAAAAGAATTTAAGTTACTAAACTTTAATAATTTTTATATTCATATAAATTTCATAAAAGAAATTTATAATGCCAATTTATAATATGAATTTCACTGCAATTTTGATAGTAATTGATGAACTTTTCAAATGATCATTTTATTATTATGAAAGTTCCATATTATGCTACAAAAGTCGTAGATATATTTGCACAAAACATTTGCAAGTTGCATGGTATACCGCGTACTATAGTGAGTGATAGAGACCCTATTTTTATGAGCACATTTTGGAAGGAATTGTTGAAACTTAATGGCACTACACTTTTATATAGCAGTGTTTATTATCTTCAAACGGATGGACAAACAGAGATAAAAATTTGGATTTTAGAGCAATACTTGTGATGTTTTGTTATGGCTTTTCCAAGTTGTTGGTGTAAATTTTTACAGTGGGTGGAATTGTCCTATAATACTTCTTTGCATTTGTCAATTGGAATGTCTCTGTTTGAGGTTGTTTATGGAAGATTACCTCTGGTTTTATTGTCGTATCAATTTGGAACTGCTATTATTGAAGTTGTGGAAGAGAATTTGCAAGCTCGTGATAGAGTTTTGAGAACTCTAAAGGAGAATTTACAATGATCACAAAACCGTATGAAGCAACAATCTAATAAGCAGCAACAAGATGTTCAATTTGAGGTGGGAGATTTAGTGCTGATAAAATTACAACCTTTTAGGCAGAATTCTTTATTGATACAACCTTATTCCAAGCTTAATAGACGATATTATGGACCTTTCGCGATTCTGCAGAAATTTGGTGTGGTTGCCTATAAATTACAGTTACTTGATGCAGTTAAAATTCACTCTATATTTCATGTTTCTTTACTCAAAGAATTCAAAGATGACTGCCCAATTCACTCCTCTCCTTTCCCTCCGAAGTTTATGGATAATAATCCTATAATTGAACATGAGGCTATTTTGAATAAAGATTGCAAAAGTGTGGCAACTCAATGGAGATTCAACTTTTGGTGCGATGGAAAGGTTTGTGTTTGGAAGATACGTCTAGGATGTTCTTGAAAGAATTCAAAAAGGTTTATCCTCATTTTAACCGAGAGAACAAGGTTACTTTTCAAGGGAAAGACAAACCATTTTGAAGTAGTATAAAAACTTGTGAAATGTATTGATGGAAGAAGAGAAGGAAAAAAAAAAAACATTTTCTTTCCGTCCCAAAATTTGATCTCTTTTTCAGTTGGTGTGCTAGTAACACATGCTAATCATCTTTTAGTTTTAGTTTTGTTTCGGTTTTAACTTTTTTGCTCTTGACTCGATTTTGTGTTGGTTTTAGTTGGTTTAGAATCGGTTTCTGTCAGGTTTGTCTAGTTTAGTTTGATTTTTTGTAATTTTTAAAATTGACATTAAAAAAATGTATAAATATTATAATATTAGTTTTATTCTATTCTAATCGATTTTTGAATATATGAACTGAAAATCAAACTGAAAACTTTGGTTTTACTCGGTTTGGTTCCAAAAGCAATTTTTTCAAAAATTGAAATCAAATTGATATAAAGTACCAGCTTAGTTAAGTTATTCCGGTTCAACCTGAACCGATTTCACCTTGCGACAATGTGGTTCATTTACAATGTGGTTCTTTTTTTCTAAGTTGCATTTACAACTAGGCAACTTCAACACTAAGAATTTATCTCTAAATACAGCACATATACCTCAAGTTTAGTTTTCATTTTATTGGCTAAAATGAAACACATGTTTTATTGGCTAGAAATATTGTTTGTGAAGAGAATAAATATTTTTATTTATCTTCTAAATTAATGGAGAGAACAACTTTCATTTTTATTTTGGGTTGAAGTTATTTTATTTTATTTTTTATATGTATTTTACATGAGAGAGTTTTTATCTAAAGTTTGGTATTCTCTATTTTATTTTGGTAACTATGTAACATAATTTTGTCACTAATTAGTAATTCGATCTAAAATTTATGTTTGATTGGAGATAAATGTGTTTTAAAGCTAAGTTTGAGCAAGTATACATTTCATACAAAATATTAAAATAATACAGCGAATTGAATTTACAAAGAAGTGCAACCTTTACCCATCAAACTTGAGGGTAGATTTGGCTTTTACGTCAGTGTATGAAAATGTTATATATTTCCGCATTGATTTATTATTTTATCATGTTATCTGTTGTAATAATAATGCTAGGTTTTCATTATGTTGGAATAAAGGTTTTTCATTTTCTGCCTTACTACTGCCTTGTAATCACCTGAACTCAGTCCTCCCGCTCTCCCTCTCTCCCTCGCTCTCGCACCTTGTCGAGCGCGTTGCTGGCTGCTAACTTGCCCAGTTCACGTAACAGTTGTGCTACCTACGCTCTTCGTCTGGTGAAAATGGTTTGGGATAACTTCAAAACCTTGTTATATTCTTGAGCGAGTTGTTTTTTCCCCTTCTTGTTGTTCATTTTTAGTACAGAAACGTTGGGGCTTTGTTGATGGCTTAACTTTCTCTCTGTTTCTTTGCCATTGAGTTTAGTTGATAAATGTTTACGCTTCAATCATGTTTTACTCAAAAATGAATGGCGCAAAACCCAAACCCAAACCCTAAAAAGTTTCCTGTACAAATTTTCCTTTCAGTTTTGTTTCTTGTTTCCCGCACTGAGTGATTGCATATGTTCACTTCTTGATTCGGTTTCAGCTTCTCTGTTGGCTCGGGTGAAGGATATAAATTTTCGGAGAGGTCTCTATGGCGCGGCTTCTACGAAATGCAATTACTCTGCAACGCTCCGTTTTCCACCACGAGGTTTATATTTCTACTCCTTACATTTTTCAAGTCTGTGTAAATTTCCTTCTTAATGATTGCTCTTTCCCACCGTGTGATTACTTGGATGTCTGTCATGCATGCAGGGACTTAAGAGTGGGATATTGGGGGCATCTTCTCAAGTTTTCAGCTTTTCTTCAAAAGGTTTTTGCAGTTACTTAAATTTTATTATTTCGGAAAGTAGATTAAAATTTTCATTGTTGAATGCATTCTGATTAGTGCTACTCATTGAGGTTTATTGTTGCATTTATTACTTTGTTATGTCTGGTAATCTGACCTTGAATATTCAATGTAATTGAAGGTAAAAAGAAATCTAAATCAAAGGGAAATGACTATTCTGAAGAGAATTTGTCGAAGAAAGAGCTGGCTTTACAACAAGCTCTGGATCAGATAACGACAACTTTTGGAAAGGGTTCTATCATGTGGCTTGGCCGATCTGTCTCAACTAAGCATGTCCCTGTGGTGTCCACAGGATCATTTGCTCTAGATATTGCGCTGGGAACTGGTGGCCTTCCTAAGGTATTTTTTATATCATTGCTTGTTAGTAATTTGCTTGTATGAGTGAAATTTTCTTGTTGAGTTATCTTTTGTGTCGGTAATGCTTTTGTTTATCTTTGGCCTTAATCTTCTGGTTTTACTTCTTCATTCAGGAACCTTGGATTGTATTGTCTATATTATTATGAAAAAATTACATTGCTGCTTTGAGTTTTAGCTCTGGTTTGTTTATTAATGCTATTTGTGTTAAGGCATTTCCGTATCCGCACTGCAAGCAGTTCTTCCTTGGGCAAAAATGTTTTGTGCATTTTAGATGCGAAGCTGCAAAATTATCTTAGTTTAGGTGATTAGAGTGGAAGTGAGATAGAAACTGACATCTACCTCACTTCATGATATGTAATTTTCTGTTTATGACATGACTTTTCTAGATCTTTTTAGGGACGCGTTGTGGAGATATATGGTCCAGAGGCCTCTGGGAAGACTACTCTTGCCCTTCATGTGATTGCTGAAGCACAGAAACAAGGAGGTTGATCTTATTTCTTTGCATAAATAATGCTCCGATTTATTCTGACAGCACATAGAATAATACCCTGTATTTTAAAATAATGCTTATAAGGATATATCCCTGCAAGTTGATTTGTTGTTGTGATTTTTGTTTGCTAATTCATACATAGACAGTTCTTTTCATCTCTGTTTTGTTAGCTGGTCAGAACTGAAATGGAGAAACCTCTGTTTTGTGATTCAACTGAGTAAAAATTGGTGCCATACTATCAGTGTATTCCACAAATTTATTTAATGAAACTTTTAGGTTTAGTATTTTGGATACATAACATAGCATTAAGACTATCGACCATAGCAAAATTGATATACAAGTTTTTGGAAAGGAATAGTTTATATGTTTACCACTATGTATGCAATATAGTGGAAGATGGAAGGAGCGGTGAAATCTTTTATCTATTATCTGTTTCTGTTAAATTTAATCGCATCTTCTAGAAGTATCATTTTTTTTTGTTCATTTTGTAACTTAGGTTACTGTGTTTTTGTTGACGCTGAGCATGCTCTTGACCCGGCTCTAGCTGTGGCTATTGGGGTAAACACTGAGAATCTGCTTTTATCACAACCTGACTGTGGTGAACAAGCTCTAAGTCTAGTTGACACTCTGATTCGAAGTGGTTCAGTAGATGTTGTCGTTGTTGACAGTGTAAGTAGGTGTTTTGTGGGGACTATATGATGCTTTCCTTATATTTGCCTTCCTTTTGCGTTTCTCCTTCTCTTTTTTTGATTGAACCTGAAACTCGTCAAACTTAATTTTCAGAAAGTTGTCTAGAGCATCTTTTTTTCAATGTTAAACTCCTGTGACATAGAACAACGAAAATAGTTTCTGATGATCGTCCCATCTAATCGTTTCTCTCTACATGTAAAGGCCATGCCTCATTTTTTCCCACCTAATAACAGGTTGCCGCCCTTGTGCCAAGAAGTGAGCTTGATGGTGAGATGGGGGATGCTCATATGGCAATGCAGGCTAGATTGATGAGCCAGGCTCTCCGCAAATTGAGTCACTCTTTATCTTTATCACAGACTATATTAATCTTTACAAATCAGGTACCGTTTTAAGTTTTGAGTGTTTTGGCATTATGAATAATAATGTTGTAACTTATTACCCCTTTGATTACTCATAACCATAGATGGGATTTCGTTTGTGAATTTGATTTAGTTGATTAAGCTGCACAGTTTTTCTTGTTAAAGAAAGATGTTATTTCTTGAATGTCTGTTTTGATTCTCCTTGTAGATTTTTTTTAAAATCCAAATTCCGATTACTACTTTTGAAGTTCTACTTATTTTTTACTTTTTTGGGCTTTTTTTATTCTTCAAAGTTCTAATCACTTCTAAGGTTGTGACCATTGATCCATGATCCTTTTACCATTATCTTGGCCATTTAAGATATTGAGTAGGATTTGACTCAGTAACATCCGACTTGAGTTAAACTTTATATTGCTAGAATATATCTTTTCAACAATCTCTCCATAATTGATTGAATTTCTTTTTAGGTAAGAGCAAAGCTTTCAACTTTCGGAGGCTTTGGTGGGCCCACTGAGATTACCTGTGGAGGCAACGCATTGAAGTTCTATGCATCTGTCCGCCTTAATATTAGAAGAATAGGCCTTGTCAAGAAGGGTGAGGAGGTAATGTTTCATTTATATGTTTTAACTTTGGGTAGTTTTTGGGGTTTTGCTGTTGAGTTATTTTGACAATTCTTATGTTTTTTGCTAGCCTTAATAATCCTCATCAAATATTATTCCATTTTTTTTTCTAAATAACTAAATAGTCCGTTGCTTGTCTTGTTGAAATGGGAAGGAAAGGTTTCATTATTAGCAACGTTCATGATTATAAGGGGCCGCGATTATAGAACGGGCTTATTGCATATTTCTGATTTACTATATCTTTTTAAAACTATATCATAGTTGAAGGCAATGCAAAAGAGATGTAATGCGGTTTATTCTGACATTATACATGTTTTTAAATTAAACAGTACCATGAAGACTCAAATTTATAAATTTGTTGAAGGTGCTTACATGCTTGTGTTAATGTACTCTGTTATATCTCTGTTTTAGACATTGGGAAGTCAAGTTCTTGTGAAGATAGTGAAGAACAAGCTCGCTCCTCCATTTAAGACGGCTCAATTTGAGCTTGAGTTTGGCAAGGGTATCAGTCAAGAGTCAGAAATTATAGATTTAGGAGTGAAACACGAATTCATTCTTCATTCCAGTGCTGCATATTATAATTTCAACGGCACAAACTTTAGGGGGAAAGATGCCTTGAGAAAGTTTTTGATGGAGAATGAAACCGTTCGGGAGGAACTAAGATCAAAACTACGGGAAAAGCTACTTCATGTGGAAGCAGCCGAAGAACCAGAGGGAAGTCCTTCAGAAGAAGTTGTTGCTACTGATTCTACTGACGAAGAAACCCTTGTTGCAGTCGAAGCATAGGAGCATAGACAACTCTATCAAATGCAAGGAAAACTCTTCTTTTCCTCCCAACATTGGGTTCCTTTAGATCTACATTTTCCTTGCGATCGGCTTGATATGTCGAAGTAGTTCATTGGGAGGAGCCATTAGAGCAAGTATAGAGTGCCTTATTTTCAGAATCACATTCTATCAGTCCAAGCAGTTCAATGAGGGGCGCCATTAAAAGCGTGCATGGAGTTTCCATAAATTCAAGTGAAGTTAAGAATATTTGGAGGTCATGAGCATGTAAAGGAAGGACAGTAACTTTAGGGTTTCTCTATCTTTGTTTTGGTAAACCAGAAAGGGCTGTGACCAGAGAATGAGGGTAAGCTTTTATACATTTTGTAATTACCTTGACTGGTAATTTTTTCTATAATTGCTTACATGCATAAAAAGGCTGCATCAACAAATCCTCTTTTGTATTTTATGCTATAGACTAGTTACTGAAAATGGAATGGTTTCTGCCAACATTATTTTAAGAACATAAAAGAAACAAAACAATGTTTTTTTAATTTGTTTTTTGGAGAACACCATTTTCAAAGCATTTTTTCTTCTGGGTTGTCAAAGTTGATGCCTCAAAGGTGGGTGGTTTATGATGAGCAGTTACCCCAATAAAGAAGGTATATGGTAGAAGAAAGGGAAATGAAAGAGAGACAGTGAAGTGGTGGGGGAAAATATTAAGGGAGTGAGTTGTATTCTAGAGATATTATGAGAGAGTTCTATTTTGTTCAATGAAACTTATATTTTTTCTTTGAAGAAATAAGAGAAATAACTCATTTTCGCATTGTTGAAAATTTGTGCGTATCAATTTGGTATTGGAGCCATTAGTGATGACACAAAAATCAGTGGTTTCTTGTATTAGATTGGAACAAGGAAATTGCCAATTTTAGGGAAGATTTACTTCGTTTGCCTTTGCTTAAGAAAACTATGAAGAAGATTCCAACAATGGAAGGGATATTGGACAAATTGCTAATAATCGAGCAAGATTTGTCGTTCATTTGGGACCACATGGTTCGAATCTTAGAAAAATTATATGATAATTCACCTTCAAGCAGTACGGAGGTGTGAAATACTGAACGTCATGAAGGACGTTGGGGAAATCCCAACAATGGTGTTAACAGAGCGAAATTCATACCGCATAGGTTGGAGTTGCCAATTTCTATGGGAGTAGATCGAGAAGCTTGGATCTTCTTAGCAGAATGGTATTTCAGTATTAACCGTTTGAGAGAGGAGGAAAATATTGAAGTAGCTATTGTACGGTTTGAAGGCCCAATGTTAGCCTGGTTTCAGTGGGAACAAGGCAGACAATCCTTTGATTTTTGGTGCAACCTTAAAAGAATGTTGCTAGATCGTTTCAAGCATGGGAAGGAAGAAGACTACTGGGACATATTATTCACTCTATGTCAAATTGGGATTGTGGAGGAGTTTCGAACTTAATTTGCGGCTTTAATTTCTCTTTTTTCATGTTCCAAAGGAGGTATTAATGAGTGCTTTCTTCTAGGAACTAAAGAATCATATCAAGGGCGACATTAGGATGATGAGACCTTCATATATACATCAATGGATGGATTTTGCTCAATTGGCATAGGACAAACACCTTATTAACCAACTAATCTTCTTGTGCTAATAAGTAAACCATTTACAATACCTCAAAAGGGAGAAATTACTAGGTGAAAATTGACAGAACTAGAAATGCAGATGAGACGGAAAAAGAAGCTTTGTTACAGGTGCGATGAACGATATACTATCGGACATCAATGCGAGAACATGACATTACAATTCCTTATTTTGGAGGATGAACCCTTGGCTGGGAAAAACATGAGTTGGAGGTAATTGAGCGAGACTTTATGCTAGAATTAAATGATCCAATTGAGTTACTTTCAAAATCTGTAGAAGGTTTGTCCACTCTGCACACAAGGAAATTTTCTGTAAAAATTAATCTACATCCAGCGAAAGTACTAGTGGATTGTGGAGCTACCCAAAATTTCATTTCACAAGAGGTGGTGACCCGAATGCAACTACTGGTCGCTGAGACTAATAGCTATAATATAATTATGGGCAAAGGAATGGCAATCTAGAGAATGAGGTTGTGTAGAAATGTCATGCTTTCCATTCCTAACATGAATAAAATTAATGATTTTCTTCCCGTTCAAGTGGGCATTTGTATATTATATTAGGAATGCAATGGTTGTTTACTGTTAGAGATACGAAGGTTAATTGGAGAACTATAATAATGATCATCCTAAATGAGGAGAAACTAGTGATTATTTAAGGAAAATCAGACAGATTTCCTTGAAATCCATGACAAAATGATGCCATAGGAAGGACAAGGTATTTTACTCAAATTGCCGTCCATTGGAATTTTAGAGAATCCGATAGAGGTTTCTTTGTCTGCAGAAGTTCTGTTAGTGTTGGATTAATTTTCAAGAGTGACGCACTTCGGGTAGGGTTTGGGAGAGTTTTGCAAGCGCACGGTTGACCAGCGGCTGAAGAGCTATTGACCAAAAAACAAACCAGTTCAAAAGATTGCTTCTACATGAATTGCGGTCGACTGATGAATAGTGAGCAATTGATTTGATGAACAGTAAGTGGAGGACCGAATGAATAGTGAGTGGTTGACTAGACAAGGCAATCGATGAATCTGTTTAATGAGCGACCGAGCGGATGACCAGACGCAGGATCCCTACATCTGCGGAACTACATTTCGTAACTTTTTGGGAAGAATTTTGAACCTTCGAACTAACTCTTCGATCTCGGAATTCAAGAGGACCTCTCCACAACAAATAGAACTCGAAACTCTAGAAAATCAACTCCACGAGCTGAACAAAGAGACGAACTAAGATACAAACAAACAAGTTGGTTAGAAACTCGTTAAAGTCCACAACTTTCTACTCCAAAGCAATCTCTGAACGAAGAAAGCTCTTTAACTTGATAATTTGTGAGATTCAAGAACTCCATAATAATTTCACTCCACAAAGGAAATGAGGGAGCTGTAGTAAAACGATAACTAATCCAACTCTCATAAAGAATTAGAAATCATATACAAAGCGACGATAGTCAACAACCAAAGGTAGTGTGAGTTTTTTATTGACAAGAAGCTAAAAAAAAAGGCTAAAAGCTTTATAATTTAATTCATCGAAACTGATTAGGAAAAACTCTAAGGTGAGCTTAAATAGCTCCTCCAAAATTAGGGTTTACAAGTTCTCAAACAAAAATTATGAAATTAACCTTAATAGGACTCTTATTCGATCTAGGACAACTCATAATCAAGTGACTCATAAAATTAATCATAAAATAAATTATAAATAAAAGTTAAAGTCTTGCGTATAGCCATGATCCAATGGATTATTTTTCAAGGTCCATCTTCAAACAAATATTGGGCTTCAATTTTGGGTAACAAATATCTGGTTTCTTTAGTAGAAAATAAAGCTCTCTATTCAGGGATTCTTTGACATAGCAAACTAACTTCAAATTTAATGAAACACCTCATTCTGGAAAGCTTAAGATGTCAACAACAATATTTATGAAGTACACTTTTTGATATGAGATTGTTAAGACTTTCTAATATATGAAATACTGCTTGAGAGTCAGATTGTTTGCAATTTTTGGAATGTTCACTTCCTCTAAACTTGTTCTTGATTTTCCACTTATATTTGATCTTGAATAACTCCAAGCTATATTTGAATGTGATAGATGTGCTTGATAATTTTAATGCACTTTTCTCTAGATTACCTACAAAAGAAACACTGAAATTATCGTTAGAAAATCTCCTCGCTCGATGTGATTGGAGGGAATCCATGACACATCATCCTCTCGGAGTTGAAGAAGATTTGAACTCAAATACATGGATCCATCAACTTCTTTATCTTCTTTCCCAAAATTAGGAGAAAGGTTTTGAACATTTATAATGGTCGAAGTTCCATACTCAAGGGTCTTCCAAACAAAACTCACAAATGTCTTTATTCAAAACAAAGGAATGAGGTATTACAAACAAACTCACTTCTTTCTTGAAAATGAATCTGCAATAAGATAACTTCCATCCATTATGCTACAAACTATGGAGTGTGCTATCTTGGTGAATTTCCCAACCACCAAAATAAGATCTTCTTTCTTTCTTGATGTCTGAGGAAAACCAAAAACAAAAACCTTGCTTAGCTCAACCCAGGGATACTTTGATTCGGCAAGGGTATGTACAAACTATAGAGTCATAATATGTTATTATCCCTTCTTACAAATAATATGCTTCTCCACATTCTTATGAACTTTCCTCATCATTGGTGGCCAAAAATTTCGTTTTGTAATAGCTTGATAGTCTTTCTCTCTCCCTAAATGGTTTGTAAGCCCTCCTCCAAAAAATTCTCTACTTCTAGAGGGTGCATTGGCCACCACAATAGATTGTTCTCTTTTGCACTTGGTTCTATAAGGATACCCTTCAAGAAATTCCCCCCATCTGGCATGACCCCCATCAAATTTTCTTTTGCCTTTAACATGTTTGTGACCTTGATGTTCGGTTTGGATAATGAATTCATTGAATGCCAATACTTTAGTCTCATCCACCATCAGGCCACAATGAGATAGAAAAAAACCAAAGATGTTAACTTTTTCTTGTTTAGTCCCATCATCAAAATTGTCACTTGAAAATCCAAAATTAGTAACAATATCATGAAACTCTTTAATCCTTCCAATTCTAATAAACCAAACAATTAGTGTATTTAATGACATATATTTCTTCGACATAACATCGGGTACTTGATGTGCTTTTCTATTCTTGGAGGAAGCAACAACAAAGATCACTTGTTTAGCCAACTTGTAGAAATTAGGATGCACCATTGTCTCTATTAGAGATCAAACGATTACCGGAAAAAAAAATACGATGTGGGACATATGATTTACGTGGAAAAACCCTTACGGAGAAAAACTACGAGCAGAGGAATAAGCTACTATGAAGATCGAAATACAACTGCGAGTTTTGCGACTCTAGCTTACATCAATTTATAGATAAAACAAAACCCTAAATGAGATTTATAATGCGGGCCCACCGGACTGACCCAATAGAATTCGGGTCACACCAAAATCTAACAATCTCCACCTTGACATGAATTTTATGAAAGAGATCCATAGCGCGTGCTCGTCAGCCCGGCCCAACAAAACGAATTCAAAACCCTGAATTCTGACAATCTCCTTCTCGAAATGAATTTTGATGCAAGTAACCAACTTTTAAATCTTCAAATCTTCCTCTTCCACACCCTTAAAGAAGATCTACAACGAAGGCTCATTTGCCCATCTCAAAGAAATATACAGATAACCAATATAAAAGTCTTCAAGGGTAAATTTAGCAACTGATGCTGGCTAGGTTTAAAAACATTTAAACCACGATGGTGACATCTTCAAATCCCACAAAGAGTCAGCCAAATCTATGTGAGTATATCTCGCCTCTTGGCTTGCCATATCAAAAGCGTCTTTCAAAATCCTTTAAAATTCCACTGTCGTTATCTTTCCATAACGAAATCTTGAATCTCAATTCAAAAGTGGAAGATCTACTTCAAAGATCTCATCGCCCCAGAAACATAATTTTTAACAAAATATCTAACCCAAAAGGTCACTGACTTCAATAAAATATTCACCCTAAAATATTGATGCGGAAAACCATGGGTATCACAAGATTTCAAAAGATATCCCCAAAATTCAGATATTTTACCATAACAAATCATCTCCAAAATTAAATCAAATCTACTCGCCAGAATAATCGCAAATATTATCAAATCCAAACCTTATTTGAATTTCAACCGAAAACAATCTTCATGATTGAGATATTCTTGCGATTCCAAATCTGCCATAAATTCATCAAATTTAATCTCCTAAAAATCTTCCGAAAATTCCAATGATTTTGAAAAAATTTTATTTTTGGCAACAATCCAATTTTGCAAAGGACACTCTTGTGGCAGCCCCAATCGAAACGGCTTGACTGCGAAAATAGAAAACAACAATGTAGATGATCTATGACGATTGACAATAAATAGAAAACCCTCCAATGACGAGCCTGTTGTTCGGAGACAACTTCTCTCGAGAACTCCAAATAGGGATGAAAAATGAGGCAATTGTTTTTTACAGTGGCTAATGACAGAGAAGAACAAATTTTCATAAACAAGACGAATGATAGGGGGAACAACTTTCCTGTTCCATTTTTTTTTCTTTTTCCAAAAAATTGTAATTTTCTAAAAAATTACACAAATCTTGTTCGATGCGGAACGACCGGAGTGAATTTGTTTTACCACACTTGGAAACACGAACTCCTCAAACCAAAGCTCTGATACCATTTGTAACATCCCCCGGTGCTCCCAGTACAATATTGTTCGCTTTGGGCCGAAGCCTGCATGGGTTTGTCCTTGGGGTTAGCCCAAAACGCGTTGTGCTAGGTAGGGAGGGGAACCATGTTTATAAACCATTCATTTTTTTCCTCTCCCAAGCGATGTGGGATTGTGCCCCCCTAATAAGGGCCGGAACCACACCTGGGCCTTTCCTGGCCTTCACAGGGTGGGCTACCATAATCTCCCCCCCTTGGGGACCCGACGTCCTCGTCGGCCACACTTCCGGTTGGGATTTCGCTCTGATACCATTTGTTAGAGATCGAACGATAACCGAAAAAAGAAAATACAATATGGGACATATGATTTACGTGGAAAAACCCTTACGGGAAAAAACCATGGGCAGAGGAATAATCTACTATGAAGATCGAAATACAACTGCGAGTTTTACGACTCTAGCTTACATCAATTTATAGAAAAAACAAAACTTTAAATGAGATTTACAATGCGGGCCCACCAGCCTGGCCCAATAGAATTTGGGTTACACCAAAATCTAATAGTCTCAAAGCCAAGCTCCTCCACCATAATATCAAAATTGACTGTCCAAAATTTCAAGTCGACTCCAATATCAACAAAATTTAGAGACTTTCTCCAACTTTTTTTATCTCCAAAATGGCTATCAAGTTTAGTGCAATGACGTTTTTGGATCAACAACACTTCTCTAATTCTACCACTAGGCATGCCAAAGTTGTCATCCCCAAATGAAATTCTATTATATATAAAGAGATCAACATTAACCACAACATCCAAATTTCCAAATTGAAGTGGTATAATAGAATTAACATCATCAAAATTTTTGATCCATCCAATTTAAAAAAAAACCAAGAAATTAACATATTTAATAAAATGTACTTTTTGGAATAGCTTTGACTCTTTTGCCAAATTCTCCATTTTGGCAATTTTAGATATAAAGATTAGGATGAAAGAAAGTTTCAACACCAATTATCTCATCCATGACCTTGGAGGCCATAATGTCACAACTCCATTTATCAATGATCGAGGAACAAACTCTTTCCTGGATCAAACACTAGCTATGAAGGGTTTGCTCCCTTGCACTCTCTTCTTCTCGGGTTGGTCGGGTTAGAAGGAGACCTTGAGTATCAAATTTCTCCTCTTGTTTCCTTTCTTTCTCAACGATTGTTTCTATTCCCAAATTTATTTAAATTAGTGAACTAACAAGTGGGTCGACAAGCTGGGGACTCAGTTCTTCTTCTTTTGTAATAAGTTCCAAGGACACTTCCTCGCCTCGAGGCATGCATCAACGGAGGATCCTTCTTCCGAAATTTTTTTTTCCAGGCTCCAAGAGACCAACCATAAAGGTCCTTCCTAAGGTATTGTAACCTCCTCTTCAATTGGCTCTTCAGCCCATATGGTTTCTTCCACCACCTCAACATAGTCTTGTGCATGCAATGATTAAGCACATGCAAAGCTTGACTTAGTTGATAAACTGTTAAACTGTTGAGCTATATTCTCTAAAGAGGATTGTATAGCAAATAGTTGGGCTCATTGACTCTTGGAAAAAATCTTCTCAAACTTGGTGGGTGGTGGTGAAGATACAACTGACTTGTTAAGTCTCAGAGCATACCTTCTTCTCAGAACCTTTTTCATTGAGCTCTAAGTGTCGGTGGCTTATTCTCCGTCTCTTCTTTGTTTATGATCAAATTGCTCCACCACATTGAAACTTGCCCCATAAGTCTTAACAAGGCCAGATTTACTTTGGCCTTCTCTAAACATGGAAGCTCTGAAGGATTTTCTCAACTTTGTCCTCTCAATCTAAATAATATTCTGCCCATTATGAATCGCTAAAGGTAGGACTAGAAGCCTATAAATCTTTTTCTTCCTTATTGTGTAACTTTGGCCTTTTGTCATTGTGTGGTTCCAATAGAAATAGGTCTAGTAGATGATGAAGCAGGAACAAATGGAGCTCTGATGTCAAATTATGCGCTTCGGGTAGGGTTTGTGAGAGTTTTGTAAGTGTGTGGTCGACCAGCGGCTAAAAAGCGGTTGACCAGAAAGCAAAAGGTTCAAAAGATCACTTCTAGACGAATTGCGATCGACCATATGAACAATGAGCAATCGACCTAATGAACATATTAAGACTACAAGTTATGGTTATGGAAGCTCAACAATTGGAAATCGTAGTTGGTTATTTTCAATCAATTGAATGAATTTTTGAATCATAGAGAGTGCTTCAGATTTGGTTTTCAAAAGATAAACCCATGTAGCTCTAGTGCAATCATCCACAATAGTGAGAAAATTTTTATATCCATCATGAGCTGAAGTATGAAATGGACCCCATATATCACACTGAATGAGAATAAAAGGTGATTCAGAGAAAGAATTATAAGAAACAAATTGCAATTTCTTTTGTTTTGCCATTGAACAGATTGGACATTTTGAGTTTGCATCATATTTAGCATATGAAATTTGTAAATTATCTTTAATATATTGTATTATTGAATCAGAAGGATGACCAAGTCTAAAATGGCAAAAAGAGACAGTAGAATTGTTGATATTGAAACGATGAAGTGATGCAGAAGAGTCTGGAAGATTGGATGTAGAATTGCCTTTGAGAAGAGATATATTTTCTGGAAAAGTTTGGCACAGAATGTAGAGATTTCCACTTCTCTCACCCATCCCAATCATTTGGCTCAAGGTAAGGTCCTGAATGTAACATTGATTTGAATGAAAAGAAATGGAATGGTTTAGATAAGAAGACAATGCACTAATAGAGATCAAATTAAATCGAAAAGCTGATACATATATAACATTTGAAAGTAAAATTTTGGAGTGATTTGAATTGACCCTATGCATTTTATAGGAATCATTGAGTTATTAGGAAGAGTAACAAATTGATTTGATACAGGAAAGGAGTGTGTGAAATTGTCAATATTGTGGTAGACATGATGGGTTGCACCAGTGTCTAAAATCCATTTTGATACTAATCGGTTAACTAAAACAATTTGGCTAGAATTTGAACAGGAAGCTGAAAACGTACCAATGAAATTTGATACTGAGGGTAAACATGCTGAGTCATTGTTGAATGAAGAAGAGCTTTGCTGAAGTTGAGAGCTTAAAAGAGCAATCAATTGCTGGCTTTGATCTGCTGTGAGATTATCAATGGATGTAGATTGTGCTGGTGCAACATGAGAATTTTGTATTTTATCATTATAGTTGCTAGTTTGATTAACCAAAATTTTACTACCTTAATTGGATTTGATTTTTTATCCAGGTGGATATCCATGCAATTTGTAGCATTTGTCGACAGTGTGACCCAATAATTTGCAGTGGGTACAATGTGGTCGTTCCTTTTTGTTCTTGTTGAAAGAGGAAGGTCCAGATGAATTAAATATCATAGGAAGATTTTGATCACTTGAAGAATTAATTCCACTAACTGTTTTTTGTCTTTCTTCTTGAATTACCAATGAGAACACTTTTCCAATAGCTGGTAGAGGCTCCATCATCAAAGTTGTGCTCTAATTTGTGAATACGAATTATTTAAACCCATTAAATATTGCAGTACATATTCTTGTTGTTAATAGGCGAGTAAAGGCTTCATTCCTCCTCAAGAATAGTTAGGAATCAATTTAAATTCCTGTAATTCATCCCAGAGAGTCTTGATTTGAGTATAGTAGGTACTAATGTCCATATATCTTTGAGATAAAGACAGAAGCAGTTTCCAAAGTTGATACATTCTAGGTTCGTTGCTTTGTTGAAATCGTTTTGCAAGATCATTCCATACATTTTTTGCAAATTCATGATACAATAAGCTATTAGCTATATCTCTGTTTACAGAGTTAAGAATCCAAGAGGTGACCATGCTATTGCATCTCGACCAATTATTGAATTTAACATCAGATGGAAAATGACGATTAATTGTACCATCCACAAAAGCAAATTTGTTCTTTGCATTTAACGCCATGATCATGCTCTCTTCCATATGTTGAAATTCAAGTCGCGAAGAAGATGAGATACAAAAACTAAACCTGGATGATCTAAATTGTGTTAAAAAGTGATTTCTTGGATAATCCATTATCGATTTTGCAGTGGACACAAATTCTGATGAAGATGAATTTCTTGTTGAAGATTTTTGAACTGATGAAAAACATTCTGAAGCAGGAGACGATTCCTTAGAAGGAGATCCTGCGTAAGCTGTTTTGATGGAGTTTTTACTTCAATTCATGGATGAATCTGTGCGGAAGATAAAAGAGCTCTGATACCACATTAGAACTTTGAATATGAAGAAGAAGAAGCAACTGAAGAACCACTTCATTATTAAGAAAAGTTTAATTACAAACTATTAGCCAACTCTTTATATAAAAGACTACCTTATTCTATCAATACAACGAAATAGAAAAACTGAAAATAACCAACTACGATTTCTAGCTGCTGAGCTTCCATAACCGTAACTTGTAGTCTTAATATTCCCCCTCATGATAGAAGATGTATACCAATCATTTTCATCTTGCAAATGAAATCATGAAAAAGACTAGGGTAAAGTGACTTTGTTAAAGTGTCAGCAATCTGATGTGAAGATGAAACATGCAATGTTTTAAAATGTTGTAGTTGAATTTGTTGTCTAACAATATGACAATCAATCTCTATCTGCTTTGTACGTTCATGAAAAATGAGATTAGCAACAATGTGTAGAGTTGATTTATTGTCTCAAAATAAGAGCATTGAACCATTATTGTCTAACCGAAAATCTGCCAGAAGAGCTCGCAACAAATGAGTTCGCATGTAACGTTAGCCATAACTCTATATTCATCCTTCGAGGTAGATTTAGAAACCATTTGTTGCTTCTTGGAC
This sequence comes from Begonia loranthoides, assembly GCA_022433065.1. Lineage (NCBI taxonomy): Eukaryota > Viridiplantae > Streptophyta > Magnoliopsida > Cucurbitales > Begoniaceae > Begonia > Begonia loranthoides. The sequence goes on along the minus strand of CM039481.1, from coordinate 8,293,518 downwards.
TTCCATGAAATTAGCGAGTTTCCAAGAAAAGCATAAAAACTAGTAACTGATCGTCTCGAATCTGGACACGTTCCTCAATCAGAATCACTAAAATCTTTGAGTTGTATATTGGAAGAAACTGAATAAAATAAACCTTGACTGGGACAACTCTTTATATATCGTAAAATCTAAAAAGCTACTTGCATATGAGATGATGTGGGTTGAGATAAAAATTGACTCAACCTATTCACAGCAAAAGTGATATATGGACGTGTAATTGTAAAATAGATCAACTTGCCAATGAGCTTCCTACAAACCGTAGCATCACATAGAGGAATACCACTGTCAAGCGATAGCTTACAATTGACATCATGGGTGTTGGAGCTGGTTTACAACCAAGGTAACCTGTTTCTTCTAATAATTTGAAGGCATAATTTCTCTGATCGATAGAAATGCCTTTATTGTTTAGGGCAATTTCTAGACCCAAAAAATAATGAAGATAGCCTAGATCCTTCAATTTGAACTTGCTATTCAGTGACTGCTTGAGCAGATTCATTTCACTAGCAGAAGTGCTAGCCATTATGATATCATCCACATACACCAAAATAGCAATAAATGAGTGTGAGGTAAAACGTAAAAAATAATGAGCTGTCAGAAGCAGATTGATTAAAATCACAAGACTGTAGCTCACTTGAAAATTTGCTAAACCACTGTCTCGAGGCTTGTTTCAAGCCATATAATGATTTGTGTGATTTGCAAAGCATAGTAGATGAATTTTCCCCCTGTTTCGATGCATTAGTTACCTGATATCGAGGAGGTAAGGACATGCAAACCTCTTCATGTAAATCTCTATGTAAAAATGCACTGTTGACATCCAATTGAACTAAATGCCACCCATGAATGGAAGTTAAGGCTAGCAATAGTTTAACAGTAATCAACTTTGCAATAGGAGAAAAAGTATCAAAATAATCAATGTCTTCTTACTGTATAAAACCTTTGGCTACTAACCAAGCCTTATATCGTTCAATAGAGCCATCAACATTGTATTTGATTTTGTAAATCCATTTACAGCCAACTGCACATTTACCGGATGGAATATTGGTTATTGATTATGTAACGCCCCGGATTTTCGTAAATCCTGAAAATGTGTAAAAATTAATATTTTTCTTTTTAAAACAAATTAGAGTGCGTAAATTCGAATCGCTACTAACTCTTTCTTAAAACTCATCATGAAAACCAACTTATTAATTATGCGGAAGCGTTAAAAATCATCTATTTAAATTCTTGCGAAAATGTTATAAAATATCCCTTTTTAAATCATAGCGGAAACGTGACAATTCTTTCAAAAGAAATACTAAACCATTCAATCATTTCATTTTTCAAATAAAACTAAACCATTTCTTCATTGACTCAATACGTTTACTTTTCTTTAACTTCGTTGATTCATAACCATTTACTTTCATTTGTCTTTTGCCTTGCTAACCCGAATCCTGTGCGTGCAAAATCATCCATCTCTGCCTCATTATGCGTTTCTCATCTTCTTCTTATTCGTTTACTATCTGTTCGTCATTGTACCTACACCACAAGTAAGGATGTGAGCTTACGCCTAGTAAGGAGATGAGGAAAACAATTATGCATTTCTCTCTTTAGTTCTTCTTAGAATGGGGGCCACCCAAACCAACTTCTTTCATTACATTCTTTTTCTTCTTTCGTTCTTAACTCGTACATCGAGCTGGAGATTGAGGGTTTTCCTTTGAGATGACATAGCTGTACGGATTCTAACCTCCTGTGTGCATACTAGTCCCTTTCCCGACTTGGTAAGGGTGTATCCTAGCAGCTAGGCTAGATCCGGACTACCTATCTACCTCAACTCCCTAGTTCTGGCATATACCCGCCTTTAGGGTTTGTTCTTTTTCCGGCATATACCCGCCTTTAGGGTTCTTTCTATCCCAGCATATACCCGCCTTTAGGGTTCTTTCTTTCTGTTCCGGCATATACCCACCTTTAAGGTTCTTTCTTTTTCCTCACTCATGCATGTGGGTAGCATCCTGAAGGTTACCCCCTACTTGGTTTCTATTATCATGAAACACACTACATAACATAAACTGAATTACACATTGAGATAAACATACTATAAGTGAACTGGTACATGTAAATAATCATAAAAATTTGCTAAGAATACGAGAAACAATTATACTATCGAAATGTAACAGCGAGTAAATACAATAAGGCAATAAAGTAACGTACGACAACTAAACATGCTCGTTAAACTAAGTTGGAACGTGCTGAATGAATCTATATAACTAAAAGGTTTCTATTCAGAACCAATAAATAATATTTAAAGAAAATAGGGAAAATCCGAAATGACTTATAACGATTTATACATCTTAACTCTTTCAACCCTTTTTGGCTTCTTTTGTTTAGTTAACTAAACCTTTTTCCTTCGTTTGTTTAATTAACTAAACCTTTTTCCTTAGAGAACTCATCGTTTATTCTTGCTCATCACCCGTCTTCATTTTCAATTCATCATTCTCTACCTTTCCACTATTTCTTCATGCATCACAATACTCATTTATAAATTAATAACTTTTACATGACTATTATGCAATATTTCGTTCAATTAAATCATACTCTAAATCAAGTTTAACAGAAAACTTACATACAACAATCATGCTTACATCTTGCATTTAGCCAACAAGAATCTAACTACTAAACATACTCTTTTCATGGACAACATAATTACGTTAATACCTGATTTCATGCTTAGCCCAGATGTGTACTTAGTCGGTTTACATGCTCAAGTGTTGACATTGTTAATTAACATGATAGTTATACATGCTTAAGTAGGTGGACATGCTAATTAATTCATTACACGAAATCCCTTGTTTGATTTATGCTTACACTTAATTTCACAAGTTATCATGCAATGGCAGTAAATTATTTATATGCTTAAGGAATTAAAATGATAGCTACATAGCAAGTAAATATTCAATAGCTCTTTAGCTTACTTTCATCTTTAGCTTTCTTTCATACCATCGATCACTTAAGCATTTTCATCACATATGTGACTCTTTCATACTTTACATAATAACTTATCATTTACTCGTCCCACTTTCGTACCATCATCCCTTCATTTATCACATAATGTAACATAAAACAAAGATGAATATCAAAAGGAAGATATCACAAATTCACAATAATTCTGTAGAACATCTAACATCTATCAACATCCATTTTAAGAACACTAACTCTAATTCCCACACACTTTACCTGGGTGTAGGGCACAAGGCCAAGACAACCAATTTCCTTACCTCAATTCTTTCTCGCGGTTGGCACTTAATAGTTACCCATCTTCTCTTCCGATACCTTCATAAATTCATAACATCATATCATTACTAATCACCAATCATTAATCACATTTCTATCATTCATTATCTTAAAAAAAATCGACGTCATTAGTTCGAACCTAATCACCTAACGCTTTCCATCGACTTATTTTCAGCAAAAGTCCCAATAACAACATAATCAATCTCATTTATCAAGTAGCCTTAACCATTTAAAATAACATAAATCTCTCACGAACAACAATGTTAAACCAGTATGCTCATGCTTACAGAATGTCAATTCAAAGTTTATCCAACAAACCCATCTAACAGTAGTTATCCTAAATACACAGAGCACTTCAAAAATCCACATCATATACTCCATTAATATGCATCTACTAATTGAACAGAGAAGGAAATGCTCACCCTTCAGCTCTAAGCTTCAATAGGACAGCAGCGTGAAGACCCGAGGCAACACTCTAGCTCTCGGCAGCTTCTCCAACTCTGGCTTCCAGTATGCAACAGCTCACTTTAGCTCCAAAGCTTACCCTCTCTTTGTCTCGGCCTTCAACCATCCAAAGAAGCTCTCTATCCTCTCCTCTCGCTCTCAATACTCCATTTATCTACCCATGCTAAAAGACAAAACCCGACAATGTCTTCAATTTATCAACTGCCTACTGTCTGCCTCACCAATTCGTCAACCAATCCCATTGAATGTGCTCCCCATCAAGTGTCGGCAGAGCCACCCAACTGGAGAAGTGGACCTTGCAACACACCAGACACTGTTCATCCCAAAACCACGACTCCACAAGCGCTCCTCTGCCGAAACGCCAACCCCCTTGCATCCCTCTCAAATTGTCGATTCCAATCACCCTAGCCAACACCCGACTGTCAGAACATGAAGGGGAAGAAAACCCGACCAACATACCTCCAATTTGTCGCCGGAAACACCACCGCAGGAGCTCCGATCCAGAGCCCTAAATCGCCATTCCCTCGCCATTCGTCGCCTCCGGACAACGCCACCTCGCTCGCCATCGCGATCCGTGGAAGTAGCCACCGCGTCTTTGCCGCCAGCCTGCACCCGACGCGTCTCTCGCTCGGAACCTCACCGTCGATCTCGCCTCTCCCCCTCTTCTCTTCTCTTTGTCGCAACAATGGCTGAAAGCCAATTGTTTTTATTTTTATTTTATTTTATTTATTTATATTATTTTATTTTATTTTTCAATTAAAACTAATCTAAACCACTTAACCGAGCCCAAAAGCCATAATCTGAACCAAAATCATTTGAACCAGTTCTTTTCCCCAATTTTCCATTTAATTTTTCTTTACTTTCAATTTCTCAATAAATCCCCAATTAATCACTTATAATTTCCTCTTTAATAATTTAATTAAATCCTTCATTTAATTAAATTATTTTCAATTGAATTTCAATTCTTGATTTATTTCAAATATCGCTTGACGAAAATTGACGATTACATCTTTGGTAATACCCCGATAATTTTTCAATTAATCCAAATGCCGTTAATTACTTTTTGGTTATTCTTATTAAATTCCAATATAAAAATTTGGGGTATTACAGACTAAGTTGAAATATTCTCAAGTGTTTTCAATTCAACTTGCATTGCATCTCACCATTCAAGGAACTTCTTAGCTTGTTTAAAAGATTTTGGTTCACAATGAACGGAAACAGCGAGAGAAAAAGCTTTACAATGTGATGGAAATGATGATATGACAAGAAATCATAAATGAGATATTTTGATGTCGAAACAAAAGGAGAAGATGATATAGCATAATTTGTCAAGTAACAATGATAATCACTTATATAAGAGGGTTGTTTAGTCACTCTGGAAGTGCGAAATTTCCAGAAGAAAAAGGTTTTGTACTTGGTGATGAGGGAATTGGATGAATTGGTATATGATCAGAATATGTTGGAAAAATAGGCAAAACAAAATTTGAATTTTCCTACATATTGATGAAAGGAAAAACTTGTTCGTGAAAAATAACATTTCTTGATATAATGATTTTATTTAATTGGAGATCAAGAGTCTTATAACCTTTGTAATCAATTCGATATCCAAGAAAAATTGAAGCACTAGGTTGAGGTGTAAATTTGTCTCGGCAACTCGATAGTGTGGACACAAAGCATAAACAGCCAAAGGCTTTTAAATGGCTGTATAGAAGAGTTTTATGAAACAATTTCTCAAAAGGAGATTTATTAGACAAGATTGGTGAAGACAATCTGTTGATTAAGTATACTAATGTTAGTACACATTCTCCCTAGAATTTTAAAGGGAGATTTGATTGAAACAAAAGTGCATGAGCTACATTTAGGATATGTTAATGTTTTTTCTCAACTATCGAATTTTGTTGAGGTGTTTCAGCACAAGATTTGTAATGAATTATCGTCGTTTTAATAGAATAGTGAGTGGGCAACCGGATGAACAGTGAGTGGTTGATCGGATAAGGAGAATGACAAATCTATTTTACGAGTGAATGACCGGATGTGGGATCCCTACATTTGCAGAACTGTGTTACGTAACTTTTTGAGAAGAATTTTGAACCCTTGAACTGAACCTTTTGATCTTGGAATTCAAAAGGGTCTCTCCACAACAAATAAAACTCTTCAAAATTGATCTCGGAATTCAAAAGGGTCTCTCCACAACAAATAGGACTCTTCGAAACTTCTAAAAATCAACTCCACAAGTGATGCACTTGCAGAAGCTCTGAAAATCAAATGATGCACCTGTGGGAGCTCACTCGGACGTTGGAGTGTAGGAGAGGAGAGGCATGGGTGTTTGGAAGGAAGATGAACGCCTTAGAAAAGATGGACGCTTAAAAATGGGGACAATGGATGTCCCTTGTGGAGGAACAAACGTCCTTTATATCGAGAAGATGTCGTTTTGAGCTAAAAGAGACGGGTGCTTAAAATAGGGGAAAGTCGGACATCCCTTTTATAATAACAAATGTCCTTTAATGCAAAAAAATTGATGGCGTTAAAACTTTTGCGTTAAAATTGGAGTAACAATGGACGTTTGAGAAATAGGAAAATAGACGACAAATATGGATGATGGACGTCCTTTATAGCTAAAGCATCGTTGTTTGGAGAACAAGGACATCCTCTATAGCATAGACGTCCAAAACGCGACAAACATTACCCGTAATTGCAGAATGAGAAGCTCCTTCAATATACGTCCGAAAACGTGAAATAGACCAATGAACTATTTTGAACGGGAAGGAAGATTCTTGTTGAAGTTACACCCGAGTCAATGGAAGAGGTCGTGGAAGAAAGGCCGAAACTTTGGAACAAATCCTTCTTTGTGAATTGAGGCCGGCTTTCTCCAACAATAAGTGATGAAATGAAACTGTGCAGAAAAGTAACAAGCTAGTTCGAAAAACACTACTGTTGTGTCTTTGACTTCGGTGGCTGCTTCACAAGAAGTAGCTTTCCAACTTGGTTCTTTGAAAGTTTTCTACACCTTTGCTGAATATTCTTCTTCGACGAAACAAAGAAGAGAAAAGAGTAGTAATAAGAGAAATCACCCCAAACTTACAAGAGATGATCTCAATTTTTACACACAAACTTGTTTGGATATTACTCACCGAAAAGAATGCGGCCGACTAGAGAAACTTTAAGTTTGAACAACGTTCAATTTTTTGTATTTATTTTTCAACTTCCTACAAAAATCACTTAGCAGAGCTTAAATACCCCACTAATTAGGGTTAAGCTCTAATGACTACATTACAGTAATAACCTTAAAATAAAACACAAAACACACAGATAACAAAACCAAACAACAATTAAACTATTTCAAAATAAAGTATTTAAGTTAAATTAAAATAAAAATTAGGCGGAGCGGTGGTGTATCAACAAGCTCAAAAAAAGAGATGAATGGAAATACAAACATGCAAGTCGGTTAGAAAGTCATTAAAGTCCACAACTTTCTTTTCCTAGGCAATCTCCAAACAAAGAAAACTCTTGAACTTGATAATTTGTGAGATTCAATAACTCCACAATAATTTAACTCCATGAAGGAAGCTAGGGAGCTGTAGTAAAATGATAACTAATCCAACTCTCATGAATAATTAGAAGACACAAAATGACGATTGTCAACAACCAAACGTAATGTAAGTTTTTGCTCGACAAGAAGTAAAGAAAAAAGGCTAAAAACTCTGTAATTTAATTCATCAAAACTGACTAGGAAAAACCCTAAGGTGAGCTTAAATAGCTCCTATAAAATTGGGGTTTACAAGTTTGTAAACAAAAATTACAAAATTAACCTTGCTAGGATTCCTACTCAATTTAGGACAACCTATAATCGAGTGACTATAAAATTAATCATAAAAGAAATAAAATAAACTATAAAAAAAAATTAAAGTTTTGAGTATAGCCATGATTTGATGGATCATTCTTTAAGGTTAATCTTCAAACAGATATTGGGCTTCAATTTCTGGTAATAAATATTGAGCATCTTTAGTAGAAAATAAAGCTATATGTTCAGAGATCTTTTGGCATAGCAAACAAACTCCAAATTTAACAAAACACCTCATTCTGGAAAGTTTGAGATGTCATCTACAATCTTTATGAAGTACACATTTAATATAAGATTTTTAAGGCTTCCAAATATGTCAAATACTTCTCAGGGGTTAGATTGTTGGTAATTTTTGGAATGTCCCATACTTTCTCTAAACTTGTGCTTGATTTTCAACTTATGTTTGATCTTTGAATAACTCCAAGCTATATTTGAATGATTGATAGATGTGCTTAATACTTTTAATGCATTTTTCTCCATGACTACCTACAAAGGAAATACTGAAATTATCGTTAGAAAATTTTCTCGCTCTATTGTTATTGGTTTGATTTTGAATAACTCCAAGTTATATTTGGATGCTTCATAGATGTGCTTAATACTTTTAAGACACTTTTCTCCTTGACTTCCTACAAAGAAAATAATGAAATTATCGTTAGAAATTCTCCTTGCTCGATTGTGATTGGAGAGAATCTGTGACACATCAAAGAGTGATGCAAATTCCTACGGATTTGCCACTAGAAAGATACTTCTCCTATAAATGTACGTCCTTATCGCAACCCACAAGCTCATAAAGATGAGATTGAAAATATGGTTCTAGAAATGTTAACAACATGAATAATTCAGCAAAGTACGAGTCTTTTTTCAAGCTCGGTAATATTAGTTAAAAAAAAAAGACAGCACTTGGCACTTTTGTTTGGATTATAGAGCCTTGAATAAGGCTACGGTGAGTAACAAATTTCCTACTCCTGTAATCGAAGAGTTGTTGGATGAGTTATATGGTGCAACATGCTTCACTAAACTAGATTCAAGGGTTGATTATTATCAAATAAGAGTTTGCTCTCAAGATGTTCATAAGACAACTTTTCATATCCATGAAGGCCATTACGAATTTCTTGTAATGCCTTTTGGATTAACAAATGCTCTAGCTACTTTTCAAGTCTTGATGAATCGGCTTTTCAAAAAATTCTTACACAAATTTGTTTTAGTTTTTTTTATGACATCTTGATTTATTGTAAAACAAAAATGGAGCATGTTAACCATTTAGCTGCTGCTTTGAGCATTTTCGAGCTGTGCCAACTTTATGTAAACACGAATAAGTACATTTTTGCTACATCAAAGCTAGAGTATTTAAACCATATCATTTCAGCAGAGGGAGTAGTTGTCGACCCCAAAAAAATCAAGGCAATGCTGTCATGGCCTACACCAAAAAACGTTATAGAGCTACATGGTTTTCTTGAACTTAGCGGTTATTACTAGAAATTTGTACGTCATTACAATTTTATAACTATACCTTTAACTGAATAGTTGAATAAGGATCAATTTAATTGGAATGAGGAAGCACAAACAACTTTTATGGAATTGAAGGAAGCAATGTGTGATGTTCTGGTTTTGGCACTACCGAATTTTGACAAGACATTTGTAACATCTCAGTTTTCTTACAATTTGAAAGATATTTATTCTTTATAAAACTCAACGGCAGACTTTGCATTTAAAAACTTATTGAATAAAAAATGCATAAATAAATTTTGTTTGTTAAAACCGTTTACTACTTAAAAAGCATGTCTTAACTTAAAGCTTTACAGATTAAAACATTTATAAAATCATTACATTTTCCTTTTATACCATTAGCCTTACCTGCCACCAAGCCCGCAACATGCAAATGCTCTATTAGCTGCTTCAATCCTTAATTCTATACATACTACATCACAAGACTTAAACTAAGAATCTAACGCTTAGTAAGAAGTAAAATGCATAATGAACATGCGCGTTATAAAACCATTTAAATCAGTTTCCTTTTTCCTTTATAAAAATGGTGATGAACTTTATACTATAATAGTGAACTTGAACTCATTTATAAAAGCAGTGATGAACTTCAATCACAATAAACTTTATACTCTGTGAATGTGTATTCTGGTGATACACAACAAGACAGATAACAATTCCCTAATTCAACTGTAGTTATCAACATCAATCCTACTTCAGCAGTAACAACATGTTATCAACTATACCACAGCGATTCTTCCAACTACAGTAACATGCATATATCAAATGGAACAACAATGAGAGTATATTATTAACAGGGTTTATCAAGCAGTGGGGAGATTTTCCTTCCATAACTCATTATGTAAATATAGAATCTAACCTTTAGAGCTCAATATGATTTAAAGCCTATTCATCCCATACAAGCAGCAAGCAATAATCAACAGAGAATTATCTCAACATTTTCTTCTAAAATGGTATGAACCTACGTTCTTAGTACTAGGAGAAGAACATGCTAACCTACATGAGCTATTATTTATCCAAAACATGCTATTCTTCAACAACCCAAAACAATAGTTATTATGAACAATTCACAGTCAACAGCAGAATGTTTTCAGCATAAACAATTCACAACTGCATAACTCAATTATCAAAATAGCAAAAAATATTCAATCTAAACAATCACCTAATTCTTGTGATGTAGGTCCTTTTGGACAAAACACTTACAATTTTCTTACCTCAATTCTTTGCAAAATCCTTCACTGCTGCATTCATCACTCTAGAATTCCACTCCTTGAAGACTCTTCTTCACTTCAACAACACAATATTATTTCCAGGAAACCAAACCAATACAGGAGATACCCTTCGAGAACACCAGACAATTCCTCCTCATTCAAATCCTCCAGACTTTCCTCTCTCTCAAGACCCTCCAGGAGAACCACGAGGAACAAACACATTAGCACACAAACTCACATTGAACTCTAGAAAACCAGAAGGAGAATTTCTGAGAGGACTCCAAAAACTACAAAGACTCTTCCCCTTTTGATTTTCTGCCTAATCTCCCCATATATATACTCTATAACCCTTAGAGGACACCTAGGAGGTGCGACCAATGAGTTTCTAGATGTCTCTCATTTCTAGACGTCAGTTAATAATTTTCTGACGACTTTTTCATTTTTCGGTCGATCAGATCCTTTGGGTGATCGACAGCAAAACTATCAGAGTCGACTTTTTTGACTACTGGTCGATCAATTGATCGACCACCAAAAGTCTAGAAACGTCTATGTGTGTAAAATTTTTGAATACTGGTTGATCATCATCTCGTTGATGATCAACCGCTTCAACATTTTTTCAATTTACTTTGGATCCTGTCGATCAATCCTCTTCAGGTGATCGACCGCCCAACACTTTGCTTGCCACTGCCATTTTCATGGTCAACCAAGTGGAGAACTGATTCCAACTACTGCTGCACCCTAAATATTTTGCTTCACCAGATCGACGGCCTCCCTCTCATTCGATCAACTGTATTGCTATTTCTTCTTCAATTCTATATATATAACCTTTAATAAAACATAAACCATTACTTCACTATATCTCTTAATATACATAATTTAACCTCTTAATTTACTACCATTTTCTACAAACCATAACACCACATATCCTATAAACTTCAATTAACTCCAATAATCACCAACAACCTCATTATCCTCAATAATGTAAAAAACTCATAATTATAACTCACTATATCCAAATATGTTTTTCCTTGACCAATACCTTAATCATCCAGTAATTATCACTTAGGTCTTATACTTAGCACTACGAAAATCTGGGGTATTGCAATCTTTGTTGTGGAAACAGATGCTTCTGGTTTTGGAGTGGGGGCTGTATTAATTGAGGATTAATTGCCACTTACATATTTCAGCTAGAAGTTGTCTAGACAAAATTGATTGAAATCAGTTTATGAAAGAGATTTAATAGCGATTAATCTGATAGTAAAGAAATAGTATACCTATTTGATAGGAAGGTATTTTATAATTCGAATAGACCAGAGAAGTCTGAAATTTTTAATGGAGTAGAGACAAATTCTAGATAATAGCCAAAAATGGGTGATAAAACTAAAGGTCTTTGATTTTGAATTGCAATATAAGACTGGGGTTGAAAACAGAGCCGCAGATGCTCTATCCAGAAAACCTGAATTGTTGACAAGTGAAGTTAATTTGTTAACTTTACTCTGCTCTATCTTTGTATCTCTTAGTGAAGAGTCCAAATGGATTGGCAAAGATGAGAAACTAAAGCAACTTAGGGATAGGCTAGTGATGACAGAGACTATTTCGAAGGGATTCGAACTATGCAATAATTTTTTGTATTTCAATAATTGTTTGGTTTTATCTCGACATTCCCCTACAATACAAAAAATTTTAAATGAGTTTCATGCAGGAATGATTGGAGGACATTCGGGGTTCTTAAAAACATATCATCGAATAACTCAAGTGATGTTTTAGTTTGGCATGGGGAACTATATTGTTCTATTTGTTGCTACTAGTGAAACTTGCCAAAGAAATAAAACAGAAACTTTATCTCCAACAAGCCTCCTACAATCCTTGCCTATTCCTAATCAAAGTTGGAAAGATATATCAATGGATTTCATAGAGGGTCTTCCAAATCTGAAGGGCGTGATTCATTATTCATAGTAGTGGATAGATTGAGTAAATATGCTCATTTTATTCTTAGAATCCTTATACAGCTCAAAAAGTGGCAGTTGATTTTACATAGAATGTTTTCTGCTTACACGGATTTCCAAAAACCATTGTTTCTGATAGAGACAAGATCTTTTTAGAAACTTTTGGAGGGAATTTTTTCGTCTACAAGGAACAAAATTAAGGAAAAGCGTTTTTTATCACCCATGAAAGCATGGACAAACAGAGGTTGTTAACCGTTGTTTAGAAACATATTTACAGTATTTTTCTTCGCATAAACCAAAGAAAAGGTTAAAATGTTTTCTATTGGTTGAATATTGGTGTAACACCACGTTTCATTCGGCACTTCAAATGACACCTTTTAAGGCAATTTATAAGAGGGATCCTCCTCTTTTGCTGCCTTATGAACCAAATTTGATGAAAGTATCTGCGGTGGATACTCAATTAAGAAATAGAGATGAAGTTTTGGACCTCTTGAAGTTTCATCTGCAATGTGCACAACAAAAGATGGTAACAATAGCTAATAAACATAGGAGAGACTTATCATTTAAGGAAGAAGATTTAGTTTACTTGAAGCTCAAAACATACAGACCACTTTTGCTTAAAGGACGGAGCAATGTTAAGCTGGCTCCTCATTTTTGTGGTCCCTTTAAAGTAATTCAGAATGTGGAGAAAGTGGCATATAGGTTACAGTTATATGAGGGATCATCTATTCATCCAACTTTTCATGAATCCTAGCTTAAACCCGTAAAAGGAAGTCCAATAGTGGCTGAACATATTTCGGTTCAGCTAGAAGAGGAGTGGGTTGCGTTGGTTCAACCAAAGACATTGTTGGATGTTAAAGGGAAGGACATGGATGCTTTTAATGACACAAAAGTGTTAATCAAGTGGAAAAACACTCCTGTTTATGAAGCCACATGAGAAAACTTTTGGCAAATTAATCTATAATTTCATCATTTCAACTTTGAGGACAAAGTTCGTTCTTAGGCCTGAGCAAATGATAAGCAGTTACCCCAATAACGAAGACACATAGTAAAAGAAAGAGAAATAAAAGGAAGACAATTAAGTGAGGATGTTCAGCTAGACAGAACTTCTAAAGAAGCGGTTAAAAAAATAGTTGAAGTTGTGGTAGTATAAATGTTTGTAAAACTAAAGGGAATAAGGAGGAAAATATTGAGGGAGGGAGTGAGTTGTATTCCAGAGATATGTTGGGTGGGTTCTATTTTGTTCAATGGAACATGTATTCTTTCTTTGAAGAAATAAGAGAAATATTTGATTTCCGAATTGTTGAAAACCTGGGTGTAACAATTTCTTCTCATTTTGTTCTAGGATTTATCGTATTTGTAGTAAGTGATGGCATGGATGAAGGGCTCGTGTAGTTATAGGATTTGGATAAAGAATTGATTGTAATTTTAAACGTTGCTTTTATTCATCTCATAGATATAGATGTAGATTTCGGACTCACGAATGAGGATGTGATAGCCCACTACTGCAAGGACATGAAGCCTTAGAGCAAGTAAATGTATCAAATCTACAATAGTTCGAAAAATGTTTGAAGGATACAGTTCATATGTATATATTTGATCTCTAACGAGGAGAAGTTCATTTGAGAAAAAAACTTAACAACAAAAACATACATGGGTAAATATCATGTCTTTAAGAAGAACATAAAATGTAGCTCTCCATCTAATTGTTCATCTCTATGGTCTTCAAGCCTTCTTATTTTTCTTCCAAAAAACATGTGTGAACCCACAGAGAATTTAAAGATTCTTTAAAATTGATCAATTTGCGGACAATATAGTACATAGGAAAATAATATATAATTGTAGAGTAACAGCCACAAGTAAACACTGCTTTTTTTTTTTATAATTGATTAGATAAATAGAAGGAAGCAGATTTAGAACAAAGACCAGTTTTGGTGGGTGGATATTGAAAGTAATCGTTTCACATTTGACCTATTTTTTTAATGCCACTGTTTGTTAACTTGTATTTAAACTTTATGGTCAAATTATGGCAACACATGACTAATACAAGTAGCATAAACTGATTAATTTAATACCATTATCTAATTACATAACTTTAAGTAACGGGGTGACGGGTGTGTATATAAATATGTTATTATTAGTTTGATAAAACTACATCTATCCCGTGTTACTTTGGAATAAAATAAGATACGTATAAATGATGATAATGAACAAAAAAAATTGATGGTGGAGAATCCAGCTCCAGAAAATTGACCTTGACAAAACTTCAAGTTGACCAGTCGTTCAAATGATACGACGATGAACATAAATGCTAAATAATAATCCGCGCCTGTGTCACGTCAGAAACAATCCTCGTAATTGCTTCTTGAAAGGAGGCTTCATCCCATTCCATTCCCTGCAACATAAAATCTCAAATATTGATAAATTATTCATAGAATATGACTATTAAATATAAAAGTACACAGATCTAGTGTTCTCGCCTGGATTGTTACTTGAACGTTACATGTAATGATGTGCATAACTTATTAAACTAAATCATTATGAATTTTCATCTAACCTCAACGTTCAGTCTATATGTAAAGTGGCTGATGAAAGTTGATCCCGTTGTCTGGGCGTTTGCTTCCATGGACACTAAGCTCAAATTCTTGATCTGCTTCAAGAGTTCAAGAATGCGAATAATCATATGTTCTAATGGGTAATCTCCTATCAAATCGATTTGCAAATCCACAGTTAATCCCTCAGATGGAGATTTGTTCAGGACGTGGGTAACCCTAACTCTGAATCTTTCAGTTGAGGAGTCGCTGATGTTATTTGTTTCATTTTCTCTGGTTTCCTTTTTGTCTGCAGAACCCTGAGACGCCATTAGCGTCTGATTCTTCTGGGTAAGCTCGGCCACTTCAGCTTCTAATGAAATCAATTTCTCTCTTGCAGCTTTAAGAACTGAGTCTCTATCTTTCTACCAAAAAAAAAAAATAACAAATTTATTTTTAAACTTTTGGATAAGAAATTTTGCTGGATTCTGATCCTGTGTATATATAAATGTACCTTGGTTGTGGGGGGAAGAAGCGGTCTCAATGCTTGGAAGTTTTCATTGAGTTTCTTACGCCTATGGCGCTCTAAGATCTTGTGGTGAAAATGATAACTCGAAACTGGGAGGCGCTCGCCAATCTTTACCAAGTTCAAGCTTTTAAAGAATTCAATGGACCTGTTAAACATGCTTCTTCTTCTTAAACCATCTGTCGTTTGATTCTTCTGAAATTGACTGCTCGATGCATATATCCTGAAGGCACTGTTTGATCCACTATGACCCTGATCGGCCGTTGGTTGGGGTGAAGAAGAAGACGAAGAAGAAGTTGAAGATAGAACAGTTATGAGTGCATTAGTCATAGCGGCATGTTCCCTCTCTCGGGTTGGGAATTGTATATTAAATTGTTGAGCAAATGAGTCCATCTCTAGCTGGTGTGGAGGAGCTGTATTTGATGTTTTTTGCTTTGTTGATAGAGGGTTGTCTCTCGTGGGTTCTGCAAGTGAGGACGTTTTCTGAAAGTTGTGTAAGATGGAGAAGCTTTCTAAACTGTTCTCCATTGATAAGGATCTGAAGGAAGATGACGACGACGACGATGGTGGGTTTTGGTACGATCTCAAAGGAATAACTCGAGGAGTAAAATCTCCAGGAATTAAGTTGTTCATGAGCATTTGCATATTAACCTGCAAAAGAAAGTATTCAATTTGATCAACATGTTAATAGTACTTGAACCCTAGTTCTCTTTACTGTTTAGAAAAAATGGAAGGATATGGAAGTGATGGGAGTTTAACCTGAGAAATGACAGTGGAGAAGCCCAGCTCTATTTCTCCATTGATGCTTCCCAAGAAAACTGAAGTCTGAAAGAGTAAAGAAGGACAAAGCTTGAATACAAGAAAAATGGAGTTTTATATACAATGTTCTTCGGCACTTTAATTGGTTTTCGTTGGCCACAAACCTTAATCCTTGCTGCCTGCAACAAACAAGACAAAAATAGTTTATATACATGAATAAAACTAATCTCTCTCTCTCTCTCGTTCATTCTTGTTCAAATCAACTTACCAGATAGAATTGTCTTTGAGAATCCGCCGAAGAAAGTGATTGAAGCTCGGATTGATTTAGATGCAAACAGGAGATATTACCCTTGATTGAAAGTCCTGGAACCAGGCTGATATACAGGCAATAAATCAATAAGCTGAGAGTTCAGAGGAAGAATTTAATGGAAGCGATGAGAGAAGAATCTCTCTCTATATATATATGTGTGTGTGTGTGTGTGTGTGTTAGTGAGTCCAAACATACCCGTCTTCAATACTGAATACTAATCGCCGGTACTGATTAAAAAACTTGGCAGACATGCTTGTCGACGAAGAAGAAGAAGGCAGTTGGGTATTTTCAGCTTCTTGGTAGAGACCATCCAGAAACATCAAGCAGCTGATTTGCAGTTTAATATGAATTTTTAGAGAGAGAAAACACAGAAATGTAAAATATATAAAATTTCAGAGGGAAGACAGAGAAGGAGAGAGAGAGAGAGAGAGAGAGAGAGAGAGAGAGAGAGAGAGAGAGAGAGAGAGATGATCATCGTCTAGTACTTGGATGGCTTTGGCCAATAGGACCAGAGGCAAACGTAGGTGCAGCCGAAAGACTGCACTATGGTTTGCAGAAAGCTGAGTCGAGAACCGTTATCGAGGAAGAAGATGGAGTCCATGGAGTCGTCAAATTCAATCCAACTCACCTCTGGAAGCTTTCATCTCTTTATGTAGTTTCAGAATACATGAATATGTCGTGGTGTTATCATCCATTTGGATGTTTCTTTTTTTCCCTACTATTGAATCATTTATAACATACACATGGACATGGGAACAAAGAAACTACTTATACAGTCTAAACTGAGGACAGGAGAACTTTAAGCATCGTGGGTGTGAAAAGAAAGTGATTGTCCACCCATTGAAATATCAGAATCAGAGAGATGGAGATAGAGAGAGGGGGGGGGAGAGAGAGAGAGAGAGAGAGAGAGAGAGAAAAGAATTGACAAGCAGCGCCAGGGTGGAAGTATGAAGAAACAGGTTTTAGGAGGAGAGTGATGAGAAGAGCGAGCAGCAGGCAGACCCCTCCTGATTATTGATCGATGAGAGCAAAAATCATCGTTTTGTGGGCACGTGGGAACTTGAGTGGTAATCCTTAGGAGAGAGAGGAGAAATTTCAAAATCTAGCGAAGAGAGAGAGAGAGAGAGAGAGAGAGAGAGAGAGAGAGAGAGAGAGAGAGACAGGGAAGAAGAAAAGTAGTGGGTCAAAGTCGATTCTGGAGGAAGGAAGAGAGTAAATAGAGAGGGAGACTAATCAAATTCACACTTCCCCCACCAAAGCCAAAGGCAAGCCAAAGCCTTGTTCACACCCACGTCTATCTCCAAATTTCAATTCCTAACCAAACTTCAACTAATTTAACTGAATATTCATTCATTGTTCCACGAAAAATTGAAAATTTCAATTCTTTTTTTTTTTTTATTATTTAATTTCCTTCGTACCCACAAGTGCCATCTTTTAATATTGTAAAATCTCAACATTTCAATAAAAAGTGCATTGTGTGATTTAAATAAAGTAATTTAATTTAATTGGTTTTTGGTAATTTTTATATAAGGTTAATACTAATTGGTTTTATTGTGGGCCACAAGGAGACAAAGGAATTATAATTGTCACGGCTCACAAAAAATCTGAAAAAGAACGAAAAACAACCTAACTCAAAAGCTGATCAAATGGTCTAACCCTTAACTTTAAGTGTCTCAAATAGCACTAAAAGATTTAAATAAAAATAAAGTAAGGGCCAATAAAAACTTGGCTAACTCACAAGTTCAACAGTGACATCAATAACAATGTAATAATACAAGTTTAATAAACTGTACAAACTGTAAGTTAACTTAGCAATCTAAAAAAAAAAAAATTACAATAGGACATTCATATCTCACCCATTGAATTTTCAAGTACAAACTTGCATCGGCTGATCCAAGTCTCTCTAACTAAGACCTGAAAGGGGGGAGTGATTTGATGTATGTTGACTAAACTCAATAGAGATAAAGTTTTACATTCAACATAAATGTTTTGAAAAGAATGTGTGAACATGTCATGAATAAAAAATTTAATAAAAACTAAGTAGAGAACAATTGGTAGGACAAATGTCAAAACATTCTACTATAATGTAGTAAATACATAAAATAGGTCCCTATTATCAATGAGAAAATCTTGACAAAAATGAAACTTCTCACGAACTTTGAGCACACCATGTCATTGACAATATAATAATAACGGTGATATTCGACGATCACAAAAGCCACGAACGGCCTTGATCTGGTTTTGAGTTTTATACCCATAGATATGACACATATAAATGTCTCATTACTTTAGTTAACAATAGATAAATACATCCTTCAAAGGTTAAATGTGTGTAAAAAAAAAAAGAACCCCTCCCCACCTGGGTCGATTAAACTTGATTCACACGACCAATGTAATCTATAAATAATGTGCATGCTAAAGAAAATATGTGCAGTGAAAAACTATATGTATAATAATATAAAACATATGAGTCATAACCGGACGCGTCATTTTATATGAGAACACGTATCAAAACAAATTTTTTGAAAATATTGTAAAGTTGGACATAATAATAAACCTCTATCTCGATTGGAGTAAATACAATATCAGGATTATGTGTCCAAAACTCAAAATGTCAAAAATAGTTAATCTTCAACACCTAATCAAATATATCGACATTAATAGGCTTCCAAGTTCTTTCAAAGCTTTGTTGGAACCTATACGAGGAAAGGAACAAACTCAGAGATTTTATGAGTCAATTCCACGAAAAATTGGGCTAAAACACATTTTGGCTAACCCAAAAATGGTTCGCAGACGACTGGAAAAACTACCATAGTTCTTGGTTCAGACGTCTGCACTGACATTTTCAGACGCTTGAACTACTAGTCAGATGCCCGGTTTGACCTGTCGACTGACCTATCGCCTGAGTATACTATCACGGAGTTTAGTGTGTCAAGAAACATCTTAGAACTTTGGAAAACTCCAATTTTTTTTCCAATCCAACAACTTTAAACAATCTAAATACATATAAGAGCACAAACTAATTCGTTTTTGTGTATGAATTCTCAAGTTTCAACGACAAGCTTTCAATTTCCAAATCAAAACCAAATTTTTATCGTTTAACCCTAAACTCGATAAAAATCAATGGAATCTAATAAAAAATTCCTTAGCTCTTACAATATTATGCAAACTTACACTCTCAAGCCTCAATTTGTGCCTGAAAGGTGGAGTTTCAAATATAGTTAAAAAAACCCACATCAAAATTCTGAATTCTGAATTCCGTTAAAAATTCTTTGGTGATGGAAATAAAATCTTACATTCTTCATTTTAGTCACCAACATGTCTTTAAAACTCCCCACTGAAGGTAGAAGCCGTTCCCATAACAGCCTCGCAATCCCCTTGCAAAAAGAAGACTATTTCTCTAGAGAAAGTGGTGGGTAACAATACTCCTCATTAGAGTAAATACGAAAAATAATTATCTTAAATTTAGTAACCTCCTCACATAACCAGGTCGTTGAATAGGCACGGTTTAGGTACCTATTCGGACTAGATTGCTCCTCATTGTTCATAACTTCTTCTCCCAAATGTTTCTTCCTTTGATTTTGGAGGGCTTCTATTTCACTTTCGAAGTGAAGTGTGGTCTAAATTTCATGGCCTTTTAATGTATATTGAACAAATTACGCTTTTTGCCATTTCAGTCCAATTCTTTCCTTATTAGGCGCACATACAAGTTTGTACCCCATTGTCCATAACTTCCTCTCTCGAAAGAATTTCAGTGAGATTTTTGGAGGACTTCCTTTTCATTCACGGAGAAGGGAGTGGTCTAAATTGCATGTCATTTGGACATGTATTGACCTAGTTAAACCAGTTGTCATTCGAGTCCAATTCTGCCCCTAATAACCGCTTGCATCAAAGGCTTTCCATCTATCCCCTTATCCGTGGTGCATCAGATTTTACAATGGGAATTGAGAATTGTCAAAAGTATGCACCAATTCAACCCTAGTTTTGTAGTTTTGATTCGAATCTAGAGTTTCCATGTAAGAAAAGTTGGGATTTTTATCTTTGGATTAAAATTGATTAGTAAAAAGGTTTGATTTAAGCACATAATCAAGTAAAATTATGTTTTGGGAAGCATTTGAAGTGTTTAAAGTTGTTTTGGAGAAAAGTTGTAGTTTTTAGGAATCAGAGGCAGTTCCTTGATGCAGTGGTTGACTAGGGCGTAAGTCCAGTCGATTGGTTTGTCGATGGGTGAGGATTGATCAACTATGGTTGTAACGACCTATTTTTTCGTAAATCCTTTAAAATGCGTGAAATTTAAAATTTTGCTAAGACTATTGAAATCTCTTTTGAAACAATTATCAGAGTGCATCTAAACCAGACTTCTACCAACCTTTCGCAAACCGTGATATACTGTGAAATGTCACAGATATAAAATCATTTGTAAAACATAGCGGAAGCATTATGAAATCATTCATTTAAAACATTGTGGAAGCGTAAACAAATCGTTTAAGGAAGAAATACTAAACAAAGCAAATAATGCTTGTATGAGATGAAACTAAACAAATTAAATACAATTTATTACAACTGTTTTCTCTTCTTGCTTAAGTCTGGCTAGCCACAAGTTTCTACGCGTGCAAATCTTTTATCTCTGCTTTATTATCTATTCGTCATTTGTACCTACACCACAAGGAATACGTGAGCCTAATGGCCCAGTAAGGAAAAGAGTTTATGCAATATGCTTATGACTCTCTTTAGTTCTTTCTGGAGTGGGTACCGCCCCAAACCAGTCTTTTCATTACGTTCTTTGGTTCTTTACTCGTACTTCGAGTTGGAGATTGGAGAAATCCATGGCGGTAGGATAGATCTTTGTCAGCTTCAACCACCTAGAGTAGACAGTCTCGCAGTCCCGACAAGGGAAATGTAATGTTCTTTTTTAAATCCTGTCTACCTGGTTGATCCGTACTTACTCTACCATCCCCCAACTCTCTTTTCTTCTTTTTCTCTTTTTCGTCTTTTAACATTTTTCCTCACATGATGCATGTGTGAGTACCACCACCAAGGTGGCACTCCCTATTAGTTTCTATTACCATGATGCATAACTATACATTCTCAACCTAACATGATGCATGGTGCATTATAACATAACATTAACTTAAATTGCGTATGAAAGAAACGTAAACAACAGTAATTGAATAACGGGAATTGAAAGTGCACAACAAATATAATTGAAAGTGCATAACAGCGAACAGTTATGAACTCGAATTGAAAGCAACGAACACTAAAGGAAATTAAGCAACGAACATTAGAGGAAGTAAATAACAAATCATGAAAGCAATACAGAAATCTAGTATCTGAACAATTTACAACGAGTTATAGCATACTTGAAAATTAGAACATAACAATAAATGGAACAGAAGTTGAAACATGTTATTAATTAATATGCTAGTTGCCTTAGTTAATTTCCTAGTCAATTTACATGCTTCCTACATATATTATTCTAGGTGATTATTCTAATTAGTTATCCTAGGTGATTTACATGCTCAAGAATTAATACGATTATGTTAGCTACCATTGTTATCTAAGTTAATTAATATGCTTGAGTCTAGTTAATTAATTGTAGTTTAGTTAATTGCTCTAATTAATTGACATACTCACGTGCTGGTTACATGTTTTTATCCTAGTTAGCTAACCATGCTTAGGTTTAGTAGAAGAACAATAACAACACCAAGAAGACAATAACAAAGGAGCAATAACAAAGGAAATATAAACCATCTATTCACATAGTTACTGAGCCATTATATTAATTCCTCACATAATTTTATTTAGTCACTTAATATGTAACTTTACGTCAAATGCACACGTTGTATTGTTAATCGACTCATTCCTAATCTTTGACTTATTTTGAATACTTATTTACGACTATCACAAGTCTGATTTAAATAATTATCCCAGATTATAATATATCGATTACGTCATTGGTAATAACCCGATAATTATCCAATAAATTCAAATATCCCCAAATTACTTTTCAATTATCCTTATTAAATTTCAATATAAAAGTTGAGGTATTACAATGGTGGTTGACCAGGAAAGCTCCTAGTCGACCAGGCCTTGGGACGACTGGTTCAACCGACCTTAAGCTTCAAGTGTTGACTAGAAAGTGTTTTAAGGTCAGATTTTAGTGGGATTACTTTTATAAGGTTCTCGAATTGATTCTTCTCCGGGTTATGAGTTTCAACAAATTTTTGAAGGTCCAGAAAAAGATACTAATGGATATATATATAATGATAGGTTTCAAGACTTGACACGAGATTTGAACTTCTTTAATTTTTTGATTTCTTGTGTTTTGGTTTGGTAAGTCTTATTGAAATAGAGATTTATTTTTATGTTTAGTATGTCACACATTGTTTTATAAAGTTTATTTTGAGACGTGCTCTCATATAAAGTGATATGTCTATTTTTATATTATATATATAATTTTTACTAGACATATTTTCTTTAAACCTGCACATTATTTTATTATGTTTTACACTTACTTTTTTATAAAACGTTTTATATTGGCGTGCTCATATATTTTTCTTAACATTTTTACTGAATATAAAACTCTATCTCTACTGAGTTTAGTCTACTCACCCTAATAACTCTTCTTTTTTAGGTTTTCGTTAAGAAGATCACCAGTTGTCAATGCAGGAGTATACCCAACACTTACAACTATAGTTTTATTTCCTTTAAGAGTTTTATTTTTGTGAGGATAGAATATTGTTAGATATTTATTTTTTAATCAGACTCATTTTTATCTTATTTTTGCACAATTATTAGACATTTATTTTGTACTATTTTGATGTCATTTTTAAACGTTTGGTTTATTCCAATTTTATTGGACCCTATTTTTTAATTTTTATGTAAGTCTTTTATTGTAACTTAGAATAATTAAGGATAAAGGTTGGGCAGTCCGGTCTATTCTTGAATCGAGTTGCTCCCTGTTATGTCTTGGATCTCTCGTGAGTTGAGACATAATTTTTTGAATCAGAGCCACATTGACATCTTGAAAAGTGACATCGATAAGATAGATAGTGTGTAATATATAAGAGATTTGCAATTACTATGCATGAAGATGTGTTCTAACCTATACTATAAAATTTTTAGATTTTTGAAAATGCCACTGAGAAGTGCTCCTATAAACTGTGCTCTTACAACACCTATTGTACAGATGGTGGAGTTATAGTCTATCGATCCTCTTGTAGCCCTAAAGGATGTGCTACAGAATCTTCCTAGACATAGCGGCATTCAAGACCCATAGACTCGTTGTATCAATTCTTTTAGAGAGCTTGGACGTATGAACTAGTCGGTGTTTGTGGGCAAAGCTCAAAATGTTGAGAATTGGTTATGGGTGATGTAGAAGAATCTAACTGCTATTGTAGTCTCGTCAAAGTAATGGGTTGGGTTTGCTACTTTCTATTTTGAGAAAATGGCTGAAGTTTGGTGGAAGTCACTGAGATTGGACTACCGAGTGGAGATGATGACTTGAAGTTAGTTTGAGATGATTTCAAGAATAACTAATGATCAGCACTTATCATGATTTGAAGTAGGAGAGTCATACAGTTCTAGAGTATTATACTAAAATTATGGAGCTCTTGCAATATTTCAAGGAAATGGATCCCGAGGACAACATGGTGAAGTTCAGGAAGAATTTGAGGTCAAAGATCCGTCACTAATTATTAACACGGAGTTTAGTTTCATTTCTAAGGCGGTTGTTGTTGCTCTGCGAGTTGAGGTTGATTTGGATGAGTTGTTTGATGAATATAAAAGAAAAAAAAAAAGAAAGAGCATCCATTGGATGGTAAGATGACCAGAAAAGATCAGATAAAGGGTCCGAACCGAAGAGATCACGCTCAGAGCAACTTTGGTGGATAGTCTAGTTGTATACCCTATGCTGGTGGGCATTCATATTCTTATGTTTGTTATACTTGTGGTCAATCCAAATATTTGAGGAGCAATTACCCAATGAATCGGAGACCTACTCAAGCTAATTCAACACTTGCACAGACAACTCCCTTCAGACCTAATTTTGGAGCTGACAGAGGATTTTGTTAACAGGATCAGCTTATTTATTCTAGATCATAGACCTTTACCTTTCCACAGCCAATTGGCTATAAGCTGCCATATCAACATCAGTAAGAGCCTACTAATACTAACTTTCAAAAATCTACTGGTTATCAACAAAGTTGTGTCCAGGTCTACTCCTGGAGGATCTACTAGTTAGATTGCTGGATTAATTCTTAGTTCATCAAGGGATGGTTATGGTGGAAATAGAAAGGAAAAAGAAAATATGACTGAGACTCTTGATCAAATTGGTCAAAGCATCATTAATGGTACGATCCCTTTCTTTAATACTACTGTTCGTGTATTGTTTGATACTAGGGTGACACACTCTTTTGTTTGTAACATTGTGCAACAAAAACATAATAAATAAAATTATGTTTCTATTGTAGAATGTTACAAATAATACAACATAATGTTTAATATATAAAAATTTATATTTTTAATGTATTTTTAAGGTAAATCTTATGTGAAATTTTATTTTATGCAGGTTTATCTTGAAAAGAACATTTAATTGTGGGTGAAGAAAATTGAGGATTATTAGGAGAAAAGAAGGTTTGAGATTATTTAAAGGATAAGATTTGATGAGATAAGAGAGAAATGTTTGTTGGGAAAAATGTGGATAAGAAATCGAGAGCAGCTGAGAAATTGGAGGAAAAAGAGATTTTTTATTCTATTTTTAAAATTAAGTTAGATAGGAGAGAAAAAAAAGGAGGAAGAATGCTTATTTAAAAGAAGGCATTACTTGGTATAAAAGGAGTCAAAAATAGATTACAAAAAAAGAAAACATGTTGGAGAAGAAGATTTAGAGCATGCATGAGGAACCTTCATTTTGATGTAGCTAACAGAAGAGAACTGATATTGCACCTGTCTCTCTCTCCATTTGCAGAGCAATTTTCAAAGCTTCTGAAAGCATAAATTGGTAACAGCATTGCTGCAACAAGGAGCAACAAAAACATCAAATAGAAGATTTGACTATATTTTCCTATTGTCATTAACATGATATTTATGATTAATATTGTTTTCTTCTTCTTTATGGACTAAGTATTTAGTGGCTAAGAGGACATAATACCTTATAATGTGAATTTATATACTCTTGTTGGGTTTTGTTGCATAAATATGTTTAGATAATTCAAAATATTTTTCATGATTAATTTATTCACTGTTCAAAAGACATAAATAAACAATTGAATTTTTATTTGCTGAAAGGTAAAATAGAAATTAAGATCTATATTGAATTGTACGAGCATACTAACCTCATAAATATTATTTAGTTAGTTTCAAATATTTACACATCATTTTATTTGAATTGCATGATCACTTTAGAATTGTACTTTAATGACTTTTTTACGATATTTGTGTATCATAAGTCTAAAAAAAATATTATAGGAATTAGTCAAGCACCTCTAACAAGTCTTGCAAAAGAGATAATTCCGGATCATCTAAATAATTTTGCCATG
This sequence comes from Begonia loranthoides, assembly GCA_022433065.1. Lineage (NCBI taxonomy): Eukaryota > Viridiplantae > Streptophyta > Magnoliopsida > Cucurbitales > Begoniaceae > Begonia > Begonia loranthoides. The sequence goes on along the minus strand of CM039481.1, from coordinate 8,267,581 downwards.
ACATAACTACAATATGTTTTTACTAAATTTCATATAAAAGGGAAATCAAATATAAGCGATATTTCACATGTTATTTTTACCTAATTTATTTAGCGTTCCACTTCATTTTCAGTATATTTTAACTTTTAGTCATTTTAAAAATCATCAATCAACTATTTCATATTTTATGTTCGTGTTTTACTTAGATTCATATTTTGATAATTTTTTTCATTATGGGATTGATACTCTACTTATCATATATTACTTGGATTATTGCCTTAAGATTGAAATTATTCCATTTTTCATTGAGAGATCGAGATAGAGTATGGTTGAATTCGTTATTATCTAATTTAGTGAGTACGTGAGATGAATTATTTGCAAACTTTTTGATGAAGTATTTCTCTACCATAAAGAGTGCCAAATTAAGGAATGAAATCACAAGTTTTCATCAATTTGAAGGCGAATCATTATATGAAACTTGGGAGAGGTTTAAAAAGTTGTTATGATAATGTATGCACATCATGGCTTTCCTAGTTGGATTTAATTAGAGACTTTCTAAATGGATTAAATTGGCAAACTCAATCATTAGTGGATGCTTCAGCAAATGGTGTCATACTATCCAAGTCCTACAATGAGGCCAACGACATCTTAGAAAGAATGACGTACAACAATTACCAATGACTATTTTTTATGAGTTGAACAAAATGACTACACTAAATAGTAAAGTTTCATCCATCACTAGTGCAATAAAGTCAATGAACATGACATCAGAACAAAAGACAGTAACATATTTAAGTACATATTGCAGGGAAGTTCATATATTTGATTTTTGTCCATCAAATCTAAAGTCAGCATAGTACATTAGAAATTTCAATCAAAACAACAATATGCACTCCAACTTGTTCAATCCAGGATAGAAGCAACATTTTAATTTTTAGTGAAATTTTCAAACACATCATAAATATTCATCAACTTCATTGAATGGATCCTCATATCCACTAGAATTTTCTCGACAAATGCAAACTTTTCCATAACAGAAAATGCTGCAGAAAAATCATCAACTTCAGATTGAACTGTAATCAACTTAAAACGATCTAAACATGTTTTATAAAATAAAATTAAAGCATTTAGATCAAATTAGAGAAATTAATAGAAATACCTCCAGTCATTAGTGTTGAAATTGGGGACAGCTGCTTTCCTTTCTTTAAAGAATTTCTTCCAAACTACTCGACCTCAATACAATGGAATATTTACTAAACAAAATCGAAGGCCATGGGAACCTCTCCCTAGTGTTTTCTTACTCTGAAAACTCTCTATAAAAATCACTACTTTTTCATGTTCTTCCATCAAGAACATAAATAGTAGTGTGGGTGTATTGTGGACAATTTCCCCAATGGAAACTGCCTAGAACCAGATCACCATTAAGTTGGCAGTTAAATAACTGTCAACATTCTCCCACTTGATTTACGTTTTATAATTTTTCTGTAGTAAAAAAATACAATACATGAATCATAATGATAAATCCTTTTAATGTAATAGAGAATTATCTTTCATGTATCACAATGTTTTATGTTCCTTCTTTATTGGCCATAAACTTAATGAATAAACCCTATGTTTATTCGAGATTCAAAAAATGAAGTATATTTCTCAAACTGAATGTGTACACAATAAATATCATAATGCGAAATATTATTAGAAGAGTTATAAACATTCGTTCTTACAATGAAAAATTACATAATAGATCCAAGTCTCATTTTAATTACATGATCCTTAAACCTTAATGGTGGCATGCCCTTAATCAAAGAATCAATGACCATCAATTCAGTGCCAATGTGTTCGATAACCACTGAACCATTCTTAACACATCGCCTTATAGCTAAATACTTAATGCGATGTGGTTACTTCGACTACCACTTTTGTTGTTTTTAGCTATAAAGACAGCAGCTGAATTATTACAATATATCTTCAGCGGCCTAGAAATCAAATCAACGATTCTAAACCTTGAAATAAAACTCATCATCCATACACCATGCAAAGTAGCCTTAAAACATGATACGAATTCAGCCTCCATAGTGGATGTGATAGTCAAATTCTTTTTAGCACTCCTCCAAGATACAGCTCCACCGGCCAACATAAAAATGTATCATGATGTTGATTTACCAGAATCAACGCAGCCAGTAAAATCTGAATCAGAGTATCCAATCACATCCAAGCTATCTGTCCATCTGTAGGTAAACATGTAGTCTTTGGTTCCTTAAAGGTACCGTAACATTTTCTTTGCAGCAGTCTAGTGGTCTTTACAAAGGGTACTTTGATATCGATCCAACATCCCAATAACAAATGCAATGTCAAGTCTTATGCAGACTTGAGCATATATCAGGCTTCCAACAACTGAAGCATAGGGAATATTCCTCATTTGCTCCCTCTCAAGATCGTTCTTCGGACACTAGTTCTCATGGAACTTGTCACTCTTCACTATGGGAGCAACACTAGGTGAACAATCTTTCATTCGATATCTCTCTAAAACTTTATTGATATAAGTTTCCTAAGATAATCTCAAGCAACCTTGAAATCTGTCTCGATGAATCTTAATACCAATGACATAGGAAGCACCACTCATGTCCTTCATATCAAAGTTTTCAGAGAGAAATTATTTCACCTCATGCAATAGACCTTTATCATTAGTTACAAGTAAAATATCATCCATATATAGGACTAAGAAACAAATTTTTCTCTCACTAACCTTCTGGTATATCCATTGATCCATAATGTTCTCTGCAAAACTAAATGAAGAGATAACATCATGAAACTTTAAATATCACTGATGGAAGGCTTGTTTCAATCCATATATAGATTTCTTAAGCTTGTACACTAAATGCTCACCATCACTAGAGGAGAATTCTTTAGGTTGTTTCATATAAATCTCTTCCTCTAGCTCTCCATTGAGAAAAGTCGTTTTCACATCCATTTGTTGCAACTCAAAATCAAAATGTGTAACCAACGCCAAAATAATGCGAAGAGAATCTTTCTTAGATACAGGAGAAAAAGCTCCTTGTAGTCGATTCCTTCCCTTTGTGTGAATCTTTTACCAATGAGTCATGCTTTATATCTTTCGATGTTACCTAATGAGTCTTTTTTAGTTTTAACGACCCATTTACAACCTATGACTTTTACCATCAGACAACTCGACAAGATTCCAGACTCTATTTGAATTTATAGAATTCATTTCATCTTTCATGATGAGTGTACTGGCAATGCTTACTCTTCTATAGCCTTTAGTAATGACACAACATCATTATACTATTCGATAGAACCACGAATACCAACAACGATCTTAGGCTTTATGAACATCACACTAAAGCAATTTGAATGTTCTCAATGTTCATAAAGAGCAAAAATCATATGGAGTGCTTGTAATATCCCGATTTTATAATAGAATTAAACAATTAATTGAGTATTATTGAGAAGTTACTTGGAAAACCAAATGGAAGAAAGTGAATTGGACTGATAACGATCATCAAATAATTTTAGAATAAATTGAGAATTAGAAATGAGTTGAAAATAATTTAAGCATTTAATGAAATGTGAATTTAATGGATGGATTTACCTAATGAAAGGATTGTGGAAAGTAGGGGGAAAAGTTAAAAAGTGAAATTTTAAATTAAAAATTGATTTGTTTTAAAATAGAAAAGAAATAAAATTAAAATAATAATAATAATAATAATAAACAAAATAGCAGCTCCGAAGAGCTGCTGTAAAAATTGAACAAAAACACAACAAAGGGGAGAAAAACAAGGGAGAGAAGGGAGAGAGGGCCGAGTCGAGTTCGGCCGACGACTCGCGACGGTGAGGCTCGCGTGGGTGGACGGCCCACAGGCTGCGCCGGTGAGCACGGTGCAGCGCAGTGTAGCGGTCTCCGAGCGACGGGTTTGGAGATCTAGGGCTCGGTTTGCAAGACGCGAGTTGGGTCTGTCAAAATCGCGTGCTGCCGACACGCTGCCATGGTAAGTCAGTCGTCTTGGTCTGTAAATATTGCCTCCTTGATGTACGATTTACTGGATGTGTTATTGGATAAGTTAATGCTTTAGGCAGGGAGATGGTTGCTGAGTCCTCTGTGGACCTCGCCCTGTCCGCGGATCAACAACACGGTTTTAGTAGCTATTACGTGTTGTAGGTGAAACTTTATCGTTTTAGGTGTCTGTCTCCAACCACTCAGAGACTATTTCATGCTTTGAATTCCAATAGCTGAATTGGGACTGGGGGAGAGGCCGAGAGAGTGCTGGAGTGAATTCTTTGTTTTTTTTTTCCAGTGGCTGAAGTAGGACTAAGTGCTGCTGCGTTCTCATCTGTTGGTAATCGTGAGGTAAGGAATTGTAGGTTTGGCATCTAAAGCCCTACCCACAAGTGTAGGTTGTAAGTATTTGTGTATTGCTTGTTTGTTTTTCTTAATTATGTATTCTTTGCTTGTCTTTAATATTGAATTCTTGATTGAATACACTCTTTTGTTGATTTCATTCTCTTATTGAGTTCTTATAGCTAGTTTAGTGATTGCTTTTATTGTATGCAACTCCATTTGGAGTTTGGGATTGGTTAGGTTAGCTTTGAACTAAAATTATATAGATTTCTCACCTTTAGTATTTGTGTTTCAATTCTTGCATCTTCTTTAGTAGTTGTGCTTCAATTCATGTATTTGTTAGTCTTTTTGGTAGGCTAAGTTTTATTTTGATGATGACTAAATTGTGTGTTAATTTAGTTGATCAATAAGTTGTATTTTAGTAGCATGTTGCTTGGATTAATTGATTGATAAATTGTATAACTTAATTGAATAAATCAAATATGTAATGTTTATGGCACATGCTTAGATTAGGAAATAAAAAACTTTATATGTTTTGGACATCATCTATAAGGGAAATTGTTTAGACTATGTGATCTAGATGATGTGAAATTTAATAAAGTGTAAAAGTTGTTTATACATTGAATTCTTTTATATCATATTTCTCGATTAAATTGAGAATACCCTTGATTAAGGGTATTGGGAATGTTTAATGTGTTTCTCTAAGTCTATGCAGGAGAATGGAATGTTCGTATGACTTAGAGGAAACATTTTGTGAAAGTATGAAGTAGGCTATGCAGTTGCGGATGCTGCGGATGAGGCAGACGCGAGGCGTAGGCGTCCGATTTGCCTCTGTCCAATTCAGTGAGAAGCGGACGATGGTCGCGGACGAGGCGGACGTGAAATGGCGTCCGCAGATCTTCAGGTGTGCGGATGGAAAAGAAGAAGAGGATGATGGTTTGGCATCCCCTTCAAATTTGTGCAGTCGCGGACGATGGACCCAGTAGGTGCGGACGGTGCGGACGCGAATATTGGCGTCCGCTTTGAATCTATCCAATTTTATTGAAGACGCGGACGATAGATGCAGATGCAGCGGACGATGAGAATGGTGTCTGCAAATGCCCAGAATTGTGTAACGGCTATTTTTCTCAACGGGCATTTTTGCAACGGTCGTGCGGACGATAGGTGCGGACGTTGAGGTCGTCCAGAAGACGCAGTGGCAGAGTTTATAAATAGAGGATCACTCTATGCTCTCGATAACGAACCAAGGATTCTAAAACGAAGCTCTGCCGATTTTCATACGCAATAAAATCTTTGTGAGCTTTCGATATTGTTGTATATCCAATTCTCCCTATTCCGAACTTGCGAGTTATATTTTGGGAGAATTCGGATTAGATAGAATTTAGATTTAATCTCCGAATTATTATTGTGCTTGATTGTAAAGGGTGATTCCCTAAGAATTCATCACACTTGGGTGATGCCCCGAAATAGTCAAATTTAGGGTGACGACTCGTAAGAGTCTAAGGTTGACGACCTTATAATTAGTCAAGGGTGACGCCCCATCTAATAGTCAATTTGTAATCGGTTTTATTGGCACCCACAAGCCAATTATATAGTGTATCTCCAAGTGCAACTTGGAGCGTGGACGTAGGCTAGTTTGCCGAACCGCGTAAACAAATATTGCGTGCACTTCTCTAACCTTTACTCTTTACATTATTGCATATATTTGTTATCGATATTTTAATTATATGCATTAAATCACTTAGGGTTATTAGAGATTAAAATATCGCACGAAAATATTAGAAACGCTATATTCACCCCCCTCTATAGGCGTATATCGATCCTACAGTATTTGCATGTGATAATACGTTGTTAAATTAATTTGATATTCTAATTATTGAAAGCACGTTATTAATCTAAGTGAAGCAGGACATATCTCTAGCTAATTTCACTTCAAGAATGACAAACTGAGTTAATTCACTAGTTCCTTAGCTTCAATTTAGATATGATAATTTTATGGTCTATTTAGTTTAATTAAACATGCCAAATTGCATAATTGGTTTAGTTTTAATTTGAGCACAAAGATTTAGTAATTTGCTTAGTTGAACTCAAACATGCTAAATGGTATAATTTGCCTAGTTAGCATGAAAATTGTAGTAGATTGTTTAATTTGTCAATGTGTTTAGTTTCAACTTAATTATAACTTGTTAAACTGCTTAGTTTTAAATTAAGCATAAAAATGGTTGTAACTTGTTAATTTGCAAGATTTTAAAATAAGCATGAAGACTCTAGTAACTAATTTGCTTAGTTTTAATTCAAATGTAATTATCAAGCACGATGATTGTATAAATTTGTTTAATTGAGAGTCAAGCATGAAAATTGTATTAATTTGCTTAATCTAAGGTCCTAGGTTACTATAATAAAAATGGAGTAATTACACTTTGTAGTTAATCCTAAATGTGATTGTATTTCGATTCATTTAGTTACTGTTGTTAAATGCCTATTTGCCAAATTCTTTGATGTTAGCAATGAATGTTAGGGTGATTTGCTAGAGTTAAGGGTTGATGTTCATGGTTTTAGAAACCCTTAGGAAATACCACAATTGGGTTGGTATTCATGAGGTGAGATAAAATGATTAATAATGAATGTAAGGAAATTAGTGGCCGGGTAAATGGTTCGGATCTAAACGGTAGACAAACCAACTTTAAGATCTTCCCGTCCATGGGATAGATAAGCTTGTCTACTATAGGGTTTTAGATGCCGAGTTTTCCCCCATTTGCCTATAGGGTGTCCTAATCTCCCAACTCGATCCACGAGTTTAAAAGATGTAACAGTGAGTAAAGAACGGTTGGGCGGATTCCTTTCCGACATAATCAGTTAGAGGCATTTGTTGTGCTTTGTTGTTTGTTTTCCAATTCCTTACTAAGCCTTTTTAGGCTTACAGTGCCTACTTGTGGTGTAGATGATTCTAAAGAGTTGATTGATCCAGGAGCGGAGGAGGAAGCGCTCCCCGTGGAGGAGGCGAGCTATCCGGTGAAGTAGACCTGTGTGGCCATGGCTCTCCAATGGAATTTATGTTTTACGAAGTTTTATTTAAATTCCAAACTTGGTTTGTAAAACTAATGATTCTGTTTCCGCGTTTAACTCTGATGAAGTTTTTTTATGAAATGATTTTGATTATTGCTCTATTTAATTAAAAGAAAATTTTTATTCCGCAAAATTTTAAGTAAAGAAAAAGAGTTTTAAATTGACGGGTTGTCACAGTGCTGGTCGAAATAATTACTGGTTTGTCTTTTTGTATAGCATACTCGATGTCCACACACCCCAAATAAAGAATTCTCTCCTTCCATACTTTATAATTATCACCTCTTAACTCCAATATATCATATTTTATATCAAAAAAACTCAAAGAATTTATAGCTGCAAAAAGTAAATGATATGCTTAAAAAAAATGCAAAACTGAATGTCATGTTTTACCAATGTAAATCATGCAATAATAATGAATCTAGTGACATAAAACTTACTTGTAGGCTAAAGCTCTAACTCAATACAATTCATTTTTCAATAAAATAATAAAACTATCAAATTATGTTCATTTTCTCAATACCTATGGTTAATTAAGAAATATAACTTGATATTTTATTCTAACTGACAATGTAAATACAATAAAATATCATGTGGGATAGATTTTATTATATTTACAAGATTAATTACAATAAATATCATAATATGATTTTAAGACTTAATATACAATTTTGTTTAATTAAAATATTGTGACTACTCTTCAATTAAATAAAATTATATTAAATCACTCGACATTAAATTCACTTAATTTTAATGTTATTAAATAACATGTTATTATTTTTGCATACATAGCATAACTTTCTAAAATATGCATACAATATAAATTACAAATTCTGTGCAATTAAATAAGCATGTGACAATACAAAATTAATTTACATGCTAATTTAATTGAAAAAATTAATTCTACCAGAATAGTTTAGGCATTTATTTTTACACATGGAAGCAAGAATTAAATACAACAAACATTGACTATAATGTAATATTGAATTTTACTTTCAATTATGTAATCAAAAACAAAAACTTTAAAAAAAAACTGATTGGATACAGAAAATATTAATGGCAGAGTGGTCACTCACTCTACTTCACTTGCCAGAAGTCCAAGGTTCTAATTTTTAATTACTACCGATCAACCACAGTTCATTATATAAATGAATCCAAAATTATTAACAAAACAATATTCGGCTGAGTGGCAGCCCACTTGTGATTTCCCTTTGAGGGTGTGGTTTTCATTAGAGAAACTACATGTAGTTTCAAACTTTATGCATCTTCCAAAATGGCCAAATGACATGTAGTTTCTACCAACAGAAAACTACATGTCGTCCAGGTCGTTTTCTTCCTTCAGCCATATTTGCGTGACCTGGTTTGACCCGACTTTGGACCCACTTCAAAATCCGACGTTTAAATACTTCGAAAACATCCAAAACTTCATCTTTAAAAATAAAAAATTTTCAAAACTTTGATGTTAAACACGTCAAGACAGAGGCTATATTGGCTCTGATACCAATGTAATCAACTGAAAACGATCTAAACATGCATTATAAAACAAAATTAAAGCATTTAGATCAAATTGTGGAAATTAATTGAAATACCTCTAGCCATTGGTGTTGAAATCGGGGGCAACTGTTTTCCTTCCCTTAAAGAGTTTCTTCCAAACCACTCGACCTCAATACGATAATGTATTTACTAAACAAAATCGAAGCCTTAGTGTTTTCTTACTCTAAAAACTCTCTGTAAAAATCACTACTTTTTCATGTTCTTCCATCAAGAACATAAATAAATAGTGTGAGCAGTTTCCTCAATGGTAACTGCTTAAGAACCAGACCACCATTAAGTTGGCAATTAAATAACTGCCAACATGAACAACAACCATCTATGGAGTAGTTGTTGAGGGATTATATAGCAATGAATGAAATTGCGATTCATAATCAAGCTGCATCACTTTGTAATCTCGAGAATAAAGTGAGAGAGCTAGCTCAAATACTAAATAATTGATTCTCAAAAACATCACCGAATGATATTGAGGTGCTTAGAAGAGAAAAGATTGAGTATTATCAAACAATCATATTGACAAATGGGAGAGAGATTGAAACAATATAAGAGCAGAAAAACTAAAAAAAAAAAAAGAGTCTAGAGACTGAAGAAGAAAAGAGAATCAGAGATAAATTGAATACCCAGAAAGTTAAAAAAGTTGTTGAGATGCTTAGAAGAGAGAAGAATGAGTATTATCAAACAATCATGCTGACAAAATGGGAGAGAGATTGAAACAGTAGAAGAGCAGAAAAACTCAAAAAAAAAAAAAAAAGAGTCTAGAGATTGAGGAAGAAAAGAGAATAAGAGATAAGTCGAATACCTAGAAAGTTAAAAAAGTCACTGAAAATCCCGATGCTACATCAACACTACAGCCAAAAGTTATGGGAATTCAACTTATGAGGTCAATTGTACCATTCTCTCAAAAGGCTCCAAATGCAATATCAAAATACTCAGTTCCAAAAATTCTTGGATGAACTAAAGCAGCTTAACATCACCATTTCTTTCATGGAAACTTTGGAGCAAACTCACATAGTTATTAAGTATTTATATTATATAATTTTAATGTTTGACATTTAATTTATCCCAATTTTATTAGGCCATAATTTTTGTTTTTATTTAACTTTTTCACTGTTACTTAGAATAATTAAAAGAAAAATGACAAAACAACCATCATTCTTTATAATTTTTAACAAACCAACCATCATCTTTTTTTTGTTAACAAATTAACCACTGAATTATAAAAAATTGACAATGCTACCATCGTTGTCACGTTTGCCATTAACGCTTTGATGACGAATAACCGCAACAGTTTGACGAATAACCGCCGCGATTTTTCGTGAAACCGACACTGTTTGTTGTGAAACTGCAGTAGTTTGTCGTGAAACCGCTTCCGTTTGACAAAAAATTGCAGCGGTTGTCATGAAACCACGGCGGTGTGACGACAAACCGCAGTGGTTTGTCATGAGACTAGGAAAGTTTGTCATGCAACCACCGTGGTTTGTTGTCAAACTGCTGTGGCACGATTTGTCTAAAATCTTTGATCGCAAATTTGAGGACTTAAACGAGTGATTTTGGCCCTAAAAATGTGGGTCAGAGGTAAACTATACTACTAGTCATAAATCTCTGAGAGAGCTTCGATTTAATATCTTATGGAGCCAATTCTGACACTTGTAGTCAAAGTTATGGTCATTTAAAGTTGAAGAGGTTAAAACACTACGAACTGTGGCGCATACCAATTCTGACACCGCAATGGTTAGTCATGAGACCGCTGCAGCTTGACGATGAACCGCGAAGGTTTCATGATGAATTGCAACGATCTCATAACAAATCCTCGAGGTTTGTCTGCAAATGAAAAAAATTCATTGTCTTATTCTTCTTCTTCATACAAAAACTCTGACAAATTGTGATTCTCTCATACTATAAAACAATTGTAAATCATCCGAAAACTATAAATATTAATATTCTTTTACAAAATTTTCTAAATTATAAAATCTGAAATTTTTTAAGTCCATTCTTTTACAAAATTTAAAATCTTCTAAATCCATTCTCCATAAATATTAACTCTTTTCCACTAAAAATCTATTTTAAAATTATGAGTTATTCTATTTTTTTTTTATGAATATTTATTCTTTTGCATTGTGATTTTGAGAAAGTTAATATGATTTTTAAAAAGTTGACGATAATATTCATAGCGATAATTTTTTAAAATTCAATAATTAAATTATTAACAAAAAAAATGTTAATGTTAACTATTGATTTATCACTAGTAGATAATAGTTGATTTATCATTTTCCCATAATTAAAAAGCAAGTGTTGGACAATTTAATTTGTTCTCCGGACGCTCCCGTTGTGTCTCAAGTCACTAGTGGGGGCATGACAAGAACTATGGATTGACCAAGCTGTCTCCAGTTTATGGGTTCTGCTTTTATGCTAATCTTTGTCTGTCAAACCCAGAACATACGTCATTCCATGTATGACATACAGTTGTCATTTAATCAATAAAACGTTTATTTTTGGATAAAAAGTCTTCGAATATGGGGAAAGTACACTTTTACCCTATATTTATTTATTTGTGTGTGTAAATAGCACATTTTCTCTCTTTCTACGCTGTAAAAATCCCATCTTTAATTCTGACTTCTGATTGCACTAATAAATGTTTCAATCAAAACTTCAAAAATCTATAAAAGTTCCACTTTTAATCCAAGAGGTCTTCAGTTGATATATTTTAGATTGTGGAATCGGATTTCCAAGTTATTGATCTCGTAATACAATAGAATTTCACGTGTTGAAAAAAATGTTACATTATATATATATATATATATATATATATATATATATATATATATATATATATATATATATGTACGTATGTATATAGTGATGAAGCTAGCTGCTACTTTATCTGCATAATCAGAGTAATTTATTTTGCAAAAAATTGGGTACAATGGAGCTATGCTTTAGCATGATCATTAGTGATATTTCTTTTACAGGGTGCTTACAGTGCATGGATCAGCTGATGAAATCATCCTAGATGAAGATGCTTATGGGTTTGCCAAGATCATATCCATCCACAAATTGCCAATCGTCGAAGAAGCCAACCATCGTTATACCTCTCATTAACCTGAGTTAGCCGCCGTCGTCTTGAACTTCACCGCAGCATCCCTGCAGGAGGACAAGGATGCACAAATACAGGTCAATCGACTACCTACAATGCTCAATGCAGGTTCCTGAAGTATTAGGATAAGTTATTCTGCTTTACTACTTATTCTTGCTTGATTGGATACTTTTTGCTTAATTGGATTTTCATTTGACCTTTTATAACTTATCCTAATTTGTCAACACAAATCTACTCAAGGCAAAGGTGATAAAAGTAACTTCAAGATATAAATACAAAAATAATCAAAAGATTATTGGTTTCATTCATAACTCAAAGAATTGGGCAATGCTACGACGTCAATGAGAAGTGTCCAATGAAAGCAAAGTAATGGCTACGTAGTGCTTAATTTTTTTAACACGAGCATTCAATATCTAGTAATCAAAGCTAAGTTAGAGATTTTTACCGATCAAATTTCGTCCCATTGCCCTCTTCCTGATATGAAGAGTGAAATCATAGATTAGCCAAGGTACAACACTTGCAAAAGAGTAGTGGTAAGTGAAAAGCATACCAACTCTGATTTTAGCAATTGAATTTTCTCCTCCAAATCCAAGATATGATGCCTCAACGCCTATAAAACAAGAATTGATTAGCAGAAAACATTAAATAAGAAATAAATTTAACTTCGCTGGAATCTTTCCATTCAAAATGCATATTTAACTGTTACCTCACGTCTCTGAAGTTCAATCGCTTGAGCAAGCGCCTGCCTCCTAGTCAACAAATTCTTCGGTCTTAGTGCATCAGGTCGTCGATAGTTCTTTCCACGATAAACCAGAATAGTATAACCTTCTGTTGTTTTATCCACAGATACTAGCAATCCACCACTCTCTGCTTCCAAGGAAATGGCTATGTGCTTGACTTGTTCATAACTTTTTCGCTTCACTATTATCTTTACCAACTCCCTAAATTTCCAATGTAAATGCATGTTTTCTATTGTGCCATCATAAACGCCCCGCCTCCCTGAAATGCCAATCACTCACATGAGTTTAGATCAAAGAGAATGAACTTACATGAGATTAACTCTTCAAATCTTTCCTGAAAGAAAAATGAGTTTAGATAAATAAAGTGGACGACTTACCCAGGAGTAGAAAAGGTTTCATACTCAAACCCATCCTTCGTAGTAAAAACCTCTCCTCATCACTTATGGTTTCCAAATCATTTGGCAGCTCTGACGGGTCCATATCCTCCTGCAGTTTTCCTAAAGTTTTCTCTGCCTTTTTGACCTTCCATTTTGCCTAAAATCATTCCACAATATACCTCATTATTTCTGAATTCAAGAGGCCTAATCTGGTAACACAAGTTTAGCTAAATTAGGTCAGTTGATGTACTTACAAGATCTAACTTCTTCTCAAGATGCCTGACTAATGAAGCGTATCTAGTTACAGTTGAGTCTCTTATCATATTCTGAATATCTTCCATGCTTGGCTGGATTCCCCATCGGGAAGTTGCAGCTATGGTTTCAGTAAGAGTACCCGCAACCAATGTACCTTTGAAAGATTTGACATTTGACGCAATGGAAGTTGATGCCACCTGCCGAGCTTGCTCCTCCACGTCCTGTTGGACATCAGCTAGTTTACGCCTCTCTTCCAATTTCTCATTAATAGATGATGGCATGAAATCATTCCCTCTGTAAAGCACGATATATTCCTTGTTTCTGGATAAAAGTGTTCCTCCAGTCAATCTCTGCACAAGAAATTTGGACCGTTATAGAAAAAAAAAAAGAAATCAAAAGAACAAATTAACTATTCAGATATCATATGTAGTGGGAAATTTTACATTATTAATAATAAAACGAAAACACATATGAAACCAAATATGGCAAGAATTGCATTACACACCCAATCTATGACAAATTCTCATCAGTTTTAGCACTTTCAAGGTGATTAATTGATAGGTATCCAAACAAAATTCACAAGAACACAAGAATTCCCTTTAGAGAATTTTTTTGCACATCACAATAGTTTTTATATATCTTAAAAATTCATTTCATTACCTATTTATTCCCACTATCGTGGTGGAAATAACTTCCAATTCAAATCATAAATAATTACCTAATACGTAAATTTAAGAAGTGACACATGTCAATCATAACTGCTCACTACATGACAATTTAAAGTACTCAATACATAACATTTATACCCATTAAATCCACTTTATTGGAGACTTATCAATGCCCTTGGGCTGAAAAATCTCTTGTCTTCAAGGTGAATGAATACCAGTAAATATTTACTTAAACTTGAATCTTCTTTCAATCATGTTATTAGAGCATTCTAGTCCTCAAATCCAAATCCTAAACTCAATTCCACCCATCGAAGTCAATTCAATGCTATGATTTTAAGGCTCAATGTTGTTGCAAAAACCTTCTCACTATTAATAAGTTGGATAAGTGATGCGCCCCAAGACCCTATCACCCGAGCCCGAGTCTAAGGGCTTATTATCTATTTAACTAGTTGTTATTTTGCAAGAAAAACTATACTAAATGATATGGATGAGGAGCTTGGACATGAAGACAAGAAAAACAGCAAGACATATGCTCACATGGATTGACAATGCAAACCCTCGCTTGGCCACATCACTTGCGACAAATTGGAGGATCGTAACACCGAAGCTAATAATCACCCCTAGCTCGAGATATGTTTAATTTCCACTTTGACATATTAAATTAGACTATATTGGATTGACTACTGCTGGTTAGATTATTATTTTGGTTAATTTTATGTTGTTTAGAATTGTTTTGACTTGAGGTGATCGGTTTGCATGTAAACCGAGCCCTCATGCCCATTTTTGAGAACTTAAGGGCAAATACGTAATTTTCTTGTAGTGCTCATTAGGGGGTATTTAATGCTCTCTAATGGGCCCCTAATTTCAGTTTTGATTTTCTCAGTGCAAACCCGTGAAGAGCTGGTGCTCTCTCCATTTCGGTGCTCGACTAACTCTAAGCAAATCATACACCACAACCAACTCCTTCATCCGTTCTTGATCGTTCTTTAGAAGGAGTTGGCGCTATCTTTTCAACCATTTTCAGTTGAGGGTGGCCTTTGATGTGAGTAGATAGAAGAACGAGTCAAACCAAGGTGGGAAGGTTCTTTGTAAAGGACCAGAATCAAATCGCCATTCTCGGCCGAGTGACGGTGCGTGAACAACTTGGTACTCTGTTTTCTGTCCGATTTCCTTCAATACTTTGTTGTGTTATGAGTTGAAGAGCTTATGCTATATGTTATGGTGAATTGCTGATTAGAAGTTCTTAATTTGGATTTATAAATCTCGAGTTGTGATTGATTTCATAAGAGTTCGCAATCTGTTTCTGCACTCCGACTTCCAAGTAACAATTTTGTTTCAATCATAGCTCAGTTGATATTCCGAATTTAAACTTGAAATTTTAAGGGAGTAATCCCCTCTAAAATACGAAAACATTGGTATAATTTTGACGTCAATTGGACTTGAGGTTCATGAGTTATTGATTTAACATTCAGGTGGGTCGTAATCTGTTTCTGGTTGTGATTTCCGAACAGCTGTGTTCCGACCATATCTCTGTTTGTACTACAAGTTTGAGCGTGATTTTTGGTAGGCCCTAGTTTCTTGGTTTTCTCTAAGTGCCCTCCAAAATTGAGACCAATTGGCTATATACGTTGGGAGTTATTATCATTTCATTAAAAGTGGACAGATTATTGCCCTAGCCAATTGGACCAAGAATTGCCTCCTTGCATTTTGGGGCACATCAATAACTTTAAAATACCATTAGATTATAAACAACCAACCATCTTAGTTCTTTTCACTGAAGAGAAGCACGTCCAATTGTTGGTGCTCGCCCCATTCTTCGAAACTTGCGACAACAACATCTTCTAATGTCTGACATGTGAATTGCCCTAGATTTGCGATAAACATGGAACACAAACCCATTCATGAGTTTACTTTAATTTACTTTCTACCATGGGATTCTTCACCACTCGTCCAACCTCATCTAACATCAGCGTCAATGTATCTGTCTTTCCTTTTCTACAGTTGTTAATGTCATCATTCGATGATTTTTCTCCACAAATTGAAGGATATTTTCCTACATTTAGTGTCAAGTGTTCCATTAATTTCTCCAAACCAAAAAGTCGTTGCAACTCCCTTCATACCATGTAGTTCATTCTCCAGAATATTCGTTCTTTCATCATTCTTTTGTTCCATCTAGATTGACGCTCTGATACAAATTTAATAGGTATCTAAACAAGATTCGTAAGAACACATGAATTTTCTCTAGAGAATTTTCCACACCACAATAGTTTTTCCATATCCTAAAACTCATTCCTCCACCTATTTATTTCCCACCATCATGCAGGAAATAATTTTTAAATAACTTCCTATTCAAATCCTAAATAACTATCAAATACATAAATTAAATAAGTGTCACAAGGCAATCATAACTACCCATTACATGACAGTTCTAACTACCTAATACATAACATTTATAACTACTCAATACACAACATTTATACCCATTAAATTTACCATATTGGTGAATTATGAGTAATCTACTTAATTAGTAAAATAAGAGCATCTCCTGATGACAACAGTATCATTCACTTGAAAATTTTAAACTAATCCACTTCACATGAAGAAATTTGATACATTACATTCAAAATCCAAGTTTTTTACTAAGCAACATAAAGCAATAAATTTCATTCAGTCTCACCTTAAGATCTTCAGCCATCCTGTCATTACGTGTATTTTCCACACCACGTTTTATAGCAATCTTTACAATAGCGCTGCTTTCCCAAAGCTTTACTATTGCATCGGCTAAGCCTTGTAGCTCTCTGTTCCTTCCTAAGAAAAATGAATAAATTGAAAGTCATTACAAGGAAAAAGTTTGATGGATCTGACTGAAAGCCACCAACAATAAATTGCCTGTACCGAGAGCAAAATGCGGGGCCATTGTTCTGGCAAGCCTTCGAAATGTGGTCATCTCCCGGTCCCTAAGACAATGTTTTACCCTGTAAGGAAGAAGTCGCACCGGAGGTTTATAGTCAGGCACCACAGCAGGAAGCAAGTCTGCATCAACAGGCAATGGTTCACGCCCTGACCAGTCTTTAAATCTCGGACCCAACTCATCTAATAACTGGTTTAGATCACTTAATTCTATAATTTCTTCTTCAGATAAATATTCAGGATACTTCATTTTATCAAGTAAAATTGATTTCCTAGTTTCGACTGAATCAGCAACTATTTCTTTCAAATCATTCGCAATATTCATAGGAGTCTGATTTTGTCGGTTAAATGTTTGAACGCAGGGTAGATTGTAGCCCATTCCCCTGTACAACACTACAGAACTGCCTGACCTCCATATGACCAACCCTCCAGTTCTATCCTGACATTAGAAACATTTTTAAGCAACTCAAATACTTAATTTTGTAGAATTCTGCTAGACTTAGTAAACAACAGATTCATAATTGTCAAAATTATTGAGCCGACTTCACATTGCGAATGGAAGACTTACCTGCAATAACTCTTGAGTCTTCTTCATGTTAAAGGAAAGATGCCCTTCAAACTTTAGCTTCACAACTTCATCTTCTTTCCATTTCTCATGAATTGATTCCACCAATTTCTGTGTGATGCCAGCAACTCCAACTTTTGTTCTTTCTAACATTCTTAAAGCTAGGTTTCTGAGCCTTTGCAATTCGTGCTCAGGTAGCATTGTTTCGGCCAGTTCTGTTTTGGTCCTTCTCCTCTTCCTATCTTCTATGCCATATTCTATTTGCTTATCTTTTTCCCATGGCAAACCAGTAGAGCCATTGAAGTCATTCGACAAGGTAACAAATTTCCCAAAGTTTTCAGGTATCAATAGAGGCTTCTCCTCCATAAAATCTCTCTTTTCACTTGCCAAATTGTTTTTTCCTTCGTCCTTCAAAACACCACTTGGAATTTCATCGACGTCTTCGTCTAAGATTCCCGCTCGCAGGCTGTCTCCATTCACTTCATTGTCAAAATCTCTTCCTTTTGGGACCTCACATGTGTTACCGTTGATCGAATTTTCGTCTAACATATCAGAGTCTTCTCCCGTTTCCCTAAATTCTTCGAAAATTTCCGGTTTCAAATCAACCTGAGTTTGCTTGGATCGGCTTCCATGTACCCAGGGAGCCGAAGTTGAGCGACTCAGGGAAGCAAAATTCGTTGAGTCACTCACTGACGGGAATCTATTAAAATTTGACTCAATCACACCCGTTCTAGAAGGCTGTTCGCCCTCTTCTACTTCATCTTCTTCCTCTTCTTCATTTTCCCGTTCTTCCTGCCACGGGAATTTCTCTCTCGAAGAAGTATTCTTCATTTGCCATTTTTCTTGAATTTGCTCAAAGAAGCTAGGCCTAGGCTTCCTCTTCCTCTTCGTCACTTCAAAAGATAGTTTGGTTCGGCGGGGTCGCTCCAACTCAACTTGCTCAATGTCATTAGAGCAAAGAACTCTGAATCTGAGAACGGCGCCAGCGATTGACGACTGAACACGGGGCCGGCCAAGAAAATAACAATAAGATGGCGATGAAGGAAAACTACAAGACGAAGAAATGCCACTGAATGTAAACTGTGCGAGCGCCATGGCTACTCGGACGAAGCTTCATCGCTTAAACATAAGACGACAGAGAGAAAAATGATTGGAAATGGACATTGTTGAGAGAGCCCAGAGGAAGGGATGAACTCTTCTGACAAGGCCCACGACAGAGCTATAAAGATGAAAGAGAACCGACACGTAGTAATGAGAAAATAGGAAGAAATCATCACCACCTCCTCATGTCGTTCAATGAAAATTTTCATAATTGTGTTTTTTTAAGACTAATCTCAATTCTCATGTGTACTCTTCTGAGTTCTATTTCAACTGTGCAAGGTTTACTCACTATGTTACCCTCATAAGTCAGAATCATATTTTTTGGTCTCACTTAATCACGGATCTTTTGATAATTCGCATTATTTAATCTGTGTTACTTATGATAGTTTAAAAATAATCGAACATTCATTCGATTGGAAAGTGGGGTTTGATAAAAACAAAATCGACCGAGACCAAATTTTACCAAACTGATGCTTGTTAAGCATGGTCTACTACGATTTTGGTATATTGATTATCTTTAGGCCTACCTAAATCAAACTATATGTTAAAACATTAATGCTATGGTATTTTTTATTATATGAATTTTTTCTGTATTTTATTATTACTATTATTGTTAGGGTAAAGTACATATTAACCTTAAATTTAGAAGTGAAGAGTAAATGTGTTCTTAAACTTTATTTTACGCAAATAATCTTCCGAACTTAGGGTTGTTAACAATTAAGTCATTGTTCTATGTGGTATCATCAAAGAAATCACATTTTTTTTATGTGATTTTTGCAAAAAACAATTCCCTATAGAACGGTTTATGCCACATTGGTAATTTTGAAAATTAAGTTTTTTTAGCTTTGTTTCTCTTCAAAAATTGCTAAAATTATCAAAATTGTTCTATCGGGAGTTGTTGTTCTCTAGAAATTGTATGATAGAGAAGATCATATGACAAAAATGTGATTTTCTTAACGTACCCTTGACGACGAAAACTTATTTTGCCCAAAAAAAATTAAGGACCTAATTTTTTTTTCATTTTTAAATTTAAGACTTAATTTGCATTTTACCCTTATTATTATTACTGATTGAGTTGTAAGGATATTTAAATCTAAACTTGTTGAAATTGAATTTTAAAATACTATGAACTTATGAGTGTTCTGTTGGGATTAGAGGGTGTTGAGATTAGATGCTCCAATCCGACTTGTATCGAAACGATTGATCAAAGAAAACAGAAAATAGAAAACACACAGTTTATAGTGGTTCACTCTCAGTTTGAGAGCTATGTCCACTGGCCGCCAACAGATTTCACTATGATCAAATCAGAGTTACAGAAGTTGTTTCTTGTTTTGCCTCACCCTCGCTATTTCTCTCTGAACACTTAACACACAACCTCCAAAACCCTAATTACATCTTTATATACCTAAAGAAATAGGGTTATGAAAACAATGTGAAAATACCAAAATACCCTAATCAACAAATTAGACTCCATAACTCAACAATCTCCCATTTGGAGACTAATCACATCATCTCTCCATCTGCAGCGGCATCATGCACATATCTCATCCAAGAAATCCAACTGAAGTTGCGCACAACTTCAGCTTCTCACTAGTCACAGCTTTCGTCAACATGTCAGCTGGATTTCTACTCCCTGATATCTTCTCAAGTGTCAACACACCATCTTCTAAAATGGATCTGATAAAATGATAGCGTACCTGTATGTGCTCTGTCTTGCCATGATAAACTGGGTTCTTTGCCAAAAGGACGGCACTCTGGCTATCACAATGCAATTTACTCCCATCGTAGTTTTGGCCTAATTCTCGCAGAAAAGGCTGTAACCACATCATCTCCTTCGCGGCTTCTGTCACTGCAATGTACTCTGCTTCACAACTAGAAAGAGCAACTACATCTTGAAGTCTCGAGACCCAACTGATTGCGGTACCACCAAGAGTGTAAACATACCTAGTTCTGCTTTTACTGCTATCAATATCACCACCATTATCAGCATCAACATATCCATCTAAACTAGAATATGACTTCTGAAAACATAAACCAAACCCTGAGGTTCCTTTCAAGTATCGCAAGATCCACTTTACTGCTTCCCAATGCTGTTTTCCTGGATTACTCATATACCTGCTGACAACTCCCACTGCATGTGCAATATCTGGCCGTGTACAAACCATCGCATACATAAGACTACCAACGGCAGAGGCATATGGAACTCTGGCCATGTAGCTCCTCTCTTCCTCGGTCGACGGTGATTGATATTTAGATAGTTTGAAGTGACTAGCCAAAGGTGTGGTAACTGGTTTCACATTCTGCATATTGAACCTGCTAAGAACTTTATTCACATAGTCTTCTTGAGAAAGTTTGAGAACACCTCTATCCCTGAATATTCTCATCCCAAGAATTTGTTTTGCAGCACCCAAATCCTTCATAGCAAATTCTTTAGATAACTCCCTCTTTAGCCTATCAATCTCAGTCAAGCTTGCTCCAGCGATTAACATATCATCAACATAAAGGAGCAGTATAATGTAGGAAGTATCAAACCTTTTAATGTAGCAATAGTGATCGGCTTCACATCTCACGAAGTTCTTACTGTTCATGAAGCTGTCAAATCTCTTGTACCACTGTCTTGGAGCTTGTTTCAAACCGTACAAACTTTTAAGAAGTTTACACACAAACTACTCTTTCCCCTTTACCTCAAAACCTTGTGGTTGACGCATGTAGATTTCTTCATCTAAACTGCCGTGAAGGAAAGCAGTTTTCACGTCCATTGCTGCAAATGAAGATCTTCTTTCACAACCAAACTCAAAACAGTTCTGATCGTCGTCAGCTTCACCACTGGTGAGAAGATCTCAGTGTAGTCAATGCCTTCTTTCTGCTGAAAACCTTTGACAACTAATCTAGCTTTAAATCTCTTGCTTCCATCAGGTTCTTCTTTAATCCGGTAAACCCACTTGTTATGCAGTGCTTTCTTTCCCTTCGGCAACTTAGTCAATTTCCAGGTTTCATTTGACTTCAGTGAGTCCATTTCATCTTTCATGGCTGCCTCCCACTCAATCAAATCATCTGACTGTTTGACTTCCTCATAATATCCTGGTTCACCTCTGTCAGTAAGCAAAATATAATTTAGAGACGGGGACCATCTCTGAGTTGCTTTGCTAGTTCTGGATGATTGTCTTGGTTCTATAATCGGCGTTTGCAAATTTTCTTCTAGAGCTGTATTCTCATCAACTTCTTCTTCAATAATACTCTGATCTTCTTTTCTAGTCGGAGTATCTTCTCCTGAAAAATCTCTGAAGTTGACCACAGTAGACTCTTTCAATACTGAACTCCCACTATCTGAAGTGTTACCAACTGCATATTTGTAGAGAACCTTATTGTTGAAGATGACATTCCTACTGCGTATGATCTTCCGATTTTGATTATCCCAGAAACGATAACCAATCTCGGAGTTACCATAGCCAATGAAAAAACACTTCTGAGATTTCGGATCAAGTTTGCTTCTGTTTGAATCATCAATATGAATATAAGATAAACAGCCAAATACTTTCATGAACGAAAAATCTACCTTTTTTCGGCTCCAAGCTTCTTCTGGAAGTTTAAAATTCAAAGGTACGGAGGGTCCTCTATTGATCAAGAATGCTGCTGTTCTAACTGCTTCTGCCCAAAACGTTTTAGGTAATCCGGCATGCAATCTCATGCTCCTTGTACGCTCATTCAATGTTCTGTTCATCCTCTCAGCTACTCCATTTTCTTGAGGCGTTCGAGGAATAGTCTTCACCATCTTGATTCCATTTACAGCACAATATTCTTTAAAATTTGCATCTACATACTCACCTCCATTGTCAGATCTTAGACATTTCACCTTCAGGGTCGTTTCATTTTCGACCAGGGCCTTCCACTTTTTGAACACACTGAAAACATCAGATTTTTTCATAAAAAAATAGACTCATACCTTTCTTGTTGAATTATCTATGAAAGTCATATAATAGACTGATCCACCAATAGAAGAAACTTCTGCGGGTCCCCACACGTCGGTGTGCACTAATTCGAGTCTCTTCTTCTTTGGCTCTTTCCCAACCTTTAGGAAACTGACACGCTTCTGCTTGCCAAGAATACAGCTCTCACATAACTGATGCTCAACAAACTTTAACTCTGGAATCTGACCACCCTTGACAAGAATTTTCATTCCTTTCTCGCTCATATGGCCCAACCTGCAATGCCATAAATATGTGTTGCTTTAACTGTCAACACTTGCAATTGTATCTCTACATGTAGATGTCATGTATAGGGTTCCTGTTTTCTGACCTCGAGCAACGACCATTGCTCCCTTAGTTACCTTCCAAACATTGGTCCCGAAAGTGACGTGGTAACCCTCACTATCAAGCTGTCCCACTGATATCAAGTTTCGCATCAACCCCGGAACATGTCTCACTTTACTGATACTCCAAACTGACCCGTTTGTTGTCTTTAATTTTATGTCCCTGATGCCAACAATATCCAGTGGCTCACTGTCTGCAAGATAGACTTTCCCATGATTTCTAGCTACATAATTTTCAAGTAATTCTCTGTGTGCCGTGGTATGAAAAGATGCTCCCGAGTCCAAAACCCATGATTCTATTGGGCTATCGACTGAAAGAATCAACGCGTCTGTGTTTTCCTCAGTTGCTGAATTTGCTCCATCATTTTTATCAATACTGTTTTTCTTCGGTGCTTTGCAATCCCTTTTGATGTGACCCTGCTTGCCACAATTCCAGCACTCAAATTTTCTCCCAGATTTAGACTGACTCCTTCCATTTCTCGACTTTGATCTGCTTCTGCTTCTGCCCCGATTAGAATTTCTGTTACTATTTCGCCCTCTGTTTTCCACATTCACTGCTGAGCTCGTCGATGTTTCACCAGAATCAATTCTTCGAACTTCCTCGGCTAGAATTCGATCCCTCACATCAGTAAATACCAACTTTGAGCTTCCAATTGAATTACTGACTGCTGCTCTCATAGGCTCCCAACTATTCGGTAAAGATATCAGTAAAATTAGGGCACGTACCTCATCCCCAAAGTCGATCTCTACAGAATTCAACTGATTTACCACTGTATTAAATTCGTTCAGATGAGCTGCTACAGAAGTGCCTTCAGCCATTTTCAGATTGAACAATTTCTTCATCAGATGCACCTTATTATTTGCAGATGGTTTCTCGTACATATCAGATAACGCTTTCATTAATCCTGCGGTGCTCTTTTCCTTTGCAACGTTGTGAGCAACACTTTTGGTTAGCGTCAATCGGATGACTCCCAAAACCTATCTATCAAGAAGATTCCATTCAGCATCTTCCATTTTTTTCCTGTTTCTCACTCAACGGAATATGAAGCTTCTTTCCATACAAATAATCTTCAATCTGCATTATCCAGAAAGCATAATCAGTCCCATCAAATTTACTAATACCATATGTACTGTCTTCACCTGACATTTTATCAATTTCAAAAAATAATCCAATCAATATTCACCAAATATTTTTCCCAAAATATTTCTTCAACCTGCAGAAAAAAATCCATTTTTTTTTTATCGGTTAGCAGAAAAATCGAATCTGCTCAATGGAGATTCGTCGGGTGGACTGATCGGCGACGAACGGCGGAGCGGGAGGGACGATCTGCGTCGTTCCTCTATTCTGGATCGATCGACGGAGGCGGACACGACCACTTCTCGCTGCTTTGGTGGCCGCTGATCGACGACGCTGGCGAGCTTCGGACTGATCGACGCTTCGCCGCGATTCTTCGCTGGACCAAACGGTAGGCTTCGTCGTGGCAGTGGTGCGACGCGACTTGGTTTCTTCGCTGCGGAACTTCGCTGATGGACAGAGTCGATCGGCGAACTCTGTCTTCGGCGCTGTTGCTTCGGTTCGTCGATGGAGATGCAGCACTGGAGAAGAAGACAGCTTCAGGCAGATCTGGTTTTTTTTTCGGGAAGCTTCCTTCTCTCACACGGGCAGCGATCCTAGGGCAGCAATTTTTTTTTTTCTATTTCTTTTCCAAAAATCAAATCAAGAACTCGTTCCTCCTTCGATACTTTCGACAAATCAATCCCTGATTATCGAAACTGCTTCAACTTGAAGCTCTGATACTAGTTGTTGGGATTAGAGGGTGTTGAGATTAAATGCTCCAATCCGACTTGTATCGGAATGATTGATCAAAGAAAACAGAAAATAGAAAACACACAGTTTATAGTGGTTCACTCTCAGTTTGAGAGCTACGTCCACTGGCCACCAACAGATTTCACTATGATCAAATCAGAGTTACAGAAGTTGTTTCTTGTTTTGCCTCACCCTCGTTGTTTCTCTCTGAACACTCAACACACAACCTCCAAAACTCTAATTACATCTTTATATACATAAAGAAATAGGGTTATGAAAACAAGGTGAAAATACCAAAATACCCTAATCAACAAATTAGACTCCATAACTCAACATGTTCTTCCCAGTTATTCCTATTCTTCTAAGAAACCTTTACTGCCTCAAAACCATGTCTTGGTAGTCATGGATTTCAAAGGTTTCTAAAACCAAGTCCAAAATTCTAAAACTACTTGCTTCTCTCACACACATCAAAATTCATTAATAACTTTCATTTATTATGTAAATTATAATTATTGTTACCCAATTTCAAATTTAATTTTTTCATAATAAATTCGTCAATTCAAGCGACAAAGCAATGTTAGGTGATTGAGATCGTGAAAAATTGTCTTTGAGATGTTTTTGATTTTTTGTTAGGTATTTATATACTTCCTGACATCAATCGATGAGCTCACTAGATTGATTATGTGATTCATTCATCATATGCCCGTTCACACCATTGTTAACCTAATGCGTCGGTCGACGAGGTAACATTGTAATTCTTTTTCAAATCTCATGTGTTTGTGGCTCTTCTTATATTCGACAACCAAGAAAACACTAGCTCTCCACCCCTTTGCCAACTCGACAGACACTTCCACGTGGTAGACCGTTTGTCATTTTTGGCCGTTCTCCAAGTCTTTCATTGTTTTGTTTGGTCAGGTTTCTCAATTCTCTTACAATATTTCTTCGTTTATTTTGTAGATTTTACATGTCACTATAATTAACTAGTAATGATGAATTTATTGAATTTCGAGATACATGAACTAGACTATGGTATAAAATTCATGCATATAGAGCCATAATTAGTGAAAATTTGTAGAATAATGCACATCATGTAGAATATATTTCTCTTTTGAGATCCATGGTTTTGTGAAACACTAATATACGTGTCAAATAATCTTTTAACTATGTGGGTATCAGACAAAAGTCACCTCAATATGAACATTAATCATTAAAATATGTTAAAAAACAAATAAATAATAAAAAAGCTTGATAATCACGATCCTACCTAGGACAAGATACTGTTTGAGAATATATGTTTCACACACTATTTCACGTTTTTCTTTTACGCGGAAGTTAGGATCTTGTCTTGAAAAATTGGTATGTTTTTAATTAAAATTTAATATTTGTAATATAATAAGTCAAAAAATGATGGCAAACAACAGCTTTAGATGTCTCCTCTGTAGCCTGCAGGGTGCAATAAGAGCTTAGCACATCCTTTTTTATGAATTATTATATTTAAAAACTTGCCCATGCCTCAGATTGAGGCTGCAAAGCATCATTCTTTACACCCTTTTCGACTCTTTATTATGACATGAGATAAGTGCAAAGTGTAGTTCATGTTCATAAAAAGAAATAGTACAGATTAAGATTTAATAAAAGGAGGAAAGTTGATGGATCAACTTTGGCTGCAATTAGTGGGGAAACTCAGTTTGTCGTTTAGGAAAACCTAGCCTCCCTACATTCCTACCCACCCACACAGTGAATATCTTCTTATAGCATATCATTTTTTATGAGTGACTTTTGATGATAGTTTAATTTGATTACCAAAAATTATAATGGATTTAGAGTTATAAGCTATGAAATCTCGAATATGCTAATACAATATTATTTGTTTTTAGTCAGAGTGTACATAATTTTGTTTCTTATATCTGCACTAAAACTTGTTATATTAGGTTGATGAGACAATTTTACTTATAAATCTTCCTTGACTTTCATATTTTTTAAGTGATATGGTATTGTACATCATTCTTTGCATGACTCTCATAATCATAGAATATTTGGTCGTCCTTGTTTTTGCAAAGCAAACTACCAAAATCTTTCCCTTTTGTGACCTCACCAACCACATTTTTGATAGTTCAATATTGCCTACTTTATATTGAAACTCAGTGAGAAATATAACCAATGAGCACATTGAACCCCTAAGGTGAGAAGAATGTGGTAAGCTACCATGTGAAAGCAAGAATGACCTAACATCATGTAATTATGAGAGCCAAGTCCTATAAGGGGAGTCGCTCAATCTCACACTCTTGAACAAGATGAAGATGAATGATTTAGAAGCACAACTCTCTTCTCAACATAATATGATGCATTTTGAGGTGAAATTCAAGAATAAAATCCTATAGATTTTAGTCAAAATCAAACAATATTATACTAATGTGTTAGAGACTCACAAATGTTATTAAAGTCAAAACCAAACCGAAAATATGGTTGACAAGAATATCAGAGTCCTAAGCTGAGGAGATTGTGATGGTCTGCTTGATAAGGTGTGAGTTTGACTAATATCAAAGAGGTCATACAATCTTACATCGTTTGAGAAATGTGAAAGTAAATAATTCATAACAAAAGTTATTCTCATAATTAGTACTACACTTTTTTAGAATAAATCTAAAAACAAAATTGAACGAGTTTTTTTTATTAAAAGTGGATAATATTATATTAGTAAATTCGAGACTCTGAATAAGCTGTTATAAATCGACATCAGTTTCAGATGCGTCGAAGGAAAAGCTATCTTTTCCATAGTTAAAGTGTTTTTATAAGTAAAAGTTGTTTTTTTTTTTAGAAAACTAGTTCTACTAAAAAAATAAGATTGCAGTGCGAAAATAAATCCAAACAAAGATAGTGGTTTCTCACTCTTGATGGACACTGAATATGTTGACTTTTATTAGAAAAGCATGCATATAATTGCCTACATAAAACCCTAGCTACTACTACTTCACCATACCAAAACAACAATTCATAAAGCTGCTTAATAATTCCCCCAACATAATAACTACACATGATGGCTCAAGCATTGAAGATTCTCTGCCCAGGTGAGAGTATCATTTTCGGATCGAACCTCATTTTCCTCTCCTGAAAAGTTTCCCATTTTGAGCCAAAATGGTTCATCCACTCTCCCTTTGTTCTGTGATGAGGAAGATACTGCTTGAATTTAATTCCAGCATTTCTGCAGAAGTTTAATATCTCTCTGTTTTGATCATCGAACTTCTCCCAATCTCCAAACCCACCTGAGTTTAACAACCCTACCGTGTAGAATATTTCTTCTTCTTCTGGTATCACTGCAGACGTTCTTTCATCCCATCTGTAGTTCAATAACTCAAGCTTTCTTTCCGTTAATCTAGAGAGATAAATAAAGAGAGAGATAGAGAGAGAAAATATTACTTGTTACGGTTCATTGGGAAGATGAGAACAGGAACTCCTGTTGTGATGTTTCGTTTGAGAAGAATGTTTTTGAAAACAGCATCGTTGAAATCTGAAATTCGAGATCTTGGTACAAGGAGATTCATCCATGGGTGGGGAACCTCCCAAAGTCCTTGCGATTGAAGCTTCAGTTCCCCGCTATGAACCCTATTCAGAAAATCAGCGTACTCTACGTCCTTCTCGAACATGAACCCAGGAATGAAATTCAAACTTTCGTACAATGTTTCAAGTTCCTGTAAGACAAAGTAGAAATTTCTATTTTTAGTTACATTTCCAGTACATTATGCTACGAATTATGAGTTAAGTTTTGATTCATTCTAACCAAAAACAACGACATTAATGGGGAAAGAACAAAACACAAGAAAAGAATTCGAGAGTTTTGATTCATTCTGCATGTGTTTTACTGCCGCTAAAGACAGCAAAAAATGAACGAAGTTTTTGGAGTTTTCTACGGACGTGTCACTATGCATCAAAGTTAAAGATACTTTTTTCTTAAAAAACAAAATTGTGTGATGTTCATCGTAATTTTTGCATGATATGATAAGGTTACCTTGTCTACGACGGTTTTTGTTTGATTATCATAGTATTTGGCTAGTTCTAGACAGTAGATAATGCTATTTTGATTGACTAAAGAGATTATTCTGGGGTGATCAGACTGTGGGAAATAGGAGGATCGCCAGTTTTCCGGCGGACCATTGTGAATTAGGAGTAAGCCCTCCAAGTAATTCACTGCATTCTCTTGATTTCTTCCATTTGTTGAGATTATACGTTCTTGATCTTTGCAAAAGTCAGAAAAATCTCTGTACAGCAATCTCACCCACTTAACCTGCGTATAAAATCATAACATAGAACAACTGATCAGCCATTTTAGTCTTTTAACAATCATAATGGTAACAGAAAGCTTATTTTGAAGTACTCTTGGCAGCATATTCCAACTAGCTCAATCATTTTAGTCTCCTCTTAGGAACTGCAAACATACCCTCTTAGGAGCTGATTCAAGAGCAATCCTTGCTCTTGTTATAATACCAAATTGGCCTAACCCTCCAAGTACTGCATGGAAAAGCTCAGAATTTCTTTTGGCAGAGCACCTTAAAAAATCACCTTTTCCTGAGAGCCAAACAAAGTGCAAGTACTCTCGTAAATTGACTACTGCATGCATGCACTAGAAGTTAAAAGACAATTTAATGAGATCAATAAAAGTAGGAAGAGTTTTCATAGTTTTCTGTACCAGTAATTACATCCACTTGGCGGACGTTGCTAATCTGAGGACCATACCGGAAAGTCTGTCCACCAATCCCAGCGTTGGAGAGGGTTCCTCCGACGGTGATATACAGGTAATCAGTGAAAGAAACTGGTGCAAGTCCATATTTAAGAGTGGCATTCAACACATCAATCCAAAGCTGTTCACCGCCAACATCGGCATAAAAACCAGACGAAGGGTCACCTGAGACCGTAATCCCCGAGCCATTTCCGTGATTGTTCAATGAAACCATGTCAACTACGACACCATTTCGAGCCATGGCTTGACCTCGAACCGAATGGCCTCGGCCTCTTGCGGCCACAGTAAAAGGAGTTGGACTATTGTATGAGAGTTTTATCAAGCTTTTTATATCGTTAATGGAGGAAGGGAAAAGAACTGCAGCCGGAGTATGTTCAACTATGTTGCCGTAATCGGTTGAGGCTAACCGAAGAGCCTCGGGATCATCACGCAGCCTTTTTTCCATATCTAGAAAGTGGAGGTTGGGTGAGAGAAAGGTTGTGATTATCAACTTTAAGCGGGTAATGAAGAGCAAAACAATGAAGTAAGTTGGGATAAGGAAGCTTTCAGCAGCCATGGTAGTTTCCTGCAGAAAAACAAAAAAAGTGACGAGAACAGAGAAAAACTGAAGAAGAAGAAGAAGAAGGAGAAGATATCTCCAGCTCACTCTATCTAGATTTTGTAGGAAAGAGATGGATTTATATAGAGAAAACGAAGGTCTTTTTCTTTTTCTTTTTTCAAAGATTTGCAAAAAAGAAGTTGGATTCATTTTGCTTTTTCTATGGCCGATAACTCCACGCAATAAACGAATAAGAAAATTTTCAGGCAAATGGCTAACTTTGTGATGATGAAGATTCGAAGCAGACCAACATATTTTTTTAATCTCGTGGGCCAATTTGAGGACAATCGGCCGTCAGATATTAATCTACGTCGTCCCGTTTTCTGAGAGTGGATGAACAGTGGTCCATTCGCGATCAATCCACGCATTATTTCATTAATATATCGTTGAAAGAGTACCGTAAAATTAGGTGAATTCTTCACAAAAAGTTGGCAAAATAACAAAGGGCTCAACTAACGAGACAAAACCAAGTTAGCCTAGTGAACAGACGTATACCCGAGCTGATCCTTCTTCCAGAGTTGCAGAACAGGGCCACTCAATCAACCGTGTTCACTACAGTGAGAGATCATGGCCATCCTAACAGATTTAAACTAAAAAAATTCAGTCCCTTAAAATGATATCGGTAGTCTAAGCTTTTACTTCAAAATGCGCCGCACTAGTTTAGTAATTGCTATTACTTATGAATCATTTGTTTCAACTTTATCCAAGCAATATAGGATTTGAGAGTCTCATCCTCGGGTCTATGTCTTAATGGTTTTCCATGATCCTTGAGTCATTTTAACCTGAAACTGGATGGGTGGTCACATATATTTTGTGTAAGTAGATCATGCATGTTAAAAATATAGAGAGAAATGAAAAACTACAAGCAAACTTAAGTGATTTTCTTTCAGCTTTTACTAAAACACTGATTTAAAACTGAGATATAATGAGATTTGGAATTGAAATTGCTACATAACACAAAACTTGGCTCTTCAAATTATAATCTTTGACCTGAAGATTTCATTGGTAGAGGGAGCTATCTGATAAAGCGGACAAAGCTTTATCGATGGCGACTTACCAAGCTCTTCAACGAAGCCATCAACCCTAAATAATGGGAGTTAGGTTTTATTTTCTGTCAGATAAAGATGGATGGAAATGGAAAATGGAAAACTTCATTATTCATCTTTGGTCTCAATGTTTAGTCAGAGAGTGACGAAAGATAGCCATGTTACGTGACCGCCATTAATGCTAAGATGTTAGGTCTGTGACTGTAGCTTTCAAAGATCTATGAGGGGGAGAGAGAGAGATATTATAAAAAAGATGTTCTCCAAATATAATCAAAGATTTGTGTTGAAGATTCATATCAAAAGGAACTGCCAAATGCGGACACATAGTGGAAAATGTTCAGATAAGACATGTCACAACATGCAGCGAACCTATACAAACTCAGGAGCAATTTGCCCCGAGAACGAACATAATTACCCAGTCCTTAACTTTTGATATACCAAATAACAACAGAATAATTAAATAAAAATAAAAGTCATGACATTAAGCAATTGCGATATACTAAAGATATGATAGTGACACAAAAAATAAAGTGACAAATAATTGTGCTAAAATAAAAATAAATTGAAAGATTAACAAAGTTTAAGATCACAAAATAAACTCTCAAAAGGAAAATAAAAACTAGAAAAGTAGTTTGTCAAGCATACTCCTGCGGATAGCAACTAGCAATCTCTCTAACTAAATCTTGAAAAAGGAAAGAGTCGGCTAAATTTAACATGGATAAAATTTTATATTTAGCGTAGTGTAAATCAAATATATGAGCATGTCAATAAAAAAAACATTTTACCCAATCTGAGTATAAAACATACAACATGACAAGTTTTAAAATATTCAACTATAGTGTTGTACATAACAATAAATATTAACCCACTACTACATAAAAATTTCAACAAAAATAAAGATACTTATAGATTTCGAACACACCATGTCATTTGTAATAATAGTAATAACAGCGATTGCAAAAGCCACGAACGACATTGATCATGTTTAGAGCTTTGCGCCCAATGACACTACACATGATATGAAAATCGTCCTCTAGTTAACAAAAAACAAACACTTTATGTATGGTCAAATGTGCATAATGAAAACATGACCTCCACATGGGTCAATCAAACTTGGTTCGCACAACCAAAATGATTAATAAAAATAATATGCATCCTCAAATAGAAACATGTCCACTGAATATATATATATAATATAAAAAAATGACAATCCGTAAAATAAACATATTATTTTGTATGAGAACACGTCTCAAAATAATATTTAGAAAATGATCTAATGTTGGACATAAAAATAAACTTCTACCTCAGTCGAGCCTACCAGAGTCTATCCCAAATATCCAAAACTTCAAAGAAGTTCAAATCTCACGTCAAGCCTTGGAACCTATCATTGCATATATTCATTAGTACGCTATTCGAAATCCTTAAAAGTCTATTGGAACTCAAAACCGGGATAGGAACCAACTCGAGAACCTTATAGAAGTAATCTAAAAAAATCCAACTTTCAAAACACTTTTTGGTCGACCCCGGGAATGTTTGGATGACAGAACTGGTCGACCACCCAGAGTGAATAGTCGATTGATTTCTGGTTTGGTCTACCCCTCCAAGAAGCGATCGACCAGTCCTCGACCATTGATGATTCTGTCACCTTTTTGGTCGACCGTGTGTTTGTAGAAGGTAGTTTATGTGGAAACGCACGTGTTCGCAAGAGGAGTGTCTTTGCAATGGACATGTGTTTGTGAAAATGTTCAGAGTTCAAGGAAGCGTACGCTTCTGCAGGATGCTCGTGTTCGTAAGAGGAGTGTCTCTCCGGTGAACTCATGTCCATGAAAATGTTCAGGTCCATGGAAGCAAGGGCTTCCATAGAAATGTTTGTGTCTGTAATGTAGGCTTCCACAGAATACTCGTGTCTGCATGAGGAGTGTCTCCATAGGGAACACGTGTATGTGGAATAGATATGGTCTGCGGAAACGTTGGTGTCCATGGAAGCTAGCTCATTTTGTTGAAGGAAAGCTTTTGCGGAGGACATGTGTGTTCTCGAAAGCAAAGACATTTGCAGAAATGTGTGTTCATGAGAGCAAAGCTCTTGTGGTTGAAACGTATCCATAGAATCATAAGCTTCTATGGCAACTTAAGTGATGCACTCATCACCCACATGTGACAGCGAGAGTTGAGTGTCCGTAAGACTTACATGTCGCCAGAGCGTAGTGCACCAAACTTTCTGCGAAAGCGCAAGCTTCTACAATGGAAACGTAAGTTTCTCTAGATGGGCAGAACTTTTGCACAACGTGAGATTTTTGCGAAATTTGTTTCTGTGTTTCTGTGTCCTAGCTGCAACTCGAACCTCTAAGTTGAGTCCTTGCAACCACAGTACAACGCACCTGACGATATTTGCCACCACAGTGTTGATTTTTTAGTTTGAGTTTTCTAGCCCGGTATGAGATGCATACCTTTTCATTTTCCTTTAGTTAGTTTGTGAATTATTTGGGTTGAATCTGTATATTTTTGGATGACTTTGTAGTTTATGAACTGGCGCTTAAAGTTGCTGCTTCTTCTCAGAAAAGGAGAGATTGCCGCCAAGGTAGAGATTTTATACTTACTTTCATTGCATTGCACTATTTTCCAAAACTGTATTTTTGTGGGTTGTCATATATGAAAACCGACGAGGATTGTTTAATAACATGTTCGATTTTATGTTATATATACTTGGATTTCACATGTTTACATTTCGACGTGCATAATATATTCTCTGTTGGTGAGTATTGATTTGGGGGATTAATCCTCTTGATGCTTTGGACGGTCTCGGTGTCAAAATATCACAAGGCTACCCCGATGTATCTTCTATTGCGTGAAGATGGTTGTTTGCACGTTACAAAATGGGTAATAGGGCGGTGATGATGCACTCCTTGGATTTTGAATACCTAAACCTGATCAGAATGATTTTTTATTATAGACGGGTTGTGTCGTAGCGAAGCCTTCCTCGTTCACAACCTAGGTGACGCTGTTGGGTCTTCAGGCCACCTTCATTTCTTCCTCTTGGCTCATGAGGTATTGCCCAAGAAACGGTCACCGTCTTTCTATAAGTAGAGTAAGAAGAGTTCTTCTTGTGTGGCCTTCTATTTTTCATTGGTGACTATTTTTAGTATAAAAACATGACGATGATATTTGGTATTAATGAATGCATATTTCTCTATATCATAGTTTTGATAAGAAACGGTAAAACACATTTTACGTTGCATTACATTTAGTATAAGTTTTTTATTGAATTAGTCACTCACCCCAACGACCCCTCCCTTCTAAGTAAAGACAAGAGCAGTTAGGACTATTGGAGTTCGTGCCGAGGAGCTTCATTTGATTTTGTTTCTTTGTGTTGAAATGTAATTCTTGGTAAGGAGGATGGTTAGAATTATTGTATAACATTTTGGATTATACTGGATGTTTGACATTTGGCTACACAGTGTTTGACTTAACTTATATATTTGTACTTGCATCGTTATTCTTGTGATCACTATGTGGACCTAGACCCATCTTGTGTTGGTTATAGCTTTGGTTAATGTTCAAGTCTTCCGCTACGAACATATCCTTGGGCTGGGCGATCAGATCCTCTCTGAAGATCGAGTCGTTCAACTAAACATTTTTGTTAGTCTCATCTTCAAGTTGCGACAGAAGGTTTGCCAAAACTTCTTAACGATGCAACAGACTGATAAATAGCAAATGGAAGAAAATTTGGTAACTATCAATTAATTTTGTAATTGCTCATTAATTAGTTGAATTAATTATTTAAATAAAAAATATCTTACCTTCTTTATTTTTGCCAGATTTTACAAAATACAAATAGGTTTGAGATGTGTCATTGTAAGAATTTATTCAAATTTTAATGAAATTCATGAAAATAAGCAAATTTAAGAATCTTTAGATGTTTATGGACTAAGAATTTCTTTGGATGTTTGATTTACTTAAATCAATGAAATTAAATGCAATGACAAAGGGAAAATAACAACCAAAAGTAAAACAAAAACACAGATTTACCTGGTTGAAAAATCAATAATCCAGTTTTATCACATACAATTTACTTATTTAATTATCTAACAAATTATATTATTTAATAGCATAAAATTACATTATACTTGAGAGAGAGAAAAAAAACAAACATGTGTAAGAGAAAGTGGGTAGTTAAATGTCATTATTTAAAAAATTGGGTAATTGTCAATATCAACTTTGAAGTTTGGGATTTTTTTAACTAATACCTTGATTTTTTATTTTTATTATTTAACATCTCAAAGTTTGAGGCATTAGCAACAAACACTCATCGTTAGGAGGGGTTCGTTAAATGACAGATACATTAAGGCCTTTGCAGACACCATGCTTCTGTAGTTACGTGTCATTTTGAAATTAAATATCTGCATACACTTTCCCATCCACAAATACCAACACTTCTGCGGATACCAAAACTTCTGCGACCATGGGTCTTTTTAAATATCTGCACACACACACACACTCATCTGCGGATACCAACACTTTTGCCACTTAAATATCTCTGCTGATGGATATCTGCCTCACACATATCATCCGTCAATTACCATATGCCATGTTCACACATCTTTCAACATACACACCTCATTCGGCGGATACATCAAAGCTTTTGCGGACATCAATGCTTTTGCGGCCATGTATCCTTTTGGAATTAAATATCCACACACATGCACCAATCCATGGATACTAACACTTCCACGACCACGTGTCTTTTTAAATATTTGTACACATGCACCAATCCATGGATACCAACACTTTTACTACTTAAAATATCTGCTTTCAATGTGGATTTTCTATTGTGTTGTATGGTGATATCCACAAAAGTGTTGGTATCCACGGATAGGTCGTGTGTGTAGATATTTAATTTCAGAAGGACATGTGGTCGTGGAAGTGTTGCTGTTCGTGGAAGCATTGGTATATCCGCCAAATGATGGGTGTCTGTTGAAAGATATGTAAACGTGACAAATGGTAATTGGCAGACGATATGAGTGGGGTGGATATCAACAATAGAAGCAGATTTTTAAGTAGCAGAAGTGTTGGTATCCGTGGATGGGTGCATGTGTGCGGATATTTAAAAAGACATGTGGTCGCTGAAGTGTTGGTACCTACAGATTGTTGTGTGTGTGTGGATATCTAATTTCAGAAAGACACGTGGTCGCAGAAGTGTTGGTATTCGCGGAATCATTGGTGTATCTGCCATTTAATGGACCCTTTAACGGTGAGAGTGTTTATTGCTAACGCCTCAAACTTTGAGATATTAAATAACAAAAATAAAAGTTTAAAGTATTAATTAAAAAAACTCTCATACTTGAGAGTTAATATTGATAATTACCCTTAAAAATTTATAAAATTAAAAGGGAAAATGAATTTATTTTGTAACATCCCTCGAAATTATTAGAAAAATAAATTTTAAAAGTTACATTTTCTACCTTCTTAAAATTGTTGTAACTTTCAAAAAACATCTTTTTTTGTTACCAAACACTTAGTGATGATTGAAAATTTAAAATAAGCACTTTTATTTTTCTAAAAACGGCAAAATCTAGCCAAATAAAATTCAAGCAAATTTGGTAAGTTGGCAAATCAATTTTTCTTTCTATTTTCTCTTAAATGATATAGTCATTGCAATTTGATATTTATGAAAAAATTAATTGAAATATTATTTTCTTCCTCCTCCATAACGAGCTGCTTAATTAGGGAGTTATTCTTTTCAAATGCTAAAAACCTATTCTATTGACATTTTGGGAGAGACTAGAGAGTAACGTGAGACACCAAGAGATTAGGGAGAACTTGAGGCGGAGTTCTTTGATTCTTGACAAGGATTTGTGTTCTATGAGACACAAACAACTTCGAATATTTAGAGGTAAGTTGATGGTTGGAAGTTCACACAAATTTCGTATAATTTATGAAGAAAATTTGAAAATTTAATTCTTTTGGATTCGATCTAGAGTAAAATTGTCTTAAACGAACTATGGATCGGAAATCTTGAGACGATTTGAAGGTTAGTTAGATTTTTATATGAATTTCATTTTTTTTATGTTAAAAATTCAGAACTCTGCCTCATTTTATTTGTTGGATCATTGGATTTTGTTTTGGAACGTCGTTGGTCATCGGATCGATCTACCCAACCTAAATCAAAGAGGATCGGTCTGACCCAGACCAATCTGAGCCAGCCTTGATCTAAATAGGAGCAGATCAAACTGAACTGGATCAAAATTGAGCTGACCTAGACCAAACTTAGCCAACTTGGATCAAATTGAAACAACTCAGTTAGACGAGATCAAGTTGAGTAGGACAAACCTGTAGGATCGATATATGCCTATAGAAGAAGGGGGGGGGGGGGGGGAATATAGCATTTCTAATATTTTCGTACAATATTTAATATCTGACAACTCTAAGTGATTTAATACATATAATTAAAATAAACAACAACAAATATATGCAATAAAGTAAAGAGAGGGTTAGAGAGAGTGCACAATATTTGTTTATACGGTTCGACAAACTCGCCTATGTCCGTGCTCCAAATTCCACTTGGAGTTCCACTAAATACTTGACTTACGTGTCTCAATTAAACCGTTTACAAATACTAATTCTAAGGACGTCACCCTTTTGCTATTGCGGGGCGTCGCCCTAAATTTGAGTATTGCAGGGCGTCACCCAAATTTGACGATTATGGGAAGTCACCATTTGATTGAAATTATGGGCGTTCAATCGAGCATATGACTATTTCGGAGCGTCACCCAAGTGTGATGAATTCTTAGGGAATCACCGTTTGCAATTTAATACAATAAAGAATCAGAAATTTAAAGTTCTAAAAAACTAATCCGAATTCTTCCAATAATAACTTGCAAGTTTATGGGTGGGGAGAATTGGATTTACAATGCTCACAGTGATTTAGAATCGAGTAGTAAATTCAGTAGGGCTTCGCCTCAATTTTCTGTTTGCTGTAAAGGGCTTAGAGTGATCCTTTATTTATAGACTGTGAATTTTCGGACGTCCAAAATCTTTTTTGGTTGCCCGCATGTGATCGTTGGAAAATACTCGTTGAAATTCGCCTGTTGGAAATATAGCCATTATGCGCAATCTAGACTTTTTGGACGTAGATCCTCATCCGCTAGTCATCTGAAACTTCACTGTTCAGCTATTTCAGACGCAGATCCTCATTTGCTAGTCATCCGCTAGTCATTCGAAATTTCAATGTTCAGCTGTTTTGGACGTGGATCCTCATCCGCTAGTCATCTGCTAGTAGTCCGAAAACGCCCTGAAAAATGACAAATTCAAAACTTTACCATCTGGTCTCATCCGCGTTCGTCTGAATAATGTCCAAAAATATTTTGGACGCATTTCCTCATCCTCAGCTCGTTCAAATACTCAAAGGGCACAACTCTGGAAGATTTCGGATGACGATATTCATCTGCATGTCATCCGCGTGTCATCCGCATTTACAGAGCATAGAATTAGCCTAATTTCTTCATCCACATCTCATCTACCATTCACTCCAAATTAACCCCTGAACTATACTAAATCCCTAAAAGATATGCAACACTATATTGACTCAAGTAAACTTGTTAGCACATTAGTAATACCCAATTTGAGGGTATTTCTAACAAACACATATATAAATATAATTATAAATCAATACGAATAATATCCGGTAAATACAAAATACAACTTATTAATTTATTAAATTAACCAACATTTTAGTCATCATCAAAATACACCTTAGCCTAACAAAAAGACTAACACGTTCCAGATCTAATCTATTCGGACTGGACCAACTTAGACCAGACTGCGTAGGATCAAACCAAGGATTAGAGTATTGTTTATAAGTTTCTTAAAGTCTTATATTTATTGATGATTGGTTTATGATAGGTTTTGAGGCTTGAAATTTCTTTGAACCTTCCAGACTTAGACTTTGATGGTTTAGCGATATTCATCGATTGAGGTAGATATTTTTTTTATTATATTCAGTTATGCATAGAATTGTCTTATAAAACTATTTTTAGAAATATCTCATACGTATTTATGATATGTCATG
This sequence comes from Begonia loranthoides, assembly GCA_022433065.1. Taxonomy (NCBI): domain Eukaryota; kingdom Viridiplantae; phylum Streptophyta; class Magnoliopsida; order Cucurbitales; family Begoniaceae; genus Begonia; species Begonia loranthoides. The sequence goes on along the minus strand of CM039481.1, from coordinate 8,228,364 downwards.
CATTTTTGACATGTTGGTTTTTAGTATAGTTATAGATATTTTGCACGATCATGTTTACTTTGAGCATGCATCATTATTTTCCTCATAATGATCATACGGTCGTATATACAAAGTTTGATCGACTTGAATGAGAGTCTTTTTTTCACCTTCTATAGTTTAGAATGTGTTTGTTTTTTCTTAAATAACATAATGAAACAGCTGACTGTGTCATATCACTGCGTGTGAATTCGTGAACCTAATCATAGTTTTGTTTCATTTTTCAATAATCGAGTATGACCTCCCATTATATGTTTTATGACATAGCGTGTTCGGGGTTCATGAGTGACTCATTTTTCACCGGCATTTATATAATACAGTATTGACCTATTTTAATATTCACAGTATAGTGGATTTTTTCATATTTGCCTTACTAACAGTTCACAAAACCTTTTTTAAGACATATTTTTACTCTAGTTTTGATATGTGAATTTCCATAATCTATGATCCCTTATATTTTATAAACATTGGATATAACACTTAGATTTCTATTGAATTAATCAATGCACTCCAAATGAACACCCCCCTTTTAGGTCATGATCAGGGAGGTTTTACAGTAGCCAACTGGGGATTGAGCTCTACTCATTTATTAGTTTTATCTTATTTTAGTCTCAAGTGCCTTTGTTGGTGAAATTTAGTATTATCTTATTTTAGTTTAATCTTGTTGGAGTTAGTATTGCATATCATAGTATAGTTTTATTATTGCACACTCTTCTATATTTTGGACTTCTATTTATTAAACTATCTGATGTCATTATTGCATTTATTTGTTTTAGTCCAACGTTTTTTAGCCCTGACTCCTTATCTTATATTGACTTTTAAGACTTCTGCTATTTAATCTTTTCATTGAGGATCAGACTATTCGACCCTTTCCCAGGTCGAATCATTTCCTATTCTATCGTGGACCTCTTTTAGGTCGTGACAAAAACTGTCATGACTCGATCGTCGATCCCCTCGGGAACCGTCACGAATTGAATTTTTCCCATATAGAACGATCACACGACTCACACCTCGTATAGAAGCTCACCAATCACATACATTGCACTCGCGCAATTGGGCCACATAATAATAAAATTCAACCCTAACAAGAAAGTTGTACATTATTATTTATTTACAAAACTGTATCCAAATTTATTTTACAAACATGAGTTGAACTAAAATTAAATTCATCAAAATAAAAACCTAAACCATACTATTGAGACTATATTGTGCTAATCATTTGACCAACTAATATTTACCTTTTTGTCCTTAGCTGGTACCACCTGTTCCTTAAAAACATCATAAAATAAAATCGTGAGCTTTTTGAACTCAGTAAGAATCATAATCTAAGAAACTAATAAACCATACAAATATTACAACTAGCCATATACTAAACCCAATATGATTAGTCCTCACATCCATAACTTCTAATGTTCAACTTTTGATTAACTCTCATGATCACTCATCCCAGAATATATGTTTTATCTAGATCTTTAGATATTCTAATTAATATCTCAACTATGTGATACACTTGTTCATATAAGAAGTGTTTAATGCATATATATAAATATTTAGGTCTATGATTTAGATAACCATAGTCTATCTTTCCCAATATTCTTATGTGCAATTATTTTTCATGCACATTCTAATCCTCATATGTATTTAATTATTAAATACTTCCATCACAACCCTCATGTGCTTTCCAATGTGATTTCGCACACTATGAATCACTTATTCTATTATAGTCTATCTATTACCATCACTATTTAAACATTTCTAATTAATGTTTAATTCCCAAACTATCTTTCATGTACTTCTATGGTTATTCTGTCATCAATGTTAGACATCTCTAACATGTGTCTAATCTCTAGACCTTTACAAGATATGTCTATTATAAACTATACATTAACCACATAATCTTCTACATGAAGGAATTTCTTATTTCTAGAAATTTATAATTATCTAGACATTTCTATTTAATGTCTATCGCAAATGATCTAGACATTTACAATTAATGTCTATCACCTATGATCCCTCTATGTGAAGGGATTCCTCAACATGATATATAGATCAATGCCTAGACTTATGATATAATAGATCATAGTCTAGATACCATGACAATCCATCTATCTATGTCATCTTATGTGGCATCCCGCCCTGTGAAGGCCAGGAAAGGCCCAATTGTGGGTCCGGCCCATATCAGGGGGGCACAATCCCACATCGCTTGGAAGAATAGAAAATGCATGGTATAAAAGCATGGAGCCTCTTCCTACCTAGTACAATGCGTTTTGGGCTAACCCCAAGAACAAACCCGTGCGGGCTTCGGCCCAAAGCGGACAATATTGTACTGGGAGCACCGGGGGACGTTACAAATGGTATCAGAGCTAAATCTCAACCGGAAGTGTGGCCGACGAGGACGTCGGGTCCCCAAGGGGAGGGGGGGAGATTGTGGCATCCCGCCCTGTGAAGGCCAGGAAAGCCCCAATTGTGGGTCCGGCCCATATCAAGGGGGCACAATCCCACATCGCTTGGGAGAATAGAAAATGCATGGTATAAAAGCATGGAGCCCCTTCCTACCTAGTACAACGCGTTTTGGGCTAACCCCAAGAACAAACCCGTGCGGGCTTCGGCCCAAAGCGGACAATATTGTACTGGGAGCACCGGGGGACGTTACATCTTATGACCCACAGTTATGCAATAAATATGAAATACATATCATAACTCTCATTTCATAATGATGCATTGATATTGTGAATTAGTGCAATGCTCCATTTATTATTAAAGGGTCATATTATATAACAAGTACTGTTTTATTAATATATACGTGAATGTCAACATATATACAAATTTCAACATTTATGTGACTATCAACATGAATGATCCTACATCATCGTATGTAAAGTCGCACGCGACCATGAAACCCTACCATACTGGCCACTGTCTCCAATAGGTGTGTCCATGAATATAAGAAACTTTCATTGGGCTAGAAACTTTCAACCCACTTACCCACAATCACTTTCCTTCTATTTCTCACTTTACATATGTCACACAATACATAGTCTAGTGAGGTATATTAGGTTCCTCTGTGATCAATAATACCACCCAAATAATATTTTCATACGTATAAATATTTTTATGATGCATGATTTGATATTCTCACTATGCATACATTGAATGCATATAAGACATATTAAAAATGCATGTTATATGAATCATGCAAATCTTTTTATTAAACATACAATAATGATGCATGAAATGGTCTCGAATATCTATCTAGATATGTTCTATCTATAATTCAATCATCTCCCAAAATGGTTTATGCAACAAGTAAACATTTAGGTTAAAACCTAAAGGAATTGTTCTAAATTCACTAGTTCCAGTCGTCTGCTCCAAATAGATAATTTAATCAATTTAAACTCATCCATAACCATTATAAGGGCCCAACCACCAAATGGATATTTTAATCTTTTAAACTAATCCAAAGACAATATTAAATACAATTGTTCAAGTTTTTCCATTAAATGCATACATTAATACCAAAACTCATTTATAACCATAAATATAGCCTAAATCACCAAGATAGATATTTTTATCCTATCTTAACACAAAACCAAGTATTATATTCCATTAATGCTCCAATTCAATGAATTTCATTATATTCTTCAATCATTCATACTTTCTTTCCTACAACTCTTTTTGATCAAGTCAAACAAGAACATTATCATCAACCATTATAGATTAAAATTATCACAACTCATTCAATTCCAATCATGTTTCCCACAGCACTACATGAGTTTCAATTTCTTTTTCACTCAATTCATGCTTATACAATTGTCTTTCTTCATTAATTCATTTTCAAACGAATTCAACAACTTTATCTTTTTCCTTTCAAGTTCTTTATATTGAAACTAACCATAGCCAATTTATATCAAATATATATACCCACTTGTAACCACATATAATTAATTTCTTTCACTTAAACTGTGCAATACAAGCATAATTTATACAAATCACTTACGTTAAGGTGTTGGTTTTTAGGTTCCCCGCACAGCGGAATTACCGAGGTTCATAACAACGGTAACGTGCGTAACCTATGTATCATGAAGTTTTTTTTAACATGAACATAAAATGGATCTTTGTTACAATATATTAATAATAATATGCATTTAAAAATATTTATTTAGATCTAATCTAAATGATTAAGAAATTGTACCTTTGTAGCTTACTTCACACGGGTACAAAATCAACCTTTGATCTTCTCCATCAATCCTCCTCACCTCGAATAGCACGTGTGGGCGAGATGAACGTAGCAAGATCACACTCAATTTATGATAGATCGTATTCTCAACACATGAGACGATTTACTTGGATTTAGAGAATGCTTCTCTAAAGCCAACACGGAAGACACAAATTTTTCTCTCAAAATGGATTCTTTAATCTCAAAGATTTCAACTGTTTAACCTAATGAGGTTGGACCTCTATTTATAGTGGAATAGCTCTATAAGGACCATTATGACATTTAGAGAAAAACACTACAAATTCCTCATTTAAGTTACAATTGATTTCATACATTTTATAACAAAAATGTTATGGAAATCAAATAGTCTTGTCATCATAGCTCAACAATTAGCACTATGACATTAACTCAAATTTGACAAAATTTATTTTAAAAACTATTTTCAAAAGTTACTTTATATTTGTTAATTAATTAATAATCAATAATTCAATTATTTCATTTAATGAAATATAACAAACATATTAACTATGACAACTTTTGTCATTTTGTCTTAATTAATTGAATAATCAATAATTCAATTATTTCATCTATTGAAAAATAATAAACTTATTATTGAGTGTATTAAATAATTAATTATTTAATTTTTTTTGTTCATTTTTTCTATTATTCGAATAATGATAGAAGGCAACTAAGAGATCGATAGACTTATAGTTTTAAGCTCCAAAAATATTTCGTTAATTAATATAAACTCTTTATATTAATTAACATAATTATTAACTCTGAAGTAATTCCACTAAATACTTAGAGTTGAACTCTCAAAACTATAGAATATATTTACTCAAAGTAATATCCATTGATATAGTCATTACATATGTATTAATTCTCCATTTATATTTGCAATAGAGCTAGGTTTATAATCCGTTTACCTTTCATATTGCGTCTTTATCCTTGACTACCATTAGTTCTTGATTGAATAATTAATTTATAATGATTATGAATTGCGCACTAATTATTTGATCCTTGAACTAACAAATAAGAGAATCTATAGCAATGGATTTCATTGTATCGATATTAACTTTCTCAGCTATTCATTTTAATTCACTCCCAATATACAAGGTATACGAATCGTAACTCGTACAAAACTTTACCGAGTAAATCAAAGAATAAATTAAAATAAATAGGAGTTTGTTAAATACAACGAATTAAGATAATGCATATATGACCATCATTATGATAAAATTATTTGTTCTATATTTAACAGAAATTATTAGAACAATATAATTTTATGTGGTCAAGTCTTATATAATCATATTATATAAAACATATTTATCTTATGTCACTACATATATAGTCAGGATATGATTGATTATACATTCTTAATGAGATAAAATATGTTTATGACTATGAACTATTTGAAGATTCCATACTTCAAATATAAGTCATGGACATATTTTGGTTATTACTTTTTATATTTTATCTCATATATATATACAATATATATGTTAATATAAAGTTAGTATAAATAACCAAGGAATTTTCTATGAATTTTATAAAACATAATATAAAATATTAACATAATATCAATCGATATAAATTTATTTATATATTACAAAATTGTTCTATTACATTTGTTTGTTGGACATATTATTCCTAACATAAGGTTCTTACCTCTTGAAGACCACTTAATCTTGACTTCCTCCTCTTGATTTTAGGCTCAAAAGGATCATCTTGGAGAGAGAGAAACACTTTTCCTTGAAGAATTGAGGGTCAATTCTTCCTCTTCTTTCTTCTTCTTTCTAATTCTTCCTTTTCTCCTTTTCTCCTCTCTCTTTTTCCTCTCTGTCCTTCTCTGGTTCAGCACGAAATGGCTGAGTCTTAGCCATTTCCTTCACTTTCTAGAGAGCTCTAGGGGAAAATTATCCTTTTTTCCAATTTGTCCTTCAAAAAGTACAATTTTACCCTTCCATCTATGGAAGTTTACAAAATAATCATGGTTAATTATCTTCAACCACTCTTAACTTAAACTAATCACTTTGAATTAGGTCTAATATAATCCTCATAATTAATTATGATTAATTAACCTTAATCATTCACTAATTATACCTTCATCACACACTTAGTCACTAATCCACTAGTGACACATGTCAATACCTCATTGGTTGTCCAATTGTATTATATGGCTACATACTTCAATGTATTAGGAACATTTCTTCTTTTATACACATATCTAAATTCCCACTCTAAAGTCCTATTTAAAGATATATCCCAAAATAATGCAGTTTTTTATTTATCCAACTTCAAACTTGCATAGCTTTATTGCATACATCTAAATCTCTTTAATCCAAAACCATATACTTGATTTATGTGTCTACTTTATGACCTATAAATGGTTTGAATTAATAATCACAATAGCTTGTTTAATTAGCTACAAACAATACCTATGCTCATATATAGTATATTTATCATTTTCGTGCAAAAACTAATATCTTAATGAACATACATCCAATTGACTCAATCTCATCACCTGCCATAATCCAAAGTATCTACTATTATACCTATTTTTAGTTTTGAAAAACACTCTCAATTAATTGGTTAATTTCTTGTTAAAAGTTATCTCATGACTTATTATCACTTAATAATAGTAAATATGATTATTAGGGTTAATATTTAATCCAAATTATCATAAAAACCATACCAAACAGAGGCTTAACCTCATCATCCAACCAAACCTCAAGCGAATTTTTATTATTTTATCATAGGTCCAAACCTGGTATAACTTAACTTTAGACTAGACTTAGACCTATTGTTAAATGGAGGGCAAATTTGTGAGCCTTATTCAACAGGTCAGCCCAAGACCGGTCCAAAGATTGACTCGTAGGTTGATTCCTAGGTCGATCATTGTCACACCACAACTCGTTTTGTTGTGCCACAGCCTGAGATGTGGGGGTTGGGGCTCGATATGTTAGAGCCGCGACTAGGAAATCTTGATCCAGAACCCAATTTTGGAATTTTGAAAAAAGAAAATACCAAAGGTCGTCCCAAGCATGTGCAAAAGTTCAAGCCAAGGCTCATCAGGCCTTGACCGGACTTGAGTGTTATTTCCTTGGACGAAGCCAGGGGGCTGACATCACAAAACAAGCTATGAGGACTGGAACAATATTAAACAAGTAACTCATACATTGAAATGATTTATCTATGTAGTGATTTGGTAGGTCACAATTTAGTTGTATTCTATTGAAATCATGGGGTTTCTTTTTTCAAACTTCAAGATACGTAAAATTTTCAGAGAGACTTCTTGAATCAATAGAACATTTGAACTGGTGTTCGTAAAAAAAACCTAGAAATAAAAAAGAACACCAAGATTAAAGATACTGAGAATGTTGGCTTAGAGTATCTGGTTCACTTTGTGTTTTTATAAATGGTTTTTTTCTTTCCAATTAGTAGCAAATCTAAGGCATATATATTTTTAATTATTTTAATAAACCAACGTGATTAAAAGTTCTGTCACAGCATCCTTGAAGCATACGAAACGAAAAAGAGTAGGAAAAATTTGGACAAAATGATGGAAAAGAAAGACACCCGTGCGGGGAAGCTGTTAATAAAGACAGTTAGATGCTAATGGGGATCTAAATTCTAAAGCCATAAAGGAAAGCCATGAGATTGCTTCGATTTCTGAAACATCAAGTGGTCCAAATCAACAGCAACCACAAAACACAAACACAACCCACCGCCAATCTATCCTCTCTCTTGCCAAACTCACCTCTCTCTCTCTCTCCCTCTCTGCCTCCCTCCCTCCCTTCTAGACTCAATCATTTCCATTTTGTCTTCATCACAATCACTCGTGTATTTACTTTCTGTAAAAGGGAGGTTTTAAAGCTTAAAGTTACTCTAAACATCACAGCTCACCGTTTCTTATTTCCATGCAACCCATGATCTGTGTGAGGAAAAAGAATCTCATTCAAATCATGAATCTTTGTACAGAACAGTGTAGATCCCGATGGATTTGTTTCAGTACTTGAGTAAATTAAAGGGTTGTGCGTGCGTGTGAGGTGTAATGATTAGCAAAGGCTATCTCTTTTGCTGAGCAACTTGATAAACTTTTGCCGGGCATTGTCTTCACTTTGGGGGTGCTCAGACAACTATTTGGATCCACCTCGTTGAAATCAAATTCGATTCCATACTTTAAAATGTTAATGTTGTTACTTCAGGATCTAGTTTTTGTTAAGGTTTCCAATTTTAATCTCGGGAGAAAGATTAAGAGTCGCTTAAAATTTTCCATTTTTGTGAATATATATATTTTGAGTAAATTTTTATGTTTATCAAGATCAATTTGCCTTGTGATTGACTCTAAATTCTGTCATTAATGATTTTGTAAAATAAATTTTTTATCAAGTCATCAACGTTGATAAAAAGTGAGAGTACCCTAAACTAACTTTTTGAACAAAATGACTCTCGAACTATAACTTCGAGTCCACTTGGCATTCCCTCTCCCTCTCCCTCTCTCTCTGTTTTCTTCACAAAACTCAATCTTCCATGTTCAACCCAAATTAAATTTTTATAATCTTCATCTCGTTCTCTAGCAACACTACCACATTTGAGAGGGAGGGGGTGAATATGAGTGTATATCCTTGAGTTTTAATGCTTGTGTCACAACTCAATTTTCAGAGAGAATCCAATTGCCTAACCTAAGGCTTAGTTTGCAATGGAATACTTAAACAAAATTTATAGTCATAGTCCACATGAGATTAACTGAAGTTCACAAGTGATTACAAAATAATACGAGATAATGCAATAAATAAAACCCAAGAAGTACTATGCAGGAATAAATATATCTGACACCCAACATAATTATACAGACTACAAAATAATGAGTTCTCACCAAATGAAAGAAATAAAACAATTGAAAAGAAAAAGAATAGGAAATGAAGGCGAACACCACACAATCAATGTTGGAATGAGGAAGAGGGATTTTGAAGAGGGAAAAATAAGAAGAGTAGAGAACTAGATAAACTTTTTTTTTTTGTCTATTTGCTTAATACAAAATGTCTAATTTCATATCCTATTTATATGATTATTTGGTACATGTATAAAGTAATACATGAATCACCTATTTAATCTAATACATGTACTAATATATAATGAATTATCTAGTTACATGAATTACTCATCAATGAATAATCTAATACATGTACTAATATATAATGAATTATTTAGTTACATGAATTACTTAGCAATGAATCATATAAGTACATGAACCAATGTATCTATACATACATGAATCTCAACTCCCTAGGTGACTCTTCACAAATACATGAACTTTTACCAAAACCATATTAAAAACATTCATTAACCAAAACATATTATTTGAATTAAGTTTGTAATTTCAACATTCTTCTTTAAGTTTAATTCTTTGTAACTCCAAGCATCATCCTTAGTTTGCTGAAAGTGTCATACTTGAGTGGCTTCATAAAAATATCAGCAACTTGATCATACGTCTTTACATACTTCACTTGTACTTTATTCTTCGTATTACAATCATAAAGAAAATGATACCTTGTATCTACATGTTTACTTCTATCATGAAACACAAGATTATTTGCCAATGCAATAACATATTTTTTGTCAACAAGAATTTCTGTTACTTCCTCTTGTGGCATTTGTAACTCCTTCAATAGTATTATCAACCATATGGCATGACATAAACAAGATGTAGCAGCAGCATACTCATCTTCACAAGTGGATAGTGTCACAATTTGTTGTTTCTTCGAGCTCCATGTAAAAGTTGTATTACCCACATAGGAAATAAAACTCGTTGTGCTCTTTCGGTCATCCATATCTCCACCCCAGTCGTTATAGCTATATCCGACAAGCTTAAATTCATCAGAAAATAAATAAAGTAAGCCAAAATCAATTGTGCCTTTGATATATTGAAGAATCTGTTTGCCACCTTGAAATGAATCATGGTTGGTGATGAATCGACTGACCAATCCAACTGCAAATAAAATATCATGTCTTGTGCAAGTTAAATACCTCAAGCTTTCAACAAGGCTCTTGAAAGTTATAGAATCAACTTTCTCTCATTCCTCTCTCTTTGATAATTTCACTCCACATGCCACAGGAGTGTTCACTGGATCACAATTCTCCATCTTGAATTTTTTTAGAATCTCTCTAGAGAAACCTTTTTGAGATATGAAAATACAATCATTTCTTTGATTGATCTCCATGCCAAGATAGTACGATATTAGACCAATATCCATCATCTCAAACTCTTTGGTCATTGTTTGCTTGAATTCTTCATACATACTTAGATTATTTCCCATAAAAATCAAATTATCAACATATAAGTAAACAAATAAGACATCTCCATTTTCACGTACCTTAGCATAGAGAGAATGCTCATATGGGCATTTTGTAAATCCATTTGTGAGAAAGTACTTGTCAATTCGACTATTCCAAGCTCTTGGAGCTTGCTTCAAGCCATACAATGTTTTTTTAAACTTCAATACTATGTCTTCATAGCCCTTTAAAACATACCCTTGAAGTTATTCTATGTAGACTTCTTCTTCGAGAACTCCATTCAAGAATGCCGATTTGACATCCATTTGATAAATTTTTCACCTCTTTTGAGCCGCTAGTGAAATAATCAATCAGATAGTTTCAAAGCGAGCAACAAAATAAAATACTTCACCATAGTTGATACCTAGACGTTGACTATATCCTTTCGCCACTAACCTGACTTTATATTTCTCCACTTCTCCCTTGCATTCTTCTTTTCTTTAAAGACCCACTTTGCACCAATGGGCTTTTGGCCTTCCATAATTGTAACTAGCTCTTATGTCTCCTTATTCTCAATTGATACAATCACTTCATCCATGGCATTCCTCCATTTTTCATCTTTCATCGCTTCTTCAAACACTAAAGGCTTACAATCGACAAAGTTACAAAAGAGAGTTAGATCTTCACTTAAATTTTTAGTTACCTCATAAAGATCTTAAACTCGTTAGATGTAAACTCATCTCCTTTCTCTGATCTTAAACCTTTAATGGAATACACGCTTTGCTTTTCTACATATACTTTAAATCTTCTAAAAGCGTCAAAAGCTTAAGATTTCTCATTCAAAAAATAAAACCAAAGTTTGTTTGCTTAAGTCATCAATGAAGAGGAGAAAATACTGATTTTTACCGAATGAGAGAAGCTTAATTGGTCCGCATACATCAGCATGAACAAGTTGAAGTGTTTACTTACTCTTGATGTCATCTCCTTCATAAAACTCTTTCAAAATTGTTTGCCAATAAGACACCCTTTTCATAATTAGTCTGGTTTGTCTATGGATGGCAAGCCCTTCAACATTATTGTTTTTACCCAAAAGCTTCAAACCACCAAAATTCAAATGGCCAAATCTTAAGTGCCAAAGCCATGAAGTGTCCTTCACACAAGGCTTCAAACATCTGGCAACATCAACTTGAATATCCAGCAAAAATATTTTGTTTTTCGTCATTTGCGTTCACATTTATTCTATCATCTTGAAGTAGAAGACTACAATCCTTCATGTGAACCTCGTACTTTTTCTCCTAGAGCAGTTCCAAGCTCAAAATATTACTCTTCATACTCGGAATATAGTAAACATTGTTAATAAGTTGATGGCCGCTATTTTTCATACAAATTAAAATTGAACATTTGCCTTCAATTTAAATTTTGGAATTATCTCCAAATGTGACTAATTTAGTCACCGAGTTGTCAATTTCCATAAATTTGCTCTTATCGTCACACATGTGATTGTTTTCCGTGTTGTCAAGATATAACACGTTGTTCTTGTTTCCTTCTCCTTTGTAAGCTAAAAACGAGGTTTCTTCAACCTCTTCATTTTGAGCATAATTCGCCGCTTCTTTGACATTTTGAGGAGGACTCCAACAATCACGAGCATAGTGTCCGTGTTTTTGGCAGTTGTAACATTGAACATTTGATTGATCATTCTGTCTTGAGTGACTTCCTCAACCACGCTCTCTTTCGAAATGACTCTTCTCTTCATTATTGAGATTTTGACGTCCTTGACCTTTTCCTCTACCATGTCTAGATCCACGTCCTTGTTGGCTTCTCCCACATTCATTCTCTATTTCTTTCACCGAGAGATTGGTGACTAGAACTTGCTTGATTGACTCATTCTTCTTGTTGATTCTCTCTTCATAAGCTTGTAAAGAACCTGTAACGACCTGGATTTTTCTTACTTTAAAAATGCGTTAAATTTAAAACTTTTATAAAACAACTAAATCCCTATTATAACCCTTCAATTGAGATCAAAGTTCTTTTCTTAAAAACCCGATCATTAAAATATTTCACTTAAAACTCGTTATTTAATCTTTATTAACAGCGGAAGACTATATTTATAAAATCTGTTTTTCTTATTTACAGCTGAAGCATAAATCATTCATTTTAAAAGATAGTAAATAAACTAGTAATTCACATTTATAAAACCATTTTCTCTTTTATTTTCCTTAGCCTAGCCAGACACAAGTCCCGCACGTGCAAATCCTTCTCTTTTATCTATTCTCTTGCGTGTACCTACACCATTAGCAAACTATGAGCCCAGGGACCAGTAAGAAATGAGATATGAAATATGATGTATGCCTCTAACTCATTATGTCAAAATGGGTACCACCCCAAACTGTTCTTTTTTTTTTTTACATTTCATTCGTTCATTCATTCCTTGTACGTCGAGTTTGGAGATTTGAGGAATCTGTGTCAGAGAGAATAGTCTCTTTGTCAGCTTCTAACCACCTAGGGTAGACAGTCTCGCAACCCGACAAGGGAAGGGCTTAATTCTTCCAGTCTACCTGGTTAGATCCGAACTACCCTCCTTCCTCCAACTCCCCTTTTTCCTTCATTTTCTTTATTCATTTTTCATCATGTAAATGCATATGAATATCCACCCCAGCGTGACATTCCTACTTATTTCTATTAGCATGATACATGTCAATGAGAAGCAGTTTCATGATGCATGTCAATGAGTAGCAGTAATCACAGCAATATAAAAGTATGAGACATGAAAAATCTACTAACATACTATACATGGCGATATACTCTAAAACATGTTTGGAAATTTAAAGAAAGCAATGACAATATAGACATGCTTGGCAGTTTAAAGAAAATAATAACAATATAGACATGCTTTGCAATTTAAAGGAAAACAATAATAATATAGTCATGCTTGGTAATTTAAAGAAAATAATAGCAATATAGACAGACTTGGCAATTTAAAGGAATAATAACAATATTCTAACATCCTAAACATACTTAGAGATCAAATCAATAACGTGCGAACAACATACTCATAATAAATAAGGCAGCATAGTAGAAACGCTAACAAACAATCAAAGAAAAGACAGCTTATGGTGTAGGGCATCCACTAGCTAATGACTCTACTCAATTTCTTACCTCATAGCGTTAATGCGTATTAGCACTTAATCTTTATCATTCTTGTCCTTTTCAATACCTTCATAATTAAAAATATTTACTTATTAATAATCACAACTTATTAATTTTATTCTTTTCCTATCCTTAATTACATAATAATTCTAGGAATCCCTCGACACGTAAAACGACACATAACCTATCCCAACTTGAACTATCTATAGATTATACATTCCAAAGAAATGGAAAGCTACATCCACTATTTCCCTCAACCAGATTCAACCAAACATTCAGACTTATCATTATTCAAAGAGTTATCATATTCCAACTTAATCCTTACAAATCCTTATGCATTTTCAACAACTATTTCAGCAACTAATTTATTATATCCAACTTCAAGCACACATTGGAAACATAATAAACTCATTCTTTCAAATTCTATAACCACTCTAAAATAGATTTCAACTTCTAAAAAGCAATTTGCAAATTTCTAAATCATTGAGGCAGTAGCAGTATGTGTACAGAATTCTCAATCCACAAGAAAGGTAATACCACCCAACATACAAACAGGTATATAATTTTACCATCCAACAGTAGCATTATAAACCTTCTTGAATTCATAGACCATCTATCATCACAATGAACAGAATAGAAACAACAATTCCAAAGATTATCCATAAAGTCATTTGCAGAAATCACTCACCAGGAGGACCCGAGAGCAGGAAGCAGCTTTACCTCCACCCTCACGTTCTCCACCATCCAGGGAGCAGCTTTTGAAATATTCTTCACAAACCAAATGGTAGTATCCACATTTTTCATCCAAAATATCCTTCACTATATTATTCAACTAAAATTAATAAAAGAAGTGAAGAGGGTTCACTCACTAGGAGAATGCCCGAGAAGCTTCACTCGGTCATCACCAGATTGAGAGCTTCCCTCTCTAACTCCATTTCTCTCCTAGCTCAGCTTACCCGAGAACATTTCTCCCCTCAGCCATCCCCTCTCTTCTGCCTTTCAATTTCATAAGAGAGGCACTCCTTATCCTGCCTCTGCCACAGACACCTGTGGGTATCCCCAAGCCATGCCTTCGCATCAGCACCATTGTTCATGCATGCCCACGCACTTCCCGCTATCGATTTCTTCAGAGCAAGAACCAGGGGAAAAGACCGGTTTGGATTGAACCGTAAGCCATCCAAGCCATTCCTCCCAAACTGCCAACCCCCTGCCTTCGCCAATCCAACTCGTTGATCGCTGCCTCTTCACCGTCACCAATCCATTGTCATCGAGCATCACCGGACCCCTAAAAATGGCAGAGCATCATAGCTCACCATGACCCGATGCCAACCCGTCCCACAAAGCCCACTGCCCAAGCCAAGACCCGCAACGCCATTAGCAACCCGCACACCCACTAATCGGACAACACACGACCCGACCATCCAGAGCTCACCATCGCGCTCGCCACTCTCACTTGTTGCTCTCGCTCTCCTTTGTCTCCCTCGTCTCCCTCTCCTTCTCTTCTCTCTGTTTTCTTTGTTCTTCACAAAATGGCCATGGGCCAAATGCCCGATTCCCCCTCTTATTTCCAGAATTGAGCAGCCAGCGTGAATCGGTTCGGCTGAACTAGTTTAGCCATCCATTCCCCCCACCACCCCCCCCCCCCCCCCTAATTTTCTTTATTCCAATAATTCAATTCATTTAATCCTTCTTTAATTAATTCTATAAATCTTCCCTCATTAATTATCCTCACATCTTAATTCCAATTAATCCAAGTTCTTTTTCTCCTTTAACCAAAAACTGAGTATTCATAAATTTTCAGACCGATCTAAACCAAACCGGTACAATCCATATTTCTCTTTTTCAGAATTTCAATTTCGGATGAAGGAAGGCATCCACGCCTCTTCCTCATTCGTCCAAAAAGTCTAATAATTTGGACAGATTCAAACTCTCCCCGATCGCATCTGACCACATTCGACCGAAAACTCACATTATAGATGGAGAAGCGATTTCAGACACGAGATGTCATCCCCGCCTTGTCCCAAAACGCGAGGGACGACCCGAGACACATTTCGGACGCAACCCGAATTCGCAAGTCAATTGCATGTGTTCGAAAACTCCAATTACACCTTTTTCCATCAAAACTGTATGCTTCAATCACTCCTTAATATTTTCCCATATTTATACGGCATTAACCATCAAATACCACCTCATAATATAACACATTAATTATTCTAAAATTCATTGCATCATATACACGGGGAAATATTATCGGGCTATTACAGAACCCATGAGTTGGTCAACCATCATAGTAGCTAAATCTTTGGACTCCTCAATGACTACAACCACATAATTGAACTTTCTATGAACGAGCGAAGAACCTTTTCATTGACACGAACATCTTCCATATTTTCTCTATATCTTTTCATTTGGTTGACACTGGGCAAAACCCTAGAATAGAAATCTATTATGGACTCAAATTCTTGTATTCACAACACTTCAAATTCTCCTCGTAGGATTTGGAGACATACTTTCTTTACCTTATCAACTCCTTGATAAGAATTTTGTAGAATCTTTCATGCCTGCTTGTCAGTGATTGCATTTGATACTCTCTCGAACATGGATTCATCCAAATATTGATGAATAAGGGTAAGAGCTTGTTGATCTCTCTTACGCATTCCTTGGAGAGTCTACCTTTGATTTTGAGTCAAAGTGAAATTATCACGAGGCTCGTCATAGCCTCTATCAACAATCTCTCATACATCTTGCGAGCCTAGCAAAGCCTTCATACGAATGCACTCATCCTCGTAATTGTCTTTGGTAAATTAAGGGAAATGGAACAGAAATGTAGAATTCGACATTTCTACAAGATCAAAAACTAAAACCATATTAAAAACATTCATTAACCAAAACATATTATTTAAATTAAGCTTGTAATTTCAACAATCAACTACTCTTGGCCACAAAGATCTTTACCTAGGAAAAAAAGAGAAGTCTTTTGGGATCAACAACTAACTCAATAGGGAATCCTATATTATACTCAATGCATAAAAAAACTAGTTTTATCACTTTATTTTTTAAAATAATGACATAGTGATGAAAATACAATGCATGGTTTTATATTCATCAAAATCTTTTTTTACTAATTTTCAAACAGACTTCACGAGCTATTGGTGGAGCGAATCTCGAAAACATTGTTACATACATAGGTAGCTATATATAAAATACGGTCACCACTGTTTCTTGTAGAAAACAATCCTAGTGAAAATAAGGTCGCTTATGAACTTTTGCACATTGAATGCCCACAAGTGTGTAAAGGGGAAAAGAACGACTATCTAAAGACTAGTCAACGCATATCAAATGAAACAATGAAGCATCTTGACCAGGTTTAGGAATTTGAACACAAGGACACGACACCATCACTTTCCCAATACCACATTGTGCTTCAAACAAAAAATCTTCAAGTAGCAAAAAGTGTACAACAAACAAGGGACCAAAATCATGGCCCAAATGAGCAAAAGATCCAATTGGTATAAATATAAAAATGAAACAAAATACCATGCATGCGCAACATAAACTTGTAAAACTGGTGTACATATAGTATAAAAATTAGCATGTTATTAAACAAGATATGTCTCGTTTTATATGTAATATCTCATAAAATAAGAGTTTTAAAACTATGATGCATATACAAAAAACCCCTACATCAACAAAAATTGTGTTTCCTACCCATAACAATGATGCTCATCGAGGAACATGCTTGAAATTAGTAAAATCATTGGAACCTAAAACAAATTTGACATCAAAATCTCATATAAAATACTAGGGAAAATGGAGGAGTTCTTATTGTCGTGACTCGGAGGCGGCCCTCATAGAAACGTCGAGTCGAATGACTAGATCCTTGGAGAGGAACCAATTGTCCAGCCCAAGGCTTGATTCACAATAGAAGACTTGAACACAAATCAAAATCATAGCCCACATGAGATGGGCCTAGGTCTACATAATAATTATGAGAAATAATAGCAATAAAATAATAAGTACTGTGCATCAAATCCAATTGTCCAAACATCAATCCAAATAATTCTTTACGGACCCAAATAAATATTTAAGTCTTTACTAGGAAATAAAATTAAACCACTTGGACAAGAAAAATGGGACAAGAGATATTGCCATAGCACTGGTAATCCTATTCGCTCTACTCCTTACCTAGAAGGAAGAGGGTCGTTGGGGTGAGCAGCTAACTTAGTAGACAAGTTATACTAAATGCAAATGCATGTAAAATTGGTTTTACCTTTCTTTCCAAAACATGATCGAATCAAATGCCATTATCATGTCGTGCATGGATTTTAAATTGTTTAAAAACCTCTTTACTAGATTAATCAAAACAGGTTCTACGAGCAATCAATGTGGCAGTTATCAAATCTTGGTATATACATAGATAGCTATACGAAAATATGCCTACATTACTTTTATGTTTAAAGAAACACCTTCCTAGTGAAAGGTGGCAATCCAAAGACCAAACAACACCTTAATAGACAGAAGGAATAAAAGTGATGGCGATCTGAAAACCCAGCAACGTCACATAAGTGGTTGACAATCCAAAGACCAAGCAACAACACCAACTGTAAAATTAACAACCAATACACCCTAATTAGGTTTAAGGATTCGAAACTTAAGAAGTGCATCATCACCGCCCTATTACCCATTTTCACGTAGTGCACAAACAACCATTTACATATAGCAAAAGATGTATTTGGGATAGCCTCGTGATGTTTTGACATGACCATCCAAAGCATCAAGAGGGTTCATTCCCTAGTGTAACATAACGGATCAAAACCAAACAACGTGCATGAAAAATAAACGTGTAAAATAAAAACAGATGTGTTTTCGAACAATCTCCATCGAGTTTTCATATATGGCAACCCACAAAATAGAGTTTACAAAATCATGATGCAATGGAGTGCAAAAAGTATAAAATCCCTACCTTAACAACAATTGATCTTCTTACAGATAGGAGCAAGAACTTCAAGCACTGGTTCTAAGTTTGCAAAGTCATCTGAACCTGTACAGAGTCAATTCAAAGGAGTTCACAAACTAACTCAAAGAAAATGATAGGGAATGAGTCCTGTACTGGGCTAGGAAACCCAAACTAAAAAACCAACACTGTGGTTGCAAGCATCGTCGGGCACGTGCGGCCGTGGCGGCAAGGACTCAAGTCAGAAGTTTAAGCCGTAGCCAAAACACAGAAACAATGTTTGCAAAATATGCAAAAGTTTAGTGCTTTCGCTGCAGAAGCATGCGATCTTGTGGACAAGTGTCCTTCACTCCAGCAGACACATACAACTTATGGAAACTTAACTTCTGTGATCATATGCATTACTTATTTCTATTTCGCTGCTGAAACCTACACTTTTGCTACAGAAACCTAGCTTTCAAAAGCATAGATTTGCTATGGAAACCTACGTTTCCATAGACATATGTCCTTTTCGGAAGCTTTCCTTTTGCAGACATGTGCAATACTTATTTCGCTGTTGTTGTAGAAGCCTAGCTTCTCTAAAAAGACCTATGCTTTCATGAACACGTGTCCTCTGAAGATCCAAACATTTATGCAGACGTCTACGCTTTTACAAACCCAAACATTTCTATGGACACGTGCCCACCGCAAAAACACTCCTCTCATGGACATGAGTGTCTCATGGAAGATTACACTTCTACAGATATGAGCATTCTGTGAGAGTTGCCTTCCGCGGACACACGTTTCTACTGAAACCTGTCGTCCACGAACACAAATGGTCTGTTGCCTCCCTAGACAAAGCTCCATAGCAACCTTGTGAGGTCGGTTCTCGCCTCCAAATGGCCTGAACCACAGTAAAAACTCCAAATGTTTTCCACATGCCAAGACACACTATGGTTTTGAGCTCCCGAGCCTGAATCCAAAACCCAACTAGAGACTCAACACAAAGACACGAAAAGGGATGAAGGAAGGCTTACCCTAGAAGTCCCTTCATGGATAAATGGATGCTAAGGCCTTGAGAGTGATTTCTAAATTCTCATGGTAGTTGGAATGGACACTCCTCACTTGGACACTATTCACTATTGTTAGCGGCAACAAATGAGAAAAAAGTAAAAACTAGAGTTTTCTTTACATCTTATACCAATTTACTTATTGACCCCTAGGTATTCAAAACATTTACAGGTTGACTATTTCACCAAGACTTTACACGTGGCTAAACTTTATTTTACATGGTTGTTACTTGCTAGAGAGAGAGAAAGAGAGAATGTCATGTGGACCCCATAATATTTTTTAACAGTTTTTGAAATGTGGGGAGACATATTGCTAGTGGGACATAGAGTCAATTTAGTGTTATTGTGGATTTTTTTAATAATTATTATTAGGTGTGTATTTAAAGTCATCAGTTGTGAGAAAAACAACAACTATCTGGTTTATCACCTCTTTAAAAAAGATTTATCAATTTGAATATTTAACAATCTATGATACTCAATTATTAAATTACATATAAGTACATTAGAATTGAGAGAGAAAAATAAAAAGAGTGTGAGAAAAAATGGGTAGTTAAATGTCATTATTAAAAAATTAAAATGATTAAATGAAAATAATTTTTCCATAATTGCTTCTACATTATTAGGGAAACAAATCTCAAATGCTACATTTATCAACTTGTCAAAATTGTTGTAGCTTTTAAAAAAAAATTATTTTTTTGTTAGAAAACACTTTATGGTGGTTAAAATTATGGAATGAGTAATTTTAGTCTTCTAAAAACAATGTCAAACTCAACCATAGTTATGAGGCATTCTGTTGAAAAAAGAATTTAGGATACAAGCTGTAATGACCTTCAAATTCAAGGTTTAAAATGAACTTTTTACGAGAGGAGGCTTACCTCCTTTGTGCTAGCAGAAAGAGAGAAATGAGAGGGTGTAACGCCTCCAGTTCTTCTAGTACAATATTGTCTACTTTGGGCCGAAGTCTGTATGATTTTTTTCTTGGAGTTAGTACAAAACCCGTTATACTAAGTAGGGAGGAGAACTTTACTTATAAACCATGCATTGTTCACTCTCCCAAGAGAGGTGAGATTTTGCATCCCCACTAGTATGGATCGGACCTTCATCCTTATCTTGATAGGGCGAGTTGCTACAATCTCCACCCCCCCCCCCTTGGGGATCCGACATCCATTTCAATCACACTTCTGGTTGGAATTTGTCTATGATACCATTTGTATTGCCTTTATTCCCCCCATTACAATATCACACAAATATCATTACAAATATTTAACATTGCATATTATTGACGGAGTATTACAAATTGAGTAGTAAAAGATTAAGATATTGAAATACTTTTTTGTGAAAAAAAAGAATGAGAAATGTGGTATTTATAAAAGAAAGAAAGAGAAAGAAGGAAAGAGTGAAAACGAAAAGAAGAAGGAAAGAAAGGGGTGGTAGGGGGATGGAGTAACGTTCATATGAAATTTTTTTTCTCACTAGTACTTTGGTTGTATGAATCCCATAATATTTTTTTATTTTCCATCAAACACAAGACATCCAACAAATACACATGACATAATTATAATTAGTGTTTTCAGCTATGCTCGAGAAACTATTGACTAAAAAAAGATATGCAAATATCATATTTTGCTAAATTTATATTTCAATAACCAATTTCAAGTTAATTAGTTTAGTTAACATTGACATTTATCTAAAATAACCAGATTGAGAATAAAAATGCTCACTTGGAGTGATGGGCGTTAGTTGAGTAACGTACTTTTATAGATGAAACTTTCATCTCAGCCTTTATACAAACAGATGGAGTGCATGAGAAGATAGATATGACAAACGAGCTAGTCGAGCTGAGCTTGAAAAAGTTTGGCTCACCGAGCCTAGCGAGTTAAACGAGTCGAACCTAACAAGCTTAACAATCTTAATGAGCTGAGCTTAACGAGCTCACTAAAAAAAATTTCAACCCGAGCTAACTCACGAGCCATGAGTTAAACGAACAAAGTTAGGCTTAGCTCTCTACAGTACCAAGCCGAGCGAGTTAGTTGGTAGACCAGCCCACTCATTTAACATCTCTAGCTAAAGCCAGCACAGTTGAGCCTAACACGCTTAGCAATCTTAACGAGCTGAGCCTAACAAGCTTGCTAAAAAAATTTTAACCCAAGCTAGCTCACAAGCCATGAGTTAAACGAACTGAGTCAGGCTTAGCTCTCTATAGTACTGAGCCAAGCGAGTTAGTTGGTGAACCAGCCCACTAATTTAGCATCTCTAGCCGAAGCTAGCACAATTTTGTTCTTGAGGTTAGCCCAAAATGAATTGTATTAGATAGGGAGAAAAACTCTACTTATAAACCATAAGTTTGTCACTCTCTCAAGTGATGTGGGACTATGCACCCCTACTAGTATGGGTCGAACCCTCACCTAGGTCATCTTTGCCTTTATATGGTAGGTTGCTCCAATCTCCTCTCCTCCCTCCCTCCCTC
>CM039481.1:8025936-8205819 GCA_022433065.1 Begonia loranthoides | reverse complement strand
CCCCTCCCAAAAGAGACCCAACGTCCTCTTCAGCCACACTTCCAGTTGGGCTTGGGCTCTAATACCACTTATAACTCCCCAAGTCCTCCCAATACAATATTTTCTACTTTGGTGCGAAAGCCTACACAATTTTGTTCTTGGGGTTAGCCCAAAATGCATTGTACTAGGTAGGGAGGAGAACTCTACTTATAAATCATGTGTTTTTCACTCTCCCAAAAGATGTGAGATTATACACCCCCACTGGTATTCAAGGGTATTCAAGAGTATGTCAATTTCTAACCCCCATTTCATTAGTTTTCATTATGTTTTCATATATTATTGTTGTAATCCAATTTCAAGTTCCATCTTGTTTATTTTGGTCGACTTATGTGCCCGTGGAGGGTTACAAATTGATTGGAAGTGAAGAGTTTTCCTTAAAAGTACAACGTTGAAACTTGACTGGTTCAATGTTTTAACGCGCCTGTGATCGACCCTATTTTAAAGAATACTCACTAGAACATTGGGCGTCTGTTTTTGCTTTCTTCCAAGGTTACCACATCTCTAGTGGGTCGACTGACGTCTTGTGTCTAGTCGATCACTCAATGGTTTGGTCCACCGATCCTTGTGGACAGGGATCTCTAGCATGTGACATCATTGCCCAACCACGTGCTAATGTGAGGTCGACCGCGGTTGGGTTTTTGGTCAACCACATCTAATTTTTAATTAGTAGTGGCTCTATTGCTAGATCAATCGATTTATTGCCAAGTTGAGCGTAGTCCCATTTTCAATTGATTGCTGGTTGTTTTATTCCCATTAGCCCCAGAGTCTTAAAAAAGTATTTTGATATTAGTATTATTAAGAAGTTTTCTTATTTGGAGCCTATTCCCGAGCATATCATTTTCATTTGAAAGGATTCACCATTGAAGATGTAGAATATTGTTTTACTATATTCACTCATGTATCATGGTTTTCAAAATCTTTATTTTATGATTGATTACACAAAAAAACCTAACATGTCTTATTTCACAACATGTCTGTTTTTATACTATACGTAAATTGATTTAACACGTTTACTTTCAACATATATGGTATTTCATTTGTTTTACTGGACATAGATCCTAGTTATATTGTACCCGCAATTAGGGTCACATGTTTGTTGTGCACATTTAATTTAGCAAGAAGGTGTTTTCACGTTATGAGCAATATATTTATTGAGGTAGTGATGATGCCCTATCTCGGAGTAAAAATTGAACCTAATCAGGGTGTTTGTATATGTCACGATTGGTCTTTGGATAGTCGATTCTCATTCTTGTACACCTTCTGGTACCAATGTCTAAAGATTCATGAGATGACTTTATTTTTACTATGACTCTTTTAACAAATAACAATGGTGATAATATTATCTGCATACACTACAATATAGAATGTAGCATTCGAAACATGTCTTACCGATGGTTCACTAAACTAGTTTTAAAAATGGAAAACATTTTTAATAATAAAAAGCAAGCATGCAAACATTTTTCTAACTCATGTTTTCCACTGATAAATAAAACTAGTTTTTCATACATATAGTATAATGATAAATGTAATATCTGGAACTTTCACAAATAGTTTAATATGATAATTTAGAATTGAATAGATTAATTATTGTCATAAATTATGTACTTTAATGAAAGAATTAAAATAGTAGAAATATTTAAATTATTGAATAATTATGGAATTAGGAAAGTTCAAATAAATAATTTTATAGATAATAAAATAAAATAAGAATTTTTGAAAAATTAAGAAAGCTAAGAATTAATAAAGAATAATGTATAAATAATTCACGGTTATGGCAAGTTTAATTGTTGGCTTTAATATTTTATGTTTTAGACTTAAAGAAATAATGTGTAGGAAGATCGAATGCAATAGGAACTATTGGACGAGATTTAGGAATGGCTGATATCATTTATGATGGAGAAAGATACTCTGCTGAGGTATTTGATGCGAGAGGCCATTGGACCGTTAGATCGGTTTAGCAGAAGAAATGTGGATTATTGGATTTAACAAAAGATACCTTGCGGGAGTGTTTGATGTCGTTTAGGTGCGAGAGAATGTTGGTCTATCAGATTAGATTAACAAAAGGAATGAAAACTGTTAGATTTAGGAAAGATTCTTCCACACAAGCGTTGGTTACCTCTTGGATGTGGAAGAGTAATGGACCATTGGATTTAGTTTAGCAGTAGAAGTGTGAGTCGTTGGATTAGGAAAAAAAAATTCACGAAAGGAAAGATGTCATTTGGAAGTATTAAGTAAGTTAGAAACACCGTCGTTTTACATTTTAGGGTATTAAGTTAGAAACAATCTATAACTTAATACCTTAAGTAAGAGAACTACATGATGATGTATATCTTTCTTGATGGGATTGGATGATAGTTCTACCTAGGGTATTAAAGAACCAATGCTATGATACCAACTGATGCGAACCTAAGGTATTAAAGAACCCTAGACCCAACAACAACGTGGAATGTTGAAAAGGATTGTCGTACGAATCAAGAATTGTATAAGTAACTTTACCCTAGTCAAACCTGTCGACTAGAACCAGAGTTATCAGAAGAGTAGCTTGACCCTAACCAAACTGGTTGGCTGAACCAAAGCTATCAAAGCTTGATCTTTCAAGAAGAATGCTTGAGAAGACCAAGTTCTTCATAAAGAAATCAAGAGAAGAAAGTCTCACAAGGAGAAACCCACAATTGTATTAAAAAAATCAAGTCCCTTACAAATGGTGCCTCTTGGTCCTTTTATAGGCCATCCTTAACTAAGACAAATTAGGTTAAAATAATTTAGAAGGTAAAAATTAAGGTTTTTTAGTGGAAGGGCGGCAGTGGGTATGCAGTAGGCGTTGGGCTGAGCCTGTCTGGCGCGCACGCTTTAGCTGGGCCATAGGCATTGGGCAGAAATGGACACAGGCAGCGTGCATGGGTTGGATTGGGTGTACATGCGCGAGTGCTGATTGGCCCATACGGGCGGGTGTGCGGTCGGGCAGGCTCAGAACGGGCGCGTGTGGCTGACGGGGTATGCCGACTGGAGTGGGATTCGCGGGATGCACACGGTGATGGGGCACAGTGATAGGAGAGCAAAAGACTTCTTGTGCGCGCGGTGTGCATGCCGATTATGCAATGCGGTGCGCTCGCTGTGCTGTGGCACTACATGCGTAGCACGCGTAATGCATGGGTTGGCCAACTCCTTTTTGCAATTTTGCAACATTTGCTTGCTTTCCATGCTTCCTTGCTCTTCCCTTAGTTTTTCCATAATATTTAGCATCATCATGGGTCTTTGCTTGTCATTAGAAGGTTCCTTGTCTTAGGTTTCTTTGATAAAAAAAAAAAGTGTATATTTTATCTCTCTTCTTTATTCTTGCTTTAGTCTTTGGCCCTCCAATGCCTTCTAATGAATCTTAATCTTTGTAGGCTTTCCAGATCACATCAGGCCATTGGACCGTTGGGTTAGTTTAGCGGAAGAAACGTGGATCATTGGATCAAAGAAAAGATGTCTTTGTGGGAGTGTTTGATGCCATTTAGGTATGGGAGAATGTTGAACCGTAGGATTAGATTAGCGGAAGGAACGAGGACCATTAGATTTACAAAAGATTCTTTCGCACAAGCATTGCTTGCCGCTTGGACGCGGAAGAGTATTGGACTGTTGGATTTAGTTTAGCAAAAGAAGTGTGAGCCGTTGGCTTAGGAAAGTAATTTTTCGGGGAAGGGAAACATACCGTTCGGGAGCGTTAAGTAAGTTAGAAACATTGTCGTTTTACATTTTAGAGTGTTTTCGCAGCTACGTTTGTGTCCGCAGGAGTGTTTTAAGTTATGAGAACGATGTCATTTGGATTAGTGAGTCTTGGTTATTAGTGTTAGAGTGGAAGCATTGCTTCCGTGGATAGATTGGTGTCCGTAATTAGGCTTTAGATGAAATGAAATGTCATAATTGGATTTAATGAATTTGCACTCCGCCAGAGCATTAGTGCCCACATAAGTGTTTGCTTCCATGGTTCCTTTGGAACTCACAAATGTAAGTTTTAGGGCTAACGTGGTTGTTGGCCATTGGTCGAGCGGGTTGTTGCAAATATCCGTTGTGGCTACTCGCACGTCTGTTGTAGCTCGGTCAGGTTTAATCTAAAGTAGTTTTCTAGATTTTTCTGAGCTACATTTCGATCTTTATACAGTTTAGAAAAGGATAAGATTTTGATGCGATTTCATGGGATTTTATCCCACAGTATTATCAGGTTAGTGTTCTATAAATAGTAGGGTTTGGGTTAAACCTTAATCACCCGAGAACCCCATGGATGAGAAAAGCTTTCTCTCTAGCTCTCGGGTGAGACTTTCCTCCAAGCTTCTTCAAGTAGGTTCCACTGTTTAGTTCCCAAAGTAATTTTGATAGTAAGTAACGTTAGGGTTATTCTTTTAATAACAAATTCTTTGTTTTCTTAAAGGAAAGGTCAGCAAATGGGAGGGTTAGGAATAGTCAGACTCTCCTCAGATTTTCAGGTAAGAGATGTTTGTATATATTTGGCCTTTGGTTGCATCACAAAGTGATATGGTAAGATAGAATTATGAAGTTATTCTTTGATGACTATGGGCTGTTGTTCAAGGATGTGATGTTTGTTGATCATTTACTGTTGATTTGTTTACCATTTATTGTTCATGTTGTGATATTTGAGGATATGATTTATATTGGTTGATGATTGAGAACATGTTGGTGGATGATAGGATGTGATGCCTGTAGGCTATAGATCGAGGATATGATTATTGTTTGTTTACTGTTCATATTGAAACGTTTATCGATAATATGATTATTGTTTATTTACTGTTTATATTAAGACATTGATCAAGGATATGTTTATTGTTATGTTCATGCATGTTAGACTATTATCATATATCATGTATGTTCCATGCATCATGTTTTCAAGAAAAGAACAAAATCGGTTTACAAGCATATGTTTTCATGTAAGAAAGATAGAAATAGAATTTAAGATACGTAAGAAAGAATATGAAAGGTTGAGGAAAGGTTGTCCCAAAAGTTTGTCCTTTGGGGGATAAGCTCGTTAGCTTGGTTATGCCGAGGCTTGGCTGAAGTTCACTAAGTGGTTATGCATTGAGTGCATAATGCTAACGAAGGTCCCGGTAAGGGAAACTATCTCACTAAAGTTCAAAAGACTTAGTGGTGTGTTTTCCATAGTCGTGCCTACTCTTCCCATAAGAATCTCGACAAAGGTTGTGAGGTCAGTTAAAAGAAAGAAATAAAAGAACAAAGAGCAAAAAGACATGTTTTACAAAAGTGCATTGGATAGTCATATTATGTTGTGCATCTCATGCTGAGCATTGGACTCATAGATGAACTTTGTGATGTAGGTAATGAAGAACATATTAAGGAACATGAAGATAGAATCAATTGATAGTGCTATTGAAAATGAATTCTTATAGGCGCAGCTAAAGTGTTGTCGAAGCAAAATTGACTCGTGGGTGAGGATTTGAAGAAAGGAAGAGTTTAGTAAGAAGTCATAAAGTTTACCATTCAAAGTTATTGTTTGGATTTAAGTAGAAATATTTTATAAATGCTTATGTTTATTTAACTGATGAGTTTTACTATGTTTGATCTTAAATGAGTTTTCATTAAGATTCACAGCAATGGTTTTAAAAGAATACAAAATGATATTTATTTAACGTTGAGTTTTACTAAGCTTAGACTTCAAAAGATATTTATTTTAAAGACTTTCGTTGTGTATGATTTTAAAAACACGATTTTTATGTATGACGCATAGTTTTAAAAAAAAATTAACATCTTAGGACATTACAATAAGTACTTATTGAATTTTTTCATTCACCTCAAATGACTACATTTTTTCCCAGGAAATAATTGAGGCAACCACGACTAGGAGTAGCTAATTGTCAATAAAGTTTTATTTTTATTTTTCATCTTTTGAGTGTTGTTTTTCTTTGGTGTGGACTATTACCCTTTCTAATTTTAGGTATGTAGAATTTATATTAGATGTGACATAGTTTACTTCTCCTTGCATGGTATTTTCTTTTGAATTTAATATATTGCACTATTTTATATTCTTGTAATCACTAAGGACCTCATATCAACTTATGTCATAATTAAAATTTTTGTTTAAAGTCTTCCGCTTAGAACCATAGACCAAATCCTTAGGATGAGTGGTTGGGTTCTTTTCAAGGGTTGGATCGTTCAACTTGACCTTTTTGTCTTGGTTCAAGTCTAAGTCATGACGTATTATAAGTAGTTGTTGGATTTGTTGTTAGGATATTATACAATTGTGTTAGACTTGTTAAAATACCAATTGAATATTGAGGGTTCGCTAGAACATCAGATGAGCAGTGTCGTGACGCCAATGAAAAGCTTGGCCAACACCACAGTGCCATCCATGTAGTACTAAACTAAAGAACCCTACTTGACCCATTATTTAATAATGAATAAACTAAACTAAACTGAAGAAACTATGGCAACTGGGCCCGCGATCCCCTTGGGAACTGCATTGTAAACCGGATTTTCCATCTAGAGAATGAACATAACTTAGCAGAAGCTCACAACTCAGCGGAAGCTCACAATGATACATACAATCGCGTAATTGGGTCACATAAATATAAAAATCTAACTCAAACGGGAAATTCATACTATTATTTGTTTACAAAATTTTATCCAAATTTATTTTATAAACATGGGTCAAACTAATATTTAATACAACAAAATAAAAACTCAAACCACGCTACTGGGCCTATGTTGTGCTAATCATCAATCCAACTGATCTTTACATTTTTGTCTTTGAGCTGCTACCACTTGGTCCTAGAAAATATAGAAAATAGAATCATGATTTTTTTTGGCTCTATAAGAATCTTAATCTAAGGATCCAATAAACTGTACAAATATCACAACAACCATGTATTAAACTCTACATGATTAGTTCTCACATCCTTAACTTCAATATTCATCTTTGATCAATACTCATGATTTCATACCCCACAATTTCTATTATTTAAATTTTTAGATATTTCTTATTAATATCATATCTTTGTGTAAGAAGTGTTTAGTGCATATGTATAAATGTTTAGGTCTATGATTTAGATAATCATAGCTTACCCTTCCCAATTCTCCTTTAGTGCATATGTATAAATACTTAGACTTATGATTTAGGTAACTATAGCCAACCTTTCCCAATTCTCATGTGCAATTACTCTTCATGCATAATTTAATCTCATATGTGTATATATATTAAATACCTCTATCACATATCTCATGTGCTATACTTTTTTAAGCATCACCACTTCGTGAATAATTAACTCTATATATATCATTCTTATATTTAACATGATTATCTATATCATGAATCTTATACTCCTTATTGGTTTATTTATAACCACACTGTGTAACATTTCTATTGTACGTCTACTCCAAACTATCTAGACATTTTGATGTGCCACCGAAACTTACGACTAACAACCAAGCATAAAGATTTTCTAACTTTAATTCTAGTGTTCTTTTTGTAGGTGATCAAAGGGAGGAGTCTACTCAAATTATCATTTTTGTCCATCTAGCATCCATGAGTATCATAGATTTATTCAAAGTGAAGCATAAGTGGAAGTTCAAACACAAGTTTAAAAGATGTATGAAGTAGTCCAAATTGCCAACAATCTGACCCCTGATGAGTAATTGGCATATTCAATAGGCTTAGCAATCTCATTTCAAAATGAAAGCTTCATAACAATTGTAGTTGACTTTTAAACCTTTCAAAATATGGGAATTTTGTCAAAATTGAAGATTATTTACTAATCCAAATGGGTCCTGGACAGAGAACTACAATTTTGTTAAGAAGCTTAAATCTTGCACTACTCAGAGTTAAACTCAATCCACTTGAAGAAGAGTTTTGAAGATTAATCCAATTGGTTTGTTGCTGCATTCAAGACTTAGGAAAATACTTAAGAATTATGTTTTATGTTTATTTCAAATTAAGAGTAGTTGTAATATTTTAATTGGTTATGTGTTTGTGTCACTCGGCTAGAGCATATTCTAATCAAGTACGTTTAGTGAGAGCATTTTTGGTAATTTTCTTTTAAGACAGTAGCCATAGTTTTGGGGGGACTATTTATGCTCCCCTTAGGATTGTTTACAATCAGTTTTGAATGAAAGAAAGCCTCATAGACGTTGGCCTCTTTTTGCTCTTTTGCAAGAACCCACAGCCCCAATCAGTTGTTATCAATCAGTTTGTGTAGTGTAGATTTTTTGTTCATTTGTGAGAGTGTGAACAAGTAAGCTCCTTATTATATCCTTCTCCCTTCCTTTTCTGAGACGTGAATCCCCTAGCAAGGTTGTAAAAACTCAAGAAATATCAAGTTGGAGTGCTCCTTTTCATTGAAGGCAGCCATTGAAGTCAAAGGTTGTGATTGGCATCTCTTTAGACCAGCTTGCACCCATTTTGGTATATCTTCTTCTCCCGATTGATTCTGACCTCAAATTTTGAGGTCTTCCATTTCATTCATTCCATAATTACCTATCCAAACACCAGGTCCAAATTTGTCTGTTTGCTCCATTTTTATTTATCTCGAAATCTCTTTTCCAATAATTGTCCAAAACCCCAAATCCGATTCTAAGCAACCTGTAACCTTTTAAGTGTAACTATGTTTCCAGAATGAATTTATCCACCACATTTGTAGGGAATCTTCTATACATATTCATCTTGGTGTTGTCCAAGTATCGAGTAAAAAACTAACCATATGATTGATTTTTTACAAAGCCAAAATCAAGTTTCTAATTAATGTATAATCTCAATCACATCTCATGTTTTTCTATGGTTTATGAATCACCAACGCTAGACATCTCTAATACATGTCTAAATCCAAGCTATCTAGAAATTTATTATATATGTCTAATCTCAAACCATCTCTAGACATTTCTAACATAATTACTCTATATGAAGGAACCATTTGATGCACATAATGAATATGGCTAGAGATGTCTAGTGTTGGTGATACATAAGATACCACAATATTCTAATTCACATATCCATTTCATTGTATTCATTATGATCCTCTAAATGAAGGACTCTATAATGTACATAAGAATATACTTAGACACATGATATTATGATCATTGCCTAGGTACCATGACTCTCAATCTCATATGTCATTTATTCTTATTCTTGTCCTATATATGAAGGACTTCCTCATTATGCATATACAATAATGCCTAGACTTATGAAATTGTAAATCATAGCCTAGATGTCACTATCTTTCAATTCCCATAACCATTTTCCATGTCATCCCATGATCAAAATTATGTAATAAATGAAATGCATATGAAAGCACACTATGACTTTCTTTTCACATCCATGCAATGATAAGTGAATCAATGCAATTTTCCATTTTATACTAAATGGTGATATTATTTAACAAGTATCATATTAGCATATATGTGAATATCAATATAAATTATCAACACCATTGTATGTAAAGTCACACACAACCATGAAACCCTAGCATACTGGCCACTTTTTCCAATAGGTGTGTCTATGAACAAACAAAACCTTCGAAGGGCTACTTTTCAATCCAGAGGGGACACATAGTCACTCCCCTTCTATTTCCCACTTTACATATGTTAGAAAAATACATAGTCTGGCAAGGTATATTGGGTTTCCCTGTGATGTGCAACGGATCCCATCCACATGACAACTAGCAAAAGAAGCTAACAAAATTTTAGTTATCTCTTTATCTTGCATGTATTTCTTCAAGATATTTTAGAAGATCCTCCAAGCATCCATGTTTAAGATTTGGCCAAGTGTGCTCGCTTATGGGAAGTTGATGACTTAAACCAATGGTTCAATTGAAGAGGCATTCTTTGATCAAGAGAAAACTTCACTATTTGAAAGAAGATCCTCAAGTTTTTGCTAAAGCTATGAGACCTCGTTTTGTTTGAAATTTATATGTAGTTATCTTATTATAAATTGTATTTGTTTTAAATATTGTGTTTGAGTGTTTTCAGCTAGAATTTGTTCTAGTCGTAGATGAGTTTTATTTAAGTGTTGTTTTTATATTTTAATCATTAGGCTTTTAACTCTAATTTGAGAGGGTATTAATGTCTCACTTAGGAACTTTGTATGTAGACATACGTTTGGATGAATTGAAATTTACAGCCTTCAGTTTCTTTGCCTTAGTGCAAAAACTCAGTTCACTCGAATTATTGACAATCCAATTTGAGTGTGTTCAGGAGTTGGTGTTCATGAGAGTTCACTCTACTTCTTTGTCCCCTTATTATATCCTTCTCATTTCCATTCTAGGAAGTGAAATTAGTGAAAGGTTGCACAATCTCATATTTCATGCAAGTTGGAGTGTCAATTTGATTCTCAAGGTTGCCATGAAGTTGAAGGTTGTTTTAGGCAACTCTTCACACCAGCTTGTTCCCCTTGTTCGATTTCATTCCACCATCACTCCATCGTTGTGACAAGGTTTGATCTTTGAATCAAGTTGCAGTTCCATTCCATCGGCAGAGAGCAACAGAGAAGCTTGTCTGAGAAGCTTCATTTTGTTGTCTGCTGTGGATATCTGCAATTGTTCTGGATATCCTTTAATTCCATTGTTTTAAACCATTCTCTTCCGCTCCTTCCATCGAACAACCATCTTGTTACATTAAAAGCCACATGGGTCGTGCACGTGATTTCGTTCTTCTGCAAAAACCTCTCTTTTCCGCGGATACCCATCTCCCTCATCATTCAATGCCACTTGTCCAAGTGTCCCTCTTCTTTTTTGCGGGCACTATTTTTTAGCCCTCAAATTCATTTTACAGAAGCTCTATCTTTTTGCATATACATGTTGTTTCTCGCTAATCATCGCCAAGTGTCCAATCCCTTTCTACAAACACTATTTTTCATTCTTCAATTCTTTTCACAGAAGCCTCGCCTTTCTATAGATATCTATTTATCTTACTAATCATCACTATCCATCCATGTGCCCACTTCCTTTTCGCGAACACTCATTTCAGCCCATGGATCCTTTCCGCAAAAGCCTTTTCAGCTGCCAATACCTATTTCCCATTTGACCCCATTTCCATGGAAGCCTTCCTAACTGTTGCAGATAACTGTTTCATCAAACACTGTCCACGTGTCTTGCGCCTTCCCCACGGACGCTATTTCCTCCATCCGATCCTTTCTATGAAAGCTCTCCTTCCTCCGAAAACCCCAATTCCTCCCGTAAACACTAAATAGTCTCATCTAACGGCCATCATTCATTCATCCGACGATCCACTATTCATTTGTTTCTCCTTGTTGCTTTTGTCCTCCTTTTCCTTTATTGTCCATTTGTTTTCATTTCCATGATCACTTTGACAAAATTCATCTTGTCATCTCCTGTGTGTCTAATTCCTCACCATCAGGTATTAAGCAATATTCAAAGCTACAATTTTTAAATTCAAGCTATCCAATGGTGCACTCTATTTGAAGCATATCATATGGTTTTAATCCAAAGGCAAATTGAAGCTTATTAGTTTTAAAAGCTTATCACACTGTGACCAATCATACCACCCAAATAATATTTTTTTGTATATATAAATATTTCCATAATACATGATTTGACATCCACATTATGCATACATTAAATGCATATAATACACACTAATAATGCATGTAATATGAGCCATACAAATTTTTTTATTAAGCATACACAAATTATACATGTAATGATGTCACACATCTATCTAGATATCCTCTATTGATGTCTTAAACTATCCTTAAATGAAATATGCAATGGTTAAATAAATTGTTTAAAAGCTAAAGGAAATGTTCTTAAATAACAGAGTCCAAACGTTCGCTCCTCAACAATACAGAATCATTATTCATTTTCCGAACGTCTGCTTTAACGTAATCCGCATATGCCTACACATCTGCTTGCAGAAACCTACATGTTCATTGCAGAAAGTTACATGTCTATTGTGGATAGTTACATGTCCACTGCGAAAATCTATCCCACGCATAATATTCCTCAAACACAGCTAATATGCGACCATGTGTCCTTCCAAAATCAAGTATTTGTTAACACCCACACTTCCGCTTACAAAATACTACGCGTCAGCTGTTGATATCTGTCCCACACATAATATTTCGCAGACACGTCTAATACGCCGCCATGTGTCCTTCCAAACTCAAGTATCCGTAGATACCCACAATCTTGTTTATGGAAACCTATGCATCTGTTGCGGATATCCGCTCCCACATTTAATATTTTGAGGACAACCACTCATACACAACCACGTATCCTCTCAAAACTAAGTATTTGGGGACACCCACACTTCCACGGACACCAACGCTTCCGCTGTGGATACCAACACTTCTGCGGACGCTTCATTCATTATATTCCACCTCTCATTTGTGAACACCTCACCTTTGTGGACACCAATACTTCAACTGTGAATACCAACATTTTTGTGGACCCCTCATTCTATGAATTCCACCTCACGTATGTAGGCACTTCATTCCGTGGATACCTCATTCCACAGATATAATTATTATTTTCCAAATAATGCATATATATATATATATGCTTCTCCTCAAATAATCAATTAACACCAAACATAACAACAGATACACACACTTCTGTTGCGGATACTCACAAATCTAATTTTTACACCTGCAAACATTTGCCCCAAAGATAGTGTTAGAATATGTGCACTCCTATAGAGGGGGGTGAATTAGGTGTGTTAACTTTTTCATGTGATAATCAATTCTCTAAACCCTAAGTGATTTATCAACAATAAATAAACAAATAATCACAAAATATAAAAGAGAGGGTTAGAGAGTTGACACCGATGTGTTCACGCTATTCAGCAACCTCGGCCTACATCCGTGCTCCAAGCTTCCCACTTGGAGATCCCTAATTGCCCAATCTCCCCGATTGACAATGTTTAACTTCACGAGTGTCAAACAAACTTTTACAGACTGTTCTTAGGGCGTCATTCTCTGGATTGATCTCCTTGGGTGTCAATCGTGTCTTTGACTGTTCAAAGGGCATCACCCTTGATTTACAGAACAAAACAGAAAATAAAAAATAAAAACTTAGAACTTAACTCTCTAATATGAAATCTCAAGTTGATGATTAAGATAGTTAAGCCTATGCACACTTTTTAGTAGTGAGAATACAAGTATAAAATTTGGCAGCATTTCGGTAGGATTCTCACTTGTTAATTTCAACTTCCAAGTGCCTTCTATTTATAGACCCTGTTTGAGCGGTCGACCATTTCCTTTTTGGCTGACCGCTTTTCGACCATTGGAAATATTTCCGTTGAACTTTTGGACCATTGAAAAATTCATCGAAAAATGCACTAGAGTGATCCACCACATGAACAGTGTGCGGTCTACCGCTACAGTGTATTTTGTATTCCGAAGTCAATTTTTAATTGGAGCGGTCGACCGCTACTGTAGCGCCAGTCAACTGCTACTGTAGCGCTAGTCGACTGCTCCTACCATTTCTGCATTTTTTGGAGCTCTTTGCCATTTTTGAGATCGAACATTTTTCCTCTGCTCGACCACTTGCTCGATCGCAAAACTGGGAAACAATCTGTTTGGCTTACAGTAGATCAACTGATCGACTAGTTCTTCATGCAGAATGTTTTGGTTAGCCATTTTCACCTGTTTTAGCATTCCTTGATTTCTCTAAGTCCCAATATTCATACAATAAGCTACAAGGACTTAGATAAACACGTTAAACAACATTAATACCCTAATTAAGGGTATTTCTAATAGATATCAATATGAATATCAAGATTAAACAATTAAACATTAACAATCAATAAACAACTTATAATTCCAATTAAAACATTCATCATCAAAACAAAAGAGCCTAATGACACTTAGGCTAACAATCTCCCCCTTTTTTATGATGACAACATATTATAAGTTGTTTATTCCTAAGTCTAAGAATGTGCATATATTATTGCATCTCTCCCCCTTAGTTTATGCAATATTTCTAACTTTTAATTTTATGCATACATGCTGTAGACAACTTATATAAATATCTCTCCCCCTTTGTCATAATAAAAAAAAAATCATGGGGAGGTCTAAAACATTAAAAAAAATCTCTCCTTTGACAAAATTTAAAACATAGAAAGGAGGAATATCAATTCAATCAATCAAGACAATTTATATTCTTCTCCCCCTATGGAATCATCAACAAGAATATATGGAGGAAAGACAAAAAGATATCATAAAAAATATA
This sequence comes from Begonia loranthoides, assembly GCA_022433065.1. Lineage (NCBI taxonomy): Eukaryota > Viridiplantae > Streptophyta > Magnoliopsida > Cucurbitales > Begoniaceae > Begonia > Begonia loranthoides. Next base: position 8,191,591 of record CM039481.1, on the reverse strand, counting down.
TGGAGGGAATGCAACATAGATATCATCAAATCAAATCAACAATTTAATCCAATATATGAATCAAAACAAATATTATTTCTCCCTTTGATAATATTACAATACATATAAAAATTGGGGATATATCAACAATCAAAACATATCACATTTTTCTCTCCCCTTATATAAATGTTCAAAATCAAATTATTGGAAATTGAACAAAACATCAAACAAAACAACTTAATCAACTCAAGAAAATTTAATCAATCTAATTCTTCCCCTTTGTCATTTAAGTATACATAAGAGTTGGAGACTTTTCATCAAAATCATTTCAAAACAAATCAATTACATTTTTCTCCCTTAGAAACACAATTGTTGGTAGAAACCAAGTATATATCAAGAAAGATAATTCAACTATACCAATTGAAATACCAAAACCATTTAAACTTTTGAAAGAAAATATTTAAGTTAAAAACTATCTTCTCCCCCTATTTCAACAACCAATTCAATTCAATGGGGAGTAACAAAACATCAAAATCAAACACCAACAATTCTTTGACCTATGCAATTTATGATACCACTTGTTGGATTAAAACAAAAAATAAACCAATTGAAAAATAAAAAGATAAACCAATGATACCAAAAGTAATATGCAACCAATAGAGTTCAATATTAATCAAGATTATAAAATTTTAACTTATATGCAAATAACCAAAACAAGTCAAAATAAATCAAGAGATTATGCAATTCATATATGCATTTTCATCAACCAAATATGCATACTCTTGATACTAAAGTGAAAAACACATAAGTGCTTTTCTTAGGCACCCAAAATTTTTTTGGTCATTTATCCTTAGAAATTGTTCCTTTTGGAACCCAAACCAATTTAGACTTTGCCCTTTCATCATTCAATTTTATAGGGCAAACAAAGGATTTATGTCCTACACAATTGCAAGTGTTGCAAGTAGTAGGAGCAACAAACAAATTTTTATAATTTTTTTTCTTGCAAATGGTTCATAGCCAATACCGACTTATCAAAAGTAACCCTTTACTTTCCTAAAAGCGTATCAAAATTTTGCTTTGTTAGTAAACTTAAGCACAATAGTATTAAAATCAATATTTTTCACTTTCAATTCATCAACATCAAACTCTAAAGATTTGATAGTAACACTAGAAGTTTCAACCAAGCATTTTAATTCAACAATTTGATTTTTCAGAGATTTAACCAATTGAACATGTTTTTCAATCAAATTGTCATTCTCTTTATTCAACAACTAATATTTATGTTTAAGCAAATTAAATTTATCAAACAACTCATTAAATGCATCTAGCAATTCATTATCATCATCACAATTATCCGAATCGCTAGAAGAGTTATGTACCTTAACCTCTTTGGCCATGAAGCAAAAATTTGAGACTTTTTCAATCTCAAAAGAAGAGCTCTCCTCGCTATTGTCTCTTGTGGCCTTAAATGCTTTCTTCTTTGATGTTTTTGTTTTCTTCTTTGCTTTGGAACACTCGGTTGAGCTATGTCCAGGTTTCCCATACCTAAAGCAAACAATAACTTTCTCTCTGTTCATTTTTTTCTGATGGAGGAACTTGTTGAACTTCTGGGTTATAAATTTTAAATCTTCATTGTCCTCGTCATCATCATCATCGTCCCCAAAATATGCTCCAGTGCTTGAGGAGGCTTTGAGGGTAATATCTTTTCTTTTGGGAGTATCTTTCTCCTTTTGCTCCTCCCTCTTGTTGCTCATCATCGTTATCTCGTGCGTCATTAATGATCTGATGAGCTCGTCCATCTTCCTGTCTTTTAAGTCCCACACTTCTTGAGTGGCAGTCACCTTTAGTTGCCATGCTCTCGGTAAACACTAAAGAATTTTTCTCACCAACTCTTCATTGGGATACACTCTACCAAGCACTTTTAAACCATTTGTAATGTTAGTAAAACGTGTAAACATACAACTAATGCTTTCATCTTTATTCATGCAAAATAATTCATATTCGTGAATAAGCATGCTTAATTTTATTTCTTTTACTTGATTAGTGTCTTTATGCGTAATCTCAAGTAATTTCCGAATATCATAGGCACTATCGCATACTTGAACTCTATTAAATGCATCTCTATTCAAAGCATAATATAAAGTATTGATATCTTTAGCATTCATGCTCAATTTTTGTTTATCGCTATCATTAAATTCACTATACAACTTTGGAACATTTAAACCATTTTCAAGTTTTAGCAGAATGAAGGGCTCATTTTCAATAACGTTCCAAAGATTGTAATCTAAAGATTATATATATATTTTCATCCTAGCCTTCCAATAGGTATAATCACTACCATCAAAATATGGAGGCCTAAGTAAAGATTGTCCTTCAACTTGCATATTTAAGGCCATTTTAAATTGAGCAAATTATATAAACAAATAGTTCGAACAAAATTATCCAAACAAAAAAAATCAATCCAATAGATACAATTCAAGCAAATATATCCAAATAATCACAATATCACACAAAAAGTTGATTAACCTCGCTCTGATACCACTTGTTAGGATCTGTGCACTCTTATAGAGGAGGGGTGAATTAAGTGTGCTAACTTTTTCGTGCGATAATTAATTCTCTAAACTCTAAGTGATTTATCAAATAAATAAACAAATAATCACACAATATAAAAGAGATGGTTAGAGAGTTGAAATCGATGTGTTCATACAGTTCGGCAACCACGGCCTACGTCCTCGCTCCAAGCTTCCCACTTGGAGATCCTTAATCGTTCAATCTCCCCGATTGGCGATATTTGACTTCACATGTGTCAAACAAACCTTTACAGACTGTTCTCAAGGCGTCACCCTTTGGATTGATCTTCTCGGGCGTCAATCTAGCCTTTGATTGGTCATAAGGCGTCACCCTTTATTTACAGAACAAATTAGAAAATAGAAAATTAAAACTTAGAACTTAAATCTCTAATATGAAATCTCAAGTTGAGCGTTGAGAGAGATAAGCATATGCACTCTTTTTAGTAGTGAGAATACGAATATAAAATTTAATAGGATTCTCACTTGTTAATTTTTGCTTCGGAGTGCCTTCTATTTATAGACCCTACTTGAGCAGTAGACCATTTCTTTTTCGTCGACCGCTTTTTGACCGTTGGAAATATTATCGTTGAATTTTCAGACCGTTGAAAAATTCGTCGAAAACTATAATGGAGTGATCCACCGCATGAACAGTGTTCAGTCAACCACTGCAGTGTATTTTGTAGTCTGAAGTCGACTTTTTCCTGGAGTGGTCGACCTCTACTGTAGCGCCGATCGACCACTCCTACCGTTTCTGCATTTTTCAGAGCTCTCTACCATTTTTGTGGTTGACCATTTTTCCCCTACTCAACTGCTTGCTCAATCGCAAAACTGGGAAACAATCTGTTTTGGCTTGCAGTCGATCACCTAGTCAACCAGTTCTTCGTGCAAACTATTTTGGTCCACCATTTTTGCATGTTTTAGCATTCCTTGATTTTCCAAAGTCGCAATATTCATACAATAAGCTACAATGACTTAAATAAACACGTTAGACAACATTAATACCATAATTAAGGGTATTTCCAATAAATATCAATATAAATATTAAGATTAAACAATTAAACATTAACAATCAATAAACAACTTATAATTCCAGTTAAAACATTCATCATCAAAACAAAAGAGCCTAATGACACTTAGGCTAACAGACAGAACATCTATCAGGACCTATTGTCCTAATTTCAAGCATACTTTTCATGTCTTTTATCAATCATTAAAACCTCTTTTCCATTCAATAGACTCCAAAACATTATTAGATATAATTATCTAACTCTATAATTCTGTTTTCTCATACGTTTCCTTTAATCACCCAACATCCACAATTTACTCATCAACAACAATAAACATTCATATTTATCTAACAGCTCTCCTTTCTCATAATTAATTCATTTATATGAATTCTTTATATATTGAATTTTAAAACAATCAAAGCATATCCAATTTATGTTTATATTTAAAATCCATTCAATACATATCACAAACTATCCAATGATGACTTTTAACATAATCATCCAATTCTTCACATAACCAACTTATCCAATTTAACTATTAAAACATATTTTTTCCATGTTTTCATTGATGTAATACAACCACTCTCATATTAACCAAATCCAAAATCTTTAGCCGCCAATTTCAACCTAAACTATACACTACTTAACATAGTTTATAAAATACTTAGGTTAGAGTTTTTACCTCTTTGAAATTTCCCTCTTCACCCTCTCTATTTCCACATGAATTTCTCCTTCTTCCAGCATGTTCTAAGAACACTTATCATCTCAGCATACTAAAAGATAGCTTAAAAAGGTAAATTTACTCATTTATCCATCTTCTCCTTCAATTTTTATCATTTTACTCTTTAAATTATGGAAATTCACACAAATATCATAATTTATTATCTTTTATCAATCTTAGCATAAACTCATCAATCTAGATTAGTTCTAAGCTAATTCTCATGATTATCATAAATAATCATGATCATACATAGTCACAAATCCTTAGGTGACACAGTCACAAATCCTTAGTGATGTAAACCGAGGTCCAATGACGCGTGCCCGAGCCAAGAGACTTATTTCATCCTTAACTCATTCTTTTTTTGTAGGAAAGACTAATTTATGGGATTTTACAGAAGAGACTACTCATGAGGCCAAAGGAAGACCATTTCATGTTGTTACTTGGATTAGCTCACCTCCAACGGACTTCACTACTCCTTCCAACTTTGAGCCGGCTCAAGGTTGCAATTCGTCTACATATTGGTTCCATACTTATTTTCCATTTTTTATATTTAAGATACTTGTTGGTGGAACTTTGAGTTGTTGATTATTATTTGGTTGAATTTTATGTTTTAGTAAGTCATTTTTTAGAGGTGCGTGGTTTGCATGTAAACTGCGCCCTCATGCCCAATTTTTGGTATGTTAAGGGCATTTTAGTCCTTTTATGTTTTGTTGTGAAACCTTAGGTTTAATACCCCTTTTGCTGAATGGAAGATAAGTTTTGGAAAATTAGAAAAGAAACCCTTGTTTGAAAGTGTGAGAACTGCGCGGATCCTCCCTCCTGTCGGCCATCCTCTTTTCCTACCCGAACTTGCTTCTCTTTGTAGCGTTTTCTTGAGAAAGTTGGAAGGGTTACTGTCTCTTCCAAAGCATCACTCTTGTGGTGTTTTTGTAGTGTTGAGATAGGAGAAACGTTAGACCCCATGGAGAGTGCTTGACCCTTGATTAAGCCGAGTATATCTGATCCTCTCACGGCAGGAGGACAAATCGGGCTCCACGGTTCATTTGGTATTTTCGAAGATTATTGTTGGTAAGACTTGGTTATTCTGGATCTATTCTTATTATATTTGGTTTTCACCATTTGTGTTATGAGATATAGTCATCGTTCTTTGTGAAGAGGGAGATATTTTGGAATTCTTATTAACTGCAAGAATTTGTTTTCTATGTGAGCTGATTTCTGCTGTAGATTGTTGATCTATTTTGGAGCCCTTACGTTGGTTTTCTTGATTATGTTCCTTTTAGAGATTTATTCTATATTGAGTGACGTTGCTGCCTGCCAAATTTGGTAATTGTTGGATTTATATGGAGTGAGATCTCTCTATTTTAATTCTGGTCGCCAGATCTGCTCGGGTGAAGCCCTAGTTTTTGAGTTCTGTTTTTCGGTCATAAGTGGAGATCCAGAGTGGATTTTGTAATGAATTTTTTTGGCACAATTTATCTGTGTGTGTCTAGTTTGAGCCTTCCAAATTGCAGCTCAAATTCACGTAAGAATTGGGAGTTTGATTTGTTTTATTGTTGATTGCTCGGATTATTCACAGTTTCTGGACAGATTTCATAAAGAGTGTTCTTGGTGATCTTGAATCCTATCACTTAAGTAATACATGTTATAACCCCATTGGTTGTATAATTTTATTACATAGCCACATACTTCAATATATTAGGAATATTTATCCTTTTATAAGTTCCTCTAAATTCCAACTCTAAATTCCAATTTAAAGACACATTTCAAAAAAGTGCATTTTTTTACTCATCCAACTTCAAACTTGCATAACTTTTATTGCATACATCCAAATTCCTTCAATCAAAGCTATACACTTCATTTATGTGTCTATTTTATGACATTAAAATTGTTTGATTTATTAATCACAATAACCCCATCAATTAACCTCAAACAGTAACTATGCTAATTTGTATCATCGTGCAAAAATTCATATTTTAATGAATATACATTTAATTGATCTAATTTAATCACCATTTCAAAATTTAAGGTGTCTACTATTATACTTATTTTTAATTTAGAAAAAATATCATCAATTGATTGGTTAATTTCCTCTTCAAAATCATCACATAATTTATTATCACTTAATCATATTTAATTTGATCAATATGATTATTATGGTTAATTCTATTTTAGGTAATCATAAAAACCTAGTAACAGACTGCAAGAAAAGGCTAAAGAAAGTGGGAAAAACTCTTTGTTTGTGGTTGAGGGTATGATTCCAAAAGTTGCACACATTAATTTTTTGTTTTTTTCTTTAGGATTTAGGGTTTGAGGGAAAGAAAGAGATGCATGAATATGGGAGGCTGGTGGAGCTAGATTCTATAAATAGACACAGAAAATCCCATATCACAATCATTATGTGAAATCCTCTACTTGATATGCTTGCAAAAGCAACCCCAATCATCGCATCAAAACACATCATTAGAACACGAGTGGCTCTTCCAACATCATTCCCTCTGAATTTGAGATTCTAGTCTTACTTTCACTTGACAGGATAAGAACTTGTTGTCTTTTGTTTGACTTTTTTAGGACGGTCTTAGATTCTTCCTAAGGATTTCTAATTCAATTACTCATCTATGTCTTGTTTTCTTAATTCTTTTATCCTCAAACTCAATCTGGTTGTACACAAATGTAATGAAGTGTCTTCTTAATAACTTTATGTGGCAATGGATTGAAAGAAGGAAACCATATATGTACCATTATCATGTTTTAAAAAACATATTGACCCTAAATCCTAAATCCAATCAATATTGAGTTTTTCGGATATATTGCATTCATTGTTTTCAAATTGTTTACCAAAAGTTAAAGTTTGTGGGTTCATAACAATTTAATCGTTCAAAAATTTCTCTATACTCCCTCTCACATGTACCCTAGTTTCTTTGTATTGATTATTACATGTAACGACCCAGTTTTTCTTACATTTGAAAACGTGAAAACTTTAAAACTTTTCTTTTTATAAATATAGCGAAAGACTTTTCATTCTTAAAATCATTTAAAGACGATACTTAAAGATCTTTTTTCTTAAAACTTTTTTATAAAACACAGCGGAAGTCTTTATAATTAAAATAAGGCATTTAAGAACACATTTTAATTACTTTACAAACCATTTCCATTTAAATCTTTTAGCCTAGCCAGTCACAAGATCCGCACGTGCAAATCTTTCGTCAACTGCTCCTTAACATGTTCTCCTTATCTCGTACATACCTACATCAACAAGACTTAACTAATTATTTTAACGCTTAGTAAGTGATATAAAATAAATATGCACAGCATGTGTTATGCTTCTTTTAAAACCGATATGCAGTTTTTCGTTTTCTTTTTTCTGTTTCTGTTACTAGAAAGGAACCTATCTCTTCTATCATTTTCTTTATGTTACCATAGAAATGATACATCATTTGGTCCATGGCTTAACTGCCACTCCAACGAGGAGATACATCATCAGTGGTGTCACCGTGACCGTCACCAATCTTTGCAGTTCGAGCGGTAGGGATTTCTAGTACAGGAGTTAGGATACATCATCTAGTTCTTATTGTAGGATCGATATATGCCTATAGAGGGGGGTGAATATAGCGTTTTAACTTTTTCGTGCGATATTTTAATCTCTAATTACCCTAAGTGATTTAATGCATATAATTAAAATATCGATAACAAATATATGCAATAATATAAAGAGTAAGGGTTGGAGAAATGCACACAATATTTGTTTACGCGGTTCTGCAAACTAGCCTACGTCCGCGCTCCAAGTTGCACTTGGAGATACACTAAGTAATTGGCTTGCGGGTGCCAATAAAACCGTTTACAAATTGACTATTAGACGGGGCGTCACCCTTGACTAATTATAAGGTCGTCAACCTTAGACTCTTACGAGTCGTCACTCTTAATTTGACTATTTCGGGATGTCACCCTAGTATGATGAATTCTTAGGGAATCACCCTTTACAATCAAGCACAATGTAATAGACTCGAAAATTAAATCGCAATCTATCTAATCCAAATTCTCCCAAAATAACTCGCAAGTTTAAGAGTGGGGAGAATTGGATTTAAAATGCTATTAAAAGCTCACAATGAGTAGTATTCGAGTATTGATTTTGCCAGGGCTTCGCCTCGAATATTTGATTCGTTAGTTTGAGAACTTGGAGTGTTCTCATATTTATAAACATTGCACTTCCGGACATCCTCAGCGTCCGCACCTATCGTCTGCACGACCGTTGAAATTTTCCCGTTGAAAATATACCCGTTGGACAAAAAAATATGCACTTGCGGACGCCAATTCTATCGTCCGCTTCGTCCGCACAAATCGTCCACACAAATCCAGAACTGGACATATTCAAATCGGACGCCAATATTCTCGTTCGCACCGACTGGGTCTATCATCCGCGACTGCACAAATTTGAGGGGGATGCCAAACCATCGTCCTCTTCTTCTTTTTCGTCTGCATAGCTGAAGACCTGCGGACGCCATTTCATGTCCGCCTCGTCCGCGACCACAGTCCGCATATCCATCAAAATGGGCAGAAGCAAATCGGACGTCAAAGCCTCGCGTCCGCCTCATCCGCAGCATCCTCAACTGCACAAACAACTTCATACTTTCACAAAATGTTTCCTCTAAGTCATACGAACCTTCCATTCTCCTGCAAAGACTTAGAGAAACACATTAAACATTCTCAATACCCTTAATCAAGGGTATTCTCAATTTAATCGATAAATATGATATATAAGAATTCAATGTATAAACAACTTTTGCACTTTATTAAATTTCACATCATCTTTATCACATAGTCTAAACAATCTCCCTTATTGATGATGTCCAAAACATATAAAGTTGTTTATATCCAAACCTAAGCATGTGCCACAAATATTGCATATTTGATTTGCTCAATTAAGTTATGCAATTTATCCACCAATTAATCTAAGCAACATGCTACTAAAATACAACTTATTGATTTACTAAACTAACACACAATTTAGTCATCATCAAAATAAAACTTAGCCTAACAAAAAGGCTAACACTTATGGCTTACTGTCACTCTCTCCCTACATGGGAGGAGATACATCATCAGTGGTGTCACCACCAAGAACCGTCACCTATCCTCCCAAACCCCACACGCCTATTTATGTTTAATGATACAATAGATATTCCTACAGCCCAAATGATGGTTGTCTACTTCGGGTGATCAGTCCTCAAGAACGCTATTCACTTAGTATGTATGAGCATCCACTAAACCATTTTTTGTTTCATTTTCAAAACCATGCATGAAAACCATTTACATATCGTTTTAAAAACATGATGCATGATGTTCATGAATGCATACAATTCAATCTCCTCTATATAGGCCTCAAAACATGTTAAATCTCATTATCACTATCTTTAACCCAAAACTAATAAACATATCATTAAAAGAACCTATATCTAATAAACACGCAGCAAGTATCAATACAATCTTCGAAACATGATTTCTATCAAATCTTATAATCCTCAAAGCATTAATCGTATTAAATCTATAACTTAAAAGAACCTATTTCTAATAAACAGTCAGCATACAGCCCTAATTCTTGTGATGTAGGGTTTGAAGACCAAATCATATACGTATCACTTACCTGAAATCCTTAGCATGTTAGCACTATATCCTTCCCTCTTCTTAATACCTTAACAATTAATATTCAATTATCAATACTTAGTTCAACCATCCCAAATCACATTTCATTAAATTAATCAATTAAACCTTATTCTTCATAATGTGCAAGGCAACAACAGCCATATACATTTACAGATTTTCCCCTTATTCATACATTACCAATAGAACAATACCTTTTGCATCCTTTTATCTCCTACTTATTATTCCCATAAAATCCATAAACAGAATACAACTCCTCACTAATATTCATGCTTAACAGACCACTAACCAAAATGATTGAAGAATGTAATCCCAACTAGCATTTATTATTCAATAACCGAGATACAGAACATAAATCCAAGCATAGATACCTCACAAAACCAAGAAGCAGTAATTCACAGAGAGCATTATCCATTAACCCTAATTAAAATTCTTCAACAATAATCATCAATAGAGAATAACATCTAATAACCCTTTATCTTTTACAATTATCCCATTAAAATCCTTAAGCAGAGAACTATAAACAGAGAACCTAAAATCCACAAACGGCAGTGAAGGATTTCCTTATCGAAAGAACCCCCGAGAGCTCCCTTCACCCTGTCTCTTTCGCTCTCTGCCATTTTCTTCGCCCAATGCCTTCTCTTCACTGAACCATTGCAGTCACACCTACACACACACTCGGTTCATTCAGAAACAGGACCAATGAATGAACAAGGCTCGGCATGGAAAATGAGGTGCCAAACACGCAGGAGACCTTACCTCAATCAGAGAAGACGTTGCCACTTGACGTCCACTTCGAAATCCCTAGTTTCGCCAACCCACTCACCTCAGTTAGGCGCTGCAACATTCCACCTCGCAATAGCTTCGTTCCAATTGTCCTGCGAGTTCAGTCGCTTCGAGCCCTAACCCCGTGACTCCATCGCAGAGAAGCTTGCACCCGGAGCTCGTTCTCCCTTGTATTTATACACAGAAGGCTAGAATTGTCACTCGTAAACATCCGTTTAAATTTTATAGTTGTTATCCAAGTATCTCATATATCCATGCAATGGTTAACTTATTTTTAGGTGATATATCGATGTTTCCACCGAAGACTCTCGCTATATAGAACGTCTGTTGTGACGACCCGATTTTTCTTACATATGAAAAAGTGTGAAATTTAAAAACTTTCCTTTTCTTTTGTAAACAGCGGAAAACCTTTTCAAATTATAATCAGAGTTCTTTTCTATAAAGTTATATCATTAAAAATCCTTTCTTTAGACTCGTTATGAAAATCATTATAAATCGTGGAAAACTATAGTTACAAAATATTTTCTCCAAACATAGCAGAAGCGTAAATCATTCATTTTAAAAAGATAATAAATAAATTATTATTTTAAATTTATAAAACTCTTATCTTTCTTACTTTCCTTAGCCTAACCAGCCACAAGTCCTGCCCGTGCAAATCATTCATCAACTGTTCCTTGATCTGTTCATCATTTTGTCGTGCGTGTACTTACACCATTAGCAAACTGTGAGCCCAAGGCCCAGTAAGAAATAAGATATGTAGTATGATCATGCTTCTCTTTAATTCTTTTGGAATGGGTTCCGCCCCAAACCAGTCTTTTCTTTACATTTCATTCTTTCATTCATAACTCATACGTCAAACGGGAGATTAGAGGAACCTGTGTTGGAGGTATAGTCTTGGTCGGCTTCTAACCACCTAGGGTAGCTGGTCCCGTTCCCGACAAGGGAGGGGACTTAGTCTAGACTATCTGATTAGATCCGAACTATCCGTCCGTCCCTCAACTTCTCATTTCCTTTCCTTTCATTCATTTCATTTATCCATTTTCTTCACATAATGCATATGAGTACCACCCTAGAGGTGGCACTTCCTACTTATTTCTATTATCATGATGTATGTCAATGAAAAGCAGTAATCGTAACAGTATGAGTCATAAGCAGTAATTACAATAATATAAAAGTATGAGATATGGAAGTCTACTAACATACTACATAGGCATGCTTGGTAATTTAAAGGAAGTGAGAACAATATAGACATACTTTGCGTTTTAAAGGAAACAATAATATCATAGGCATGTTTGGCAATTTAAAGAAAGCGATAACAATATAGATATGCTTAGTAATTTAAAGAGAGCAATAACAGCATGGACATGCTTGGCAGTTTAAAGGAAATAGTAACAATGTAGACATGTTCGGTAATTAAAGGAAACGATAACGATATGCGAACATCCTAAACATGCTTAGAGATTAAATTAATAACGTGCGAACAACATAGGCATAATGTGACAACATAGTAGAAATACAAACAAACAATTAAAGAAAAGACATTGCTAATGGTGTAGGGCCTCCATATGCCAACGACTCTACTCAATTTCTTACCTCAAAGTGTTAACGCGTATTAGTACTTAATCTTTATCCTTCTTCTTCTTTTCAATACCTACATAAATTCGTAACATCATGTCATTACTAATCACCAATCATTAATCTCATTTCTATAGTTCATCATTTTCAACAACATTGACATCATTATTAAATCTCATAACCTAAATCAGTAACTGACTGACACATAGCCTAAACCGAATTCGAAGTATTAATCCAAACAACGGCAGAATACCCATAACTTCCCTCTCTAATCTCTTTACTTTTCGACATCACAATTCAACAGTGACTTCATACATTCTTCTTCAATCAACACATCACCATCAATAATAATTTACATTTTATTATCCTGTAACAATAATCACTTAATCAGTGGCTGAACACACTCTTTAACCGTGACCCAAATTAACAGCAGTTCATCACAATTACCACTCATCCAGAGGATCTCCACAACTAAATAGACTACTAACCATCGAAACACACACAGCCCCATATACTAACAAGCAACAAAATACATCCTCACGAAACCATGAAACAATAACCAATAGGGAGCACCCATAAGAGGTCAGAGAGCAAGCATCCAAAATCCATAAAACAGAGAAGGAAGTATGCATTACCTGAGGATCATCCGAGAAGCACAAAGCTCTTCCTCCACCTTCTTCCTTTGTCACTTTTCTCTTCTCTCCGTCACAGCTCTCGACCTCACCCTCCAAAGAGCATTTCACTCTCTACTCTATCTTTCTCTCTTGACTCAGCTTGCCCCCGAGCTCTCTACCAGCCTCCCTTTTCTTCTACCCTTCAAATCCATCAGAGAGGCAGGCACAACGTGCTATGCCTCTGCCTGCCTCTACCACAGACACCCGTGGGTGTCCCCAGCCATGCCCTGCCACTACACTATCCCTCCACCTATACGCTGTCACTCACTAGAGCAAGAACCAACAAGGACCGGTCTGGACCAAACCTCTAACTGGACCAACCGTTCCTCCCGAACCGCTAGCTCCAGCCATCAACCCGAGGCTAGAAATCGCAGCCCCCCGATGCCAATCCTCCTCTGCTAATCACCATGCCGGTGGTATCTTCATCGTCGTCGTCCTTCCATCCCACGACTCGGCGCTTTGTCGACCCAACTCGCGAAGCCCAACGCCCCACGGGGCCTAAGCCAAGACTCGACGCTCCACTCGTCGCCCACTACTCACCTGACAGGAGCCGACTCGAGCCCGAGCTCACTGTCTGTCGTCATCCCTCATGGTCTCCCTTTGCTCGACGCACCATCGCTCATGGTCTCCATCTCCCTCTCTCTCTCTCTTCCTCTTGTTTTCTCCCGCTTTCCAGAATGGCCCGTGGCCATTCCTTCCTTTTGATTTCCAGCTGAGCCCGTGAACCAGCCAACCCACGTGAACCGGTTCACGGTTCACTTCTTCCTTCCTTATTTTTCCTTCAATTTCTCATTTCCCCTTTTTATTTCTATATTTCACTTAAACCCCCATATTAATTATTCTCTTAATTCTTAATTCAAATTAATCTCACTTCTTCTTCCTCTTTTAATTAAAAGAAAATTGAGCAACTTAATTTTTGGACCGAGCCGAACCAACCCAATTCGATCCATCATTCTCCCCTTCATAATTATGATTTCGGATGAAGGAAGCGCCTTGTCCGCAATCATCCGAAAAGTCCAATAAATTGGACAGATTCAAACTCTCTGTGTCTGCTATTGTCCACGCTCGTCCTAACTCGTACGAAAACTCGTGTTACAGACGAAGGACGAATTGGGGGGTGAAGCCTTGTCCTGCATCGTCCCAAAATGCTAGGGACGACATGCAATGTATTTTCAGACAAAATCCCTAGTCCTCGTGTCATCCACGTGCGTTCAAAAACCCCCACATGCACATTTTTCCAACAAAACTTTATACTTTAATCACTCCTTAATATTTTCCCATATTTATACGACATTAACCGATGACATATCGCCTCGTAACGTAATATATTAATTACTCTAAAACTAATTACGTTGCATACACAGGAAAATATTATCATGGTATTACATCTGTTTTCCGCAAGAAGGACGTCCATCATAACCGAAACGACGCCGTATTATTTCAATTCCTCTATGCCAGAACGTCCGTTTTCCATTAGGGACGTATTTCGCATCAAAATGATGTCATTTGCTACTTACTCTGAACAAACCACGCCGTCTATTTTCCAACATTGCAATGAGGGACGCCCGTTCCTCAATAAGGGATGTATGTTCCTTCTTAAAAGCCTTTCCTATTCATTCTAAATGATGTCGTCCCACTTAAATCTTAACGTCATTCCCTTGATTTCTATTTCGGACGTCCTTTGTCCATAAAAGATGTCCTTTCCTTCCCATTTATTTCTTCGTTCCAAACGATGATGTCCCACTTAACTCTTAATGTTGTTCCCTTTACTTTTATTTCGTATGTCCTTTGTCCATAAAGGACGTCCCTTCTTTCCTACTTCTTTCTTCATTCCAAACGATGTCATCCCACTTAATACTAACGCCATCTTCTATTCTTTCATTTCGAATGTCCCACTTTCCATTAGGGATGTCCCCCGCTTCATAAAATCTCCTTCCATAAAGGACGTACGTCCTTCCATGAAGGACATCTGTTTTACTCCAAACAACATCGTAACCTTTATCATAAAACACCCGTCTTTCCTTAACGACGCCTGCCCTTCCCAAGGGCATCCGTCGACCCTCTCACTATAAAGAACGCTCATCCCTCTACAAAAGACGTCTGTCATTCTCATTTTTCTCTATTTTGGACGTTCGTCTCTTCCCAAGAGACGTCTGCCAGTCAACCAATCCTTATTTTTTTCATTTATTATTAATTCCCTCAATATATAATAATTACACTAACATCATTATCATCCAACTTAGCTCCAAATACCCCATTACACCAATTAATTTTCTAATTATCTTTACTTAATTCCGTTATAAAAAATCAGGGTATTACATTACATATGTGTGTGTGTGTGTAAAAATTGATGAGCCATATAAATGAACACATCATTTTATTTGAAAACACATGTCAAAATAAAGTTTTAGAAAATGATGTAATTATAGATATAAAAATAAACATCCAACTCAACTGAGTCTACTACTAACTAAAGTTCAATTATCTAAAAGTCCAAAGAGGTCCAATATCGTGTTAAGTCTAAGAACTTACTTGGTCAACCACTAAATAGAGCTGGCTCAATCAAACTAGTTTGACTACATCTGGGTCGATCCAAGTCAGTTTGGTCCGATTTGATTGGAGTCAATATGTTCTGGTTTGGTCCAGTCTAGTACAATTTGGGTATATTCGATCTTGTTTGGTTCAATTTGGGTTTGTCTGATCTAGGTTAGTTCGAGTCAATCTGGTCTGGAATGTTCTGAGTTAGTCTAGTCCGATTCTATCTAGGTCAATCCAGATTGGTTCGACTCAGCTCAATTCAAGTCGATCCAGTCTGGCCTAGTTCAGACTCATTTAGTTCAGTCAATGGATTTGACGATCCAATAATCGCCCACATGAAATTCTCCCAATCTTCCTTTGATTCTGACCTAAAACAATAAAAACTCAATACAAACTAGTTTTAGAAAAATGTCGTGCAAAGATCACCAATTATTAGCCAAATTTAAACTTAAAATCAAAAATCCTAATTTTTTTATACATGAAAACCCTATATGTGAATCAAACTACTAGACTAGGGTTGAATCAGTGCATACCTTCGAAAATTCTCAATTCCCGCTATAAAATCACTTTCCTTGAGCGATAATATGCAGAGATTTGTTGGAATTTGATCCAAAATTTATCCATACATTAGAAATTTGAAATTTCAAGGGTGAGAAACGACAAACGATAACAATTTAAACTTACTCTTAAAAATTCTTTGAATCAAGACTGTCCGCTCCAATGATTCTTCAAGAGAAAGTCTTGGTCAAGATGAGTTTTTTTTTTTTATCTCCACTTTGATTGCCAATTATCTCTTCTAATGAGATTAGGGTTAATTCAAATTGTAGATTTGAAGGATTAATTTGGTAACCCAATATATAATTAATTCAATAAATTAATTAATTAATCAAAAATATTTTTTACCTATTATTTCAAATATGACAATTATCACAAATACCATGATATATTACCAAGATCCCAAAATCTCAAATTTATATTTTAATAATAATTTAATATTTATGCATTTATCAATAATTATTTCTTCACAATCTCTTAATGTGAACGAGAAAACACTGAACTGACATGTAATCTGTCAATGTGAACGAGAAAACACTGAGCTGACATGCGAATAAAGCTGTCTCAAACATTCTGTCAGGATGGCTTCAAAATTCAAAGTGACAGATAAAGGAAGGGGATGGCAGCACTCACGCAGGCTCAAGGCAAAATTTTCATCAGAGAATAAAAATAGGAAAGGAAGACATTGGTGGCCTGGTTGGGCTACGAACTACTAAAGTGATCATCATGGAGCCCACGGACGCCCTGGTGGATGACAGAAAGGCAGTTGTTTTTAAAAGTTGGATATTGGTATTGCGTTACATCTTTTCTCTTTCCATTATTACTTAATGTCTCATGTTTATATTTGTTCCAAGTATAGTCAGATTGTGTGTCTTTGGACATGCATTTTTACTATCTTTGTATCTACACTGACAAATTTTAAAAGCTTTAACTGTTGAGCTTAAATTAATTTAACCTTAGCTTGAAATTATTTTTAAAAACTTAAAGATATTTATTTTACAATTTTAATTGTTATAAAATATTTAATATTTGAAAATAAAATTTTTTTTTTAAATTCAAACAAATTTATGAAATTAAAAGTAAAATTTATTTTCATAATAAATGTAATCAAAAATAAAATTACTTTTTAATTACATTTTAATGTTTAATTTTGAAAATAGTTACATTTAATCATTTACTTTCTCCCTTTTTTATTTCTGATATACTTTTATGTAATGCAACAGTTAAATATTATAATTTATCAAGCAAATAAATTTGATAAACCAATTTTTAAAAAGTTAATTTATTAAACGGTTGTTATTTTTGAAAGTTGATTATTATCACACCTCGGAGATGATCGGAGACATAGAAGGACAGCAACCTTGCCTAAAAATAGACTTAACCGTTTGACTCTTTAGCTTTTTACATTTATTTAGGTAACGATAGACTTAAATGAAATACAAATTTGCGAGGACCCAACCAATTGAATTAAACCAAATGTCCACTGGTAACATTAAGATAAAAGCAATAATATATGTTAGAAATAAACTGTCAAATTTGAAAGAAATTAATACAAGTATTATTAAAAGTTGGATATTGGTTATGGTATTAGTCAATTAAACTCTATAAGTGTAAAATTTTATATTCAACAACTATAGTTTTATTAATAATGAGTAAACATGCCAAGAAGACAACTTTTAAAAACTAAGTAAGATAGACTAATATGGCAATTGTAGCAAACGTTCCACTATAATGTGATATATACATGAAATAGGCCCCACAAAATTTCAGTAAAAATATAGTCATTTACGAGCTTTGAGCACATTATGTCATAGGCATATAAAATAAAGCAATGTCCGGCAATTACTAAAGCTACTAAATAACATCCTAATAAGATTTAGGGTTTTGCATCCAGAGACACGGCACAATCAGCTGCCACATTACTCTAGTTAACACAAATAAACACATCCTCCAACGATAGAATGAACATATAAAAAACATGACCCCTTCATGGGTCGGTCAAACTTGGTTCATTCGACCAAGAGGGTCAATAAATGATGTGCATGCTCAAAATAAACATGTCCAGTGAAAATTGTACATATAATATAAAAAAAATGATGGTCATAAACGGACTTATCATTTTATACGAAAACACGTTTCAAAATAATTGCTTTAAAAATAATGCAATGTTGGATATAAAATAAACATCTACTTTAAATGACCTACAAATAGCCAAACAACGCTAAATTGAATAGGAAACCAATTGGTTCAAACCTCTCATTAATTTGTTGAATCTATCAAAATATATGTATACAAATTAATTCACTTCTCAAAACCTTTAAAAATTAGTTGGAACTCATAAATAAGATAGAAACTAAATTGGGGAACTCATAGAACAATCCCCAAAAATATCTCAATTTTTAAAACTGGTTCAAAAGTTCATTTTTCACATTTTTTTTTAAAGGTCCGGTTAAAATCAAATTTTGGTTCAAATGTTCACTCCCGAACGTCCTTCTTCTCAGCCTGCTTCCACAGGAGTGCACGCATCCTCTTGAACATCATTCTTCTCGGCCAACTTCCACAGACACATGTCATCCGCATAAGCTCTCAGATGCTTTCATTTCCCCCTTCCTCCGGAAACCTACGCTCTCTTCGCGGAAGCCTACGCTTTCATGATAGACACGAGTATAACAGAAACTTTTGTTTTCGTGTTTCTTCCACAAAAACTTTTGTCTTTACTGATGCATACGCTTCCGTAAGAGATACATAATCTTCCGCAGTGGATACATACGCTTTTACAGCGGATACTTTTGTTTTTACAAATGATTTCTTGCAAATTCTAGATGAACCAGACAATTGAAACTCTAATTTTTTTTTCCATAATGTTCTAATTTCTTTGGCAAAACTCTAACTTTAACCAACCAAAATATTATAGAATATAAAGCCAATTTGTTTTCATGCAAAATTTACAAAACTTTCATCAATTATTCCAAACTTTAAAAATCCAACAGAAACGAATTCATCATCGAACCAGAGTTCGCAATAAACGGTCGAACGTAAATTGGAACTTGAGTTTTACCTCACAGAAACGTCTAAAAATCCAAGCTTCCAACTTCAATAAACCAACCGATTAATATAAACAATTTGAAATATTCATTGAAAGCACTGCCAATTTCCCTTTCTTGGCCTCTGGGCTTCCTCGCTAAAGGACTCTCTTTTCTCTCTGCAGAATAGAACTGTAGAGAAAAGAGAAGTGCTCAACCTTTAAAACCACATAGAAGATGAATCAAGAGCACTGAAAAAGAGAAGAGACACTCGATTAAAATGAGAGAGAAGCCTCCCTCAAATTCAATGGAGTTAAATGAGATGGGTGACCCTTTCCATCATACATTACAATTATTTTAAAAGCATAACCAACCGTCATTCTTAAAAAAATTACAGCAATACTAAAGTGGTCTTGATTATTTATATATTTATTTATAAGAGGGCGAGGGCGTACATATCTAATTACTTTAAAATATGGAAGATATTGTTCTTTATAACAGTGGCTCTTCCCCTTAATTGAAAATATTGTGGCCTGGAGAGAGCATTTTCTT
Organism: Begonia loranthoides; assembly: GCA_022433065.1. Classification (NCBI taxonomy): domain Eukaryota; kingdom Viridiplantae; phylum Streptophyta; class Magnoliopsida; order Cucurbitales; family Begoniaceae; genus Begonia; species Begonia loranthoides. The sequence goes on along the minus strand of CM039481.1, from coordinate 8,171,959 downwards.
GGGATCAAACAACGATTTCCTTTCTTCAAATGCTTTCCATTTTGAACCAAAATGGGTTTTCCAATCTGCCTTGGTTTCATAATGAGGCAAATACTGCTTCACTTCGATTCCAGCACTAGCACAGTAGTTCATTATTTCTTTATTTTGGATGGCAAACTCCTCCAAATTATCGAACCCACTTGAAAACAAAAGACCTGCTGTGTAGAAAACTTCTGCGTCTGGTGTAACTGCTGACATTCTATCATCCCACCTGAAATATCATTTCAAAAAGTTCACTTTTTTATTCAAAAAACTTGATTTTCAAGAATAATATTTGCAAATTATTGCTGGAAATCTCTCTGGATCGAACATACTTTTCTCGAAGCATCGGGTAGAAGAGGAAGAGTCCTGCCGTCAGATTACGCTCAAGAAGAATTCCTTTGAAGACTGCAGAATCGAAATCCAAGATTCGAGATTTGGGTATGAAGAGATTCAGCCATGGATGAGGATTAGGATGCCCCATCAGTCCCTCGGATCGAAGCTCCAACTCTTGTAACCCAACTCTATTAATAAACTCAAAGTACGTTACATCTTTCTCGAATACAAATTCATCCACAAATCTCAACCTTTTCAGTAGAACCTCGACTTCCTGAACAAGAAAACGAAAAGTCTCTAAAATAGCAAATTTTAGAAAGACACTAGTGACAAAATTCTAGGGTAAGGCAAATCAACTAATACCCTAAATAATATTTTTATTCTTTGAATTTTTTTTTTCACTAGATGACAATTTTGACCCACTCCTCAGACTCATTTGATTTCACACACATATATATAAGTTGGACTGTATTCTAGTAAATTCATATGACAACAGAGATAACTTCATATTTTATGTAGAATAATACATGCATGTACCTTGTACGTAGATTCTGCAGATTGATCATCATAGTAAAACCCAATTTCCATGCAGTAGATAACACGATGTTGGTTTATAAGGGACAATATTTTAGGCTGATCTGATACTGAGAAAAAGGAGTTAGAATCTGAGGTGACAAGGTCAAAGAGAAGAAAACCTTCAACATAATTTATAGCCGATGATTTCTTTTCCCCGTCTTTATTGGTTGAGATGATCAAATGCTCTTGATCCTCAGAAAATTCAGAGAAATTACTGTAGAGCATCCTTACCCACTTGACCTACATGTAAACACAATTAATGTTGATAAATAGATGATGGGTATTACTCGAAAAAGACTCAATTTCAAGTAATAATATATCATTTGTTTTCTGGTTAGATGTTTTTATAGTACTATAATTGGCCGACCTAACCTACTAATGATCAATAAATGACACTGTGATGTGTCATCTAAAACTTGATATTTTGAAGTGTTCTTACTTATGTGTTTATTCATAATTCATTATGGCCGGATTTGTTTTTTAAGGTGTCACTGTATTAAAACAATGGCTTGTAAGTAAGAAATGCTGATTAGAGACCATCGTGGGTGCTGTAGTCAAAGCAATTCTTGCTCGTGTTATGATCCCAAACTGGCCTAAACCTCCAAGAACTGCATAAAACAGTTCTGAGTTCAGAGTTGGAGAGCAAGTCAAGTGATCCCCTTTACCTGCATGCAAGCATCATAAAACAACAAATTTTAGTGAACGTATCTGTGCATGCAAAAAAAAAAACTTTTTTTTTTTGCTGAAAATCTTATTTTCTCAAAAAAAAAACTCTCCTGTTCTAGTTGTTCTTTAAAATAAAAAAAAAATGAACGAAAACACAGGCGAGAACAAGAACCCTAAAAGAAAAGGAAGGAGAAAATGCCAAACCAGTAATGACATCCAGTTCATAAACATTGCATATCTGAGGACCAAAGCGAAACGTTTGGCCACTAATTCCTCCATTAGAGAGTGTCCCTCCAACGCTTAAATACAAATAGTCAGTCCAGGACAGTGGCGTAAGTCCATAATCGAGAGCAGCCATCAGCACTGCAATCCAAAGCTCATCTCCTCTGGCATCCACATACGCCAGACCGCTCATCGCCCTCGGGTAGGCGATAATTCGGGCTCCGTTTCTGCAGTTGGAGATCACAATCCCATTCTCAGCGAAGGCCTGGCCACGGGTCGAATGGCCTTGTCCTCTAACAGCTATGGTGAAATGATCCGAGTTACAGAATGCAAATTTTATCAACCTCTGGATGTCTTGAATGGAATCTGGATGGAAAACAGCCAATGGACTTTTTCTTACTACAAGGCCATAATCCGTGGAGGCTGATTCAATTGCTTCTGTGTCGTTACGAAGCTTGTCTGCAATTTCTTGTGGTGCGTTCAAAGTTGGAATCACAATGGGGGTAACCTCAACGATGGACAAGAGAACTAGAAGGGTGGTTAACAATGGAGACAGATAAAATTTCATCGCCATTTTTATGATGGAGAGAGCGATAAAAGAAGCAGGCAGGCACAAGGAGAGAAGGTTGGATATATACATACATATATATATAGTGTATATTTGCGATGCAATTTCATAAAATGTTTTATTGACTATCGTTGCACAAACGTGAAAGTAAACTTGTTCTTTTGCCCACTAAAAGTTACCCTCCTTAAATTTACCTTTAAATATTTCTCTTTATTTGTAATTTTTGACGTGACCATCGAGTGCATAAATAGCTGAAAATTTTTGTTTTTTCGTAGCGTAAAAGATTAATCGTTTTCCAAGGATTTGGGGAGATATTGTATTCATGAATTCAAAGATATGCTGCGATCTTATTTGAAGATCCTTCTTCGTCTGTAAACATCAAGAGTAGACCAAGTCAATGAATTTTAAATGAAGAAATCCAGTGTGTGTACCTAAAGTATCTAGTGATTTCAATGAACCAAACGAATTTGTCAAATGAAAAACCAACATCGAATCTCCTTCTGATACGCCCCTTTTGTCACAACTCTTGACGGAATCAACTGCCTAAACTTCTAGTCTCATGCCAGCTTTGCCAATGGGTTTCAACCTTCTGGATTGGTGGTCCAATTATGCACCAGCTGATCCAAGTTGTGTCATTTAGCTAGTGATAATAAAGTTAAAGAGAAGCAATTTGCAGTCCAATAAGCCTAGAAATTCTTCACTAACTCTCAGCGGGAAAAATCACCATGCCCAAGATTCACTTTGAATTCATGGTAAGATTATCATCATGACATGATTTTGTTGACAAACAATGTTGTATCCATCAAAGGAGATACATTTGCATAGTACTGTCATCATCAGATCTAAAGCGGACCCACTTTGCAGTGGTTTTTGTCAAATTTTAGGTGAGAGTCAGCGAGAGCAGAGGAAATTCCAGGTAAGAACAGCAGATTCCTCCGAATAACTTACTTGGGAGGAAATTCTTTGAATATCAACCAAAAGACCACTCCAAATAAGTCATGAAAAAAATGGCATCATTCATATTTACTAACAATTGAACGCTCCACTGTGAGGGAGTCTAAAGGACGGCCTATAGACTGTAAAGATGGTAAACAAAGTCATATACCTTGAGAGCTTTCACGTCTGTAATTACAAAGCTCGATGGGTTTCACCAGGAGGTACTCTTTTGAAGAATTTTAGAAACTTCTGAGTTCTGGCTACAGCCAAACTGGTCAAAGAATTTGATGCTGATATTGTTTAGATATGAAAATCAAGCAGCAGGGACCTTTTTTCCATCTTCAATGAAGAAAATTGAACTTTCTGGCACCTACGTAGAAGCAAGAAGTTTAAGCTATTTTTCTTTCTATTGGTTCATAATTCTAATTAAACCAATCTCCGGTGTTCAACACAAATACCACCTCTTCGAAATTCATTGAGGTGAAACGAATCTTTGTTTAAACCTTGATAGCTTTTTGGGTAAGTGGTTTAACATGGTACCATAGTATGATAGCCTAATGGTGGTGAATCTGTCTCTCTTTACTTCAACCTCATTTTGTCTACTTTTAAAAAAATATTATGGTTAAGGTATATGCACGAAGAGGCATGTTTCGATATAACTCACATTACTTAGGTAACCTCGTTTTTTAGGATGACTAAGAACCGACAATCCGTATTTTAACTAACCTAGAACTTTACAGCAACACGTAAGATGAAACTAATGCCTTGGTTCAATCTTAACAAAAAAAAATGAGGGAAAAATGTAGCTTACAGCTGGCCATGTCCTTGTAATGAACTCCACAACGTCATAGGCTATGTCCCCTTGCACGTCAATCTGCTCCTTCTCAGTTGAGCCCTGTAAAAAAAATTTGGAAACAAATGAAGATAATGACACTGCCGAAGGAAAAGAAATGGCAGCACATGCCAATTATACCTTAACAACAGCGGCCCCTGTAGCAAACTTTTTTCCAAGTCTTTTTGAAGCATCATTTAACTTGATTCCTGAAGTAAAATTAAAGAAACTGAGTTACCTACATGACACGTACAGCTATATTTTGACAGGGAAACAATAACAATTCAACCAGTTCGCTCCTCACCAAAAAGTTCAAGCCCTTTGACAGTTGTAATGCACTTCCGTTTGTTTCGTATAACCTTCTCAATGACAACTTCTTGTTTCTCCTACATAAAAATAAATCCTACAATTTTAATCTTTTCAAGCTTAAGTTTTTTAATGATCTCTAGCCAAGGAGGCTGTTTAAAGACGTCAATCAAAGAGAGATCTTCAATGTACCTTCTTCTTTATCTTCCCACCTGGAAGACGTTTCACTTCTTCTGCTTAGGCACTGTAAAACCTCCACGAACAAAGGTTACCACTAGAATAAGAATTCAAAAGTGGAATCTATATGCGACTTGACGTGAAAAAAAAAAAAAAACTATGCCACCAAGGAAATCCATATCTAGGTCAAAGTTAACTTAAAAAAACTGTGCAATTGACATAATGAATACACCAATAGAAGATAGAATTAGCATGAAAAAAAAATTTACAGTGTTGTTTTATACAAGATACATCACATCTAATAAATGTAAAAAATTATCAGAAAACAGGTCAAACAGGATAGCGGAAAGCAAGTTCTAAAGTTTTGATACTTCACAGGAGAAACCATGGCCACATCCCAGCGAAGGTGTGATGTGAATAGAACTCTATTAACGCAAAATAAACAATAATAGAAATAACGAGAACTCTAAATCTAACAAGTAGTCTAGCAACAACGTCAAAGACTCGAAAACATTTCTTTCATCAATAAACATAATCTCCATCTCAATCCCCCTCCCATCTATTTATAATTATATCACTAATAATATTTCCTAAATTACCCCCTTCAATCATTTCCCAACAAGTACTGCATCAAAATGAAACAAGTCAATGTTGAAAATTCTGTAGAAAAATAATAGACTATTCCCCATTTCTTTTTTTCAGTTAGTTTTGTTGAGGGAAGTAAATCTCAAAGTATGTCGGACTCGTTTATCTTGTGAGAAAGTTGTTTGGCACACTAAAGTCCTTCCATTTCCTTTCGCTTATTAACAACTCATAAGAGTGTTCAATAGAGAATAATTAGTTTTTTAATTATGTAAAAAATTACTCGGACCATTTTCGTGATCAAAACCTTCCAATGTCTAGCTGTTTACTCAAACCTTCGAACAAAAACATGGAATATTTGCTGTACTCTTCTCTATCACTTTGCTGAATTCAAATTCTTAGTATCTCAATATCCATTCCAAAGGTAAATTACATTTTTCCTCCCTTGCATCCTCTTCAAGCTCATCCAGTTAACTTATCATCAAACAATGTTCATAATTCCCAAAAAAGGAAATCTGCCAACACAGCCCGAAAAGAAGACAAGCAAAAAAGTAGTGCGTTTGAAGTCCAGGCACAATGTATAACTAAACCAAACTAATAAATTTAGCAAAGGAAAATATCTAGACGAAACTTTGCCACTCTTTCTTTTTGCAATGTGAATTAATTGAGTGTAGTTTTCTAGAAACATGGCCACACCTGGACCATATGGGATTTGGAAAGAAGCAAATGAATTTTTCATTTTAAATTTGAAAGCCCCAAAAATTCAACATGAAGACCTAGCACATTACAACGATCAAAGGTGACTATCAGAAGTTAGAACGAACTTAGTTGCAATAAACCACATAAGCAATGAAGATTACACAGACTCAAAAACAAAGAAATCCAGTGTTCAGAGCCTTAACTTTCAGCAGATGCAATCAGTGACCCAACTGAAGGAACTTCAAATAAAATAAAGATACACAATTCCAATAGTTACAAATGTACCTGAAGACGCACTTTCGTTTCCGACACTAGAAGCAATACCAATGAACTGTAACTGCTCCGAAACTTTATCAGTCTCCTTTGCATTTGCCTCTGCGCATAAAAAAGAAAGGAAAACGTAAGAAAAAATATTACGAAATTATGATAAGGGCAAAATAAGAAGGCTCGATGCTCAAAAACCGTTGATAAGATCCGGATAAAGATCAGCCGCATGTTGGATTAACCAGGGCTTGCATTTTCCAAAATCAGATCCGAATTCACAGTATTCCGCAGGTAAACTGCACACCTGACAGTACAACACGCTGACCGGTTGAGGCTTCTCCGCCATAGGAGCTCAAGCTCAGTCTCGACCTACCTCTCGGTGCAATAAAACAACGTTCTCCTTTTACTTAGCCTGATACAGAAGCAAAATTCTAAACTGCGCATGAATCGCCATTGTAATACCAGCGTTCCTGTGCGGCAAGCGAGGCAAGAAAAGGCGAAATTTGCACAGCTAACAGCTCGCAAAAAGCACTAGCTAGGTGGCCTAGAGCTGCTTTGCTGGGTTATGAGCAACATGAAGCCCAGCTGAGACATTTTTCCAAGCGATGATCAAGTTAAAGCCCGCCTCTTATTTATCATTGGGCAAATGAAAAATCAACTAACGCTCTGCTAAATGACAAGTCAATTACTATGATATTTTTTTTAACAAGTTAACCACTAACGTATGAAAATATGATAAAGTCAATATCGCAGTCACGTTCTCCGTTAACAAGTTGACGTAAAACACGCGATGTCTCAAGATACCGTCTCAAGACAACGCGAGACATGCGGTGTCTGTCTCTCAAGACACCGCAGCAAGACACCGCGTAGCTCGCAGTGTCTCAACAAGGTGAGACGTAAAACATTGTCTGTTGTTCAGCTAAATAATGGAAAGAAAAAGAGAATTACAGAGAGATAACATTGTCGCAGCTTTCATCGGGGTCTAAGAAGAAAGACGCTACTGCGTCTAGAAAGAAAGACGCTCAAATCTCAAGACACCGTAGTTTAGTGTGGTGCCTTGAGTCGAGACACTGCAGTGTCTTGCGGTGTCTTGATTCAAGACACCTTAAGAAACTGCAGTATCTTGAGATTTGAGCGTCTTTCTTTCTAGACGCCGTAGCGTCTTTCTTCTCAGACGCCGATGAACGCTACGACAATGTTCTCTCTCTATAATTCTCTTTTCAATTCTCTTTTTCTTTCTATTATTTAGCTGAACAACAGACAAAGTTTTACGTCTCACCTTGTTGAGACATCGCGAGCTACACGGTGTCTTGAGACAGACATCGTGTAGCTTGCGATGTCTTGAGAAGGTGTCTTGAGACACCGCGTGTCTCACGTCAACTTGTTAACGGAGAACGTGACCGCGATATTGGCTTTGTCATTTTCTCATACGTCAGTGGTTAACTTGTTAGAAAATATACTATAGTGGTTGACTTGTCATTGACCACAAACCATGATGGTTGATTTGTCATTTTCCCTTTATCATACAGGGAAAATGCCAAATCAAACATTGTACTTTTATAATTAATGATAACTCAACCACTAAATTATTTTTATTAATAAATTAACCACTGAACTATAGAAAAATGTCATCACTAATATCGTTGTCACGTTTGCAGTTAAATGCTTCAATTTCGAGCAGCGACAGCTCGTCTACTAATCCACCGCGGCTCAATATGTTTTAAAAAAATAACCTTATAATATTGATGGCCTACCGCAGAGCATATATGACCCGCAGCGGGTTGACAATAAACCACAGCAGTTCAATACTAAGCCGCCACGAGTTGACTATAAACTGCGGCAGATTAATACTGATCCGTCGCGAATCATCGCGCATGTTCTATGTTCCCAAATTTAACCATTTAAGTAATCTGTGCATAACTAGCCTTCACAGATTCAAGCAAATTAAAATGCAGTTGATCAAAAAGTGATGTACAGATTCAAGGTATAGATTCATGATTTCAACCGATTGGCTAGGGGAAATGTTGCTAATTTTAAAATTTCATACTAATCAATTTCCACTTATCATCAACAACCAAATTATTAATTCCATTACAACCATATCATGTACATGTGCATTACAAAGGCAAATTGATGCGTGCACGGAATGCTGACGCACGTGATGGATGAACGCAACGCTTCTCACCTCCTTGGATAAGGACGCGGCTGCAAGTTTCTTTCGTGATATAACTCACACCAAAGAGACTTTGGATATAACTCACCAAAGGATTCTTTGGATATCACTCACCAAAGGAAGAAAAAGGATCTCTCCAATTCCCTAAAAGCATAAGCTTTCTTTTTTTATTAATCTCCAACTCACTAAAACATAAGATTAGGTGGCTTTATATAGCCTTTTGCGAATATAAATTAGGAAACTAAAAGAAAATAGGAAACCTATAAAAAAAATAGGAAACTAAAAAAAAGATTAAAAAAATCTCCTAAAAATCTTCTAAGAAATCTTTTTAAATTTTTAGTTTATTTTATCTTAAGGCTGAGGTATCTTCTCTTTCTTCAAGATCTTCTTGTTGTGATTCTCGGCCAATTTGGAATCTTTCTTTGATCTTTGATTTGATATTGCATCACAAATCAATTTATCAATTCAATTACAACCATATCGTGCATATGTGGATTACAGACGCAAACCAAATTACCAATTCCGTTACAAACATATAATGTGCATGTGTACTAAGACGTAAACCACATCAAGCATTTGTATAGTTTCTTAAAGAACATTTAACTGTCTACCTCAAATAAACTGTTGTATTCCATTATCAGATGTTCCATATTTGATGGACTTGCTGTGATTTGCATACAAGTGTCGGATGCAAAACTGATGCTCCGCTTGCGGCTTTCCATCTTTTTTGAGTAAGTGTGAACGTCATTATAGTATTTTATTTGGAACATCATTTCACCTTGCATTTTTTAGGCGTGCATCCTTCCTATCAGGAAGCCCTCAACCGATGCTTTGGCGAGTTCACCGCGAACCACGAAGTTCTCGACGATGCTGGGAAGAATGTTAGAGTAAAGCTCAACGACGATATTTTGAGGGTTAAGTACTACGGTTTACCTGCCAAGCAAGATGAAGTTTTCGATGGTTTGGGAGCTGTAACTACATCGACAATGGCCGAAACCTAGCCTTTAACTCTTTCACCTCTTTACAGCTCCCAAAACATCAAAAACTTCGTCTTGTTCGACAAAAAAACCGTAGTACTTAACCCTCAGAACATTGTCGTTGAGCTCTACTCCAACATTGTACCCAGCATCGCCGAGGATTTTGTGGTTTGCGGAGAACTCACGGGCCTCACATGCGATTCTTATATATTAGGGCACAGAACGTAGAATGAGGCACAACGATCCATGACTGATTAGTATTAATCTGCCACGGTTTATAGTCAACCCGGGCGACTTAGTATTAAACCACCATGGTTTATTGTAAACCCGCGTCAGGTCGTATATGATCTGTGGCGGGCCATCAATATCATAAGTTTGTTTTTTTAAAAACATATTGAGCCACAAACAGATGTGTAGACGAGCCATCGCGGCTCGAAGTTAAAACGTTTAACTGCAAACGTGACAGCGATGTTAACAGTGACTTTTTTCCATAATTTAGTGGTTAATTTGTTAGCAAAAATAGCTTAGTAGTTGACTTGTCATTGATTACAAAGTACAATGGTTGGTTTGTCATTTTCCCTATCACTTAGTCATCTCCTAATTTTATTTTATAATATTATTTTATGAAATAAACTATACATTATCCTATCATTTTATATTTTTGGAGTAATCCTTGTTACTCTTTTATAATTTTAAAGAACTAGTTGAGTTTAATGGTAAGATCAACATTTTATTAAGAAGAATACACATGCAATTAGACATAAACATAATCGATATAGTTTAAGTGTCACTAATTCCTCTTTTATCATGCTAAACACATTGAGTTCTTTAGCATGTAGACCTTTAAAAACACTAAGCTAACACACAAATAAGTAAAAGAAACTAGGGTAAGAGAGTTCAAACTAATTTGCTAATGCGGTTTGGTCAAATACACCTACGTTCATGCTTCGAGTCTCCTCCTCGAAGATTCTATTCACTCCAACCTTCTTGGTTACACTTGATTGAACTTTCGAGTGTCAATCTAACCTTATAAAGACTTCTCTATCATCCACAATTTGATCACAAAATGCAAATGGTGGGTTTTTGAAATGTTTAACAGAAAGGCACCTTACTCTCACAAAAGACAACTCAAGTGAATACAATGAGAGATTAGGTTCTTATACTTGCAAGTGAAGGCTTAAAAAACTTAAGACAAGTTTATGGCACTTCATTGTAGATAGCTTGTTCGGTTGCACTTCCCCACGAACCTCTCTTCTATTTATAGATTTCTTCAGGCAACCGCATCCTAGTCGACCACCCAATAGTATTGGTTGACTGCTTCATGACTGTTTCAAATTTTTTGTGAGCATTCGGTCGACCAAATCTCGTTCTGGTCTACCAAACTGGTCGACCTATGCTCGCTTCAGTCGACCGCGTCAATATGATTTGGAAAGTCATTTCACTTTGTCATTTGTCTAGTTGACTGCGAATCATCCTGGTCGATCGCAATATGCACTTCAAAGCAATGTTTGCTCTACAATATTTTCGGTCGACTGTGACTCCTCCTAGTCGATCGACTTCTGCATTCCAAAAACTTCATAACACTTTGTAGTATATGCAGTTGACCACGTTTCTGCCTAGGTCGACCGCCTTTGTTGATCTCTAAAATTTCCTTCTCTCTGTAATTTGTCCAGTCGACCGCATCTTCTCCCAGTTGATCGCTTTCTGCATTTCAAGCTCTCTGTAATCTTTTTGGTTGATCACCACTTCTTATTTTACTTGAATTAAACTTTATAATTAAAGTTTTCGGTTGATCACTAAAATTTTTTGCTCTCTTTAATTTGTATGGCGTCTTCTCCTGGTCAACCCCTTTATGCATTTTCAAGCTCTTTGTAATCTTTTTGGTCGATCGCCACTGTGCATTGATCGACCACCACTTTGTATTTTATTTGAATTAAAGTTTGTGAGCCCCAATAACTTAAACAGAACTTCAATAAACATGTTAGTACACTTAAATACTTATTTTAAAAGGTATTTTCAATGAAGATCAATAATATACTCATTAAAAATTATATATTTTTATTTATAAATAATTTAAAGACAATTAAATTATACATCATCAAAACAACTAAACTTGATTTTTATTAAGCTAATAGTGTTGCTATGCAATCTTTACACATTTTTTCCATTAGCCTCAAAGCTACCCAACTACGTTGCTGCGGTCATTTTTGTAAAACAATCGAGTGTGCATAAAAAATGAATCTATCATTTGAATGTATAGATTTTACTTAGCCTTGACAATGGGCTCGATGGGCCTAGAGCCGGGCCAGCTGGCATCCAACCACCGGCCTGCTTACCGACCACTTATTTGTTTTTTTTCAAAAAATCATAATAACCTTGATTTTTTTTTTGTTGACCACTCTGAGATTTTACTCGGTAAAAAAGAAAAACTGAAGGTTTGCTTCTGACGTGGCGTAACATGAGTGGCTAAGCTCGGGACCACTTTTACTACTTTAAATTGGGAACCAGCGAGAAGTGTAGAAAGCCCTCAAGTGAGTCCAACATTGTCCAACGAGATCACTTAACGACTCGAGCCGAGAAAGCCACAGGACAAGTGTTACCTAAGTTGATCTAAAGCATCTATTGCATATAATTTATATCTCGTCATGGAATGCTCGCGGAATTCTATGTTTTCTGTTTCTGAAATGTTGCGTCTTTAACAGAATGCTTATTAATTATGTTGGAAGATGATGTGCCTTTAGAAATTCTTGGCCATTTTTAGCAGAAACTGAACAGTCCATGGTTCAGTACAAATTGTTTTAGCCATAACATACTTAAAAAGGTTGATATGTTCCACGATCCAACCTTTTTGACTGCATGAAATCTTGTGAGCGAACACAGAGCTATGCGTAGAGTAGTGAGAGTGAACATATCTTAGAATAATTTCTCTTTATCTTAGATATGTTTTTTTTTTCTGTAGCTATGAAACAACTCCATCAAGGAGAAGCCGCAGCCTGGGCAAGGAACTTGGAACTGGAGCAGTTGCTTCTGTCTTCTTGGTACAACTAAATCTTGTAGTTCTTCCTCGTCATTTTCGTGGATGTCGATATTATTTCTGATTCTGTGTGTCATTGTATGGTGCAAGGTTTTGGGTCTTTGTTCTTGCTGCTTTCCTCTGGTGTTTATGTTTAATTTTTTCTTAACAGTTAGACATATACAATTTTGCAATGTCAGTTTACTGGAATAGTGTTACTTGTTCCTAATTATGATTAGTCTGTGATATTTATGACATTGTGAGTTGATTGTATCTCTACATTTATTGAATATTTGCGATAGCTCTGCGTTCATTCTACTCGAGCAAGTGATCAGCAATGCAGTCGGTAATTTCCTCGTTGTTATAGATTTGGAAAAAGACATTCTTGTTTTGGAGTGGCAAATTCTTCAGATTTTTGAACTTAATGGTGCTTGTTAGGGCTGGGCAAATCGGTTCCTGGTATCGGTTCCAGAAGTCTAGTACTCGACCGTTCGGGTATCGGTTCCTTATTTTTGGACCCAGAACCAGAACCGAAAGGGTTGGGAACCAGAACTAGAACCGCGCACGGTTCTGGTCCGGTTCTGGTCCCCTAATACTAATAGTAAAGTTTATTTTTTTTCTCAGACTCGTCTTTCTTTCTTGGCATACTTGCTGCTCGATCATTACTCATTGTCGGTCTCTCTCTCCAGTTCTGAAGCTTACGAGTTGCGAGTATTCAAACTCGCCTTCTTCTTCTTCTCTTCTTCTGTTCGCCCATTATATCTCTGATCGAATGCATTTGATTTTGCCGGTGGAAGGTAATAGCAAGCTTGGTTTGTCAATTTACCCTGTAGATAGAAACAATAATGGACTATCTAGTAGCTGGAAAAACTCTGAGGAAGAGGAGTACTCATGGGACTCCGAACCACGAAATTCTTTGTGTTTCTTCTATTTTTTCTCTTTGATGCTTAATCTGTGATGTTTAGTTTAGATTTGGGGATTTAATCTGTTCTTTCTGTTTTTTCTGATTTTATTTCCTGGGTTTGCTTTGAAATTTCAATTGTAGTTTACACTTCTCTGATTTTTGTGAAATTTGGTTTGGATTTGGAGAATAGAATTTCTGGCTACTTTTTGGCATCTGTTCATCTGTCTGAGCTCTTTGTTTCTCCTCTGAATGGCCCATTTGGTTGAAGCTGGAAAAGTTACTTCTTGAGCTTTCTTTGCAGGTTTTAAGCTTGATTTTTTTCAATCAGAAGAAGGATCTTAATCCGAGTTTGCTTTGAACTTTTGATTGTAGTTTATACTTCTCTGATTTTTTGTGAAATTTGGTTTGGATTTGGAGAATATAATTTCTGGCTACTTTGATCATAGTTTTCATTGCTTAACTCAAACTCAGAGCTGTTATGCTGCTTCTGTTCATCATCCTTCTGTGATCAAGGGGCGGCTACAATTCGAATGTAAATCCGTTGATTGATCCTTTAATGGGTCTTCAATCTTGATTATAGAACTAAATTCGATTGTTGGCCCAACAAATGCTTGTGCACAAGTCAGGGGATTCTCATATGGCATTGCACAACTCTAGGTTGGCAGATCATGGCTCATCAAGCATTGCTCATGACTTGAGGAAAGATCAGTGGACGCCAGATAATTCAGACAAAGTGGTATTTTGTCAATCTGGTTATTGATTGCTTATCAATTTTTTCCAAATGATGATCATGCACACACTCAAATGCAATAATTAATACATTAAGATTGTTCTGAGAACAATGGAGATACACTCAAATGCATTTACATATGTGGTGTGCATTGTGCAATATAAAACTAAGTTGTGTTTATTATTATTGCAGGCTCAATGGAGATTGATTTGAAGATGATTGCAAAGAACATGAATGGTGAATCCAGTGCAGAGCTCAAGGTTACTTTTCGAGAGAAGTCTAGAGTGGGAAGAGGGGGTGTGAACTATGAAGGCCAAAGTGAAAGTTGCTATCTAGTGTCTATGTAGCATATGCTAGCAAGTTTTGTGTTTTTTTGTTTTTGCAAATGCTACAAACATAAGTTGTAATGTTTGACACATTGTAAATGAGATGATAATTTATATTTTTGCTTCTACATTGAACAAGGTAGGAATAAATAGCTATGTCCACATTTTGTCCATGTCTTGCAAAAAATGTGATTTTTCAGTGGCCATGTCAACAATGTGGCTATGTTTTGGAAAAAAACATTTGTATAGCGTAATAAATAAATAAATACAATCTGGCTATGTATAAATAAATACATAACATCTTAAAGACTTAAACTCAACAGATGGTACCAACAATAAGAATTTATAATCATAATCATAAAGTTCGATACTTGCAGATTTATTTCTTCCAAAAACTAAAAAACAAAAAGGGATTCATAACTAAAAACAAAAAACAAAGTTTCCTTATTTAATAGATCTTTCTCCAACATAATGTCTTTTTTAAGCGTTTTCCTTCTTGTAAGTTGTAACAGCCCCAAAACGATGTCTGTTTGTGATCTTCTTGTAAAAAAATGAAATAATCTCAATTTTAACGTAAAGAACACATCACAATTTTAACGAGAACTAACACCACCAAATACAACACCAAATTTCATAATGAAATAAAATTACAAGAAAATGAGATCACCTTATGGCACGATATCACCTTCTCCTTTGTCATCTTTGTCATTTTGGTCGTAAGCAATAAGTTTTGAAAAAAGAAATGTTACTATCTTTTAATATTAAAAACTAAAAAGTTTCATCAAATATATAAGAGTAATGGTAGAATTAACGAACCTTCGTCAATAGTTTCGTAGTCGTTTCTTGACTGCGACGTATCTAGATGAGTTTGGGAACGAATCCAACTTTGTGTGCAAATTAAAGCTTCAACTGTTTCAGATTGGAGGGAAGTACGCGATGAATCAATAATACGACCCCCACAGCTAAAAGCCGACTCAGAAGGGACAGTAGAAATCGGAATGCTCAACACATCTTTTGCAATTTGGCTAACACTGGATACTTATGTGCCATCAATTTCCACCACCTCAATATGTCAAAACTCAGTGTAAACTTCTCAGCTCGCTCGCTCAAATATTCCGCCACTTCTGACATATTATTTGAATTTGAAATACTCTCATTGTCATAGAATTGCGCATAAAACATATCTGCCTCATTTGACGGATTTCCAATATTAGCAACATAAACAATCTCCACATCATCAGCTGAATGACATCTATACTCCAAATATAATTGTTCTAAAATATTCTCAGTTACTTTCACATACTCATCAACTTTATCGGGTCCCACGAGAGTGCAGATACAATGTCTTAGAAAAATCGATTTACCTCTTGGAACAAGGAGGACTGCCACGAATAGAATAGTGTGCATCTTATCGAAATATCCCCAATATTTTTTTAACTTGTTCAACATTCCATGAGCCATGTTCGTCAACATCATACTATCACTATTGGCATACTTATTGATGCTGGTCTTCAACTGGCAAGCTTCAATGACATACTGATGAGCTGTAATTGACAATGATTTTGAAACCATTAGAGTGCTATAGTAAAACACCTTCAGAAACTTGACAAATATTCGAATGTTAATCCAATCTCTAGAAGTAAGATGTCCTTCCTCCTCCATTGCCGTTGCATAGGTATTATCACATTCTCTCATCTTATCGAATGCTACGACATACTTTTCGGCATTATCTAGCATCAAATAAGTGGAGTTCCATCGAGTCGGCACATCAAGAGTAACATTGCCCTTAAATATAATCTTCACAATATCAATACAAGACTTGAAGAGTCTAAGTCGTTGCGGAGAAGATTTAATGTACTTCACCGCATTTCTCACTCGAACAATAGATTCGTGATGCTCCTTTAGCCCATCAACAACGATCAAGTTCAAAATATGAGAAAAGCATCGAACATGAATGAACTTTCCATCTAAAACCAAACCATCCCAATTTCTCACAGTTCGCACCAAGTAAGAAATGCCAACATCTTTAGATGATGCATTGTCAACAGTTACCGTCAAGACTTTGTCTATCCCCCATCCAAGTAGACAATGCTCCATTGTGCTGCCAATTGTTTCTCCCTTATGGTCATATATCTCACAAAAGTTTAGTATCTTCTTTTGCAACTTCCACTCGTCATCAATCCAGTGTCCAGTCAACACCATATAGGACTTATTTTGTGCAGAAGTCCAAGTGTCAGTAGTCAAACACACTCGTTGACTTTTTTGCTTGAAGTATGCTTTCAATTTCATTTTTTCTTTCATGTATATCTTCTCTATGTCTCTTCCAACAGTTCTACGGGAAGGCATAACAAAGTCATTTCTGAATAATTGAAATAGTTCTTTAAAGCCTTCCCATTCAACCATTCTTATAGGCAACTCTTCCTTGATTAACATTCTGACTATATATTCTCGTCCAACCATCTGACTATATATTGGCTTATTCGAGCATTCTCCATCTTCTTTTTTGTGAAACGGCAACTTGCTTTGATTAGTGTTAAGATCTGTCATATGCTTTTTGCACGTTTTTAAGTGCTTCCACAAGCTAGAGGTGCCATTCTTTCTAGTATTTGCTGCAAGTATTTGCTGACAATACTTGCATTGTGCTTTACTATTTTCTACTTCATGACCTTCAATATCAACAAAATGTTCCCAAACATTAGAATTTCTGGCGCGCTTTTTTGAAATAGTTTGTGACGCTTCTGACATTCTGTTTGTATCCCGGAAAAGCAAAGTGTGACAGACAAATTTATAAACTCCATAAACATAAAAAATCAGATCATTAGTTAATCAGCTATAAAATAAAAAATCAGTTCATCAGTTCTAAACTAAAAAATCAGTTCATTAATCATTAGTTCTAAATTATTCATTAGAAATCAATTCATCATATATTAAGCGCTTACCAAATAAAATAAAATAAACTTTTAATCAGCTTCTTCTATGAAATGGTATCATGCAAAATTCAGATACCGTCTGCACCAAAAATTCATATTCTTTGAAGAATGCTTAAAGCTTTTATTTTATGATGAGTTAATGGAGTTTACAAATTTTGAACACTTTACCAAACTCCATTAACTGAAAATTTATGCCCAGAAGCTTTACGAAAATTTATCAACATATTTTTTCTCTAATATCTTCTACATAATTCTTATATTTTAAAGCACCTAAATTTTCTTCATATGAAAATCGATACCTTACAGACTGTAAGTTACAGTCTCTGTAACAAAACAGAGACCATCTAATGCGAATGGCGTCCGAGAAAACAGAGGACTTCGAACTTCGAAGAAGAGCCCAGATGAAGAATCAAACAGATTGGTCGATCAGTTCAGTCATTCCGTCGTTCGTTCCAGAAGAAGAAGCGAAGCAGTAGTTTAGCCTTGCTCAGTCGTTCCAGAAGTAGAAGCAAACAGATTGCTCGATCATATCAGTCGTTCCGTCGTTCGTTCCAGAAGAAGAAGCCAAGCAGTAGTTTAGCCTTGCTCAGTCGTTCCAGAAGCAGAAGCAAGTCGTTCCGTCGTTCGTTCCAGAAGAAGAAGCAAAGCAGTAGTTTTCTAAACTTTAGCCTTTAGCGAACGCCGAACTTTCCTTATATTTTATGTTACAGAGTTGCAATTTGCAAAATAATAAATAACCTTGTTTTCCAAGTCTCGGTTCCTGTTGGTTTTCAATGCCAATACCCAGGACTAGAACCGCCAACAAATTCACTATCCAGAACCGACCCAGACATGAAATGTTGGGACCAAGAACCAGACCAGACCCAAAACCGTGCTCGATTCTGGTTCGGTTATCGGGTCTGGTTGGTTCTTGCCCACCCCTAGTGCTTGTTGCAATCATCCCAGGAATTAGGACATGGCTTTTTAGGACTTTTAATCTTTGCTGATGTGAAAAGCTGTCACAATGAAGTGGGCACAGTACAGTTATTATAGCATGCAAATATATATATATATATATATATATCTTGTGACATCTTTTTATCCTGAAGGTGGAGAAACAAACAACGACTCATTTAATGGGTGAAAGATGTGTCAGACTCTAATTTAAGTTTAGCTCATACAATTTTCATCAATGTCTTTATGCTTTCCCTTTTGTTTTTAAACCATCTTTTCATTTATTTTAACATTTTATCTCCTTAACATATTCGTATCAACTATACTATTCTCCACTCTGGTCATTTTCAAATCAAATAATTGAATAAGTTTTTATTATTTTATTATAATTAACATAAATAAATCAATTATGTTTTTTGAAAAATTACAAAAGTAGGTCTAGAAAATAAGTTGGAAATCCAAAACTACAAAAGGATTAAAATTATATATATATATATATATTTTTTAAAATTTCAATTAAATATAATTATTAAATTTTAAAATTAATAATCTATTTAAACGTAAAGGAAAATGACAAATTAACCATCATGATTTGCGATCAATGACAAGTCAATCACTATCATTTATTTTCTAACAAAATAACCACTAACGTATGAAAAAATAACAAAGTCAACATCGCTGTCACGTTTGCCGTTAACAAGCTGATCTGAAGTTGTGGCGGTTCGTAGAAAAACGTTGTGGCTCCGTGATTTTCTAAGAAAAGAAGGCCAAATTTGGCATGGACGCCGCGGTGTCCTGGGACGCCGTGGCGGCTTCTCAAGATACCACCGCGGCGTCCCTCTTTTTACTCAGTGGTATACATAACCGCGAAATGCTAGGGCTTGACCATTTTCACCCGAACAAAGTAGAAATCCTCTCGGCGAGCCATTTTAACCACGAAGAAACACCGAAACTTCTCGGCGAGCCATTGTCACCGCAAAGAAACAATGAAATACTCTTGTCTATTTTCGATCACAATGTATTTCCAAGCAAAGAAATTAGCGTTCAAGCATGGGAAGGCAACGGTGGAAGCCGTGCAAGCCGCGGCGGTGGAAGATGTGCAATCCGCGGTGGTGCAACATGAAGAAACTGACCAAGTTGGAGAAACTGTTGCAGACTCGCAATGGCAACCTGAACCCGAGCCTGAACAAGGAGAAGTCGGCGGCTCATTGGTCTTGTTCCAACCTGTTACAGCGGATTTCAGGTCCAAACTATTCAGGACAGCGTATTCCAAAACACGATATGAAGATGATATACAACACCGTGCAATTATTGTGTCGAAAATAGTAGATTTGGACTCCTTGGCAGGAATGTGAATTAAACAATTGTTTGAAGATGCTGGATTAGCCTGGTTGTGCTGGATGAGGGGCAGTTACTGCGAGAGAATTATTAGAATGTTTTATGCAAATTTGGAACTGTCCACCGAGCCATTAGAGGTGTGGACGTACCTTTTTGGACGAGAGTTGAGGTTCACTCCTAACGATCGAAATATAATGCTTGGATGTGTACTAGACGGGCCAAGCGATCAATATTATCATGTGTCTCGGAAGCCACCATTCATCAACCGAGGAGAAGGGCTAGCGGTGCTTAGATTGTTGCACCAAGATCCCGAGGTTGCCCAGTACAACAAGCCAAAGGGCAAAGAGTTGAATGCCATAGCCCGATTGATCCACCCGATCATGACATACACGATTTTGCCTCGGGATAGGCATCGAGACCATGTTAGTTGCATGGATCTTTATATGCTGGGGAAGGTGTTCACCAGGAAAAAGGTGGACATCGGATTTATCATCCTGAGCCATATGCATGAGGTGCTTAACAACCCAGCCAAGAACTTGTCGTACAACTGGCTCATCCAAAGCATCGTTGAGCACTATGGGGTACCCATCTCGGAGAAAGAGCAAAGAATTGAAGAGTCGGCCAATGACGTGTACAACAAAGTTAAAGTGGACCAAATGGGGATGACCCAAATTGGAGGGGAATGGGTCCGCAAGTCCAAGAAGCAGGCAGCACTTCCACTCCCCTCAGAGCCTCAGCAATCAGCCCCCTCAGCGGAACATCCACTTCCTCAGACATCTCATTTTACTTCGATGCCTAAGGAGACGTTCGCCTAGATAAGCAGGATGGAGGAGCTCCATCATATGACAATGACCAGAATGCAAATGATGAAGGAGCACCTGCAAATGCAACAGGTCCAAATACAAAGAGGGGAGGAGCAAGTAGAAGAGAGGCATCACAGAGCAGAAGGGTGGCATATGCAAGCAGAAGAAATGCATTGTGAGCTGGTGGCAACACTTCAGAGACGTGAGAGGCAATCAGCCTCACTATCGTCCTATGAAGCAATAGATGCCACATACCGCTTGTAAGTTATTTACTTTGTATGAAAAGTACAGTCTTTACTTTATTTGTGTTTGACGTAATGACCTGTTGTTGATTTGCAGCACCGGTGCTGTAAGTTGTCAACCTGCTCCTCCAGCCGTGCCTACCGAGGTGCAAGGAACCAGTCAGTTCGAGCCTCCGCCCCTTAGAGCTGTGTGCATGGTACGTCTTTCATTTGGTTATATGTGTGTTCGTTCATGTTCATGCTTTGTTAGTTTGACGATGTTTTGACATTTTTGTTGTAGTCTCTGGATTTGATGGACATGTTCAAGAAGTATGTCCAGGCAAATACTCGGAAGAACATAGAGACATGCGCAGTTCTTGGGAAAAAGCTGATCGGCGATGATTACGTCGTCACTAATATCATCTTCCCAGAGCAAGTCGGGATGCTAGATACGGTGAGAAGCCTTCTTTGTGTGTTAGTGTATAAGATTTTATCTTAGTACTCATCTAAACTTATATGCAGTGCTATGCGGTCGACGAC
This sequence comes from Begonia loranthoides, assembly GCA_022433065.1. Classification (NCBI taxonomy): domain Eukaryota; kingdom Viridiplantae; phylum Streptophyta; class Magnoliopsida; order Cucurbitales; family Begoniaceae; genus Begonia; species Begonia loranthoides. The sequence goes on along the minus strand of CM039481.1, from coordinate 8,150,889 downwards.
GCAGCCGTATTTCCGTATCAACCGGAAAACCGTCTACTCACATTATAGTGGATTCACGTAAGTAATCATCTCGCTTCTCTGGGTTGTTGTTCATGTTTACTAAGATCATCTAATGTGTTGTTTACATTGCAGACACACCCGAAGCATAATTGTTTGATGTCCTCCGTTGACCTGCACACTAAATTCGCTTACCAGCTATTGATGCCAGAAGCAATTTCCATCATCGTAGCTCCCACTGACAAAGAGTGGTATGTATTTTCCCTTGGTTAAATTCTTAATATTGCTTTCCGTGTATTTTACCTGCAATTGTTCCCTTTGCATTGCAGCTCGTACGACATCTTGCGGTGTACGAGTGAGGGGATGAGGGTGATCCAGCGTTGCACAAATAAGGAACAATTCCACGAGCACGACGCTGCAACCTTTGACTATGAGGGTTCGTTGTTAGACACAGCATATAAAGTATTCGTTGACCCGAACTTATCTTTTGCGGTCAAGGATTTGCGGCCGAAACGGACTAGGAAGAAGGCGGCGTAGGAATTTATGTTTATGTATACTTTGTTGTAATTTGTTTATATTTATGTTGTAATTAATGTTTAGTTGAATTTTTTTACATTTACATTGTAATTTATGTGTAGTTTACATTTACTTTGCGAAAGTAAATGATATGTTTAGATGATACTGGAACTGCTTGAAATTTTGTGCAGGATGTATGAGAATAACTTTGAGAGAGTAAAGAAACAAGGGAGACTCAAACAAAATTTTTGTAAATTGGGGTGAGGATAAGTGAAAAGTAAACCCTGTATGACCTAAATCAAGTACATAATTAAAGAAAGGTGTATGAAGAAACTTGTGTAAATTCAGTGCAACAATTTCAGCAAACAACTTGCATAACAAACCGCAGTGGTTTGTGAGCAAGCTGTAGGGGCTTGCATAACAAACCACGGCGGTTTCCTCACAAGCTGCAGCGGTTTGCTCACAAGCCGCTGAGGTTTGTGTGGCGGCTTGTCATGGTACCTGTAATCAAATATCATGCACACTCCACAACCAAATGTATGGAACCAATATATGAATTCAAATTGTTGAAACAAAACAAATTCAAATTTATGAAATCAATTCATATTTATCAATTCAAAATTTACAAATATAGCGCACAGTACAATTACATATATATCAAACCTAATCTATCAAACAAATGTATCATGGAAGGTTAAGGTCCACATTTGTGTACGTTTGTGTTTGTGGACCTTGTGCATCAGACTCCTGCAGAACACATTGCAAATGAAATTAGCATAGTTCAAATAATACTTGAAAATGTAAACGTGATAATCGGCTCACCTGCATCTCAGGAACTCTGTCGGGAACTGTCTCAGATACTCACTCGGGGACTGTCTTAGGGACTATGGAAGGAATTGTCTCGGGAACTGTCTCGGAGACTCTGAAACTCATAAATGTGCCCTTCGACCTTCCTCTACCGCCTCTGGCTTTGGCTCTGCCTCTCCCTCTGTCGCCTTTGCCGGCCCCTGCATTGGACTCGCCTCCACCTTCGCACGTGCGGGAATTATGCCCCACACCCCCACACTGGCCACAAGTGACGTTCAGATGTCTTCTAGGCAGCATTGTTCGGCTTGGGGCCTCGTCCACATCCCATATTCTACATTTGTGCGGCCTTCCTCTAAGCATTTTAAATGGTGGTGAGATAATTGGATCAAGATTCGTCACAGAAGGCCACTCGATTGGTCTATTGACAAGGCAAACAAAGTGGGAGTACATTACCATGTATGTTTCCCAGTGCTAGCACGCATGCACAAATTCCTCAGGAGATCTCATCGTGAAGTGAATGCACGGGACTGCATAGACACATGAGATGCCGGTCAACTCCCACCGGTAACAGGTACAAGTACGCATGTCCAAATCGATAGAGTACTGTTCGTTACTGTTGCTGACCTCAAACAGGGTAGCTTCTGAAAACTGGGGGCTCCAATTTCGACCGGCAAGTTGTAGTTTGGCGAGCCGGTTGCTGACCATTGGACACAAAAGGTCCGTCGAGCGAGCCATCTTTTCATTTTTTTTCACGATCTTACCCATAATGCCCTTTCAAATGATCTCGAATATACTTAGAATCGGTTTGTCTCGGGCTGGTAGGATGCAGGCGTTGAATGACTCGCTCAGGTTGTTGAGGCTTATGTCGTACTTTGGGATAGAGCAGAAGACATGTTTGGCCTAGCATGTCACATCTATTCCTCGTAGATAGTTGTGGGTCATTGGGTCAAGCAAAAATAACTTGGTCATCTCTCTCTCAAACTGCCTCACTGTTGTGGCTCTAGATGCGGCCCACATTGCATCATTTAACAACCTGCCTTTAAATTATTTTTGAAAATTGTCATACATGTGTCGGATGCAAAATCGATGGTCCGCTTGCCCTGCCATCTCTCTGACAACTGGCACTAGCCATTGCAAAGATTCATAATATGAGTCAAACATTGATACAAAATGCATAACATAAACATAGAAGGCAAAGCAATCAACTGCACCTTTTGTCGGTCAGAAATGATTATCCATTCATTGCTAGATGGAGTGTTTAGATCGTCGAGCAATAATACAAGAAACCAGCTCTACGAAGCCCTATTTTCTACTTCAGCAATCGGATACATTCCATCGTTCTCGTCGATGGTGACAACTGTGAGCAGTTGGCCTGGAGTCGCTCCCTTCAAGTGGCAACCGTCCAAACAAATAATTGGTCTACCGCAGTTCCGCACGGGCATCTTGCATGTAGCCAAACACATGTACATCCTTTTAAATGCACTCATATCCAGGTTAACGCGCACCGAGCTTCCAGGATTAGACCTCCGAATCTCCTCGACATAGGACCATATGAGCTTGTATTGCTCATTGTCATCCCCTTCGTTAATTTTTTTTTGCCTCATTTCTTGCCCTTCTAGCAAGGCTGGGTGTGATGTTGACGTTGAAGTCCTTCATGACTGTCTCAATTATGGAAGAAAGGTTTCAGTCGGCCTGACTTTTAAATCTGTCTAAGTAATGCGTTGCCACCCATTTGACAATGGCATGACGGCTTTCCATCTTTCTCGAGCAAGTGTGAACGTCGTTGTAGAACTTTATTTGAAACATCATTTCACCTTGCATTTTTTAGGCATGCAGCCGCCATGTGCATCCTTCATGGCAGGCAGCCCTCAGCTGATGAGTGTCACTGTGGGTGAATTTTATCTCGTACCCATTCTTCAATGCATGATCGACAATTGCTTCTCTAATTTTTTTCAATGAACTGTACTTTTTGCCAAGGCCCATACCAGCGAAGGTACATTGTGCTTGTGGTGGGCATCTAAGCCTACTCTCGGCCATGTCAATATTTTCGTCACTAGTGGATTGACATAATGAACGGAGGTTCTCATCATCCTCCTCGTGTAGAGTTGCTGAGACAGAATGCAACAAAATTGCAACTTCATTTTCAATTCCATGTACCTCATTCTCATTGGCAAAAAATGTGGTTATGGGCCCCACTTCAAGTTGACGGTTAATAACAGATTCTTCAACACTCAAAGACGCCATTTGCTTTTCAACAAATTTTTCAACTTTGCCAAAATGTCGTTCTCTTCAACTCTCTGAATTCTCTAAGGTTCGCTAATCGATTACAAAATGTCTGAGAATATCGAGAGGAGTTCACTGTGTACTTATACAATTTGGCATCCTTTTCTTGGAAAACCACGGAGCTGCAACGTTTTGTCTACGAACCGCCACTGCTCCAGATCAGCTTGTTAACAGCAAACATGACAGCGATGTTGGCTTTATCATTTTCCCATATGTCAGTGGTTAATTTGTTAGAAAATAAAGAATAGTGGTTAACTTGTCATTGACCGCAAACCACGATAGTTAATTTGTCATTTTCCCTAAAAAGAAATAATAATAAGTATAATCTTATTTATTAATATATTATTTACGTGTTATTTATTTATTCTTATAATAATTAAAATAATTATAAAAAATACAAATAAAAAATTAATTAGTCAAATTAATAATAAAGAGAAAATGACAAATCAACTATCATCTTTTACTGTTAGTGACAAACCAATTATCATCTTTTTTTGTTAACAATTTAACCACTGAACTTTGAGAAATTGCTGCCACAAACATCATCGTTAGCTTTCTGAAAGTTGCAGTGCAAAAGAACAAATACCCATGGAAAAAAATGGAAAGAATTCGTGATTTTAGAATAGATTTTCAATGGAAAGAGTTAATATCCATGAAGAATAGATTTTCAATGGAAAATAGTTAATATCCATGAAGAATGAATTTAGAAGATTTTGGATTAGATTTTGTAAAAGAATGGATTTAGAAGATTTTGGATTAGATTTTGTAAAAGAATGGATTTAGAAGATTTTGGATTGGATTTTGTAAAAGAATGGATTTAGAACTTGTCACTAATAGTAAAGGATGATGGTTAATTTGTCATTTTTCCAATAATAAATAAATACGTAGAATTAGCTAAACCTAGCCTCATTCTTCCAAATCAACGAGGATTGTGTCAAGCTCACGTTGTTAAACAGAGTATCAAGTGTAGGTAAGCGTAGTATCACAGTCATACTTTCAAGAGACTTAAGATGGGCCGTGCGGCACCAGTTGTGAGGGGGAACAACGAGTCAGCCTACGAAATGTGCCAACGACACTAATTGCCCACGACATTAGAACGAGCTTTGTGTCTAACGAGCGAGCAGTAATTGAGCAAGATTAATCAAAAAGAGCGTCATTGAGCATAGTCAGCATAATTTGTATGTAAAAAACTTGTTCATTGATTGACAGCAAATTACATTGGGTAGGGGGGTCTACATGCAATCATGTCTCTCCCCCTAAAGAGCAATATGGACCATTCCTACGATGGCATGAGTAAAATGCTATGGTGGTGAGGAGTCACTTGCCCAAAATAGAAAGAAAAGAAATACAAAGGAATTGCCATAAACGGAAAGAAATCTAACTTAATAGTATGGACGACCATGGACAACACATCCTGGAGAAGCCCGAATTCTTACATTCTCCCCCAATGAGTTGTTGATGTCCTCGTCAACTTGTCTTTAGCTTGAATTCTTCAATCTTCTGTGTGGCATTCTTCAAGTCGTTTTCTTTCTCCCAAGTAACTTCATCATCTCCAAGTCCCTCCCATCTGACCATGTACTCCGTGTGTAGGTGGCGGCCTGTCTTGATGCTATGATCTACTAGAATTTCTTCGACTTTATTTTTCTTCCGATAGTTGAAGGCGATGTCTGGTCTAATGATATTGTTCCTTGTCTGGTATTCCGGCTTCAGGTTGCTGATATGGATTACTGAGTGGATTCTAAGCCATGCAGGTAGATTAATTTTAAGCCGAGCTCGCTACAGTAACAGAGCGGGCTCAGCCCGGGCCCGGTAGGTGGGCTGACCCGAGCCCAAAAACCCAGGCTCGAGAGCCCGCCAAGCCAGGGCTCACGGGCTGGCTCGCGAGCCCGCCTGCCAATCTCTTGGCCGGGCCGACCCCTACTAGCGCTTCACAGTTCGCAGATGATGGCGAAGGTACGAGAAGTGAACTCGGTGTCCCGACGTCCCCTGGCGCTTCGCAGATGATGGCGAAGTCTGCATTCGGCACCCATCGAGGCGTCCCTTGTCCCTGGCGATTGGCGAGTGGCGAAGGCGAGAACTCGGCGAGCCCGCTGTCGCCCGCCAATCTCCTGGCCCCCCTTGCGAATCCCAATTCCCGAAGGTGAACAATGAAGAAAGCTCGAGACTTCCATGGCTCCAGTTCAGCTCGTCCCTGCCATTGGCCTAATGTGACACTCCTCCCCTCGCTCGGGATACCCTCGGACGGAAACGCCCACTCACTCATAATCAAAGACCCGCCGACCACCCGCAGCTCTCGCCGGAGAGAGCTCGGTTTTGCTCTATTGCTCCGACTCGGCCTCTCGCGGAGCCCTTTCTCTCTCGCTGCGAAGAAGACAGTGAAGAAGAGGAGAAGAAGTCTCGGCTTCTTCTATACTCCTCTCTCATTTTCTTCTTTTAAAAAAAAATAATTATCTTTATTTAATTTAAATAATAACTTATAACTATATACAAATTTATATATGTATATATTAAATTTCATTAAAATATTTATATATACACTATATTTTAAATAATCCGCTTGAGACTTCGATCTAAATACGACTCAAATCCCAAATCGTTTGAAGCATTAATAGAAAATGCTTCAATCTAATTTATAATATATTTATATAAGATATTATCATTTAGGGTTATTATCAATTTTCACCTTATAGTTTATGGTATTTTTGAAGTTTCACCTTGAGGTTTACTTTTTTTCAAGGAGCACCTTGAAGTCTTAAACGTTATCAACCTACACCTTGACGTTTCTCTCCGTTATTCTTAGAAGGCGAACTCCTTCTCTGCGAAGAAGACTGGCCGGCTCTCCCCCTGCGAAGGCGAACCTGCTATCTCCTCTTCTACTTCTTCGTCTCCTTCTATTTCTCTGTAAACTGACCAATTCTTTCTCAATCTCACATTTCCCTGCTCCGGCTGAAAATAGCTTCTGCAACAATGGCTGAACTCCGCTTTCCGAAGAATAAACAGGAAGCTTTTGATCAGTGATTGCCAAACAAAAGCACGTCAAAGTCGAGTAAATTTTCAGGCGAATAAAATACAGACAATTGAGTATGCTAGTTTAATTCATATTAGAAACAAAATCAGATTTGACAATTTTACTGTCAACAGAGGCTTCATCGCCGGCGCCAGAGCTATTCGAGACGACAATGAGCCAAGTGAAGGAAGGCTTCAAAGTCCTTCACCTCCATCCTCCTTTTCACTCATGCACTCTGCCCATTGGGTCATCGCCGCCGCCGTCCGTTCTATCGAAGCCGTTGCCACCACTGTCAACAACACCTTCACTGACACTTTCCCTACGGCGTCCACTGTCCCCAGCCACCACACAAAGTTCGCTCTCGAATCCTACATATCTCGTAAAAATATTCCAAAGCTTCGATCATGAGACCTTCTACATGGACGGAAGCCTCTCTGCTCTACTCAATCCCGAACAATTCTGCCGCGATTGCTTCTCTCAGTACCGCGACATGAGGGCCATGGATCCATTGGAGCTGCTCGGAATCTTACCCACCTGTCATTTCGGCAAATTTTGCTCCAAAAAGTATCTCGCAATCGTCCACCCAAAGATGGAAGAGTCTCTGTTGGGAGATTCGGAGCAAAACCTGCAGGTGTTGGCTGGGAATCACCTGAGAAGTCATTTTTACGGGCAGTTCTTGATGCTGGCGAAGGCTATATGGCTGCTTCATTTTCTTGCCTTCTCGCTTGACCCTCCACCAAGTCTGTTCGAGGCAAGTAGAGGAGCAGGGTTTCATCCACAGTACATGGAAAGTTTGGTCAGTTTTTCTGGCAGCTGGGTTCCCGCCGGTAAAACAGTGGGATTCCCTGTTTGTCTAGGATTCAAGCTCGCAAATGGGTTGGTGATTAAAGCCAGAGTTTTCTTGGTAGCACTGAGTTAAGTCATCCATCATTAAAAGCTTCCTGATCAAACGCTTCCTGAACGCGAAGAACAGAAGCCAAACTGCCATTGGAAATGAAATCACTGATCAAAAGCTTCCTGTTTATTCTTCTGAAAGCGGAGTTCGGCCATTGTTGCATAAGCTATTTTTGGCCAAAGCGGGGAAATGGGAGGCTGAGAAAGAATTTTTCAGCTTACAGAGAAATAGAAGGAAACGAAGAAGTAGAAGAGGAGATAGCAGGTTCGCCTTCGCAGGGGGAGAGCCGGCTAGTCTTCTTCGCAGAGAAAGAGTTCGCCTAACAGAGAGAAACGTCAAGGTGTAGGTTGATAACATTTAAAACTTCAAGGTGTTCTTTGAAAAAAAGTAAACTTGAAGGTGAAAATTAAAAAGTACCCTAAACTATAAGGTGAAAATTTATGTATATTTGGCTCGTTACGCTCGGCTCGTTAAGGCTCGTTAGACTCGGTCGGCTCGTTAGGTTCGGCTCGTTAGTATCAGCTCGTCAGGCTTGGCTTGTCAGGCTTGGCTCGTTAGGCTTGGCAGATGTTAAGCTTAGCTCGTTAAGCTTGACAGGCTCGACGAGCTAAATTTTTTCAGGCTCGGCTCGGTCGGTTAGGCTCATTAGCCATCTCTAATGGCAAGAGTAAATATATTACGGTGGTGATAAGTCACTTGCCTAAAATAAAATAAAAAGAAAAGAAATATAAAAAATTACCATAAATGGAAGAAATCTAACTTAATAGTATGGGTAGCCATGGATAACATATATTGGACAAGCCTGGATTCTTTTACGTAGCCTCTCTTGTTTCGACGGACTCTGTTCGAGCTGAGACTCAACGTTGCAGAAAGCTCTGTAAATTTGCCCAGTAGAGGAGTAGCCATGGAACCGCAGCCACAGCAACAAATTGTGAAGAAGAAGGAGACTAGAGGTAGAAAGCCTAAGCCAAAGGAAGAGAAAAAGGACGACCAACAGACAAAGAAGATGAAGTCTCAGCAGGTGCCTACTGTGGACGAGAGGTACACTCAATGGAAGTCCCTCGTCCCCGTTCTCTAGGACTGGCTAGCTAATCATAACCTCGTCTGGCCCTCTCTATCTTGCCGGTACTCCCTCTCTCTTTTTTCTTTCCTTAAACCTGTTTTGAAAGCTAATTTTGTCTGTTGTTCAGTTCTAGGGTTTTTCTGTCTCTGCATTACAGGTTCTGTCTTGTTCGTATTCATATTGTAGGAAATGTAGTTTTCTGTTTCGTCTTTTTCCAATATGTCTTGCTACTTTGGAAGAGCCTTCTTGACATTATTGCATTGCTCCTATCTGTTTATATGAGCTTCTTCGCGATTCATCTTTGGATCGTGTGGGTTTCAGTTTTTTATTCATCGACCTTTTCTACTTTGGTTTCTAAGAGAGATTGTTAGACAATTTTTTTTCTTGGTTCATTTCTTACTGTGAGATGGTCATTTTCTCTCTGGGTTAATACGAGGTTGTTAAATAGTTTTAACTTTGTTTTGGGATATAGATGGGGTCCTCAGCTTGAGCAAGCAACATACAAGAATCGCCAGCGTCTCTACCTTTCCGAACAGGCAATGATTTAACGTGGCAATTAAGTTTTTTTTAGAAAAAAAACAATGGATGCATTGATAAAATTAGTTTATCTTCATTGTTTAATTACCTTGCCTATCTTTTTGCAGACTGATGGTAGTGTTCCAAATACCTTGGTCATTGCAAATTGTGAAGTCGTCAAACCAAGAGTTGCAGCCGCAGAACACATTTCTCAGGTTATTCACTACTCTGTTATCTCAATTTAGGTTTTTTTTTTTGTAAAATTTCAATTATACCCTAAAACGTGTACTGTACTTGTTTTGTTTTTCCCTGTTTCTCTTCCAGGTCAATGAAGAGGCGGGTTCACCCTTTGTAAAGAAGAACAAAACAATCATACATCCCGGGGAGGTATGATTCATACAAAAACAGACTTTCAATTAATGAGGCAGGCAAAAAACAAGTTATTATTTGGAAAGTATAATTGACTTTACTCTGAATTCCTTCCACAGCGGCAAGAATTTTTTATGTTAATTTTGGGTGCAAAACCAGACAATGCTCTTACCTCTCATATTTAAATTGTTCTTCATAAAGTTATTCATTGTCCCTTTATGTTTTTTTCCTTAAATATGCTTCATATTTATTCTGATGTGGAAACAACCCCACAAAGATTTCTTGCCATACTGATTATGTATTTTGTTCCAGGTCAACAGAATCAGGGAACTCCCTCAAAATTCTGGAATTGTGGCAACGCACACTGATAGTCCTGATGTATGTTGCTTTCATATTGTTGTTTTAGAATTTCCACAGTTGGAACAACCAGGGTTGCTTTACCGAAATTATATATCCAGGTTCTTATTTGGGATGTTGAGGCTCAACCTAATCGTCATGCAGTTCTTGGAGCTACAAATTCTCGTCCAGATTTGGTATGCTTTTATTAAATTTATATTAACAGATGTTCTTCATTTTTCGAAGGGTAATTTTTGTTTTGATTCACGTGAAAATCTACTATTGCGTTTGTAAATTATATTTGATTTTCTGAGACTGTCATCAAATTGCTGGAGAAATGGAAGGGTGGACGTTACTTTTTGTCATTGTGCTGAAAATTCTAAATGGCTCTTGAAAAGTGAAAACCAAATATTGTTGTTGAGTTACAGTGTTCAGATTTTTGATCTTATTGTTTAAATTATGGTTCCTTGGCAGATTTTGACAGGGCATCAAGACATGCTGAATTTGCTCTAGCAATGTGCCCAACTGAACCTTTTGTTCTCTCTGGAGGTTGTGCCATCTCGTTTATATTTTAATTATTGTAGTAAAGTTTTATTATGTAGAAACTTTCCTAATCTTCTTTTCTTGCTTCTTAAATCTATTTTTGAGTTTTGTGTAGTATTATTAGGTAACATACGTATCATGATACTTGTTAGAATATGAGGGCTACAAATAGCACACCTATTTCGGGTTTTATGTCTTGTATATCACATGTGATTATGAGGTGCTTAGTGAGACCTAACAAGTCATGTATGCCTGATTGCTTGGAGTTTCAGTGCCTTTCATTGCATCCGATAGTGATTAATTATTTATGATAAATAATTTCATTCTAAATTAATTCTATAATTAGGGAAGGACAAGTCGGTAGTCTTATGGAGCATCCAAGACCACATTACAACCTCAGTCACAGATGCTGCTGCAAAATCACCAGCATCAGGTGGATCTATCATAAAAAAGGTTATAGAGGGAAATGATAAGGTTTCTGACAGCCCTTCTATTGGACCAAGAGGAGTCTACCAAGGCCATGAGGATACTGTTGAAGATGTGACTTTCTGTCCTTCCAGGTAACTTATCTGATCATTTGCAGGTGACGGTATTATTAATTTTTACACCATAAAAACATCAGTTATTGGACTACTATGACTTCTGTAAAAGGTATACTTCTGAGTTAGCATGCTTTCTGATAATTGAATACTAGATTTTCGTTGAGAATTTTGATATCTCATACATAGTTTTATTTCCACAAAGAATTTCTGAATTTGAGGATTGATGCACTCCCAAATGCAAGAAATCCAATTCACCACAAATAACACAATTGGTTAGTATTTAAACAGCGCAGTCAACTTCAATCAATTGTCTTCAATTGGATACAGCCAAATACAACCAAATTTGCAAGATATCTCAACCTATCAGAGAATTAAGCTCACACCAAATTTCAGAACCAAATTTGTAATGTAGCAAAAGTTACACATACAATAGTACTCTGTCCTGAAAACAGAACCAATAAAACAGTTTCGACAAGGCTCAATCAACGACGCACAAAACCCAGAATTCAAATCCAATAACGTTTAAATTTACAAGGCTTTAGGATGTACCAAAGAATAAGGTCTAGTTCAAATTTCAAGTTAAAAAACGCAACGGAACAGAAGTTATCCACAAACATTAACCTGTCCCAAAACAGTCTTCACAAAACAGTTTTAAGCGACCTCCAATTAAACGTACACAAAATCGTGAATTTAAATCCAAACTTCATGAAATTTATACTCAATTAACTACAATGCACATGGCTTCAAACCCTAAAAAATCCATAACCAAATTCGAAGTAAATCAAACAAAATAGAACAAAACCTACGAGTGGTCCACGAAAATCCCCATACCCCGGACCCGTGACTTCAGCGGACTTCTTAGAAGAGGCCTCTCCAGCTCGCTTTCTTTTCACTCTTCTACTTCTCCTCTCTGGGCTAGCAAATAGGGCGAGTTGCTGGGAGAAAGTAGCGTAAAATCCAGCCTCAAAGAGTGACAAAACCTAAGGAAGGAAGTTGTTGGAAAATCTGGCCGCCGGTGGAAACCTTGGCGAGAATCCGGTTGGTGTTTTGGAGAGAGCTACGAAACAAGGCTTAGTAGCTCTTTCAATTATTCAAAAAATTTCGTTCAGTTGATTTTAAGGAGGCCTTAAGTATTCCCTTAAAAGGTGCCCTAATGATTATTACAAAAATGCTCTAAAAAGCAAATTACAAAAGTAACCTCAAAATAATAAATCATACAAAATAAGTCATTGGCTGAATTTTAGGTCTCTGTAATTGGAACGTTTAACATAGCAAACAACCTCTAAATGTAACAAAAAAACACGTTTTGGATACCTTGAAATGTTAGCTATAATCTTCATGAATAACAGATTTTGATATAAAATCTTTTAGAATGTCAAAAATATCCATGAGTGTTCAGAGGTCAGATTCTAGGCGGATTTTGAAACAGTTTCATAATTCTCCTAATCTTGTGTTTGAATCTCCACTTATGCTTGATCTTCAATAAATTCATCATATTTTTAGATGCATGATGAATGTAATTCATTCTTTTTCCTCTTTGAGCAATTACAAATTAAACACTAAAATTGGGGTTAGAAAATTCCAAGGTTTGATTAACAATAGAGGGAATCCGTGGTGTATCATCCTCCCCGGGTGATTGAGGATTTGACCTCAAATACAAGGGTTGACATCTTCCTCCCTTTCTTCCTCAAATTTCACTTCCTTTCTTCCTTGTAAATGATTATGCAACCACTTAAAAACATACTTCTTCAATTGATTTGTATGGCTCCAAAACAGATCTAAGTACATCTTGTCCCCAAAGAAACTCAAAAAGTTTGGGGCAACACCCATTTTATTAGCAATATCACTATGTGTAGGTCATTGATCAAAGTCCTCCAAAGTAAAGCTATGGATATCAATTTGGTTCACCAAGTAATCAACTATTATAGGAAACGCTAAGTAACTCTCCATGATAGCATGAAGTTGCAATCCAATTAGCCACCAACAATCTCCTTGAGAAAAACGCAAATATAGAATTAGTATGTCATCATCAAGCAAGGAGTCATGTTTGTTTATAATCAAGGATTCCACATAATCATTCAACATATATATCTAAGATTTCAAAAATGGTTCACGACAATTCAAAGTGGGAAGAGAAATCACTAACAAAGTTGTACCTCCCTTGGATTGAATGGACAAAGATCCATGCTTGAAACCGGTTAATGAAACATCTTTAAACTTGAAATTCCCTTCCTCAACGACAACATTAAAACCTTCTTTCCAAAACTCAAAAATAACACCAAAATCAAAGGAATATCCAATCCAACTAATTCTAAATAGCCAGGTAATCAAATTATTCGTTGGTACATACCTCGAGCACATATTTGGCTAGTTTGCTTGTTGCCCCTTTATCAATTTTTGTAGCGCTTCGGTTGCAACAAAGGTTCCACATAAATCTTTTCAAACATATGCATGGAAAACCTCTTGAGATAGTTCCTTTCATTAATATTAAAAAAACTAACCTTGTCCTTGTTTAAACTTTGGATAGGAAAACTTTGTATTCTTTTACATTCTTCTTCTCGGCATACATTAATTAGAGGCCCTTTTATTGTCAAGAAAAAAAATTTCTCTTGACCATGAGTTAACTCCTTCAAATTATTTTCTCCTTCAAAGGTTGTTGCCATGCTCATCCTCAAAAATTTCTTCTTGTAAACTATCTTTCTCAACTACTCGGAGACAATCTTCTTCTTTAGTTGCTGTCATGGTGTCTTTTACACAACCCTTATCATTTGAGCCCTCCAACAACAACATAGCCTCTTGGTTCGGATATTGTGAAATAATGTGCCCAAACCCTAGGTACTTGGTGCACTTGAGTTCTCTAGACTTGGGCCGAGAACTCTCCACAATTTTCTTCACCTCCACCCCCTTGCTGGTCATAAATTTTAGATCAAAAGGCTCATCTTTAGCTTCAACTTGTGGCTTGGAAATATTGGAGAATTTACGGTTTGGGCGAGAATGACAAGTCTTGGAAGATTGTGCTAGTTGCTTTTTAATTTTCATGGCTAGTTGAATTACACTATCCATCATTCCGTAGGATTGGATCTCCACCTCATCCCCAATCTCTTGGTTTAACCCTTTGATGAATCTTGCAATGCTATGTTCCTCTGGTTCTTCAATTCCACTCTTTCTTTTAAGAGTTTCAAACTCGGCTACATATTCCTCCACCGAGAGCAACCATTGTTTGAAATTTTGCGTTCGAAGAAACAAATATTGTTTGTAGTAGTGTGACACAAACCTCTTTCTCATAAGTCTTCATTAATCTCCAACCATGGATTTCCTCTTCACCAATATGCCTCAGATTTTTCAAGTCTTCCCACTATAAGCTAGCACAACCGGATAACTTTAAAGAAACTCGTTGAATTTTCTTCTTTTCCAAATAATTTGAACATTCAAAATTTCTCTCGCTTATGTCCAACCAATCAAGAAAATTATCACCATTTCTAGAACCTTCAAAAATAGAGATGGATGGCTTTAAAGGTTTCAACTCAACATAAAAGTTATTTTTGTACCTTGGACGAGATGGTTCATAACAATCGTTTTCCATACAATCTTCATCTTGTCTTCTCTCTTTTCTCTTCTCGGCCTCTAGTTTCAATTGAGGAACTAATTCTTTTTCTTGGTCTAGGGGTAATTGATCCTCTCATATGTGCATTAGAGGGCTCCTCTTGATTTTGCTGTAATTTAGACAATATATCCTTTAATTCATCTAATTGTTGCTGAAAATTCTTCTCGGCTTTTTCTTGTTCTATCTTGGCAGGTGGTGAACTTGAGCTAGACATTGCCCCTTTAATGCCTCTTTACTATGGTGATAATTAGCACCGCTTTGAGTATTAATTCTTTGCACAAAATAGAATCACAGAGCTTCACACAAAAGCCAATTAAGGCTCTGATACCAAATGATGCACTCCCAAATGCAAGAAATCTAATTCACCACAAATAACACCATCGGCTAGTATTTAAGCAGCACAGTCAACTTCAATTAATTGTATCTTCAATTGCAAACAGCCAAATACAACCAAATTTGCAAGAGATCTAAATCGATCAGAGAATTAAGCTCACACCAAATTTTATAACCAAATTTGTAGTTTAGCAAAAGTTACGCACACAATAGTACTCTGTCCCCTAAACAGAACTAATAAAACAGTTTCGACAAGGCTCAATCAACGACGCACAAAACCCAGAATTCAAATCCAATGACGTTTAAATTTACAGGGCTTTAAGATGTACCAAAGAATAAAGTCTAGTTCAAATTTCAAGTTCAAAAACGCAACGGAATGAAAGTTATCCATGAAACATTAACCTATCCTAAAACAGTTTCTACAAAACAGTTTTAAGCGACCTCCAATTAAACATGCATGAAATCGCGAATTAAATTCAAACTTCACAAAATTTATACTCAATTAACCACAATCCACATTGCTTCAAACCCTCAAAAATCCAAAACCAAATTCGAAGTAAATCAAACAGAATAGAACAGAACCTACGAGTGGTCCAGGGAAATCCGTATACCCCGGACCCGTGACTTCAGCGGACTTTTTAGAAGAGGTTTTTCTAACTTGCTTTCTTTTCACTCTTCTACTTCTTTTCTCTAGGCTAGCAACTAGGGCAAGTTGCTATGAGAAAGTAGCGTAAAATCCAGCTTCAAAGAGTGACAAAACCTGAGGAAGAAAGTTGTTGGAAAATTTGGCCGCCGGTGGAAACCTTGGTGAGAATCTGGTTGGTGTTTTGGAGAGAGCTCCAAAACAAGGTTTAGCAGCTGCTTCAATTGTTCAAAAAATTCTGTTTAGCTGACCTTAAGGAAGCCTTAAGTATTCCCCTAAAAGGTGCCATAATGATTATTACAAAAATGCCTTTAAAAACAAATTACAAAAGTAATATCAAAATAATAAATCACACAAAATAGGTCTTTGGCTAGATTTTAAGTCTCTGTAATTGGAACGTTTAACATAGCAAATGACCTCCAAATGTAACAAAAAAACACGTTCTGGATACCTTGAAATGTTGGCTATAATCTTATGTAGAACAGATTTTGATATAAAATCTTCTAGAATATCAAAAATACCCATGAGTATTCAGAGGTCAGATTCTAGACGGATTTTGAAACAGTTTCATAGTTTTCCTAATGTTGTGCTTAAATCTCCACTTATGCTTGATCTTGAATAAATCCATCATATTTTTGGATGCATGATGAATGTAATTCATTTTCTTTCCTCTTGGAGCAACTACAAAAGAAACACTAAAGTTGGGGTTAGAAAATTCCCGGGTTTGATTGAGAATAGAAGGAATCCGTGGTGCATCAAGGATAGTTTATATAAAAACTGAATACACAATTTTATTTTTCTTACCAATTAAAAATAATTATTATTAATATTTATTATGTTTCAGAAAACTTCTTTTTGACTATCTTATTCTGCTTCTCAAGTGCACAGGAGTTTTGTAGTGTAGGAGACGACTCTTGCCTTATACTATGGGATGCTCGAGTTGGCTTTAACCCCGTTGTTAAGGTTATATATAACCCCTTTTGAGCTATATTTATATGATTATACTTGTCCGAAAAGAATTATCTTCATTGTGGTTGTAAGTGTTGTAATATAAAATGAATGTCCTCTATGAAATTCTACCTTTAGTTTGAGTTTTGATATTGAATGTGCTTTCTCTTATTATCTGTTCAACTCTACTGGTACAATGGATTCTTATGTTTTCCTGCTTTTGGAATTTGGTTTATAGGTTCAAAAGGCGCATAATTCTGATTCATTGTGTTGATTGGAATCCTCATGATGATAATCTGATTATAACTGGGTATGTATTATTTTTTTTATCAGATTGGATTCAAGGAGCTGGGT
Source organism: Begonia loranthoides (assembly GCA_022433065.1). Classification (NCBI taxonomy): domain Eukaryota; kingdom Viridiplantae; phylum Streptophyta; class Magnoliopsida; order Cucurbitales; family Begoniaceae; genus Begonia; species Begonia loranthoides. The sequence continues at coordinate 8,134,133 of CM039481.1, read as the reverse complement.
AGGTAATGCCTGCCTTCAGTGAGGTGGGGATAAAAAATATAACTGGTTTGGCATATTTACATTAATACCATTCATCTACAGGTCAGCTGATAATTCTGTTCAAATGTTTGATCGTCGTAACCTTACATCTAATGGCACTGGGTCCCCTGTTTATAAATTTGAGGGTCACAAAGCAGCCGTACTTTGTGTTCAGGTATTATTCAATCTATTTCTGTGCGATCTCTATTTGTCCTACAAAATTTGGTTTTTTTATGTTGCAGTGGTGTCCAGACAAATCCTCAGTTTTGGAAAGTTCAGCGGAGGATGGGTTATTAAATATTTGGGATTATGACAAGGTATGAACTTGTCAACGTAGGAGATTAAAATTCGTACCTTACTGAATGAATTAGTCTATGATCGAGATGAATGTGCTGCTTGGTTATTGGAGGGACACATCACTGTATCACTTAAAATTTGGTTATTCAATCAATTGTTCTTCTCAATTAAATTGATTATGAAAGACAGTTCAATTAACCACTCTTATTACATCATGAGTTCGCAGCACTGGTTGTATGGTGTTCTTGTTATTTGAATGGTGTTTGCGTTTTGCTTCCATTTTTTTCTGTAATGCTTAGTTAATCTTGTGTTTTGTGTAGGTTGGTAAGAAAGCAGAGCAGGCAACAAGGGCATCTAATGCTCCACCTGGCCTTTTTTTTTCAGCATGCTGGGCATAGGCATGGACAAACTGTAGTTTATATATTCATTTGCACATTTACATTTATCTTTCTGTAGTGATGTTTCCCATGGCTTCCCCTCAATTCCACTTTTGCTATCGGGAATGAGTGAGATTGCCCACCACCAGCTTCCCTATATAAAAAAATATGAATGAGAAAGCTTGAAAATCTTTCTTTTATGTACTTCTGACCATGTCTTCATCTCGTCGGTTCGGTTTGCCTGGCATTTGACCAGTGTGTTGGGATTTACGAGCAGATGGCTTCAACTGCTAGCTTCTTTGTGCTCCCAGGACACGGATCTCCTCCAAATGTTTGAGGAACTACAGGAACTGAACAAGACTGTTGTCCAATGCAGTCCTGCTTCACAACCATATTTCTAGTTTAAACACAGATTAACCACAAATCGAGTTGAAACAAGTTTAAGAATGTTTGAGTGACATTCCTACTCTGCTCGATTTGATGTTTTTTTTGCTTTTTGAAAAGATGGTGAAAGGGAAAAATAATGTGACCATGAAAAATTACCTGATTTGTTTTTCGTAATAATTCTAGAAAATATTTATTAAGAATAGATTTTCTCGCCATACCTTTTGGAAAGCATCCCATGACTTGTGGGCGTGACAGCTTCCTTCTTGATAGGCCCCACACGACCCCTTTGGCCAGCCATAGCTAGCAAACTTGATCTCAGACATTTTTTGGCCCGGAGGACACCATAAATGGGCTTTCGGAATGTACTGTTTGCCGGAGGCTAGCAAGTGAGGGTTGGTCAGAGTCGGCTGATTATCATATATATCGGCACAAACACTTCCAACACTTCTCTGGACCATCGAAATCCCATATGGGTTGCCACCCCATTCTTCAAACACAACCAACAAATTGCCGGTCGGTTTAAGCCATGATCGCGGAACATGATACCTGACATTACGAATTTATCAAATCTATAGAATGTATTGTTGTTAATGTTAAGAAATCAGGAAAACGTGTCACAATCTCGATCATCAGATGTTCTTTTTCGTACCATCTTTGCGAGGCCTCTCCGCAATTGCGGTGGCATTTTTTATCGGTGAAGATTCCACTATATGAACACCATCCACAACCACCTCTTGCTTTATATCCAGGCCAGTGGCGGCCGATACTCTGGCCGTTGATCCATATTTGACCCTTTCCCATGCTGTTCATATCTAAAGCTAGTGGATCATTTCCTCCCGGGGCATTGAATGTAGTCTGGATTATATTATCACACATCAAACTAGTTGGTAAGATTTGGAAGACAAAAACTTCAACTTTTTTAGAAACAAATTCAGTGATAGTTGATCATTTTCTAACCTTGTACCATGTAAGATGTTGTTTCTGTACCAATGATGATCCACCTTCCCATTCGACAGCCGAGACCCCACTAACGGTATGCAGACTCAGCGCTTCGCCTTTGAGACCAATCTGCTCAGAAACATAATCTAAGTGCTTTTATCTCAAGAAATTTGTCAACAAGTTTAGAGTTTATTACATTAGAAAAAAAAAACAGAAGAAAAGATCGAATATTGCGACAATATACCTTGTAAGACCATCTTTGATGAGACAAGTCTCTTGTTCCCTCGTTTAGACCTTTCAATGTGACGGGGCCTAAGACACCGGCATTCCATGTCTCAAAGTGCAGCCCGATATTCTGGACACATGCAGGAAAAAAAAAAGCAGAAACGATACAATAACAGATATAAATCGAATATTAATCATCGAAGAACGAAACTAGGAACGGAGGAACGAACCGGAAGTCCAACAGCTATACTCAACAAGGAAATCTTGTTGACTCCAGCCCAGAGCTTGACATTTTGACTGAATGATATTTTGGGATTATCCAATTGTCCATACACAGATCCTGGATGTAGGGTAAGAAAATAAAAGGATAAATATGAAACTGAAAGCCAATTGCGTTGTTTTGCTTTACTTGGATTATGCAGGAGAAGCTCAAGTGTTTGATCTACCTGCGAGTTGGCCATTTATGAAAACATGTAAAGCATGACCAGCCGAATTGACGGTGAGGAGAGGGGATTGCCCGTGCTTCAGAAACACTTCGTTAGAATCTATACTTACACTGCAACAAAAAAATGGAAAAATAATGAAGATTGAGTCAGACCTTCCATGTTTATTAAATTTTTGATACGCTAGATGATGAGATCCAATGGTTTATATGATACTTACTCGGTCATGTACCATAGATAGTCCGTTGAATCCCAGGTAAGAGATAGTTGCTCCAACAATCCTTGCTTCACAAACGTGCCATCACTATCGGCAGATGCAGTTTCTTCGTTGAATGATTGCCATGAAAAGTCGCTCTTGACCAGCACCATCTTCATCTGTGTGCTTTGAGCACCGAGCTGCAAAAAAAATAAGCTTCATGAAAGTTCATTTTTCCATCCTTGACTAAATATGAACTCTAGAGTTGATTGCTTTAAACTTTCATTTGGAAATATAAGCTTATTTCGACGACTTTTATTGGCTCATATACAAATTGTTCTGACAACTTGGAAAAATTGTTCAATACGTGGAATCCAAAAATTTAACTGTGAGAGTTCAAACACAAATTCAAGAAACTCTTGAAACCAAAACTCTGATAACAATTGTTCGATGTTCTAACACTTTCTTTAACAAATATAACGTTTAGGCTGCCCTTACCCTTGCAGTGTTGAAAACTACATTTTTGCAGTCCGGAAGTATGCTGACGGACCACGGTGGTAGATCATAGTGATTGTTGTCAAAGGTAACTGTTGCTGGCGAAGTAGGATCGTAATTTGCGAGAAATGCAGCACAATTTCCAGCTGACTTATATACACGAGTCTACAATACCAAACACATAAAACATATTTATATTTCTAAGAAACAATTAGAAAATATAATCCATAACTTATTGATATCAGTTGGAGCTAGTTTACCTCTAGATTTTTTCCGGGCCATGTAACTACAGGATCTACGGACACTAAAAGTGGCTCGCACATCTTGATGGCTTTATGCAAGTCCCTCAAATGCCCCCATTTCGGGTCATTAGGTAGCCCTTCATAAGGAATAAACATAGCATTTAGGCTCCTGAATTCGTAATCGAAATATAAAAAGGCAACACCACCAACTTTTGGAGCCCAAATATCAAGCAAAACTACATTTTCATGAGACAAAATTAACTTTTTGATAATATTTTGAAAGCTTACCAAATTCATCAATTGGAGCATCGTAGTCATAACTAGTTGCAATGAAGGGACCTCCGGAAGTGCGGCCAAAGTTGGTTCCTCCATGATACTGGCAAGAAAGAAATTGTTGATTAATTCATAGATAGAATAATCAAAAGAATACTTTTGATAGATACGAACCATATAATAATTAACGAATGAACCACCGTTTTGTATGAACCTTGCAACCGCATAGGCCATGTCCTCGGCCGGCCTATAAATAACTGGACCTCCAAACTCCGTGTACCTACGGAAATGAAAAAAGAAAAATCAGTCTTAGAGAAGGCTTTTAGGAGAAACACAGCAAAGTTGTCACCCTTTTGAGGTTTTAAGAAATATAATTGACTTACCAGCCAGTCCAGGCTTCAGTCCACATTTTGGGATTATAGGTCTTGTTTGGCCAGAAGTTTTCACAGTAGAAACCATTGCAGGTGTCTATCTGCATTACAACACATGTAAGCCATTGGATTAAAGATTCTCTCAATGATATTTCTTTTTTTATTCATTCGGCTCTGTATTTGTTGATCCAGAAAGATTCAGAACAAGGATTTAGCAGACAAAGTGGATAAAGAATGGCTTACAGCTGGAGCAGGGGCGTCCTCTTGCTTGCACATGATCCATGGGACCCCGGTGTCAAGACCCGCTGCCATTTGAATGGCCCATTTAGAGTATGCTCTTCCAGGCGCCCCAATTTCCCACTCGACAGGTCCGTATTCATTCTCTATCTGTCAAACATAAAAGCTTCAAACGCTATTGAGATCTGAATTAAAAGGTTACATTTTACTTCCACTCACAGCAATATAGCATGTCAATGAATAGCTTTCAAACCCACTTTTCAAAAGTGAGAAGAGGGCAAACACTAGAAATCAATACATATATTCCTTACCTGGGAGAAAATTATGGGACCTCCCTGGCCTTGAAATAATTTCTCAGCCTTCATCATACTAACAATCTTCTCTGTAAATTGTTGCATCGCCACCTTACAATAGTAATTATAATCAATTATTTGATTGGCAGAGAGAGAGAGAGAGAGAGAGAGATAGTGGAAATGTCTTGGTTTGAAACTCTTACCTTGAAAGGCTCGTTGTCTGTTCTAAAAGACATACCAGGGACATATTTCAGCCAGACGGGAAATCCCCTGAACCAGAAATTTAAGCCTATTGATTAAGGAAACCCATTTTCAAAAGAGCAATTAAGTGTTTCACCACGTTCGTCACAGATCAGAAAACATTACCCAAAATTCCATTCGGCACAGGCATAAGGACCAATCCGGAGATGAACGTAGAGGCCAGCTTGTTGTACCAGCTTGATGAACTTTACCAAATCAAATCTATCTTCAAAGTAGTACTACGAATTTGCGAAAAGAAGATTAAACGTTTAGCTAGAAACATTCACGAATCGAGAAAATGAAGAACAGAGGACGAAATATATGTTTTTGCATTTGTATTACTTTTCCTGGAGATGGCTCATGCCCATTCCAGAAAACATAAGTCTGTATAACATCCAAGCCTCCTTCTTTAGCTTGCTGAATAAGGCCCGGCCACATCTGTAAATCATTCAAACAAACCCCCATTAAATACAAATAGGAGCTCCACGAAGAAACAAGAAAAGCATTTATATATGAAAGAACAAATCACATTGCTCTTATAGGTACCTCAGGAGTGCTTCTCGGGTAGTGAATAGACCCAGAAAACAGAATCTTTCTCTCCCCATTAATGATTATAGCTTTGTGGTCGTAAGTCACAGATGCTGTTGCAGAACAAACCCAAGAAAGCAGCAGCAAAAAGAAAACCATCTTTCCCCTCAACACATTAAACATTTTTTAGTCTGATTATCAGAGCAATGGCCTTTTGTCTGTGTATTGCATTTAAGATGCCTGCACTTTGCGCAGGGAGATGATTTTGTATTGCTTTTTGTAACGATTGTAGTGTAGAGAGAGAGAATGGATTAGCGGAGAGGAGTTAATTTGGGTTGGCAGAAAATGGAAGCCAAGGATTAGTTTAAAAATAATCCGGAGAACGAGAGAGAAAAGTGGGGCCCGTTCTTTGTCACCATTTAAGTTTCAGATACGGAACTGACTCCGCTACTTCCCCTTTGTATACGGGGATGGGGATGAAGACGAAGACGAAGAGATGAAGATGAAGATGAAGCAGCCGTAAATGTTCTTTCCCTCCTATTTTAGTCAATTCTACTTCTGTGAGTTTTATCTACTGTTTTAAAAAAGAAAATTTCTGTTATCGTTTCGTGAATACCCTACCATTCAGGGACGACATTGCAAATTTGACAAACAGCTTCGCTGATTGGGTGGAGAATCTAGCCAGAAGGTCAAGTCGCCAGTCGCCAGTCGCCGCATTCCTATCTGAATACTACTCGATGACGCATTTCTTTGACCGTATGTCTCATCCCATCCGATGATTACGTGGCGCTTATTGATTGGATATGCTATAAAATATTAAATTTCGAAAAAACCCACGATGAATTGGTTTTCAAATATTTTCCATAAATAAATTTTTCAATATGTGCTTGAGAATCATCACCGACGATATTAAATGTTGACATTTGTCGCGTTTTTTTTGCTATCATATGTGAAAATGATTTTATGTTATTTATTTATTTTTAATTGGAAAAATGACAAATTTTATAATCAATGACAAGTCAACCACTAAATATTTTTTGTTGACAAATTAATCACTAAACCATGAGAAAAAGTCACTACTAACATCGCTGTAGCGTTTGTTGTTCGATCCGCTGCCGATCATCTACTAATCCGTTGCGAATCAATATTTTAAAAAATAACCTTACAATATTGATGATCTGCCGCAGATCACAAACAACCCACTGCGGGTTGACCATAATACACGGCGGATTAGTACTAATCCGTCATAGATTGACAATAATCCGCGACGGATTAATATTGATTCGCCGCAAATCATCGTGTCTCATTCTTTGTTCCTCTGCCCTACTATGTAAAACTTGATCATGCGCTCCGGCGAGTTCACCGCAAACCACGATATTCTCAGCGAACATTTGTACTCTCAGACCTTCGTTACACACTATGTAATCGAAGCCAATAGATTCCCATGCAGAGAAAATGATTTGCAAGCGAAAGAGTGGTCCGTCGCAGACTCACCCGCAACCATAGGCAGAAATGAGCGAATTCTGCCTGTGAACACCATTGGCTTACAATTGACCTCGTCGATCAGTTTCACTGCACTGTACCTACCATGATGCAAGATGGAGCACTCGCAGCGAAAGGAGCAACCGCCTCAGTGCAAGCTGGAGCATCCGCGACGGGTGAAGATGGAGGAGTCGCGACGAGCCGTGTTGGTGGAATTGAAGCTGAAGCTGAGGTTGAAGCACAATCTCAACCTCAACCTCAACCTCAACCGCAGCCTCAACAATAACCGGCATGAGGTGCATTGGTCTGTTTCCAACTCGTTGCAGCGGGTTTCCAATCCCCACTCTTCAGGACAGCCTACTCGAAGGAACGGTATGAAATTGATGTCAAACACCATTCAATTATTGTTTCTAGAAGAGTAGACTTCGAGTCCTTAGCTGAATTGGAAATTGAACAATTGTTTGAGGGGGTTGGCTTAGCCAGTTTGTGCCGATTGGATGGAAGTTACTGTGAGAGGATTGTGAATCTGTTTTATGCAAATATGGAACTGTCCACCCAGTCATTAGAGATCCAGACTTATATGTTTGGATGGGAGTTAAGGCTGACTTCCAACGATCTTAACGTGATGCTTGGATGTGCGATGGAGGGACCAAGCGATCACTATTACCACATGTCTCGGGAGCCACATTTCATCAGGAGAGGAGAACGGTTGGCAGTACTTAGATTATTGCATCGAGATCCCGAGATTGGCGGGTACAAGAAGCCAAAGTCCAATGAGCTGAATGTCATAGCCCGAGTGATCTACATTATCATGACGCACACCATTTTGCCTCGGGATGGATATTGAGACCATGTTAGCTGCATGAATCTTTGTTTGCTCGAGAAAGTGTTCACCAGGAAAAAAGTGGACATCAGATATGTCATTTTGAGTCACATGCACGAGATGTTGAACAGCTCGACCAAGAGTCTACCATTTAATTGGCTTATTCAGAGGATTGTTGAGCAGTTTGGGGTATCGATCTTGGAGGATGAGCTAAGAATCGAAGAGAAGGTCACAGATGTCCACAACAATTTGAAAGTGGACCGAATGGGTGTCAGCAAAGTTGGAGGAGAATGGGTATGCAAGATCCCGAAAAAGAGAGGTACAGTGTCCTCACACGTGTCACACGTCAGCTTCAGATGTCTCCTAGGCAGCACTGTTTGGCTTGGCACCTCGTCCACATCCCGTATTTTTCGTTTTCATGGCCTTCTAGGACGTCTCTTAAATGGAGGTCCATAATTGGATCAAAATGCGTCACTGGAGGCCACATTATTCGTCTGCTGACGTGGAGAACAAAGTGGGAGAACATCGCGATGTATGTTTCTCGGTGGTAGCACTCATGCACAAAGTCCTCGGGAGATCTCCTCATAAATTGCATACACGGGACTGCATGGGACACACGTGATGTCAATCAATTCCCACCGGTAACAGTTACAAGTACGCCTGTCAAAAATGACACGGTACGATTTGTTACCGTTGCTGACCTCAAACTGGGCAGCGCCTAATAACTAGGGACTCTAATTGCAACCTGCAAGCTGTAGTCTGGCAAGCCGATTTCTGACCTACGGACACAAAAGGTCTATTGAGCGCGCCATCTTTTCATTTTTTTAACGATCCTTCCCATGATACTGTTTCGTATGATCTTGAATATACTGAAAATCAGTTTGTCCCAGGCTGGTAGGATGTAGGCGTTAAGGACTCGCTCAAGTTGTTGAGGATTATGTCGCACTTTGGGACGGAGCAAAAGACATGTTTGGCCCAATATCTCGCATCTATTCCTTGTAGATAGTTGTGAGTTGTCGGGTTAAGCAAAAATAGTTTTGTCATCTCTCTCTTAAAGTGCTTCCCTGTTGTGGCACTAGAAGCAGCCCACATTGCATCCTTGAACAATCTGTCTTCAAATTGTTTTTGAAAATTGGCATACAAGTGTATGATGCAAAACCGATGGTCCGCTTGCCCTGCCACCTCTCTAACAGCTGTCACCAGCCCCTCAAACAATTCACAGTATGAGTCAAACATTGGTACACACACATAACATAAACACAGAAGGCAAAAACAATCAACCATACCGCAACTTGTTTCGGTTAGAAATGACTGTCCACCCATTGCCGGATGGGGTGTTTAGATCGTCGAGCAACAATTCCATAAACTAGCTTCAAGAATTCATATTTTTGTTTCAACCACTACTATAGTAATAAGATACATTCCATCATTCCCGTTGATGGTGACAGTAGTGAGCAACTCGCTCAGAGTTGCTCCATTCAAGTTGCAACCATTCAAGCAAATAATCGGTCTACTACAGTTCAACAATTCCATCTTACATGCAACCAAAAACATGTACATCATTTTAAATGCACTCATCTCTAGGTGAACACACACCAAGCTTTCAAGATTAGACCTTCAAATCTCCTTGGCATAGGACTATTTGAGCTTGTATTGCTCATTGTCATCCTCTTCGTTAATTTTTTTGGCCGCATATCTTACCCTTCTAGCAAGGCTGGGTATGATGTTGGCGTTAAAGTGGTTCCTGACTGTCTCAATTATGGAAGAAAGCTCCCAGTCGGCTTGACTTTTAAATCTGTTCAAGTAATGCACTGCCACCCATTTGGCAGAGGCATGACAGCTTTCCATCTTTCTCGAGCAAGTGTGAACGTCATTGTAGCACTTTATTTGAAACGTCATTTCACCTTGCATTTTATAGGTGTGTGTATCCGCCACGTGCATCCTTCCTTGTAAGCAGCCATCAACCAATGTGCGTCATTGTGGATGAATTTTATCTCGTACCCATTCTTCAAAGCACGCTTGACAATTTCTTCTATAATTTTATTCAGTGAACTATACTTCTTGCCAAGACCCATACCAGCGAATGTACATTCTGCTTGTGGTGGGTGTCTAGGCCTACTCTCGGCCATGTCCATGTCTTCGTCACTACTGGTTTCGCATAATGAACGAAGCTTCTCCTCTTCCTCCTCCTATAGAGTTGCCGAGACAGAATGCACCAGTATAGCAGCTTCGTTTCCAATTGTACGTACTTCATTTTTTACTTGTGTCGATGTGGGCCCCACTTTCACTTGGCGGTTAATAATAGATTCTTCGACACTCCAAGATGCCATTTGGGGTTCAACAAATGCTTCAACTTTGCCAAAATGTGGTACAATTCAGTTCTCACAAATCTTTAGGGTTCGCTAATCGCTGACAAAATCACTCAGAAAATTGCAAAGACTATAGTATGAATTTATACAAGGCAGACGACGTAGTCAATCCGCGGTGGATCATTATTAATCGACAGATTGTATATGATCCGCAGCGGACCATCAATATTATAAACATTATTTTTAAAAATAAGGATCCGCGGCGAAATAGTGGACAATTCGCCACGGACTGAAGTCAATGTGTTTAATGGAAAACGTAACTGCGGTGTTTACTCCATCCATTTTCTATAGTTCAGTGGTTATTTTATTAGTGAAAAAAGTTTAGTAGTTAACTTGTCATTGATTACAAAGTACGATGGTTGGTTTGTCATTTTCCCTTTTTAATTTTACGTTAGTGGAACTTCATAGAAAATCTATTATACTAAATAAATGCAAAAATTATCTATATGCTTTTGGAGGATGATTTAACTATATCTTGACCGTCCATCATCGTTGAGGGACGTCTGTCCCTCGATCTAACGCGCATGACCTTTCGTCTGTCAGCGCCTCTCTTCCTATCATGAACGTCCATCCTCGTTGAAGAACATTTGTTTCTTTATCTAGCAGCTAACAAGGATGTCTCTTGACCTTACGATGGTCCCAAAAACACACATTCTTGTGGATCAGTTTAGGACGTCCCCCGTAGTAAAAGGATCTCTATTGTTGATCCTTAGACGTCCCTGTTGGACGGTTCTTGACGTTAACGTGAATGCAGCATTTGCCTTGACCTTTTTATGAGGGAAAACGTGACTGCAAAGTTTGCGTCTTTCCTTTTTCATAATTTGAAGTTTTAATTGTTTAAAATTTTTTTTCAAGATTTAGCGTGTTGATGAACTCAAAGTTCAAGATTTGTGTGGTTAATTTTCCATATAATTGTTATAAAAAACGTAGTGATAATAATTTAACTATGTCATAATAACGGAAGAGGGTGAGCCACCTTGCCTGGTGGTAGCCAGTAGATACTGGACAAAACCCTACGGGCTTAATGGTCCGTGATGACCAAGTTGCTAGGCCAATTAAAAAAATTAAACATGTCACATCCTCACATGGAAACATATAGTATAGATTTATTTTTTCAATTATCAATGCTAAAACCTTACCCATAAATATTGCTTCGGTCCTGCTGCCACGTCCTCGTTTGGAATATCTGAATTAATTAAATTTATACACACAGTAAAACAATATATGATAAGATTATTTATGAAAATTTTAATTTAATTTTAATAAAATGAAATAAAACGTGACAATCAGTGGATGGCAGACGAATAAACTATGTTTATTTGGGTGCCGTCCACTAATTCCCATGTTTATCATTTGGTTTGGTTAAAAACAAACAATTAATTATGCAATTTTGACATGAAAATACGTCATGCTTGACTTTATTAACTATAACATAGTTTTTATTGCATGTATTCTACTAACCACGTCATTTAGAATAACTTTGGTTGTTGGAAAAGAATCTAATAACTTTAATTTAGTGGGTAAAAACAGAAAAGAAAAAGCCTTGGAATTTATTCATCATCTTAGATGGAGATGGAGGCTTAGGTTGCAGACTGCTTTTTGCATGGGACATGAATGGCACATGGCAGCCTAGCTAGGTCTCCTTCTTACGTCTGCCAAGCTATGCAGATAAAGACGGTCTCCTTCTTACGTAAGTCAATTGAAAACGCTGTTGATCTCATCTTCCCCATTGAAGAAGACGAAGGTTTATACTTTCAGTTAGAGGTCGTAATCATGGATTATTGTTTCATTATCTTATCATGCTTATCCCCCTAAACTTTCGTGAAAGCACATTCATAACAATCGAATCCGAGAGACAAAGCACCCACTCTTATCGTAAAATAATAATAATATTGTAGATTTTAAAATTTTAAAAAATATAACAAACTGACGTATAAAAATGATAATATCCACAACCACCATTTTTACATTAAAATCCAAATAATAAAAACTTGCAGAGTCTCCAGTTCTCCTAGTACAATATTGTCCACTTTAACTTGAAACCTGCACGGTTTTATTCTTAGAATTATTTTAAAACGCGTTGTACTAGATATAGATGAAAACTCAACTTATAAACGATTCACTCTCCTAAACAATATGAGATTGTGCACCTCTATTAGTATAGGTTGGAACTCACAACTAATAGGTTCTTAACTCATCATTGCCTTCATAGGCAAACTGCCTCAAAACTTGTTAGTCATAATGAGTTCATAAATATTTGAATTCTCTTTAAATATATATGTAATTAATTTTCAGAGTTCTTCATCATACATGGAAATGTTGTAATAAATTATTTTAGTTGTTAGTGTACCAAGTTCAAGTTTTACCTTGTCTTTAGGAGTTTTTTAGTTGCATAATTTGTTATTCTCTGAGCATTCTATGTAGTGACTTATTTGGAGTGTCTTATTTTGTAATATATCATGTTATGTATTAGCCTCATATTAAGACATCATTAATCAAAATAAAAAAAAAGAAAAAATATGTTTATCATTTATCAGAAAATTGTGGCAACCAGTAAAAGCAATGATGTCACACCCCAGAGGGGACCCGAGACAGAACGAAGAGCAACTCGGCCTAAAACCCAGACCAAACTACCCGACCCTTATAGCTCTTTTATTTATTTACTTATTTAATTAGGCAGTGGAAGAATTTAATGAATTAAAATTTTTACCAAAGCCCAGCCAAATGTGTTATACCGAAGGTCTAATAGTGACATTGAGATAAAGTGATAATATATGTAATAACCCGATCCTAATTTTTTGTTTAAAACGATGTAATTGTTTTGTTAAGAATAAAATGGTTAATACATCACTCTATGGACGTTATGTTGTGACGTATACCCTTGTAAGCGTTTAACTTGGGTAAGATTTAGAAGAAAATATGAAAAATGATGAATTTATAGCCGTTGGGGACGATAGGGACGCCAGTTTGCGTCCTCAAGTCACTGAACAAAGGCGTTGCGAATGACTGGACGTTGGACGCAGAAGACAGATTTGGAGTCCGCATTGAATCTGTCCAATTTTGATTCTCGCGGACGACACCATGCGGACGATACGGACGACCAAATGGTGTCCGAAACCAGAATTCGGACGGTACGGACGTATGTTTAGGACACCATTTGCTGTGTAATTTTGGACTTGCGGACAATGCGGACGATAGTAAGGCATACACAAGCGTCCGAAAGACACCAGATCTGCGAATTTAAAGGAAACAAAAGTCAGAAAACTTAACGAATTTTGATGTTTTGCGAGTTACTTCTCGCACAAAGTCCACTCGTAGCTGCTCCATAGCCTGTCAAGCAGCCACCCTCCAGCATGTTTTGTCTCCCCTTGTTGTCTAGGTAAGTCCTTCTCTTCTTAAACCTTCTCCCCTGCGTAGTCATTCTCTAGAGTTGCTGCATCCAGAGTTGTGCAGAGTGTGGAGTTGGTTCTTAAGGTTACATTGCGTCAAGAGAAGGTAAGGATTGGATGTGTCTTGGCCGTCTAATCCCTACCCACAAGTGATGAGTTGTAGAGTTTTCCTTACTGTTAGTTGTTTCCTGCAAATGATTCTTTGGTTGTTAATTTTCTATTTTTATTACTTTCCTGCAAATTACATTATTGAAATCGATGAAATGAAATGTTTGGAGAAAAGAAATGATATTGTGATGCTATTCCCTAGTGATGATATTGACAAATTCACAAAGATAGAGTATTAAACCAAGGACTTGATCATGTTTCCAAAAGTTTCTTTCCTTGCTGTAATTGAATTGTTGAATTTCCATGACATGATATGAATGATGGATGACAAGTAGACTCCACGAAAAAGAAAGAAAAGATGAATGGAAGATGGAATGGCATGGCTGAACTGTTAAGGGATAAGGATTTTATTTTTGTCAATGACTACTGTTAAAGGATAAGGATTTAAAAGTATGAGTATAAATGCTAGTTTTCACTGGTTTTGTAGTAAGTTTGTTGGCTTGAAACACCATTTGGCTGAACATGTTAGGAAACTATACCATAGGGTTTAATGTTGCTGCTATATTGTGAAATAAGCATGATTTTTGTTGGTTAATTTCATCCGATTTATAACTGCTGTTATAGAGTTGGAAAGCATGAAATTGGTTCGACCTATAACTACTGCATGATTTTGTTCCACTGTTGTTAAAAGCATGATTTGTGCAACCTAAAACTACTATGTGACACTGCTGTAATTAGAATTGAAAAGTATGGGAAGTATGTTGTGATGGATGTTCTTTCTTGTGGGAGTTAAAGCATGCTTAACTATTGTTTGTGTTGATATTCTCATCAATTTTTCTAGTTTCAAAAGCATGATAGACATTTTACTGCTAAATTCGATACTGTCAAAGCATGATTTAAAATTGTTACTTTTCCTTACATAGAAGTGATGTTAATGTAAGATAGCATAACTAAACCAAACCCTATTTTATTAACGATAATATTACGAAGCATGCAATGATTTTTCAGTGTTTGTTGTGGATTCCTTACTTTTGTATATGTGATGAAGTAGGTTGAGTTCATGTTAATAGAAATTTAATAAGAAGCACCCCAATGAATGGTTCCACATGCATGAGTGAGAAAAAAAATTAATCAAAGGAATGTTCGGGGTGAACGGGATACGCCATCACCGAGGAAGCCCTCTGTCGGGATACGTCAGAAGGGCAGCAACTCTGAAGGCGAGATACGCCAAAAGAGAAAGCAACCTTGGAGGTGGGATATGCCAAAAAGGGGATGAATACTAAGGAAAGAATGTTCGGGAGGAGCGGGATACACCCTCACTGAAGAAACCCTCCTACGGGATACGCCGGAAAGGTAGAAACTCTGAAGGCGGGATACGCCGGAAGAGGAGGAACCTTGAAGGCAAGATACGCTAGAAAAGGAACCGAAAAAGGAAGTTGGTGGGCGGATTTCATCCCCTAAGAACCCTCCAATCTTCACACTCGGGATACGAGTGAAGAACGAACGTAATGAAAAGAATTGGTTTGGGTGGCCCCCATTCCAAGCGGAATTAAAGAGAGATGCATATTTGATTTTTCCCATATCCTTACTGGGCGTAAGCTCACGTCCTTACTTGTGGTATAGGTAACGAGATGATCATGCCAGAAGTAAAGGAAGAAGTCATTCCCGTAGAGCCTGCGGTAGGTCCGATGGATACGCCAACAGAGTAGTAGTAAGGCACGAGAAATGAGGAAAGAAAGGTTTAGTAAGAAATCGAGTGGTTATCTTTATATTCCTTTATGTGAGTTTTCAAATGTTATGTATGCTTGATTTGAAGGATTTCGGTTTGAAACTAAGTTTTATTATATGTCGTTTTTCATTAGTTATGAATCCTATCTTCTTTTCGTTAATCATGTCAAATTAGATTTCTCATTTTAATTATGCTTCCAGAATAAATTCTTATTTTTTTTTTTTGGAATGGTAAGAAATAAGTTTCAGTAGCGATCGGATTTTACACTCTGATTCTCTTTTATGCAATGTTCTTGGATTGAAAAAGAAGTTTTGTAAATTAAAGGCTTTGTGTTAGTAAGTTAATGTATTTTTAAAACGATTAAGAAATCCGGGTCGTTAAAATATATGTCCCAAATAAAAGTACTAACAATTTCTGAAAAATTTATACAAATATTATTACAAATTTAAGTATAGGAATTTAACCTCACAAATCTCTCAAAATAAAATACTGCAGTAATAAAGGAAATGTCGGCTCAATCTTGCGACAGTAATCAGTAATCGTCTAAATTAATAACTAAATATATATCGTTGGGATAAGTCAACTAAACTCAATAGGTGAAGTATTTTATATTTAACAATTAGAATTTTATAAATTAAATGAGGGAACATGTCATGATTAAAAAATTTAATTAAAATTGAGTAAAATCGACTAGTGAGACAAAATTTGGAAAACATCCACTATAGTGTGATATGTACATAAAATAGGTTTTATGGAAATCTCAGTGAAAATGGAGTCACTCACGACTCTGGGCACACAGTGCCATAGACACATAGAACAAGGTGATACTCGGCGATCGTTAAAGTCACAATAATAATGTCCTGATAAGGTTTAGGATTTTGTGCTCATGGATACGGCACAATCAGCTGCTTCATTACTCTAGTTAACACAAGAAACACATTCTCTAACGGTTGAATGTGCGTATATAAAACAGGATCTCATCACGAGTCAATCAAATGATGTGCATACTCAAAATAAAACATGTCCAGTGAAAACTGTACATGTAAAATACTATAAAAACATATCGTCATAATGGACTCATCATTTTATGAGATAACTTCTCAAAATAATCGTTTAGAAAACGATGCAATGTTGGACATAAAATAAAACCTCTATCTAACAGTGGCCAACTGATAATCAAAGCTTAATCCAAAAATAGGAACGTCCAATAATCACCCAGTCCAAATTTTAAATCCCAAAATATAAAAATAATTATTTTACAAAATTTAGATTAATTTATCTTGTTTAAATTCTTAATTTTAGGTTTATAAAAATGACCCGAGAATGACCAAATTCGAGACCTAAACTGGTTTCGAAACAGGTCTCGAGTTAATAAAAAAACAATTGGATTATCCGTTTGAAACAACCTTAAAACAAGGTATAAACAGAGGTTTTAAATAAACAAAAATGTGGCCAAAACAAGATGCAGCACGATGTTGTCTTTCGACGCCCGGGAACCGAAATCATCAAATTCCAAAAATTTTCGAAAATGAAACGTCTCCAAATCACCCATAATACATTGATTAAGAATTATAACACAATATAAGTCCAAAATCAGCAATTCCAAACACCTAATTCATCCCAAATATCATTTTGAAATTTCAATCTCTACACCAAACAAAAATTCCAAAACTTCAACCATAATCAACTGTAAGCCAAGGATTACCTCACAGAGAAGTTTAAAGGTTGCACTCGTGGTTTGAATCAACTCCCATTCAACGACTCTTCTTTCCAATCAAAACCTTCGATTTTTCTGCGGTTGTTTTTCTTCCCTCAAATTTGAAGAGAGTTATCCTATCTTTGAAATTTTCTTCACGCAACAGTGGAGAGGAAAGACATCCTCTTAAAGCCTTAAAGATATACAGAAAAAAATGTGGTAGTTGGTTGTGGGGTGGGGGTTTTACTAATACGTGTTGGGTGCCTCCCTCAACGCCACACTCTTAACTACCACAAGGACGATCCAAGATATTGTTGATTGTAAGAATTTAGCCCACACTAGTGGGGATGCACAATTCCACATTGCTTGAAAGAGTGAAAAACGAACGATTTATAAGTAGAGTTATTCTCTCTACCTAATACAACACTATTTTAACTAATCCAAAAAATAAAATCGTGTGAGATTCGACTCAAAACAAATAACATAAACGTAGTACTAAAAGCATGGGGGACTCCACAGAAATACCACCAACATGAATGGGATATATTCTTTAAATGAAATTTCATGATAATAAAGTAAATAAACAACAAAAACAAAAGGCAAAACGGGTTTTATAAAAGCTACGTTCACTCGTTAAAATCACCTTTATATTAATTAATATGATAAGAATGCCACGCATACTCAATCGAACCCACTATTTTTTCTCACAGTAAAGATGAGTTAGAATTTCTTGGAACTTTTTGACTTTTGTGCCAAAATGAGACGAGAGAGAGAGATTGCGTCATTCACTAAATCTTATTTTAAACGTTTTTTAAGATTCGAAGAAGAACGTACACGTGTTGTACGACATATCGCATGTTTCAATTATTTCAATTGAAATTATTCATGAACCAAAGAAAATCAGATGATATTTTAGAGTTTTAGTTGTTTTGCACAAACTCTCACAGTCTATGTATTTAGTTGTCTTAATTGTATTTATTTATGATACTACGTATAGTTATCCTAATATATTATTGTTATATTAAGAGTCTAAGACAAGAGTTATTACGTGGTATTTTTATATCAAGTATATTGGTTAAGACACTTAATATTTGGAGTAGGCCAGGGTTTGGATGAGTTTCCCACGTCGGAGGCGGGCAATATCCAATCACCCACAAACTTAGTTATTTAAGTGGGACCCTTTAGAGTCAATTAATTCAATTTCTACTAGTAATTGAACAAAATTTAAAAATAGAAAAACAAAAAAAATAAATTCCTTTTTTATCACTTGCCAATCTAGATAAGCTCGATTCAGCTCTACTAGGTAATTAATTATGTCTAATGCAATTATCTATGGTTATTTACTTGTATTTTTTTTCAATTAATGTGTTCAATATTCGAACATGAAATCAAAAAATAAAATATGTAAAACGAAACCAAGATTTTAGATAAAAAAAAAATCCTAACAGTGTCAAAATTTGAAGTATAAAACCAGTATTGTTACTCAAGTATAATATATCTATATATATATTATGATAGTACATCATCATTTACGTATCATTCATTTATTAATTCGCATAATTTATATTATATCAATATAATTTTACTAATGAATAAATGACACCTAAGTATCACGTGAAGGTGTAAGATTAAAGTGTAACCCTAAAATTAATCTTTTACTATTATACCAAACCCTTGTGAAAAATTCATAATTTTAAAAAAAAAATCTTTGAGCGCACATAGCTTTACATATGACACACGAGTTTAATCTTAAAGAATAGAATAAGTTTTTAATCATAGCAAACATCCAAGTACAAGGACCATAAAAGGGTCATTGCTTTCTAATACAACAATTATGTTATAAGTAACTATGGTTTAACATCAGTGAATTAAATGCAAATTATTAAAATTTTAATCATATGACCGGGTCAGAGGGATACAAGACATTAACTAAGCTTTGGTAATGGATCTAAGACACGTTCTTTGTTCACTTTTTTACTTGATTAGTCAAGCAATTAAGTTGGAAAGTAATACAATTTGAACAAGCATTTGGTTCGAAAAGTGAAGTTTTAGCCAACTGTGAGTCTAATTGGTTGTAATTAATGGGTGTCCAGCATTATGTGATCCGTTGGTTGAAAATGGCCACAAAGAGATCAGCTTTCCTGGTCAGCTCCATGCAGCCAAGCTTGACATTAAAGCCACTGAGTCGTCGTTCTTCAACTAATACCATCCCTATCCACCATCACCCCATGCCAAAGTTTCAATCAATTTTTGCCAAAATTCACACTTCATCTTTGATCAACAAGAATTCAAAATCGACCACAATGATTGTGGAATTCACCCTTGCTGATAAAATTTTATCTACTTTAAATCGAGATCTACATGAATTGTTCTTCGTTCTTATCTCAAAACTCATATTGTTAGTTTATGAATATAATTCTACTTATCTTTTAATTTTCTCAACTTTTTCAAAACGATATAAAATTGTATAATTCTAGTCTCATCAATAGACCATGTCGGTGTCGATTTGTGTAGCTCACCAAATTTTTGAGTGGTCTGAGGTGGGAATCACGAATGTTGGGACCATTAGTTCGAGCTGACTTAGGCTTGCTGTTTTTCTTTACGACACTCTTTACAAAATCAACGCTAACACCTTATTTCAGAGTGACCAATGGGCCAGATTGCTTGATAAAGCTTGCGACTAGATCACCTGTAAAAACAAGTTTATGCTTGGTCCTGCTAGTATTTTCTATATTCAATACTTACAATCATTACATCCTATATTTAACGTTGTTTGTTTAACCAATTCGTTTGCTATAATTTCGAATAAAGAATTTTGTAATATCAACCTTGATCCATGATAAAAGCTTTTATTGATGATTCTGATATCGAACCTTTTGTCGCCTTGATCATTTGTCTATTATTGTCTCTTTGATAATTAAGAGAGCCTTCATGTTTGGTTGCCGTTCAGAGGTAGATCTAATCTTTCGATTATCTTTATCTTTTTCTAAAATTGCTTACAGTTTTTCTTTTAAGAATAGAATTGACAACCCTACAAAAGATTTTACTTAAATACCTTTTTAATTATGTCTCTTCATTCATACCTCTTCAACCATACTTTATATACTTTAATAAGGTCAAGGAGAGGGAATTAAAACCCAATTAACTTAATTTTCTTTATGCTTAACAACCATCACATTAAACATATTAATATTAAGTCAATATCATTTAATTAACATGCACCACTTTAACAGATTATTAAAATAATCTAACAGGTCTGAGATTGGGTCAAACTCGAAAAAACCTTAGAAAAAAATTCGGCTTGGCCCAACAATGAGCCATGAGCCATTGATGACAGGGAGCTAGCTAAGCATGCGATCAATCTTGCCCTTACAGTAACACGATATTGTCACTCCTTCTCGTATTAAGTTTTTCTGGTACAAGCATCAAGTGTAACATAAAATATTACTGGATGGAGGAGTTGGGTGATCAACAAATCCACCACAGTCAAACCCATATCTATAAAGTATTGTTTAGTTATGTTGGGACCAAAGCCAGTCTTAAAAGCAGTTGGGAAGTGATAACACTCGATAACAAACATTAATGTGTTCGCTTTTACCGAACCTCATCGCCATTTTTTCTCCATCTTTTGAAACTCTTCCTTCTGGTAGCTTAAACATATGAATAATCACAATATGAGTTAGGTAAAGGCTTTTGAAGAACCTACCCATCTCCTGACCAGAGGCTTCAAATATTAATTATTTAAAAGAGGGAGTCGTGTTTTCCTACAAATACAATTGCTTCCATCCTCACTAAATTTCTTCTCCACATACACAAAGATTAGGTCATTGAAACTACAAATTTCAAGGCTCACCGCCCGCCCAACTAAGGGTGGGTAGAGCCTTGGAATGGAAAGGTGTGTGAGATGAAATTTATGCACGCACCTACCACTAACTAATCTTGAGAATCGTCCCTTCTACCCATGTATTCATCAAGATTGACTTCTAAAATAATATTATGGCTAATGCAAGAATTAAGTTTCTTTATTTCTTCCTAAATTTAGCATATATCATACTATAAAAGTAAAAATATCCAATGTTATTTTCTCACCGAATTTGAAATAAGTTAGAAAGTAAAGTACAATTTTTACCCTGATATTTTGAGTCATTTATAAGATTATGTTTTAAATTTTTTTTAACAAGTAGATCCTTCATTTTTAGTTATCAACGATTTAAATTTTATTGTTAATTTATCTGTTAAATTCAGTTCACGAATATCATATTTTTCATTTTATTTTGTATTTTCCCTCGAGTTCTATCTCAATTTCGAATTATATTGATCTCTCAAAATTGAGTTATATATACGTACTAAATTTAAAGAATTAACTTCAAATAATATTCAAATTGCTGGTAGTTGAAAAATATAATTTTTGTTTGTAAAAAAGAAAACAGTTAAAAATTTAATACGTAAATAACTAACATTTAAATTATTAAAAATACGTAAATTAGAGATGTTAAACGAGCCGGCCGAGCCGAGCCGAGCCTGTGAAGATATAGCTCACCGAGCCTGGCGAGCCTAACGAGCCGAGCCTAACGAGCCTGGCGAGCCTAACGAGCCGAGCCTAACGAGCCGATCCCAAAAAAATTTTAACTCGAGCCAGCTCGCGAGCCACGAGCCTAACGAGCCGAGCCGAGCCGGCCTAACGAGCCTAACGAGCCGAGCCTAACGAGCCAAACGTACATAAATAAAATTATGTAAAATAAATATATTATATATATTTTTTAAAATTTTAGTTATATTTTGATGACGATTAATATTATTAGATTTAATAAGTTGTTTATTTGTTGAAAGTGTTAGTTAAAAATTTTGAAACGTTAAGGTGTCAGATAAAAATGTCATCAAAGGTGAAGGTACAAACCGGAACCGGACCGGTTAGATGCATCAAAGGTGAATGTATTATAAATAAAAAAATTATTCATTATCAATTTGACACTTGCATCACTACAAATTAGATGCATCCCAACTAGGTTGGCACCCATCTAAATGTCAATCATGTGCAAAATGTCAAATAAAATTACAAGTTAAAAAAAATACTTAAAAATTCAAATTACAAATTACAATACATTCCAATTTAAATGAAAATCTAATCTTCAACGTCCAAGTTTTTGAAATCTTCTAGTATTTCGTCTTCTCTTTGTTGATTTCTCGTAATTGCGTCGTTCCAATCCTTCATGCAAATGAGTGACTCCACAAGGTTGGGTGCAAGTCTTCCTCGACGTTCATCGTACACACGTCCACCTGCGCTAAAAGCAGACTCCGATGCTACGGTAGAAACCGGAGGTGTTAGTAGATCACGCGCCATTATAGAAAGAATAGGATATGTAGTGTGACGCTCTTTCCACCAAGCTAAAATATCAAAGCTCTTATCGCGAGAAATGGGAAATCGAGTCTCAATATAAAGATCTAGTTCATTTCGCATGACACTAGAATCAACATCTGTATCTAATTCATTCCAAATATCATGAATACTATATTGTGGAGCTAAACTACTAGTACCACTACTAGAACTAACATGTGAAGAAGAATGTGCACGACTAAAACTAGAATATTTACTTTCATAAGAAGTATATAAACTAGTAATTCCATAAGATATTTGATCAAGAGAAACTAAAGGAGTAGTACATAAATTATTAGAAATTCTATTAATGATAAGATTCACCCCTTTTAATTTATACCTAGGATCCATAATGCATGCATAACAAAAAATAAGAGGAATGTCAAGCCAATATTTTTTGAATTTTGTTTCCATTTTACAAAGTATATTTTTAAATTCATCCATTTGTCCATACAGTGCAAAATTACCGGTTAAATTTACAAAAATTGGAAGAACAAGATGAGAAGTGGGATAATAAATTCCCGAACATTCATTTGTAGCATCATAAAATGGTTTTAAAAAATCAAGAAATGTATTAGCTATATCACAACTATGTTTATCAATATTAATACTTTGTGTTTTCTCATTAATAAAAGCACAAATAACTTGCCAATATGGTTTAGCATTTTCCAACATTAAATAAGTTGAATTCCATCTATTATCTACATCGGTTTTTAATTTCCTTGGTTTAAGTTGGGCGGCTTTACAAAAATCTCTATATTCTTGTTGCCTTGAATTAGATCCAATGATATAAGAAATTGCGGATCTAATTATTTCAATATGAGACGAAATAAATGTCATGCCATCTTTAACAACTAAATTCAAAATATGACATACACATCTCATATGAAAAAGAGAATCGTGAGTAGTATCTAATTGAAAATAATTTTTAAAATGAGAAATAGCAACATCGTTAGCACTAGCATTATCAAGAGTTATGCTAAATAGTCTATCTCTAATAGAATATTCTTGCAATATTGTTACAATATATCTATAAATAGTTATACCGGTGTGAGGATATTCACAATTACGAAATCCTAAAATTCTTTTATTTAATTGCCAAGATTCGTCAATATAATGAGAAGTTACAACAATATATCCTATATTATTACGTGCACTCCATAAATCAGAGGTAATACAAATAGACATTGAAGAGGGAGCGTTTGAAAAAAATGAAACTAGTTCACTTTTCATATCATTAAACATTTTAATAATATCATTTCTAGTTGTACTTCTAGGAACACGTTTAAAATTAGGAGTAGCATACTCTTTCATAAATTTTTCAAACTCGTCACTATCGGTGAATGATAAAGGCAACTCACATTGGGCTACAAGTTTTGCTATTCCTTCTCTCATTTTATTTTGTGAATATAAAAAAATACCACTACCACTAGCATTTAATAATTTTTGTGTAGGATCCTTTACTAACTCATTTAAGTTATGTTTTTGATAATGCCTACCAAGTGTGCTAGTTGAACTACCGGAAACATATGCAAAATTTTTTATACAATATTTGCATTGAGCTCTAAGTTCTACTTTTCCACCAATTTTAATTTCTTTCATTTCGAAGTGTTTCCATACCTCGGATGTTTTGCTCCTTTTTTTGTTAGGTGAAGAAGTGGATGCTTGTGCAGATGAGTGTCCTATTGAAAATGCAGAATCTAATTCTCTATTTTCCTCAAAATCATTATCAATATTCACAACATTATAATTACTTGGATCCATTGCAAATAAATATTTAAAATAAATTTCAAACAATAAATTAATATGGTGATACCACAAATTTTATTTTTCAACAATATTTTGTAGGTGTTGTGAGTTTCGTGATCACTTCCACCGTTCCACGTATATGAAATCTACAAAAATTTGCATAAAAAGTATTAGAACATACACGTATAGTTAACAACAATATAAAAATATATTAAATGATAAATTGTAGTACATACCTTGTTAAATGAGTGGAAAGATTTGATGAAAGAAATATAGTTGAACTTGTAAGTAGAAATTGAGATATTGAGAGATTGAGAAAAATAATCAAATCTTAAGAAAATGGGTGGTGAAGAGATTGAGAGAATGAGAAAGATTTGATGAAAAAATTGGAGGAAATTAAAGAATATTTATAGAAAAATTTTCATTTAGCCGTTAGGTGTCCAACGGCTAAATGAAAATAAAAAAAAAAAATTTGTGACCGTTTGTCAACGGCTAACTCCAACGGAAAAACATTAAAATTTCGGACCGTTTCCCAACGGTCCGAAATTTTACCTCACAGATCTCAGAGCCTGCTCTGAGATCTGTGAAGAAGGCGAGTCGGCGACAGAGTCGATCTGACTCTCACACAGAGTCGAGATCGACTCTCTCGACTCTGTATCTCCGACTCTCACACAGAGTCGGAGATCGACTCTGTGTGAGAGTCGGAGATCGACTCTCACAGAGTCGGATCTCGACGACGACGAGCACGAGATCGGCCGACGCGAGCTGCTGGACGGCGGACGCACGTCTCCGACGCGAGCTGCTGGACGACGAGAGCTGCTGGATGCAGTGGCCATGAGCTGGCGGGCTCGCCGGGCCAGCTCGCCGGGCCAGCTCGCCAGGCTCGCGAGCCGGCCCGCCTGCCAGGCTCGCGAGCCCAGGCTCGGCGGGCTGGCGAGCCTGCGATTTCGGGCTCGGCTCGGCCCGCCAACCGGGCCCGAGCCGAGCCCGCTCGGTTACTGTAGCGGGCTGAGCCTGGCTCGGCCCGCTACAGTAACGGGCCGAGCGGGCGGGCTGGCGAGCCAGCCCGCCCGTTAAACATCTCTAACGTAAATGGACACAAATAAATATATAATTTTATGGATAAAATTAGATAAACATCATTGTGTTACATCAAATTCGTGATTAGAGTTCAGAATGACTTTGCTTGTAGAATTTGAAAGTTGATTGAAGTTGGTGACATGTAGAACAGCCACATAGGTGGAGCCACGTGTTACATAGGTAGGTATTATTTTGTGCAGAAGGAGGAGAGAATAAAATATGTCAAGAATAGGATTAGACGTCACACAGAATCATGGATGTGGATAAAACGAAAAGGACTTTGTTTGAGTATTATTCTCTCTCGTTTCATTTTTAGCAAAGTGTTTTCTTCTTGGTGTTCCTTTACGTGCTGATAAGAATAATGTAATCATGCTGACCTTTTGATCGGGTCGTTGCTAACACAAATATTTCATACGTTTATGACTACATTTTCCGACGAATTGTATCATAGGAGACAATTTGTTGGACTGAAAATGCACGTTTATGTATATAAATCAAATGCAGGTAGAAGCATGCATCAGCAATCGACATTTAAGTGAACGTTTTCTCAAGAAATGTCATCATTATTTGTATGAAGGAGAAAAGCCCAGAAAAACAGTCTTTGGGCTTTGGAGATTTCTTTGTGTGCTATATGTTTTCTAGTTGGTCTGCTCTTCAGGCCCAGATGGCCTGCTCAACCTCAGAAGTAATTTTAATTAGGGGATCGATTTGCAAATTTTATCTAACAGGTCGACCCAAACCTTTATGTACAACTGACGTGGTAATTTGTAAAGACGCATTACAAAGTCTTGCATCTCTGCGTCAACGAAATTGTTTATTTTTTAACAAATATATATTGGACCAAAACACGAGATCGTGGATCAACTTTGAATGGTAGCTACGCTAGCATTACGTACTGGACATTGGACGTATTACGATGTGACACCATAAGTAAAGATGTTAAATGAATGGGTTGGTGCCCATCACTATAGCAGGGAGAGCTTGGCTCGAATCGCTACAATGACAACCTTGGCCTGGCCTAGGCCTAGGCGATGGGCCGGTGTTCTGGGCTCACGAGCCCATTGAAGACCTGGCCAGGCCAGCCAGCCCAGTCCGGGGGCTCGCCTCCCCCAAGGGGCAACCGTCGGGGGGAAGGAGATTTCCCTGTTGAGGTTTCTGTGGAGATCCTGGAGAGCTTCTGTCGATGGAGAAGAAGAAGTGCAGAGAAGAGAGAGAATTGCCAGAATCATTTCATATTCATCTATTACAAAAGGGTTACACGAATATATAAGGTGGTCTTCAACCTAGCAGAAGATAAAGGCTGTCACGCGTGGTGTGAACGTAGAGATAATGGAGCTAGATAGTGAAGCTACTCTGACATCCCCCCTCAAGCTCAAGGCAGGCCTGACACTAAGCTTATGATAGTAGCGGAGGAAAGGTGTTGTCGGAAGTGGCTTTGTTAGGCTAGCAGCAAAGAAGAAAGTGATAAAAAGGAGGAGAATACAGAGGGGGAAGGGAATAGAGACACTCAAAGGAGTTTTGAGTTTAGGGGCAAGAGACTTGATGGAGGGTGTCCACTGATTTGAAGAAAGAGGACAACAGAATGAGAAAGAGAGTAATAGAAAGTGACAAGGTCGACTGAAGCTTGTGGAAAGGAACTGATCCGCGTTTGATTTCACGGTATCGGCGACAAAAAATTTTCCGAATAAGAATGAGAATGAGAGAGAGAGAAAAAGAGAGAGAGGAAAGATAAGTTGGTACCTGCCCTTTTTTTGTTGAGAGATTGAGAGAGTGATTTGAGAGAGAGAGGAAGCAAAGAAGAAAGGATGGGATTTTGGAGAGAGAGATAGCTTCGAGCTCAAGCTCAGCTTGAAGAGTTTGGGCGGTGCAGAAATTTGTCTAATATTTAAGAAAAAGAAGAATGTTAGAGAAGCAAAAGAGATATTCTCTTTTGTAAGAGAGAAATAGGAGAGAGAAGCTAACAAAGTTCAAAATCTCTGGTTTTTTTTTTGTTAGAGGGTGAGAGAAAGAGATTTGAGGCAGAGGGTGATGGAATGAGAAACAAAGGACGTGATGAGGGAGAGAGTGGAGAATCTGAGTGGGTGCTTAGAAATATTGAGATCTGGTGCTGATAATATTGTTTCTCAAATTGATGATTTTTTTTTTTTATGAAATCGTTGAAGGAAGGAAGATGATGTTAGACTTTTGCATTCATAGGAAAATTAAGAAAGAGAGAGGGGGATACAAGAGAGAGAAAAAAGTAAGCAGAGGAGAGGGGAGAGTTGGAAGAGAGAAGAGCAAGGCGTGGACATTGAAGGTGGGGGCACATACTTAGTCTTCCACAACCCCTGTGTTGCCGCTAACAAGCCAGAAATTATGGTGTCGATAAGATCACCGGCGGGAGGGCGGAGTTTCAGGATCTGGGGAGATTCTCGGTGGAGAAGAACAGCAGATTATGCAGCTTGTCGGTTTCGGCACCGATGGCTCTGATACCATGTTGAGGTTTTTGTGAAGATCTTGGAGTGCTTCTCTCGATGGAGAAGAAAAAGTACAGAGAATAGAGAAAATTGCTATAATCATTTCATATTCATCTATTACAAAGAGTTACACAAATATATAAGGTGGTCTTCCACCTGGTAGAAGATAAAGGCTGTCAAACGTCGTGTGAATGTAGAGATAGTGGAGCTCGATAGTGGAGCTACTCTGACATTCCCCATCCTCCCTCCTCTCTCTCTCCTCTCCCCTCTCCCCTCCTCTATAAATACTATCAAATATCTTTAAATTTTTTAATCAAATTTTTTTTTCAATCTCTTATTCTCCTTCTTTTGAATTTCTAGTACTCAATCGATCTCTCTTGTTCTTACTAATTTTCATACTTTTTCCATTAATTCAACAAAGTATATATTACAATTTATTATTTAATGTATTTTTATATTGTTGTTAATTTTACGTGTATGATTTAACAGTTTTGTTGTGAATTTTATAAGTTTCTTATACGTGGAGGTGATCACAAAATTCACACCACCTACAAACTATTGTTGATCAATAGGATTTGTGGTATCAATTTGTTATTTGAAATTTATTTTTATTGGATCCATGTAATTATAATATTGATAATATTGATGATGATATTGAGAAAAATAGAGAGTTAAATCCTGCATTTTCAATAGGACAATCATCTGCACAAACATTTACTTCTTCACCTAAAAAAAAAACAAAACGTATGAGGTTTGAAAATATTTTGAAATGAAATAAATTAAAATTTGTGGAAAAGTAGAATTTAGAGCTCAATGCAAATATTGTATTAAAAATTATGCATATGTTACCGGTAGTTCAACTAGCACACTTGGTATACATTATCAAAAATATCACTTAAATGAGCAAGTTTAAATATCAAAAATATCACTCTCCTCCTATCTTCATCTTCTAAGTCGCATAATGAACGAAACTCATCGTATAGAGATGCCGAGATTGAATGCACCTTTATAACAGTTTCATGATTGAATGCACAAAGCTCATCAGCCTGAAATGTCGAAATAGGCTCTACCTCCATTTCACAGTAAACAGATTCTTGATTGCTGGATTCTTGATCGTTGGTTCCCCTCCATGACACTATTTTTTTTTGCTATTCTTTCACTCTTGAATGGTGTTCAGGGATTTAGGGATCGCATAGATGTGCGGACGTCCTTTCAAGTTTCAACTTATATAGATGGAGTTGAAAGGATGTCTGCTCTATGTGCAGATATCCGCTCTTATATAAAAAATTCACGAAATTATAGATTTGAAAGTGAAGACGTTCTTTTTAGGAAGCAGGCGTCCGCTAGTTGTAGTGGACGTCTGCTTTTGTGTGAATCGGTATACGTGTACGTCCATTATAAATACAGATGTCCTCCTTCATGTAAAGGGGTGTAATTGATAACAGAAAACATGATTGTAAGGTTTACGTAGTTCATTTTTCATAGTTTAGAGTTTTAGTTGTTAACAAAATTATTTTAAAATTTGACTGGTTGCTAACCGCAAAGTTTAAAATTTTGTTAATTACCCAAAATTATAAAAATGTTAAAAGAAAATAAACCGCTAGCCTCTTTTTAGATATCTATAGACTATAGATATATGAAAGGGAAATTAACAAATCAACAATCGTAATTTGTGATCAATGACAAGTCAACTATTAAAGTATTTTTGCTAACAAATTAGCCACTGAACTATAAAAAATATTCAGCGCAAATATCGCTGTCACGTTTTCTGTTAAACATTTTAATTTTGTTCCTCGGCGGAACACTATATGTTATGCCGCAGAACGTCAATGCTAAAATATTAACATTTTAGAATCGACGTTTTGCGGTGGAACATGGAGATTAATTAAAAAATACAACATTCTGCGGTGGAACGTTCATTTGCCGTCGCTTGTCGTCAACCTTCTGCTGCGGAACGTCAACCTTCTGCATGTAAGATGGAGCTATTGAACCGTGGTAGACCAGTTATTGGTTTGGATGGTTGCCACTTGAAGGGACCGACTTTGGGCCACCTGCTCACTGCTGTCAGTATCGACGGGAATGATGGAATTATCTGATTGTTGTAGTAGTGCTTGAAGCAAAAAATATGGATTCTTGGAGCTAGTTTTTGGAATTGTTGCTCGAGGATCTCAACACCCCATCTGACAATGGGTGGACAATCATTTCTGACCGACAAAAGGTGTGGTTGATTTTTTTTGTCATCTATGTTTATGTTATGCGTTATGTACCAATGTTTGACTCATGCTGTTATTTTTTGTAGGGGCTGATGCCAGTTGTCAGAGAGTTCGCAGGGCAAGAAGAGCATCATTTTTGCATCCGACACCTGTATGCAAAATTTCAAAAACAATTTAAAGGTATGTTGTTCAAGGATGCAATGTGGGCCGCTTATAGAGCCACAACATCAGCGCACTTTGAGAGAGAGATGACAAAGCTATTTTTTCTTGACCCGATAACTCACGCATATCTACAAGGAATAGATGCGAGATTCTAGGCCAAACATGCCTTCAGCTCTATCCCAAAGTGTGACATAAGCCTTAACAACTTAAGCGAATCCTTCAACGCTGCATCTGACCAGCCTTGGAAAAACTGATTCTCAGTATGTTTGAGATTATAAGAATGAGTATCATGTGTAGGATGGTTAAAAAACACGAAAAGATGGCGCGCTCGATAAACTTTTTGTGTTCGTAGGTCAAGAATCGGTTTGTCAGACTACCACTTGTAGGTCAAAATTGGAGTCTTGTTTTTTCATGCCCAACCCATTTTGATGTGAGCAATGGTAACAAATAGTACTCTTTCAATTTGGACAGGCGTATTTATAACTGCTACTAGTGAGAGTTGACTGACATCTTGTGTGTCCATGCAGTTCCGTGTATGCAATTTATGAGGACATCTCCCAAGAACTTTATGCATGAGAGCTACCACCGGGAAGCATACATGACGATGTACTCCAACTTTGTCTGTCTAGTCATTGGACAAATCATGTGGCCTCTTTTGACGGATCTTGATCTAATTATGCCACCGCCATTTAATAGACGTCCTGGAAGGCCACGAAAACAAAGAATAAGGGATGTTGACGAGGTTCCAAGCCAGACAGTGCTGCCCATGAGACATCTGAACATGACGTGTGGCAGGGGTGGGGGTGTGAGGCACAATATCTGCACATGAAAAGGTGGATGCATGCGGCGACTGCAGGTCTAGAGGCAGAGGCGGTAGAGGAAGCTTGCATGGCACATTTATGGGCTTTACAGTTCCCAATATAGTCCCCGAGACAGCCCCCAAGACTGTTTCCTGACAAATTACCAACAATACCAAAAGCTTAAACTTGTGGGTTGAAGAATAATTTAATCATTTATATTTCTTTTAACATTCCCCTCACATGTAGGCCAATTTTTTTTTTTATTGGTCCTTACATGTGAATATTTTTTAATGGGGTTAATTTTGACTTTGCTGAGATTCGAACTTGGGATCTCTAGCTCTGATACCATGACAAATTACCAACAATCTCAAAATTTTAAGCTTGTGGGTTGAAGAATAATTTAATCATTTATATTTTTCTTAACATTCCCGACATAGTTCCTGAGACATAGGTGAACACATTATTACGTTTACGTTTTCATGTGTTATTTTAACTATGGTAATTTTATTTGCAATGTGTTATGCAAGAGTATGATGCGTAATGTCCACAAACATAAACAAATATAAATGTGGACCTTAACCTTCCTTAATTAGATTTGGCATTGCCTTGAAATATTCTACTTGGCAGCATTACAAGCTGGAAATGATTCATTAAAGCTTATTTACTTGCCTATGGAGGTGTATTATTTTTCTTTTTTCTTTTTCCACATGCTACATATAAATTCTGACATGCTTTATTATGAACTTTTTAAATTTCAGTTATGTGAGATTGTTGGTGGGCAAAGATATATGAAAAAGTTAAATGAATAACAAGTTACTGCTATTTTAAGACTAACACATAAGCGCCTACCACAATGACAAGTTACTTAATCAAATCCTATTTCAGCTATGTGAGATAATATGATTGTAATGTAATTGATAATTTGGTTATTGATGATGAATAAAAATTGACTGGTTTGCATTTGTAATGGACATGTACATGATCTGATTGTAATGGAATTGATAATTTGGTTGTGTTTGTAATGCACATGTACATGATCTGGTTGTAATGGAATTGATAATTTGATTGCGTTTGTAATGCACATGTATATGATCTAGTTGTAATGGAATTGATAATTTGGTTGTTGATGATGAATGGAAATTGATTGGTTTTCGTTTTTAATGCACATGTACATGATATGGTTGTAATGGAATTGATTGGTTTGCGTTTGTAATGCACATGTACATGATATGGTTGTAATGGAATTGATGGGTTTGCATTTGTATTGCACATGTAGATAATATGGTTGTAATGAAATTGATTGGTTTGCGTTTGTAATGCAAATGTACATGATATGGTTGTAATGGTAATTGATTGGTTTGTGTTTGTAATGTACATGTACATGACATGGTTGTAATGGAAATTGATTGGTTTGTGTTTGTAATGCACATGTAGATGATATGGTTGTAATGGAATTGATAATTTGGTTGTTGATGATAAATGAAAATTGATTAGTATGAAAATGTAAAATTAACATCTTTTACCCAAGCCAACCGGTCAATCAACCTTTCCATATTGATCGATCTCCCTTCATCTCTCGTCAACGAAATTTTGAATCTGTACTTCAGCTGTTCGACCGCCCTCACTTTTTGATCAACCACATTTTCATTTTCATGAATCTGTGAAGGCTACAAACGACTGCAATTCAAAGGGTGATCGACCGCGCATAGCCAAGGTCGACCACACGGAACTAGAGTTGACATTCTACGGCAGAAAGTTTGTTTTTCTGTGGCATAAAGTTGACATTCCGTGGCAGAATTCATACATTCCACAACGGAACGCTGTGTTTCCGCGGCGGAATGTCAACATTCATCTACCTTGTATATTTTGGTGTTATGCACATGTTGCTGAAATTGTTGCAATGAACATGTTAGTTGTTTATTGATGATGAATGAAATGATTTGAGTCAAAGTTTCTTTCGTTCTCTTTCAAAAAAATAAAACTTTTGCAAGATTTTTATTTGTTTTAGTCTATCCCTCTATCGCATTATCAAAACCAGAAATCCAAATAAATATTTTTCAAACAGATATTATCCAAGTAAACATAAATATAAACTTACATTATCCAAGTACACTAAATAAATGTATAAAGAGACAATGAATTTTTGATTATATACAACAAAATAAGTATCTCAATCTGTATCCTTACACATCTCAACTACACTAAGCTTTCTTATTACTAGATTTCTTCCACAAATATGTGACCTCAAATGACAACTACGGGTCCACGTATACATTGGACACTTTGGCGAACAATGTACTCTTATTGGGTAGATCATCGTGATGGTGGAAGTCGGACTTCTTGCAATCTTGGATCACCCTAATCCCTCACTCGTACACCAAAAGATGCAGTGCGGGCTGAAATGTAAAGGAAAAAACAGCACATAAGCGGAAAGCAATATGAATTTTGGCTTCATACCATTCGTTCTCTTCGGCTATCCTAAAGAGTGGAGAGTGGAACCTCTCTGTAACAGTTGGAAACGGACCAATAAACTTGCTGCTGGTCAATGTCAAGGCTGAGGTTGAGGTTGAGGTTGAGGTTGTGTTTCAACCTCGGTTTGTGCTTCAATTCGGCCAACGAAAGCAACCGCGGGTCGTCCAACTTCAACCATGGCTGCTCCAACTTGACCCACGGCTGTTGCACCTTCAACCGCGGGTGCTCCACCTTCAACCGCGGCGAATACATTGCGGTGCAACTGACCGACAATGAACTCGGTTGCAAGTCGACGGTGTTCACTGGTTGAGTATGTCGTTTTTGCCTGTGGTCGTGGTTGGGGCTACGACGGACCACCCTTTTGCTTGAGCGTCAATTTCTTTGCCCTACAATCCATTGGAATTAATGAAATAGTGAGGAACGAAGTTCTGAGAGTACAAATGTTCACCGAGGATTTCGTGGTTCGCGGTGAACTCACCGGAGCGTATAGTCCATTCTTATATACTAGGACAAAGGAACGCAAAACAACAGATGATGTTCCACGACGGAATGTCGTCATTTCATGACGGAAAGTTGACGTTTCGTGATGGAACGTGTCACATTCCGTAGTAGAACATTGTAAATTTTAATAAATATTGACGTTCCTCTGTGTAATGTCCGTTCTAGAACGTTAATTTTAAATTGTCGTTCTACGGCAGCATGTATAGTGTTCCTCTGCAAAATGAAATTAAAATGAACGACAAACGTGATAGCGATGTTTGCGACGAATTTTTCCCATAGTTCAATAGTTAATTTCTTAGCAAAAATACTTTAGTAGTTGACTTATCATTGATCACAAAGTACAATAGTTGATTTGTTAATTTTCCTATATGAAATTTTAGTTCAATTTAATTTTTTATTGGAAATGGTTTTTCGAAGGCCCAATTAGCAACTTGATCAATAAGAGGAGCCCACCTTTAGCCTTATTTACGAATGAGTTGTTGTCTTAACGAAGTATCTCAGACAGTGTGTAGTTTAGGAATGTCAAAAGATCTTTTAGCCAATCCATCCTACTGCTGCTATTTTTCCTCTAATCTTAACAGACATTATATTAAAAAATAAAATTGAAAAATAAACTTAACATTGTTATTTGAGGACCAAACCAACTACAGTGATCTATGTCCATGGCTCCACCAGACTAAGCCATTTTCACCATTAATGAGTATTTCCATAGAGCTAAGTATTGGTAACTGTCACACCTAGAAGTTTTCGCTGTGCGGAATTTCGGCGATGGCGTGTGACCGGCGTTGAAGTCCCACTCCGACCAGCCTTTCTCGCACTTGCTCAATGTGAATACAAGAACTACCACGAAACCCACAAAATTATAAACACTCGACACAACTCTTTACAGGAGCCCCGCCCCCAACCTGTTCTTTTTATTCCGAATAAAAGAACTTAGGATACAAAAATTCCACTCGGATCACCACAGTTGCTCGAGAGTCTCACGATGGATTAACTCCCTTAGCTCTGTGCCTCAAGGGTCCTATTTATACAAGTAAATCCTATTTACAATTTGAATAAAGAAACCTTAAATTAGTTGTAACAATAAGATCCGATCTGCCACGTGTCTGCTTCTCATTCGCTGTGCAGCGCGCCAATTCTATCCAGTTGCCGCGTGAATCCCACGAGATTGGGAATTCTCCTAGATCTCCGCTGCTGCCCGTGCGCCTCCTTATCTAGTCGACGTGCAGAATCCCTAAGAATTCAGGATTTTGCGAGATCTCCGCCAAGTGCTCCTGCGGCCCACTGAATGGCGCTGCGACTCAACCTTCTGTTGGCCCAACTGCGATGCTGCGAACGTGATGGTGATGGCCCCGCCATCTTACTCGGCCCAATTGTTCAACTAATGAGTGTCTTCGGCCCAACCCCCGGTTGCCCTGAATACGGCGGTGTCTACATAACCGAGGCTTCTCGACCTATTCCAAATATCTTGGAATGTTGTCCGAACTTCTGCCTGTTCTGTTTGACCCTCTGCGCCTGTTGCACGCGCTACGCGTGTCTGCGAGATTTCCTAGAAACCTCCTTCCCGGACTACGCCATTAAGCCTTGTGAGAAAAGGGGCGTTACAGTAACCATTACAAGTAAAGTGGGATGCATATGTTAATTAAGACGCAAATTATTTAACTAAAAATAAGTGAGTCACATATAAATACTGTAAATTTAAGAATGTTTTAGAATTTCTTTTGTGTGTTTTTATTTTACGAGAGAAAGATGGACAAAGATCAGGAAGCATGAGCTGAGCTGCAGGAAACAGGCATTGCTTCCTATAGACTCTCGAAAGCCGTATTCATCGCCAGGAGGCTCACCGAGTTAACGTTTTGGTCTACCATTTTCAATGGCGGAACCAGCCGCACCTCATCGACCTTCGCCGCCTGTTGAATCGCTAGCAAAACGTTTCAAAGTTATTTGGCGAGTCCTTTTGATCTCCAATCTTGCTCTTGGAGGTATGGGTCTATCCTCTCTCTGTCCCTCCTTCAAGCCTTCTATATTCCGTTCTTTTTTATTGTACGATTGGTTTGCTAGAAGGAATCATATGGTTTGGAGAATTGATGATCTACAACTGGAAGTTTTAGCAATGCTCGCAAGCTATTCGACGTATTGACCAACTGAATGTTTAGTTCGTCTTACATTATCATGAAACTTGAACTAACTGCCTACATGTTTCACTTCTTGAAGCTTACATTTTTTCGAAGAAACATGTGGACCTGGCCAAGAGCAAACTATCATTGAAAGGCAAAGAAAATGGCAAAAATACTATCGAAACTTCCTCAAATACCACATTTCACGAGAAGCCATTGTTACCCGCTTTAATTATGGAGCCTATGAAGCTGCGTGAGCCCATCGCGGAAGACGAGCAACGTCAACTGTACAAATGGATGCTGGAAGAGAAGAGAAAAGTGAAGGCCAAGAATCCCGAAGAGAAGAATCGAATTGATGAGGAAAAGGCAATTCTTAAACAACATATTCGTGCAAAATCAATCCCAAGGATTTGACTGGACTGTTTCTAGAGAAAAAGGCTGCAACTGATGTAAAAAAGTGTTGCTTTGGCTTCAAGTCGAAGATTCGACACTACGTAGAAAGTAAAATTGGCTAACGGGGAGAAGGAACACATTATCCTACGAAAAAATTCTTAGAGATTATTATGGTTTGTGGTGTTTGGTAATAGATATACAATGGAAAAAAACATTCTTGAATTTATTACTTTGACTCAGTTCCAATCTGCCTAAGCAGACTTATGTGCTTCATTTGATGTGTCGGTAAGGGACATTTTTGGGGATTAGATGAGTTGTTGGCTCAGTCCTTAGATTTGGGGCTTGTAGGGAGAAAATCTGCAGTTGTGCAAGTGTTTTCATGAGTAGTTTTCTTCTGCTCTCTCTCACTCTCTCTCTTGGCAGATGTTTTCCGATACTCATTTCATTCAATTCGATTTTATTCTGCTTGTTTGCATACCTCTATTGCCTCCTCTTTGAAGAATCTCCAGCCGGGTCTTCCACCAATGTGGGATTCAGGTAAGAGACTTGATCTTCTTTAAGATTCTT
Source organism: Begonia loranthoides (assembly GCA_022433065.1). Lineage (NCBI taxonomy): Eukaryota > Viridiplantae > Streptophyta > Magnoliopsida > Cucurbitales > Begoniaceae > Begonia > Begonia loranthoides. Next base: position 8,097,092 of record CM039481.1, on the reverse strand, counting down.
TTGCTGGAAACCTTCAGCGATTTAGGTTGAGACCCAGAAAGAAGTTGGTATCCTTCGAGGTATACACATGCTATTTTGTTTGTAAATTTCACTTTCATAGAAAAAGGAAGAAGATTTCCATTGCATTCTTTTTGAAGTAAGTGCTACGGTGACAAGGATTTCCATCTTTTTACTTCACCATATTGTTGAAACTTAGCGAAGATGCTATTTTTCGCAGTTTTTCAAAGCAGTTTGTCCTCATATAACTCATCCCTTTGACACTCATAGTCGGTCTTCTGAATTTTTGTAAATTTGCTATGATCATAGATTAACTGTTAAAAACCTTTTAATGCACAGTCAGTTTGCAGAATTAATACGTTGTGATGCAGGTTCGGGCTGCATAGCCACAGATCAACCAAAATGGTGGGAGAAAAATGCAGCCAGTATTATTGACATGCATTCAACTCAAGAGCTTTTATCTGCGCTAAGCCTACCTGGAGAGAGATCAGTTGTTGTAGAACTTTATGGAGCCTGGTGTGCTTCATGCTGGGTGTTATTTCCAAATTTAATGGCTCTGTTACATTATCTTATGTTGTCAAAAAGTTTTCTATGTCTTTGAATGTTGTCAGACTTTCTTTGAGAAACCAAGTAACTATCTCTATGCTTCTCATTGATAAACTCTTTATTTGTGCACTTCCTACTCCAGATAATCTTCAATACACACTTCCACTACCAGTAAAAAGTGAAAAAACCGAATGTAGAACGAGGAAGAGGAATTCCCGATCTACCATCTTCACTTTCAGGTGACTTTTCTGGTGGAAGAAAATTGTGATTTGAGTGTTAATTTCTGATGATTGGATATTGCAGTTTAAGGTTGGTGAATTTTGGGAGACCCAGATTTATAAGATCAGTGAATGTGGGCTGAAAAATGACAGCATCAAGAATTTCTTCATCAGTATGCTTATGTAGATATTGTTCTTTGCTCGCCGGACCCATCAAGTGGTTCCTTCGTGTTTGGAGGAAGCATTTTGTTTTGGACTGTATCCAAAGTAGATGAGGTACTACTGCTTTGACTAATCTAAACTCTATTACTGGTGACCAGCTTTTGCAGAACAGCTGAAGAACACCCCAGAACAAGCCAATGATTCACAGATTCAGAAAATTAAGGATGCTATCCAAACACAACACAGATCCATGCAGCCTCAGCCCGCTGCCTGGGGTCGGAGATCTGAAACTGAATCCGTCTACCTAAATCGTAGAGCCACATCGTACCTTGGCAAGAAATCGCTGCCAGATTAAAGAATCACAAGCATAACTTGTTATACATCCTGCCCCCATATTTGTATTTCTTGTTCTTGGCTGTGATGAATTTTCTACGACACCTATTGGCATTTGTCAAATTTTTCTAAAGGAAAATTAATAAAACAAACCTTTTAGTTTATGATAAGAAATATATTAAACCTTTAATAATTTTTACAAACAACTAAAACTTCAAACTATAAGAAATGAACGATGTAAATCTTTCTGTCCAAAATTGTAGAGACAAATGCGGCAATCACTCTAACATCAAAGTCCGCCTAAATCTATCTTAAGATTTTTGTTTTTCATAACCTGAAAAGTTTTGCTTCACTATCGATCTTGTCCGTCGGCATCGACCTCCTGAGTCGATGTTAAACTCTTATTTCTCTAAGAAAAATGAATTTCACTGTTAAATTTTACATTGTGATTAAAAAGAAAATCAAACATTCAAGAATTTAGAAGTTTACCACGATGAAGGACGTTCGTTGGAGATCTCCGTCCTCCTCTGTGTTGTCGGCCCGCTGAAGAGAAACATGGTTGATCTAGATTGCCAGAGGGGCGTCCGTCTTAACCGATGGATGCTAGTTTTGATAATGAAGGACGTCCGTTTTAAGCTGAAATGACGTTATCTCTGGAGTGAGACCGCGATTTCAGAGACCGCGATTTCGCGGTCTCTAGTCTCAAAACGTCGCTCGATGTTTGCTTTGTTATTTTTTCAAACTTCAGTAGTTAACTTGTTAAAAAAAATACTATAGTGGTTGACTTGTCATTAATCACAAACTATGATGGTTGATTTGTCATTTACCCTAAAATTAATATTAATATTTAAATCAGTATAATTAGATAATTTTGAGGATAATTAAATCAAGCGTGTAGTTACGGTGAGTCTCGTATCCTAGCATTTTTTATAGAACGATGAAGAGGAAAGAGTGACCTTTCCGCCTTCTCCTCATTGCGTCTGAGTGATTTTCCGGTGACTGATCTGTTTCTGCTTCTTCTGGGAACTGTGTTTTTCTTTCCGGCGAGAGAGGAATTTTTACTCGGCGGAGCTGTTGAAAATGGCGAGCTATCTATGGAGGAAATACGCTGACTACGTATACTCCAAATGGGAGAGGACCATTCTATGGGATATGATTGAGCCCTATAGGCGACCGAAATCGTTTACGCCATTAGTTACTATTTACATCGCCGGCTTCTATACTGGAGTCATTGCCGCTGCCATCAACGAGCAGCTTTACAAGGTACTCTATCTAGTTCCCACTTTTTCTCATCCGGATGATCAAATCGGCCATGTTTATGAGATTATATAGAGTGGCCTGAGTTTTTCCGAATTTCTTCAATTTCTCGATTTGGTGCTCTCCGTGTGTGCGCAGTAGGTGAATTACGTCTGTTGGTTTATCTTGGGATGCTTATAGAATTCCATTTTTTGAGATTGAAAAGTGCTTGATTTTAGGTGATTTGTGCTTTCGTCATCAAATTGCACTGTGAATTATGAGCGGCTTCCGTTTGGAATCAAGTTTGCATTTAACGCCATTGAAGACTTGAGCTATAGTTCATATTGTCAGGAATTAGACCTTGTTTATGTCAAAGGAAACACAAATTAGTTATAATTCACCCTCGACATAAAAAGTCGATATTTGTTAGTGAAATCTCTATCACATAATTTCTCGAGAGGCCTTCTTTTCAGACAACTTGTATGGCAAATGAAAGTTCCAACTTCATTAATGATTCTGATTAGGTTGTTTGAAAGATGGTTGTGAACATGTGCAGGAGAAGTACTGGGAAGATCACCCTGGGGAAGCTGTGCCTTTAATGAAGCCAAAGTTCTACAGAGGACCTTGGAAAATACTCAGGGGCGGTGAAGTCCCAATCCAGCACCTCTTCTGAGCAGCCAAGTATGTGTTTTTCTCCATTCCTCTTATCATATTTATCTATGGATTGGTACATCGCTACTAGAACTTAGTGTTTGGTGAGAAATTCCATTACTGGAATTCATGAGTTTCCTGTGAAAATGGATTATATTTCTTGATCTCATTTGGAATGAAGAAAGTATGAGTTTTTCCTGTTCATATTGTAGAGAAATCAGAACCCATTTGGATAATATGGTTTCATGAAATTACATTTAGATCACCTTTTTTATGAGATTTCTCGTGTCATATTCCTACATTTAGTGGCAGGATAGGCTGTATGGCACTTGCTATGGGGGATACGAGTTCGCCTGAGTCGGGGGTTGATCAATCTTGGACTATGTTGAAGTGAGAGAATCTAGGCGAAATTGCAAACTTCATATACATATATAGTCTTGTATTGAACAATTAGGTTTACTATAAATGTTTCTTCTCAACCTCTTTCTCATTGAATCTCTCAACCTCCATCCCCATAATTGGAAAATCCTTGCCATCATCTCTCTCTCTCTTTCTACTTGTTTGTGCGATGAGTTGAACGCCGGAAAATGACATCATATGGAACCATCCCTTATGAGCAGCGGGTCCCCCAATCATACAACCAACAATATATTTCAAGGGCAAAAGAACTCGTCGAAAGAGGACTTGGCTCGAGAAGACCATGGAAGGAGATGGTTCAGGTCCTCGACATCAACCTACCCACAACCATCGGTCAGCTCGTCCAAAGAACAAAAATAAATCTCGTATATTTTTGCGTAAACTATGCAATCATCACATATTTCATCCTCGTTCTAAGCCTTCTTTGGCACCCAATTTCTCTGGTTGTTTTCATGTCGGTGACCTTTGCATGGCTCTTCTTGTATTGTCTACGAGATGAGCCGTTGATGATATGTGGCCGAGCAGTTGACTATCGAATGCTGACGACCGGGCTTGTTATAATTACAGTGGGGGCTTTAATTCTTGCCCATGTGGTCGAACACATTGTTATCGCCTTGTTAGGGTCCGTTGTTGCCATATTTATTCATGGAGGTTTGAGAGAGACTGAATATCTGTTTTTTTTGGTTGAAGAAGGGGTTGAAAATGGTCAAGAGGGTGTTGTGAAATTGCCTCTCAAACATGCTGCCTCTTCTTTCTCAATGCCATAGCCTGCTTCTTAAACCACAGGAGGCACAGAACAACAACGTTGGAGTGACAGACTGAATGCCCTGTCCTAATTACCTCTGCAAGCATATCACCACTATTTATTTCTGAGATAGAACACTTTTAGCAAAAAACATAGATATGATTTGTTTGTATGCTTTTTTCCTTAATAAATTTATATTTTTAAATCAATAATAAAAAAAAATAGTTCAAGTATTAATATTAAAAAGTGTGTTAACTGAATAATTATGAAAATGAATTTAAATGAAACCCACCAAATTGTGTTTCTAGAAAACACGAAATTAACACTAAAAAATCTTAATTTTAATTTTTCATATTTTTTGAACTAATTTCTAAGATCTCTTTTTTAAATTTTAAAAACTGTTTTTTTCTTGTTTTCCGTTCAAAGAAAAACAAACGCCATGGATTGATTGCAGGAGAGACATAGCATAGCAGCAAGAAGAATGGGAATCAATCCATTTTTGCGATGTATATTTCATAATTCTTGGCCAAAATGCCTTTTTTAAAAAGACACTTTTGAGAGCAGACTATGAGTGCGAAGAAATTTGTATAGGAAGAGAATAAATCTGGAGAGGAAGAGAATGTTTTGTCTCTATAAACTAGGGAATGGAGAATTATATTTCTCTACGTAATAATTTTTTTACAAAAGGAAAATCAAGGTGTATATACATACCATTCAAAGCTAGCCTAAATTGTGCAATCAATTTACACTAAAAATGGATTTACAATTTATTTCTATTTTGACATTTGCCATATATTGACATCCCCCTGCAAGCTTAAGGACGTAGGACAAGGAGCTTGAATTGAAAGTCTTGAAACTTTGATGTTGGAAGTGGCTTGGTGAGAGCGTCTGCAATTTGATTCGCGGATGGAGTAAATTGAATTGATAAAGATTTATTTTGAACTTTTTCGAGAATAAAGAGATAATCAATCTCTACATGCTTAGATTTGGAGTGAAACACGGGATTGGAAGCAAAAAATGTAGCACTTAAATTGTCACTGAAGATTACGGGTGGACCTGAAATGGAAATGCCTATCTCACGGAGTAAAGATTGAATCCATATAAGTTCAGATGCTCTGTTTGCAATGCTTTGATATTCGGATTCTGTACTTGATCGAGACACAACTTTTTGTTTTGCGGAAGACCAGGAAATGAGATTTGGTCCCAAAAATGTGCAAAATGCACTTGTGCTCTTACGATCGTCGGGACAAAAAGCCCAATCTACATTAGTGAAGCAACTGAGATCAAAATGGTTAGTTGCAAAGAAAGATATACCGAGATTAGTAGTTCCACGTACATATCGAAGGATTATTTTTATAGTTTGCCAGTGGATGTTAGTGGGAGCATGCATAAACTAACAGACTTTGTTAACTGCAAAGGCAATATCAGGTCTTGTAATGCAACAATATTGTAAAGCACCTACAACGTTGCGATAAGTGGAGCCATCAGATAAAGGGGTCCCTGCATGCTTGGATAGAATAGGCCTAGAAACCATGGGCGTAGAGACAAGTTTGCTTGAGCACATATTTGTTTTAATAAGGAGGTTGGTGATATATATGGATTGGTGCAACATCAACAGAGTAGCAGTAGTAGTGATAGAGATACCAAGAAAGTAGTTAAGTAACCTCAGATCGCGAACAACAAATTTGGAGTGCAGATATCCCATCAAGCTGTCGATGAGTGAAGTGGAGTTTCCTGTCACTATAATATCATCCACATAAACACACATTGAAATGATTGTATGGAATGTGGAGAGGTAGAACTTGATGCAGGTGTAGAGGAGGGTGTTGGTAGACTAGGTGATGGAATGGAACAGATAGGGATGGAGATATTTGTGGTTGGGGTGGGGGAATGGGATAGAGATGAAAAAGGGAAAGAAGATTCATAAAAAATGATATGTCTAGTTATGTAAACACGATTTGACAAAGGATTGAAGCATGTATAACCTTTATGATGAGCACTATAACCTATAAAAACACACGGTGAGGAACGAGGTTGAAGTTTATGTGAATTGAATGGTCTAAGATAAGGAAAATAGAGACATCCAAACACTTGAAGAGAATGATATGGTGGTTTAATGCAATATAAGCATTCAAAAGGAGACTTAAAATTTAAATGTTTCACAGGCATGTAATTAATAAGAGTGACGGCTGTGTTGAAAGCATACGACCAAAAAGATTGGGGCACGGAGGAATGGAACAGCAAGGCTAAACCTATTTCAACAACATGACGATTTTTGCTTTCAACGCGACCGTTTTGATTTGGAGTGTAAGGACAAGAGATCCGGTAATGAATTCCTTTTGATTTTAAGAGTTTGGATAGCTATTGGAATTCACCACCCCAATCAGATTGGAAGCATGTGATGGATGCTCCAAATTGATTTTGTATAAGAGATAGGAAATCTGAAAAAATATGGTAGACTTGATCCTTTGTGTTCAGACAATATATCCAAGTAAAACAAGTGCAGTCATCAATGAAAAAGACAAAATATTTTGCTCCAGTAATAGATTGAACTGGTGAGGGTTCTCAGACATCAGAGTGCACTAATTCAAATGGATTCTGTGAATGAGAACTTGATAATGAAAATGGCAAACAGTGACTTTTTGCTAATTGATATGAACTACAAAGTTTTGATTTTCCAGAGTCTAAAAATGGAATATTGCAATAATTTAAAAAAGAAGACATATTAGAAGACTCGGATGCCCTAAACGGAGATGCCAGAGAGTGGAGGAGGATGCTGTGGAGGTGCTGGATGATCCATTTCTGGTAGTCACGGAGAAAACTTGAGGAGGCAAGACAATTTTGTAGAGCCCATCACTGAGGGAGCCCCGAAGGAGTGTCCGATTGGAAATCCGATCCTTGACACAAAATGAATTTGAATGAAACTCAACAAAAACTGGATTATCACGACATAGTTTGTGAATACTAAGAAGATTTTGAGTTATGGAAGGTGTGTGAAGAACTAAATTTAGCTTTAAAGGAGAACAAGCAGTGGGGATCACAACACGACCAATGTTAGCAATGGATAAAGGCTTACCATTTGCAGTTACCACTTGCACAGAACCCAGGTAAGGAACAAAATCCGTCATGACAGAGGAGAACGGAGTGAAGTGGTGCATTGCTCTGTTGTCCATTAGCCAAGAAGAGGTGGGAGGTTCTGGAGGTGGTAGGGACAGAGTGCTGGAGTGAGGGAGAATGACAGCCGAATGCGCTTGAGGTGAGGCCTGGGGAAGAGCCGAGCGAGGTGGGCCTGGTACAAAGGATGAGTTCTGTTTGTGGTAGCAGACCAGGGCCTTGTGGCCCAGCTTGTTACAGATTTGGTAGCGAGGCTTGAAAGCAGGCCTAGGCCTGGGTTGACGCCACTGATTTTGAGTCGGGTTTGGCGGCCCGAGAATACCATTATAGGTGTTGAAGGTAGGTCTCGGATATGGTGGCTGTGAGGATTGAAAATTTCTAGAGATAGCATTGATTGAAGGGAGTTCAGAGAGGGTAGCTGAGCGACGGACTTCTGCTTCTCCAATCAAAAGTTGTAGCTGAGTAGAAGATTGTGAATATCTTCTAGAGATGGTTGATCGGCACGACCAGTGATGGCAGTGACGAATGGGTTATACTCGCTACCTAATCCACCAAGGAAGTAGATGATGTGGTTACCGTAAGTCACTAGTTCACCGATTGCGGATAGAGTATTACAGATTGTAGTGATTTTCTTAATGTAGGCGGAGGCAGAGAGGCTGTCTTTGGAAATATTATGAAGCTGACTCCACATATCTGTGAGGCGAGTCATGGAAGAGGATACATACATTCGGCCGAGGGCGCTCCAAATTTCTGCAGTGGTGTTGTAGCAGACGATTTGGGGGAGTATGTTGTCCGAGAGGGAGGAGAAAATCCAGCTCATAACTAGCCAGTTGTACCGTTGCCAGAGACCAAATTCAAGGTTGGGTTGAAGGGTCAATGAGTCAATATATTGAGGAGGTGCTGGGTAGGATCCATCTAGAATGTTGTCAATGCCATTAGCGATGACAACATTGAGTATTTGAACTTTCCAGATTAAATAATTTGTTGAGTCAAGCTTGATTGTAAGAGTTTGATTAATAGCAAGAAAGGGAGGAAGAGAGGAAGCAGAAGGCGAGGAGGGCATTATTGTACTTGAAGAGGCCATAACCTTGGCTCTGATACCAAGAACAAATTTGTAGAGGAAGAGAATAAATATGGAGAGGAAGAGAATGTTTTGTCTCTGTAAACCAGAGAAAGGAGAATTATATTTCTCTCTGTAATAATTCTTTTACAAAAGGAAAGCCAAAGTGTATATACATACCATTCAAAGCTTGCCTAAACTGTGCAATCAATTTACACTAAAAATGGATTTACAATTTATTTCTATTTTGCCATTTGCCATATATTGACAGCGTTTATTGAAAGAGCCAAGGAAAATGGATGAATTGGCCCTACTTTTCTAATAAAACACATGATGATATATTCCCAAAAAATAATACAATCGAGAAGAACAGTCGCTTGGTTAGCTACTTAGCTGTAATGTCCTATTCTCCTAATTAGATCGCATTCTAGGCGCTATATGAACACACTCCCAGGGTCATATGCTTCAAGGAAAAAGTTGAATAACTATTTGACAATGTTGTTGAAACAGAAGTGACTTGTCCCAGTAGTCATCCAAATCTTTTTTGTTTTTTAATTATTTGCGTGTTCAAACCAGCTTATCCCCACTTTGACTCATCTTACTAGACTCTAATTTGGTGTTTCCGAAATTTTGTTTGGATAAATCATTATTTATTATCATTAGGAAGCATGATTATCATGCGAATCAAGCTTGTTTCTTTGAAATTCAGCCTTCAATACAGTTTCGAACAACGAACAACTCAATCCCATGGACAAAAAATCAGAACTTTGTCAACCGAAGGAGAAAACAATGGACATGAACAACCAAAGAACAGCCATGAGGAAGAGTTTTTTTTTAATTAATTTATGAGTAATCTTATCGGTGATTTCAAATGTTCATAGACATTTAGTTTCCCTCATGACGAATAATGTTTATAGTAATTAGACACATAATTGTAATGAAAAACCTTAAATTCACAATTGGGCGATGCGGCTTGGAGCAGTAGCCTGGCGGTGAGCTCTTACTTGACAATGACATCTTCCTTCTCGACCAAAGCAACAGCGACAATGTTATCATATCCACCCCCATCTCCTCCAGCAACACCAGATGGGCACCCATAATAAGGCGCATGGGACTTGTTAGTTGCCTCGAAGGTGGCATATTTCAGTTCATCCCATAGCAAAGTTTGGTTTACGCTATCGTCGTTCGTGCCGTTAAGGTGATTTTGAGAATGGGAATTGGTTGGAAAAGATAGCCCGTTATAGTGTGGGTATAGAAGTAGAGGCATATTTTTGTTGAGCAGGTCGTCGGGGCCAAATCGGTGGGGAACCAATAGAGATATGGGATTGAATTCGACGGATTCTGATCCTCTTTCTTGCTCTGGCGACAATGCCCGCAGGGGGCATAAGATACTGTGACGTAATCGAGGCGGGGTTCTTCATTGAGGAAGAGATTGACGAGAAGGAAATGCTCCTCGTGGACAAAGTGGTGGAGAGGGAGGGAGTCCGGGGTGTAACGAAAATATACTATAAATCGAAGACTAAAACTAGCGTAAATGAAATCCCCAAATCTAAAGTAAACATCATAGATTAAGCATCAAAGAGAAAGAACAGAAAGAATAAAAAGAATTACATGGTTCGGATGAAGTCTTACATCCACAGATCCAAACTCCATAGCATTCATTGCATTAATCCAAATGATTCACCAAGGTTTTACAAGAAAGCACTCTCGCAATCTCTCTCTCGGTTTACAGAAAAATGAACTCTGAAAACCCTATTCTCCTCTATGTAAACTTTCAGTCTTATCTCACCTACCAAAGAAGAGTTCAATAATAATATCCCACCTCTGTTTACCCAGCTGCACATATTACTAAATTACCCTCCAATGATATATCAGAAGAAAAAACCCACGTGAAGATTACATGCAAGAGATAACATGAACCATTTACATTACAATGTTCTACCTGGTTCATGTAATCACCATAAACCAAAGTTGCGGAAGAATCACCAGTTTCAAAGGAACCTATATCCTGCACAATCCAACCAAATCTAAACACAACTTAAACTTGGTTAGATGTACAATTTTAGTTAGAGCATCTGCTGAATTTCCAGCAGAATCAATTTTCATTACCTTGATGTTTCCACTTTTAATTACTTCTTGAATAAAATGCAATCTAACATCAATATGCTTAGTCCTTTCATGAAAAACAAGATTTTCATAAGATATATTGTACTTTGACTATCACAAAAAATAGAAAAATCAAAACTTTCTAAATCTAACTCTGCACAAAATCCTTTAAGCTAAATTCTCTCTTTAAAATTTTCAGCTGCAGCAACAAATTTAGCTTATATAGTAGATAAAGCTACACTCTTTTGAATACATGATTTCCAACTAACACATCCATTATAAACTGTAAACAAATATCTAGTTGTTGATCTTCTACTATCTAAACATCATGCATAATTAGAGTCTACATAACTAGAAATGATATTTTTCTCACTGGTAAAATTTCCAAATACCAAACCAATATCTAAAGTATTAGAAATATACCTTACTAACCACTTGAGTGCATGCAAATGACTTTTTCCCAAGTTTGCCATGTATTTACTAATTACACTTACAACAAAAGCCAAATTGGGATGAGTACGCACCATCGCATACATAATATTTCTTAGAATATTAGCAAATGGTATCCGTTGCATAAACATCATTTCTTCTCTAGACTTTGGTTGTTGCTCCTTAGACAACTTAAAATGACTTCCCAAAGGAGTTTGCACTCCTTTAACATTGGCCGAATCAAATCTGTGAAGAACTTGGTAAAGATAAGATTTTTGAGTTAAACAAAGAGAAAATTAACCTCTGTCCCATACAATGTCAAGGCCCAGAATTTTCATAGCACTCCCAAGGTCCTTTATCTCAAAAAATTTTCCAAATTCATGCTTCAATTTGTTAATTTCAGATTTATCTTTCCCAGCAATGAGAATATCATTCACATACAACAATACTAATAATCTGTTGTCTTTGTTAACCATTCTAATATACACAAAACTGTCATATTTATGAATTAAATCCAATGTTTGTAATAAAAGTATTAAACTTTATATTTCATTGCCTTGGAGATTGCTTTAAACCATAAAGAGATTTCTTCAGTAAACATACCTTGGTATTGTCGGATGTTTCAAAAACTTCGGGTTGAGACATAAGAATGTTTTCTTCAAGATCTTCATGTAAAAACGCAATCTTTACATCCATTTGTTCTAATTCTAAATTATGTACAACAACTATTGATAACAAAACTCTAATTGAAGTTAGCTTAACAACAGGAGTGAATATTTCATTAAAGTCTATACTCTTTCATTGTGCAAAATCTTTAGCAACTAACCTTGCTTTATATCGTGGTTTCTCCACCCCTTCTATGCCTTCCTTTAATTTGTATATCCATTTAGAACCAATTACCTTCTGCTTATTTGGATTGTGGACCAGCTGCCATGTTTTGTTTTTGAACAGTGAGTTCATCTCCTCATGCATGGCAGCAACCTATAATTCTCTATCATCTCTGGTTAAAACTTCAGCATAAGAAGTTGGTTCTAAGTTTTCATGATCTGATGCTATCAGAAGGGCATATGCAATTAGATCTGCATAACCGAGTCTTTGAGTAGGTTTTATGATCTGTCTCAACCTATCCCTAGTCAGTTGATAATCAATAGAATTCTCATCACTAGCACTTTGTTCTGATTCTTGCTGTAAATCATTATGAAAATCAATTATAAGTTCTGTTAAATTTCTCTTTAGAGGGTTATCTTGCTCCACCTCAATGTGCATCTTCTCACTTGAATTTACAGATTTAGCAGAACTTCTTTTAAGTGGAAAATTCTTCTCATTAAAGGCCACATCCCTGCTGATCAATATTTTTTGCTGATTTGGCTCAATAGACCAAAACCTATATCCTTTAGATCCTTCTAGATAACCTATGAAGACACTTCACAGCCCAAGGTTTCAATTTACCTTGTTTTATATGTGCATGTGATGCATATCCGAAAATCTTTAAATCTGTGTAAGTTGTAGGGTATCCATACCATAATTCAAAGGGAATCTTAAAGCCAATAGCTGTAGAAGGACATAGATTGATTAGATAACATGCTGTTTTGACAGTCTCTGCCCAAAAAGTCATAAGAAGCCCTGCTATTAACAGCATACATCGAACACGTTCTAAAATTTTCTGATTCATTCTTTCAGTCAACCCGTTCTGCTGAGGAGTGTAACTTACAGAGTGGTTTCTAATTATGTCTTCTTCTTTACAGAACTGATCAAACTTTCTAGAACAGAACTCTAATCCATTGTCAGTTCTCAGTTTCTTGACTTTCCTTCCAGTTTAGTTTTCCACAGCTTTCTTCCAAGTTTTGAAGATATTAAACACTTGATCTTTGGTCTTCATACAATAAACCCAGATCTTTCTTGAGAAATCATAAATTATAGTGACAAAGTAATGAGCTCCTCCTTTAGATGGGGTCTTTTCTTGCCGCCATACATTCGAATGGATGTAATCAAGAATACCCTGAGTTGTATGGAAAAATTTAGAGAATCGAACTCTGTTACTTTTATCAAGTATGTAATTATCGCAAAACTTTAGACTTTTAAATTTTGTCACAAAACTTTAAAGTAGTCTAGTGGCGGTAAAGAGACAAGAGTAGACAAGAAGGGGAAACACTTGAACAAGGATCTCTTTTCTTTTGCCAAGGAGCTTTTGTTTGTTCAACTCCATCAGACCATGCTCACTTACATGCCCAAGTGTCAAATGCCAGATTTAGTTTTATTTTCTTTCTTAGTAACCGAACCAGCTTCTCCCATCACTGTGCTTCCATTCAAGATGTATAACCCATTATGTAACTTTCCATTCATCACTGTCATTATTCCTTTGTTTATCTTCAATGAACCAGATTCAATCCTTACAAAACATCCACTGGAATCCAACATCCCAATTCATAAAAGGTTTCTCTTTAATTGAAGAACATACCGTATGTTCTGAATAATACGAATGCATCCATCATACATTTTAACCTGTACATGCCTTCACCTTCAATTTGACATGATTTATTGTCACCCAAAAGTACCTTTCCTCCCATAGTCTTATGGAAATTCTGTAACCAATCTTTTCTAGGAGTCATATGGAAAGAACAACGCAAATCCAAAACTCACTGCTCACCATATTCCATATCAGAGACCACCAAGAAATCTAAAGATTCATATCCATCAAAAACCACTAAAGCATCCCCCTTTTTGGTCTTCTTTTCAGCTAGTTTTCTCTTCCTTTCAAAATAGTCCTTTTTGTAATGCCCTTCCTTATGACAAAATAAGCATCGACGACCTTGTTTGAATTTTGACCTTGACTTGCCTCTGTTATTCTTATTTTCTTTGGTATGTGACCTACCTCTAACAGCTACCCCTCTCTTTCAAATGAATCTTTCCCATCTGCATGTTTATGTAATTCTTTAGAATTTAACGCTGCTTTAACTTTAGCCATTGTAAGAGTTTCTTTCCTATACAACATTGTATCAACAAAGTGTTCATATTCTTTAGATAAAGAACTAAGAATTATTATGGCCTGATCTTCTTTAGCAATCTTGACACCAATACTGTTGAGATCTAAAATAATCTTGTTGAAGTCGTCCAAATGTTTTCTCATTTCCTTTGAGTCTTCCATTGACAATGTATATGTAATACCCCAAATTTTTATATGGAAATTTATTAAGAATAATCAGAATTAATTAAGGGTATTTGGATTTATTGGATAGTTATCGGGGCATTACCAATGACGTAACCGTTCGGTTATAATTTAAGAGAATTTATTGGAGATTTAATTGATGGAAATCAATTTAGGAAATGAAATTAAGAAATTTAAATTGGACCTCTAATAATCTTTTAACGATATTTGGATTAAGTGGATAATTACAAATCGGGTCACTAATATTCAACACTTAAATATGTGCTTCTTTTTAATATTAATTAATTTAGGGTTACAATGGGGAAATTAAAAAGGGAAATTAAATTGTAGAGGGGAGGGAGAGCTGAACCGGTTCAAACTAAATTGGCTCGGTTGGGAATTAAAAGAAATTCCCTCATTTGGCACCTGGCCATTCGCGAACAGAGAAGAAACTAGGGGGAGAGAGAGGGTGCTAGAGAGTGAGGGAGAGAAGGGAGAGCCGGCCAAGGGGGGAAACATTGTCGGCACACGGCTTGAGCCCGGGCGGCTCTTCACGGCGGTCAGTGGTGCGAGCAGCTAAACGAGGAACAACGCGGGACAGCTAGAGCTCTGTCGAAGTGTCAGACTTCGCGGAATGGTTCAGTGCGATGCTTGGGTCGTCGTTTGGCTACGTGCTACGGTGTTCGGCGATTTCATGTGATGCTCAACGACGATGGACGGAGAGAGAGAGGAAATGACGAGGTTTGGTGTCGGGTGTTGTGACTCGAACCACTGCTAGATGGCAGCATGGATGGTTTGAGCTGGACCGGTCGTGGTTTGGACCGAACAGGTACTTTCTTCCTCTGGTTTTTGTTCTAATGAAGTGGACAACAAGTCCAGCGTGGGGAACATTTTGTTGAGCTTCGACAGGGATTGTCTGGAATGCAGGGTGTTTGTTTCCTGGAAGTGTTTGTCTGCTGAATGTTATAGCTACGAGAAGGAGGAGGGAAATTAGATGGAAGACATAAAGCAGAGTGAAGGAGATGGAGGACTCCTCGGGTGTGGAGTGAGAGCTCATGTTCTCTGCCCTTTATCCTTGGCAGAGAGCAGTTCCCTCCTGGTGGCTGCAAAACAGAAAGGGAAGGCAGAAGGATACCGAGCCATGAAGGAGTGGGTCCGACCAGGGAATCCTCGGGTCTGCCCTGCTTTTTGGTAAGCATCCTTCTTGGTTGTTTTGTTCTAGTTAGTTTTAGCTTTCTGGCCATTCAGTTAAGGATTTCTGGATGAGCTACATGATGGGGTAATTTGTTTTTGATGAATTTCTACGACTTGGATGGAGGTGGAGCTCTCGTGTGTTGAGCTGTTGGCCGAGGGGTTGGATCTCTCGAGTTCTCCAAGGTATGGACTATGTATGAGCTGCAGGTAACGATCCTCATTTATTTGTTGTTGGTCTGAAAATTCATTAAGATTATGTTCTGGAATTTTATGGATTACACTATGTTGAATCGATTACAGTTTAGCCTTGGTCATTCTGGATATTGCTGTTATTTTGGATTTAGCTTTGTTGGGATAAGTTAATCCCTCGGTTGGGTGAGTTGTTGGATGGAATATACCTACTAGTTATTGTATTGTGTAGAAACTGGTTTTTGTTCCGTTTTGGCATTTCGCGATAATTGGAATGACTTGGCTACTATATTATAGTTCGTTATTGAAGCATGAACTTACTCTACGTTTTGGTTGTTGGTAGAACTATGATATTGTGAAAGTCTTGTGACATTGTTCGTAATGAATGATTTTACCGCTGCTGCTCTATTTGGATAAAGAGATTAATATGCATGTTATGTTGATTGTTAAGTTATAGTTCATGAAATCTTGTATGCATGTATATTGGGTTAACTTCATGCACAATGAGATCAAGTTAAGTGTTCTACACGATTTGGATAAACGTATGCTAATAATTTGATTGGTTATTAGAATATGCTATGATTCGCTCTAGGCATTAACGAGTTCCTAGAACTACTAAGGATTAAGAATAGGAAAGAGACGTTATGGTTATAAGTTGACTAATCAATTAGATTAATGATGAACGTTACTAATTTGTGAAGGTATTGAAAGGAGGAAGAAAGAAGAATTTGCAACTAAACGCTAATGCGCATTAAAGCTCGAGGTAAGGAATTGGGTGAGTCTTGGCCATTTGGAGGCCCTACCCACAAGTAGAGTGCGTGAGTTTACGTAATGTGTTATGTAGCGTATTGTAGTTTTGTGATATTCCCTGACGGTTCTGCGAATTAAATGTTTTCCTTCATTATAGTATAAATTTATTAGCACTCCGTAGTTCTATGTTGACTGTCTATTGTTCTCTTTATTTGTGTTGCCTCTCTTTGAGTGACTGTTTTGCCATTATATATATGTTGCTGAAATTGTTGTAAATGATTTCTTTGACTGCATATGAGTTCCATAATTTCTAGCGATAAATGGTGATAATGCTAAAAACGTGAATGATCAAAGGGTATGAATGGGAATGACAAGTCTGGAAATGAGCTAAGAGTTTTTATGATGTTGCTGAATGTTTATAATGTGATAATTTCTTTTGATTGTTCTGCCATTTGGCTAAATGGTCATCAATAATTGCTAAACAATTAAGCATGTTAAATATAATCAATGAGCATGTAACCTATTCAGTAGTCCCATTTGAATTGCCATTTATTTTCTAGTGTGTTAATAAGTACTTAACTAGCGTATCTAATTAACTTGAGCATGGAATTGATTAGAGTAATTAAGAGCATGTTAATTTACTCAATTAGAATAATTGATTAAACTTGAACTTGTTTAGTTTATTAATTTACTATCTAGTTGTTGAATAACCAGTTCAAGCATGTTTAACTAGTTGTGTAATGAATAATCAATCATTGAGCATGTTTAGTAATTAGTATGTTGAATTAGTTTAGCATGTCTGTATGTTAATCTATTCAAGCATGTTTAATCAAGGACTAAACCTTGAGTATGTTAACTAATTTGTTGAGCACGTAATTAACTAGGATAATAACTAGACTATTAAATATAGCATGTTTGAACTAATTAAAATAAAAGTATGCTTAACCAACTAGAATAAAGATTTCCAATTTATAAGCATGTTTCCGTTATTCGTTGCTTACAACATGTTTCCATGTTTAGCCTAGCTTAGTTCAATGATCATGTTTAGTTAAATTGAAATTTGTTGTATGTTACTTTATTGTCTCATCTTGTTCAATTCGATATCATAATTGTTCCTTGTATCTATGTATGCTTTCAATTATTGTGATTCATTATATGTGCAAGGTCAATTATAGTACATTTACTTCAATGCACATTTCAATTTCTGTTAATATACGTTATAATGCAGTATGCTTCATGTTAATAGAAAACTGTAGGGAGTGCCACTTTTGGGTGGTACTCATGCATGCATGAGTGAAGAAAAATGCTAAGAAAAATGAATGTTCGGGATGGGCGGGATACGCCCATCACCGAAGAAACCCTCTCGACGGGATATGCCGGAAAAGAAACCCTGAAGGCGGGATACGCCGGAATGGGAGGACTCTTGAAGGCGAGATACGTCAGAAAGGGGACAAATACTAAGAAAAGAATGTTCGGGATGGGCGTGATACACCCATCACCGAAGAAACCCTTTGGCAGGATACGCTGGAAGGGAAGAAACTCTGAAGGTGGGATACGCCGGAAGGGGAGGAACTTTGAAGGTGAGATACGCCGGAATGGGGACGAAAAAGGGAGTTGGAGGTTGGATTCCATCCCCTAAGATGACGTGCCTCCAAAAGAGGGGTCAAGAATCGATCTAATGAAAATGGAGTACTTCAAGCAAGTAGCGCACTTGCAAGTAGGAGGTGGCAGCTGCTACTTTCCAGCAGCTGCTTCCAGTTAGCGACGTTTGAACTTCCTCTCCAGAGCTCCTATGAAGCTAATTTTTGGACAAAACACTCTCACATATATCTATGTTTCTCCCTCCAAATCAGCTCAAAAGCCTGTATGCAACTCGAGATCTCGTACGAAAGCTGCTCGGAGGTCGGTGGGAATCGACATATTGAGTCTTCAACAAAGAAAAGTGTGTAACTTCTGAACCTGAAGTCCTTTTATGATGATTCTTCTTTCCTTGGAACCCTGATGAATATGGGGTGATTTTGGCAGTGGTTTTAGTAACTTTGGTGTTGGGAATGTTGGAGAAAAATAGAAGGTATATTCGGAAGGAGCCAAAAGTGAACCGATCTGAACCTTTGGTTTAATTGGACTCCACAAGGAGTGTCTCCAACTGGGCTGAGATGTGCGTTTTACCTCACTTACACTCTGGATCTACTACCTTAGAGGTAGCAGGGCAAGGAGGGACAATAAGATCTTCAACCAAAATGAATAAGGATTGAAGAAATGGTGGCTCACTCCCTCGGATCAACTCCTAGAAGCTTGGCCGATTGTTCCTCACAAAGAGGTGAAGAGTCTCTCTTTAAAGCTAGGGTTTTTGTCAAAAGTTCACTGCCTACTCAGCAGCTAAAATATAATATATATAGTTCTCCCATTAAGGTTACAAAAATAAGGAAAAGAAAAGAAACAAAATACAAAATAAAATGGCAATGTTGAAAATGGTTAACCACTCAGCTAGGTGAATGGTCGAGTGGACTTGGTTTGTGTGGTCCATGGACTCTAGCATCACCACTCCATTTCTCATGCAAAAGTTTCCTTTCCTAAAACCATGCAACTCTCCGAAAACACCAGCATGATAATCTCCAAAAAGCATCAACATAAAATATACAAAAAGGATTGAACACACGGCCGTAGTGGGAGTGCTTTTCTTGAGGGCCGAGAGGAGCATCACTTGAGTTGTCTCCTCCATGTGTCCAAACCAATAAATTGAAGGGTTTCTCCATATCTTCAATTGTTGGTTCTCCTCCAAGATTAGCATAGAATTGATCCCCTGCAAAATGAGCAAACAAATTAGAAATCTCCCGGGCTCTTGATCTAGTCAAGGGACCTTGCGGCATATCATGCTCCCGGCGTAGTTGAGGATTTGTCCTCAAATCAAGTTCTTCCTCTGATTTCTCTTGGACATTTTCATCTTCTATATGGGGTGACAAGTCTTGTACATTGAAAGGGGCCGACACTCCATAGTCTTCGGGGAGGTCAATTTTGTAGGCATTGTTGTTTACCCTTTGTAGCACTCGGAAGGGTCCATCGGCTCTAGGCATGAGCTTGGATTTCCTTTTGTGTGGAAACCTCTCCTTGCGTAGGTGAAGTGATACAAGATCCCCTTCATTGAAGATCACTTCTTTCCTGCCCTTATTGGCTTGCTTAGCATAGGATTCATGCTTCTTTTCAATTGACTTCCTCACCGATTCATGCAAAAACTTGATGTGCTCGGCCTTGGCTTCTCCCTTGGTATTTGTCATCTCCTTTGATCGAATAGGAATGAGGTCCAAGGGAGTTAAGGGGTTGAAGCCATACACAACTTCAAAGGGTGTTTTCTGAGTGGAAGTGTGCACTCTTCGATTATATGCAAACTCCACATAAGGGAGTTGCAAATCCCAATCCTTGAGCTTCCTTTTAAGGATGCTCCTTAATAGTGCTCCGAGAGTCATATTAACAACTTTCGTCTGGCCATCCATTTGGGGGTGGGAGGAGGTGCTAAAAAGGAGCTTAGTGCCAATCTTCCTCCACAAACTTCCTCAAAAAGGACTAAGGAATTTAGTATCCCGGTCCGACACAATAGACTTGGGAACACCCTGAAGTCTCACCACTTCTCGGAAGAACAACTCGGCAATATGGCTTGAATCATCAATTTTGTAACAAGGTATGAAATGTGCCATCTTTGAAAATCTATCCACAACCACAAAAATTGAATCTTTGGATCTACTAGTACGAGGCAGCCCCAAAATAAAATCCATGCTCACCTCAACCCACGGATGGCTTGGAACCGGTAGTGGCATATAAAGTCCTTGGGGTAGTGATTGGCTCTCAGACTTTTTGCAAGTAATACATTTCTCTATCACTTTGTGAACATTCCTTTGAAGGTGTGGCCAAAAGAAATGCTCCTTACAGCCTCTAATGTCTTCTTTTTACCAAAATGACATGCCAAACCTCCCTTATGAGCTTCCTTTATCAAAGATTCCCGAAGGCTCCCCGTCGACACACAAATTTGGCCACTTTTACAAAGATATCCATCCATGAGATGGTAAGTGCCCTCGGCCTTGCCTTGAGATAATTGTTGGTAGATCTCCTTGAATTCTTCATCTTCCAAATATGTACCTTTGATCCATTCAAATCTCATTATCCTTGTATTCAATTCGGTTAGAAGGTTGCACCTTCTAGAAAGTGCATCGGCAACAATATTGGTCTCTCCTTTCTTGTACTTAAGGATGTAGGAAAATCATTCAAGAAACTCAAGCCACTTTGCATGTCTTCCATTCAACTTGTTTTGACTTTTGAGGTGCCTCAAAGCTTGCTTATCCGAGTGAATAACAAACTCTTTAGGAAGCAAATAGTGTTGTCATACCTCCAATGCTCAGATAACTGCATAGAACTCCTTGTCATAGGTTGAGTAGTTGAGTGTAGCATCCTTCAACTTTTCACTAAAGAAGGCAATTAGCTTGTCTTCTTGCTTGAGGACAGCAACAATCCCCAAACCCGAAGCATCACATTCTAATTCAAACACCTTATTGAAATCGGGTAGCCGAAGGATGGGAGCTCGACACAATTTTTGCTTGATGTCTTCAAAACTTCTTTGACATGCTTCACTCCATTGGAATTCTCTCCATTTCTTTATACAATCAGTCATGGGAGCCATGAGGGTGCTAAAGTTTTGAATGAACCTCCTATAAAAAGAGGCTAATCCATGAAAACTCCTCACATCCGAAATACTCCTTGGAATCAGCCAATCCTTAATGGCCACCACTTTGGCTTCATCCACCTCCATGCCATCCTTCGAAAGTATGAATCCCAAGAAATGCACTCTTTCTTGAGCAAAAGACCACTTTTTAAGATTCCCAAATAATTTCTCCTTTCTCAAAGTTTCAAATAGCAATCGTAGATGCTCCACATGCAAAGCCAAATCCAAGCTATACACAAGAATGTCATCAAAGTACACCACAATAAATTTTCCCAAAAACTCTTTCAACACATGGTTCATTAGTCGCATGAAAATACTAGGAGTATTTGTTAAACCAAAAGGCATCACTAACCATTCAACAAGACCATGCCTAGTCTTGAAAGCCGTCTTCTATTCATCACCTTCTTGCATCTGGATTTGGTGATAACCACTCTTCAAATCCACTTTGGAAAAAATAGTCACCCTACTAAGTTCATCAAGCATGTATTCTAGTCTCGGTATAGGAAACCGATACTTAATAGTAATCTGATTTATGACCCTACTATCAATGCACATTCTCATAGTGCCATCTTTCTTGGGTACCAACAAACTACGAACAACACAAGGGCTCATTGATTCTCGAATGTACCCTTTCTCTAGAAGTTCTTGAACCTATTTTTAAAGTTCTTTGGCCTCCTCTGGGTTTAGTCTATAAGCGGAACGGTTTAGAAGAACTACTCCGGGCTCAAGATCAACTCTATGCTCAATCCCTCGAAAGGGTGGAAGTCCTTGAGGTAACTCCTTGGGGAAAACACCTTGAAAATCTTTAAAGAGTCGTGCAACTTCCATAGGAACCACTCCTAGCTCCTCCATTCTTTCTTTGAACAAGATGAGGACAATCGTCCCTCCTTCACAAAGGCTTTTCCTTAACTCATCTTTTGACAAAAACAAGTTAACCTTAGACTTTTGCTCCCTCTTAGCTTCCTCATCTTTGGCCAATTGCTTCGGACTAAGAGGTATTAAAATGAAATTCTTGCCTTGGTGCTTGAGTGAGTACTCATTTTTGTAACCATCGTGCAACGCTTTCCGATCGGATTGCCATGGTCTTCCCAACAAGATATGGCTTGCATTCATTGGCACCACATCAAATAGGGCTTGATCTTCATAGCCTCCAATTGCAAAATCAATCTTCACTTGCTTGGACACCTTCAACAATCCACGGTCATTCAACCAACTCAATTGTTATGGATTCGGGTGCATGGTGGTCTCCAATTTCAATTTGTCCACAAGCTCTTGAGATGCCACATTTGTGCAACTCCCTCCATCAATGATGAGTGAGAACACTTTTCCTCTGATTAGGCATCTACTAAAAAAATATATTCTCCCTTTGCTCATTGTCTCCACGGGTGTGAGCAACTAGAGATTTCTGAATCACCATCAACAAAGGTCCTTCTTGTGCCAAGCATCTCTCGGCCACATCAACTTCTTCTTCTCCCTCTTCAAGGCTGGTGGATACTTCATCTTCATCCTCACTAATTAACTCATTTTGGCCTCCCTAAAAATCATAACTCATTTATTGGGGCATTGAGAGGCAATGTGACCATGTCCGAGACACTTGAAGCATTGGATGTCCCTTGCTCTCGGCTTTGGAACTCCATCTACCACTTTCTTGTCCTCCACGGTTTTGATGGTAACTCCCTTGTTATTTGCCCCATTGAAGTTTGTTATCTTCTCATTCTCCTTGGTTTGGGGCTTGGGATAGGTAAACTTTCTTTGAGGGATGAACTTGGTAGCCACCTCCTTTCCTTTTCTCAATCTTTGCCGCTTCACCTTCACGACCATTTGGATAACACCCTCCATGGTGTCAAGTGGTTACAACTCCACAATGTCTCCTATATCATGATGGAGGCCTTTAATGAACCTTGCTATGACTTGATCCTCTGGTTCTTCAAGTCCACATAGAGTCTTCAAAGTTTCAAACTTGGCCAAATACTCATCAACCGTCAATGACCCTTGTCTCAAACTTTGCACTTGATAAAACAACTCTTGTCGGTAATGTAGTGGCACAAATTTCTTTCTCATCAAAATTTTCATTTCCCTCTATGTATCAACTTCTTCCATGTCATCTTTCCTCCGCTAAGCTTTAAGGTTCTCCCACCACAAGTGAGCATAACCGTTAAGTTCAAGGGCCACAAGCTGAATTTTTGCTCCATCAGAATAATCATAATACCCAAAAATCTTCTTAATTTTCAATCCATTCCATGAATTCAACACCTTGGTTGGACCCTTTGGAAGGAGGAATGGATACTTTGACATTCTTCAACTCATCTTTGGTGAAAATTCTTGGATTAAAATCGGATTCATCATCATCATCATAATCATCATCATAAAAATGGGGTCTCTGAACACCCATATTTCTTGTCCTTGTGGTTTGAGGGTTTTGTTGTGGTTGGTCAACATTTGGTTGAGGCCTCTGTGCCAATTTAAATTGTTGTAACATCAGCCTTATCTCTTCCTTAAAAGAGTCCATTTGCTTCTGCAAAGATGGTCCAACAATGAGAGGTGGTTGAGGAGCAGTCGGTTGACTAGTTGAAGCTTCTCGGTTTTGGTTTTGTTGAGCTCCACTTCTTGTCATCATAATACCAAGTAATTTATCACCAAAATGTATCTAGTCACAGATCAATCAAGCTTTGATACTACACTGACGTGCCTCCAAAAGAGGGGTCAAGAATCAATCCAATGAAAATGGAGTACTTCAAGAAAGTAGCTCACTTGCAAGTAGGAGGTGGCAGCTGCTACTTTCTAGTAGCTACTTCCAGTTAGCGACGGTTGAACTTCCTCTCCAGAGCTCCTATGAAGCTGATTTTTGGACAACACACTCTCACATATATCTATTTGTCTCCCTCCAAAATTTAGCTCAAAAGACTGTATGCAACTCCAGATCTCGTACGAAAGCTGCTCGGAGGTCGGTGGGAATCGACAGATTAAGTCTTCAGCAAAAGAAAGGTGTGTAACTTCTGAACCTGAACTCCTTTTCTGATGATTCTTCTTTCCTTGGAACCTTGATGAATATGGGGTGATTATGGAGTGGTTTTAGTAACTTTGGTGCTGGGAATGTTGGATAAAAATGGAAGGTATATTCGGAAGGAGCCAAAAGTGAACCGATCTGCACCTTTGGTTTAATTGAACTTCACAGGGAGTGTCTCCAACCGGGATGGGATGTGAGTTTTACCTCACTTACACTCTCGATCTACTACCTTAGAGGCAGCATGGCCAGGAGGGACACTAAGATCTTGAACCAAAACGAACAAGGATTGAAGAAATGGTGCTCACTCCCTCAGATCAACTCCTAGAAGCTTGGCCGATTGTTCCTCACAAAGAGGTGAAGAGTCTCTCTTCAAAGCTAGGGTTTTTGTCAAATGTTCACTGCATGCTCAACAGCGAAAATGTAATATATATAGTGCTCCATTAGGGTTACAAAAATAAGGAAAAGAAAAGAAACAAATAACAAAATAAAATGGCAATGTTGAAAATGGTTAACCACTCGGCAAGGTGAATGGCCGAGTGGACTTGGCTTGTGTGGTCGATAGACTCTAGCATCACCACTCCATGTCTCATGCAAAAGTTTCCTTTCCTAAAACCATGCAAATCTCCAAAAACACCAGCATGATAATCCCCAAAAAGCATCAGCATAAAATGTAAAAAAAGGTTTGAACACACGACCTTAGTGGGAGTGCTTTTCTTAAGGGCCAAAAGAAGCATCACTTGAGTTGTCTCCTCCATGTGTCCAAACCAATAAATTGAAGGGTTTCTCCATATCTTCAATTGTTGGTTCTCCTCCAAGATTAACATAGAATTGATCCCCTGCAAAATGAGCAAATAAATTAGAAATCTCCCGGGCTCTCAATCTAGTCAAGGGACGTTACGGCATACCATAAGACCCTCCAACCTCTAGCTCGACATACAAGTAAAGAACGAACAAAAGAACAAACGTAATAAAAAGGATTGGTTTGGGCGGCCCCCATTCCAAGAAGAACTAAAGAGAGATATGCATAATTGTTTTTCCTCCATTTCCTTACTGGGCGTAAGCTCATGTCCTTACTTGTGGTGTAGGTGCAAGGACGAACAGATAAGAAATAGATGAGAAACACATAATGAAGTAGTGATGAATGATTTCGCACGCACGAGACTCGGGCTGAACAGGTAAAGAAAAAGATGAGTAAATGGTTGTAAATTAACGATGTTTAATTGTCAAGTTTTATTTGTTAAATGTAGTGTTTAAATTGTTTAGTATTTTCTTTTTGAATGATTTCTTTACACTTCCGCAAGATTTTAAATAAATAGGTTTATTTTATTATTTACGCTTCCGCACAATTTATCAAAGGGTTTTCATAACGAGTTTTAAGAAAAGAGTCAGTAGCAATCTGGTTAGACGCACTCTGATACATTTTGTTGTAAAAAGAATGAAATTTCAAATTTTACGCATTTTAACGATATACAAAAAATCGGGTCGTTACAGTTGGTATTAGAGCAGTAGTTTTAAAAATGATTTTGTGGACTGCTCTGATCGTTTTTAAAACCAAGTTCGTAGTTCGCTCGTTTTGTTTTATTGCATTTTAAATGAGCTCTGGTACATTTTATTGCTCAAAACGATTTTGAAAAAGTCAGACTAAGTAAAGAAGCCTGTCTGCCAGCGTGAGCCTCGATGTGGAAAATCCTTCATCGCTGTAAGTATACTTCCTAATGCTTTCCTAATACTTTAATAATGTGTGATTTCCTTATTGTAGTTTGATGAATGAATTGTTAGGAACTAGACGTAGGGACTAGCGGGCTAAGTAGCCTTGGCGATAAGTATTTTGTTTGTATCTTGGGTTGGTAAATTCGTGAGTGTACTCAATATCGTTGGATGTTATATTTTGGATTTGAGATTTTGGATTTGGATTTGAGATTTTGGATTTGGATTTTTGAATTTTGGATGAAGATAAATGAATATTTTGGAACTGTTTGGGACTTTTATACAAGATTTATAGCTTTGGGGGAGTGTAAAAAACAAGGGAGATTCTACCCAATTTTTTTTGGGAAATAAGAAAGAAAAATAAATGGAAAAGAAAATCCTTCATAAATTAGATCAACGAGATGGGTATACAAGATCACTTAGGTAACGACGGGGTCGACCAACTGGATAAGTAAATGAGGTCACTTAGGTCACAACGGACTGGATAGAGGATAAATTGGTTTCAAAAAAAAAAAAAAAAAACAAACAAACAACAACATTAAGGATTAAGCCAAGTATTTGCCCACTTGGAGTTAACCTTTGAAAAAGAATTAAGAGAATAAGGTTTGGCCTCTTTTAGAAGGTAGTCGAAAGAGGAACTTGCTAGATTTTTTGTGAAGCTGAGTTCCTATGTAGGTTGGAATTCCCTCAAGGATGAGAAGGGTGTTGAAGGACAGTTGACAAAGAATGCGCTAGGTTAGATTTCCTACAAGGACGAGAGGTTCAAGGTTTGTCTGGTTGTATGACCAACTTGGATTCGACGGTGGTTCCGACATAAGTAGTGTAACATTGGACTAAGTGTCAGACTTGGAGAAGTCAAATATGTTGGACTTGGATTATGCTCCCTATCTCAGTTCGAAACCAATCAAGGTGACCAAGAACGTGACTACACAACTGTACGGCAAGAACGGATTCAATCGGTTGAGCTTCTCTTGGAACGAGTACAGAAACAAAGACGGGAGCAGAAACTGGAACAACAACGAAAACAGAAACGGAGATAGAAACGAAGACGAAAACAGAGACAAAGACAGAGACGGAAACAGAAACGGAAATGGAGACGAAAACAGAAATGGGAACGGAGACGAAAATGGAAACAGAAATGAAGTTTCCAGAGTGATTTCTGGGAATGGATACGAAAATGGAAACGGGAACGGAAATAGAAATGGGAACGGAAATGGGAACGAGAACGGAGACAGAAACGGGAACGGATACGGGAACAGGAGCTAAACCCGGATAAAAAACAAGTAGAGATACAAAAAGAGAAGCAAGACGGAACACGTCCAACTCAGCTAAATAGCGATGTAGTTCATGACTCGAGAAAGCTTGAATGGACGGATTTGATGATGGAGAGTACGTTCAAGTTTGCCAAAGTCGTGAAGTGAGAGTGAAAGGTTGCATGTGTTTGGACTCAAGTGACGAAGTGTTAGGGACTTGAAGGGTAGAATCGTATAGGAAGTGTGAGTTCGACGTCAAGTTATGAGTCTAATGGCGGTAAGAAGTTTGATGAGACTCTCCCTCGGTGTTGAATCACTTTGGAATAAGCGAAAAATGTGATGTGGGACGTCAAGTTTAGGAGAAAAATACTGTGGATTCGGGAGTTGAGTGGCAACGATGGAGTGTTTATTGGATCGAGATAATGTTTGGATATAAGAAAGTTGCCATTTTGCTCTTGATGTTGAAGAATGACTATGATTAAGGCAATTTTTTCCTTCAAAATGGATGTAATCAGAGTGGCACATCGGAAGTGTGGAGTGTGAGTACGAGGGTTTGGTCAACTTTTGGTACAAAGAGACGCGTTTGGATGTAGTCAAGACGATCCAGTAGCAGTAGTTGGACAAGCTGTCAGAAAGAGGAGGTAGCTAAGGGGAGAATTGACGCGTGGTTGGTGTTAGTGAGAGTATTACGCGAGGCAAATTTTGAGGACGAAATTTATATAAGGAGGGAGGAATGTAATACCCTGAATTTTTATATCGAAATTTATTAAGAATAATTGGAAATTAATTAGGGGTATTTAGATATATTGGATAGTTATCGGGGTATTACCAAGGATATAACCATTCGGTTATAATTTAAGAGAATTTATTTGAGGTTTAATTGATGGAAATCAATTTAGGAAATGAAATTAAGAAATTTAAATTGGACCTCTAATAATCTTTCAACCATATTTGGATTAAGTCGAGAATTACAAATCAGGTTACTATTATTCAACACTTAAATATGTGCTTCTTTTTAATATTAATTAATTTAGGGTTACAATGGGGAAATTAAATTGTAGAGGTGAGGGAGAGTTGAACCAGTTCAGTTGAATCAGTTCAAATTAAATTGGCTCGGTTTGGAATTAAAAGAAATTCCCTCATTTGGCCCCTGGCCATTCGCGAATAGAGAAGAAATGAGGGGGAGAGAGAGGGTGCTGGAGAGTGAGGGAGAGAAGGGAGAGCCGGCGAAGGGGGGAAACGTCGTCGGCCACGACTCGAGCCCGGGCGGCTCCTTCACGGCGGTCGGTTGTGCGAGCAGCTGCGGCGGGGAACAAAGCGGGACAGCTAGGGCTTCCTCGAAGTGTCAGACTTTGCGGAACGGTTCGGTGCAAAGCTTGGGTCGTCGTTTGGCATCGGTACTGCGGTGTTCGGTGATTTCTGGTGACGCTCAACGATGATGGACGGAGAGAGAGACGAAATGGCAAGGTTTGGCGTCGGGTGTTGCAACTCGGACCTTGGGTTGATCGCAGCAGGGACGGTTTGAGCTGGACTAGCCGTGGTTTGGACTGAACAGGTACTTTCTTCCTTTGGTTTTTTTTTGATGAAGTGGACAACAAGTCCAGCGTGGCGAACATTTTCTTGAGCTTTTGCAGGGATTGTCTGGCATACTGGGTGTTTGTTTGCTGAATGTTATAGCTACGAGAAGGATGAGGGAAAGGAGATGGGAGACATGAAGCAGAGTGTGAAGGAGATGGAGGACTCCTCGGGTGTGGAGTGAGAGCTCATGTTCTCTGCCCTTTATCCTTGGCAGAGAGCAGTTCTTTCCTGGTGGCTGCAAAACAGAAAGGGAAGGCAGAAGGGTACAGAGCAATGAAGGAGAGGGCTTGGCCAGGGAACCCTCGGGTCTGCCCTACTTTTTGGTAAGCTTCCTTCCTGGTTGTTTTGTTCTAGTTAGTTTCAGTTTTCTGGCCATTCAGTTAAGGATTTCTGGATGAGCTACATGATGGGGTAATCTGTTGTTGATGAATTTCTACGACTTGGATGGAGGTGGAGCTCTCGGGTATTGAGCTGTTGGCCGAGGGGTTGGAGCTCTCTAGTTCTCCTAGGTATGGACTATGTATGAGCTGCAGGTAACGACCCTCATTTAGCTGTTGTTGGTATGAAAATTCATTGAGATTATGTTCTAGAATTTTATGGATTACACTATGTTGAACCGATTACAGTTTAGCCTTGGTCATTTTGGATATTGCTGTTATTTTGGATTTAGCTTTGTTGGGATAAGTTAATCCCTCGGTTGGGTGAGTTGTTGGATGGAATATACCTACTAGTTATCGTACTATGCTGAAACTACTTTATGATCCGTTTTGGCATTTCGCAATAATTGGAATGATTTGGCTACTGTATTATAGTTCGTTATTGAAGCATGAACATACTCTACGTTTTGGTTGTTGGTGGAACTATGATATTGTTAAAGTCTTTTGACATTGTTCGTAATGAATGATTTTACCGCTGCCGCTCTATTTGGATAAAGAGATTAATATGCATATTATGTTGATTGTTAAGTTATAGTGCATGAAATCTAGTATGCATGTATATTGGGTTAACTTCATGCACAATGAGATCAAGTTAAGTGTTCTACACGATTTGGATAAACGTATGCTAATAATTTGATTGGTTATTAGAATATGCTATGATTCGCTCTAGGCGTTAACGAGTTCCTAGAACTACTAAGGATTAAGAATAGGAAAGAGACGTTATGGTTATAAGTTGATTAATCAATTAGATTAATGATGAACGTTACTAATTTGTGAAGGTATTGAAAGGAGGAAGAAAGAAGAATTTGCAACTAAACGCTAATGTGCATTTAAGCTCACAGTAAGGAATTGGGTGAGTCTTGGCCATTTGGAGGCCCTACCCACAAGTAGAGTGCGTGAGTTTAGTAATGTGTTATGTAGCATATTGTAGTTTTGTGATATTCCCTGACGGTTCTGCGAATTAAATGTTTTCCTTCATTATAGTATAAATTTATTAGCACTCCGTAGTTCTATGTTGACTATCGATTGTTCTCTTTACTTGTGTTGCCTCTCTTTGAGTGACGGTTCTGCCATTATATATATATATATATGCTGCTGAAATTGCTGTAAATGATTTCTTTGACTGCATATGAGTTCCGTAATTTCTAGTGATAAATGGTGATAATGCTGAAAGCTTGAATGATCAAAGGGTATGAATGAGAATGACAAGTCTGGAAATGAGCTAAGAGTTTTTATGATGTTGCTGAATGTTTATAATGTGATAATTTCTTTTGATTGTTCTGCAATTTAGCTAAATGTTCATTAATAATTGCTAAACCATTAAGCATGTTAAATATAATCAATGAGCATGTAACCTATTCAGTAGTCCCATTTGAATTGCCATTTATTTTCTAGCGTGTTAATAAGTACTTAACTAGCATATCTAATTAACTTGAGCATGGAATTGATTAGAGTAATTAAGAGCATGTTAATTTACTCAATTAGAATAATTGATTAGACTTGAACTCGTTTAGTTTATTAATTTACTATCTAGTTGTTGAATAACCAGTTCAAGCATGTTTAACTAGTTGTGTAATGAATAATCAATCCTTGAGCATGTTTAGTAATTAGTATGTTGAATTAGTTGAGCATGTCCGTATATTGATCAATTCAAGCATATTTAATCAAGGACTAAACGTTGAGTATGTTAACCAATTTGTTGAGCATGTAATTAACTGGGATAATAATTAGATAATGAAATATAGCATGTTTGAACTAATTAAAATAAAAGTATGCTTAACCAACTAGAATAAAGATTTCCAATTTACAAGCATGTTTCCGTTATTCGTTGCTTACAGCATGTTTCCATGTTTAACCTAGCTTCGTTCAATGAGCATGTTTAGTTAAATTGAAATTTGTCGTATGTTACTATATTGTCTCACTTGTTCAATTCGATATCATAATTGTTCCCTATATCTATGTATGCTATCAATTATTGTGATTTATTATATGCGCAAGGTCAATTATAGTACTTTTACTTCAATGCGCATTTCAATTTCTGTTAATATACGTTATAATGCAGTATGCTTCATGTTAATAGAAAACCGTAGGGAGTGCCACTTTGGGGTGGTACTTACGCATGCATTAGTGAAGAAAAATGCTAAGAAAAAGGAATGTTCGAGATGAGCGGGATACGCCCATCACCGAAAAAACCCTCCCGGCGGGATACGTCGGATGGGAAGAAACGCTGAAGGTGGGATACTCCAGAATGGGAGGACTCTTGAAGGCGGGATACGCCGGAAAGGGGACGAATGCTAAGAAAAGAATGTTTGGGATGGGAGGGATATGCCCATCACCGAAGAAACCCTCCAGCGGGATACGCCGGAAGGGACGAAACTCTGAAGGCGGGATACGCCGGAAGGGGAGGAACATTGAAGGCAGGATATGCCAAAAAGGGGATGAAAGAGGGAGTTGGAGGGCAGGTTCCATCCCCTAAGACCCCTCCAACCTCCAGCTCGACGTACGAGTAAAGAACGAACAAAATAACGAACATAATAAAAAGGATTGGTTTGGGTGGCCCCCATTCCAAGAAGAACTAAAGAGAGATTTGCATAATTGTTTTTCCCCTATTTCCTTACTGGGCGTAAGCTCATGTCCTTACTTGTGGTGTAGGTACAATGACGAACAGATAAGAAGTAGATGAGAAAAACATAATGAAGCAGGGATGAATGATTTCGCACGCACGAGTCTCGGGCTAAACAGGCAAAGAAAAAGATGAGTAAACGGTTGTAAATCAATGATGTTTAATTGTCAAGTTTTATTTGTTAAACGTAGTGTTTAAATTGTTTAGTATTTTCTTTTTGAAAGATTTCTTTATGCTTCTGCAAGATTTTAAATAAATAGTTTTATTTTATTATGTACGCTTCCGCTCAATTTATCAAAGGGTTTTTCATAACGAGTTTTAAGAAAAGAGTCTTTAGCGATCCGGTTAGACGCACTCTGATACGTTTTGTTGTAAAAAGAAAGAAATTTCAAATTTTATGCATTTTAATGATATACAAAAAATCGGGTCGTTACAGTGTACAATTTCTTCTTTAGTAAAAAAGTATTATTTATTTATTATTATGGGATTATGACACAATTTTATAGGAGTTATTATGTTGTTATTTTATAGAAAAGGGACTAAGCTCTCGTACTTCTTTACTAGTGCAAAATATTACTTTCATGTTATATAACAAAACTGCCTTGTTCATGAAGTATTCTTTAACAAGTCGTAGCTTACACTCCATCCACTATAATTTGGTGAGGCTATTGTACCTTTTTTGGCAAGTCTATTGATTGATTGGTTGATTGGTTGATTGGGTGGATTGGTTCTTCTTCAGGTAGAGACGGTTTGCTAAAGACCGCTTCATATATAGAGCTTCTAGTTTGTGCCAAACTGTTAGAGCAAATTTATCTTCGGTGAATTCCCTTAATACCACATCTCTTAGATTGAGTAATTTAGCACTATGTGCTTTTGATTCAACCTCTTCGGCTCTGGACTTATCACTATCTTTCAAAATTTGTAAAGCTTCCTCATCAATCGCTTGAGTGAGACCCTGATGAACCGGAAATGCCTTCATTTTTATCCTCCATAAACTAAAATCATTATCCCCTGTAAACTTGTTCACTTCAAACTTTGCCATTGAGACAGCACCCAATAACTTTCTTGAATCAAAGAATTTGAAGGTCGCGTGTTTGATCCACGCTCACCGCACTAATTGTAACGAAAATATACTATAAATCAAAGACTAAAACTAATGCAGATGAAATCCCCAAATCTAAAGTAAACATCACATATTAAGCATCAAAGAGAAAGAACAGAAAGATTACAAGGAATTACGTGGTTCGGATGAAGTCCTACATCCAAGGATCCAAAACTCCACAACATTCATAGCATTAATCCAAATGATTCACCAAGGTTTTACAAGAAAGCACTCTCGCAATCTCTCTCTCGGTTTACAGAAAAATGAAATCAGAAAACCCTATTCTCCTCTCTGTAAACTTTCTGTCTTATCTCACCTACCAAAGCAGAGTTCAATAATAATATCCCACCTCTGTTTACCTAGCTGCACATATTACTGAATTGCCCTTCAATGATATATCAGAAGAAAAAACCTTCGTGAAGATCACATGCCAGAGATAACATGAACCATTTACATTACATGGGGAATTCGAGGTTTACGCCGTAGAAAATCCGGCTGGAATAACCAACTACAACGGCGCAAGCTTGGTAGTTGGAGATTGGGGGGGGGGGGGGGACAGCGAGAGGTTGGGCAGATTTGATGAGGAAGGAGAGGAGCTGGAGGACGCTAAGGCCAGAGATTTCAGCTATTGATTTGGCTTAGGAAGCTTGGATGATGAAACGAGGTCTATCCAACAAGTTTATAATTATGGTGGAGAAGAAAGGACCCTTCTGCTGTAGGGTGTGAGAATGGTAGAAGGTGAAAAAAAATGGCAGAGTTAATGGGTTGTTAAGAGGAGAGCTCTTGAAAACAAGAAGGGAGGAGGAACAACCAATGAATTTTAATTAAAATAAATAAATAATTGCATTTTTAATAATTATTAGAAAAATTAACACAGCATATCTTATAGTTTGGTATCAACGACAAGTCAAACTCTAAAGAAATTTTGCTAATAACTTAAACCCTAAACTATGAACAATTATCGCCGACCATCTCACAGTTACGTTTCCTGTTCAAATCCATCGACGTTAACGCCTCTATTTCATTGATGCCAATGACAATCGAATGAAGACAAAGAACGTCAATTATCGACTGACGAGGGATGTCCCTCCTGCCTGTTGAAAGACAGATGGTTGTTGGAACAATTATCGGGAGATGGCGGATGATTGTCAATGGCCGTTGGATAGAGGAAAGACGTCTCCTACTTAGAATTGATGGTCAGGATTGAATCTGTCAATTTCCAAAGTCGATGGCAAACGATCGTCTATGGCCGTTGGATCGAGCGAGGGACATCCCTTATAGGGATTGATGACCAAGATTGAATTTGCCATTTTCCAAAGGCGGTGGCAGACGACATTACATGGCTGTTGGATCGAGCGAGGGACATCTCTTATCGGGATTGACTGGCATGATTGAATTCGTCATTTTCTAAAGGTGATGGCGGACGACATTCCATGCCGCCATTGGATTGAGTGAGGGACGTCCTTGGATCGGAATGAACGGTCAGGATGAACTCCAAATTCTTTAACGTTAAAGAGTTACATGCAAGGCACACGTGTTTTTAAAACGCGTGAATTGCCTCATTTAAGACAGACGTCCCTCCTCCACAATGGATGTCCCTCAACCAATTTCGGAT
This sequence comes from Begonia loranthoides, assembly GCA_022433065.1. NCBI lineage: Eukaryota > Viridiplantae > Streptophyta > Magnoliopsida > Cucurbitales > Begoniaceae > Begonia > Begonia loranthoides. The sequence continues at coordinate 8,062,767 of CM039481.1, read as the reverse complement.
GTCTTTCATCCATAACAGCCATGGACGATCATCCGCCATCGACTTTGGAAATTGACAGATTCAATCTTGGCCGTAAATTCCAAGTAGGAGACGTCTTTCCTCGATCCAACGACCATCGACAATCGTCCGCCATTGCCCGATAATTGTTCCAATGATCGTCTGTCTTCCAACGGGCAGGAGGGACATCCCTCATTGGCCGATAATTGACGTCCTTCGTCTCCGTTTGACGGTCCTTTGCGTCAACGAAACGGAGGCGTTAACGTCAATGAATTTGGACGGGAAACGTGACTGCGAGGTCGCCGGCGATAATTTTTCATAGTTCAGAGTTTTAGTTGCTAACAAAATTTCTTTAGGATTTTCTTGTCATTGATCTCAAACTATAGGGTATACGGTGTTAATTTCCCTAATTATTATTACTCTAGATTGCAATTCATGATTAAAAAATATACTGAAGTGCAATTTGAAGAATAAATTTATGGGTAAGAGAAAATCGACAGCATATTTAATCAGTTATATTGATTCACATGATACTATGAACATTTAATTTTGTACTTCATTTTGAACACATATTATAATCTTCAAATTTGCGTGGGAAATTGAGTATACCATGAAATCAAATAAATCAAAGTAAATAAGGTAATTTAAATTACTATTATAAATAAAAAAATAATATATTTAATGAATTTTATCAAAATATGAGTCGTTTAAAGCATTTAAAGGATAATTATAAAAAAAAACTACTATAGGGTCAGTGGCAAACTAACCCTTCAACTATTGTTTTTAATAAAACAATCCTTTAACTATCCTCAATTAATAAAATAACTCTTCTCGTCTAATTTTTCGTTAAAATTCAAGTTCAGCCGCCCAGGTGACCCTCAAGGACGTTCGCGGTGGGCACCCTCACTTAAATGCGGGTGCCTGCAAAAAGTCCCTTATAGGCTATATGTCAGGCTTTCCAGACGCCTGCGCTTAAACACGGGGGCCCGCAACATTGCCTATATAAAGAGGCAGACGTCCGCAATGAAACACTAGTTGACTATGACATCACATATATAAAAGATCAGATGCCCTTGCATGAATCTACAAAAATGCTAGCAATCTTGGGCAACTCCTCCCTCCATCGGTGACATTTTTGACCTCCTCAGAGCGCAAATCATCAACTTTTGTGTTCACTAATCAATTCTCTCCTTGATTTTTTTCTCTTCCCTTCATAAAATTTTTAAAAATTTGAGCCATAATGTAAAAAAATCCCAACTCTAATTTTTTTTCTTCTCAATTTAGTGTTCAATGGCTGCAAGAGATTTTAAACTCACTCTGAAGTGAAAAGCTACTCCCTTTCAAGCTCAATGTGATTCATCTTGTGCCTATCCACTCCAAAATGAATTCTTCTCTCACGACTTCTGGATGGTGACACTCGGAGATAGGTAAGATACAGACATCAAACAACAATCCATTATTTGCTTTAAAAGAGTAGAATTTGATACATGGAAGGAATTAGATATAGAATGTATGTTTGATAATATTGGAACTGTTGAGTTGTGAAAAATAAGACGTCATTACTATGATCATATTGTTAAGCTATTTTATTTGAATTTGACTTTGTACACCCAACCATTAGCAGTAAAGAGTTATATGTTTGGACAGAAGATAAAATTAACTTTTAGTGATATAAATGAGTTGCTTGGATTTTCCATGGATGAACCAAACGAGGTATATTTTCATATTTTTTGGAACCTCAAATTCCTCTAACAAGGTGAAGGTTTGACTTTACTTTTTCAAATACACCGCAATTTCAAGATTGGAGTGTTTTATAACTTAAATTCAAGGACTTGAATGTTAAAGTCTGGGTTATCCACCATTTGATCTCTCCACCATTTTACCTCAAGATGGACATTGAGATCGTTTGAGTTGCCTGAATCTTTATTTGATGGAGATGATCTACAATGGAAAGAGATTCAACCCTAGATACGTGATTATACATCACATGTTCAACATCCTCATCAATTGCTCAAAAAATTTACTATACAATTGTTTGATTTAGAAGATTGTTGAGCGTAATGGGATAACCATACCTTCGGGTAAGCTGTAGTGCAAGGAAAAGGCAGTGGATGAGTACAATCATGTTACCTTGACTCAGATGGGAATCATCAAAGTTAAAGGTGAATGGGTATTCAAGACCACATATCATGCTTCCACTTTCGCAACCCCTCATACAACACTATCAGTGATTGAGGGTGTTCCAGTGGAGGATGATTTTGTTTAGCTTCCTCGTCACTCCTCTCACTCTATGCCGATAATTGAGGAGAGATTGAACATTATAGCAGCTTGCTTAGTGAGTCTCACTTCCACGGTTGGAGGAATGTCTAGAAAAATGGAAGATCTTAGTGCCACTCAAACCGTGATTATTGATAAAAGTGCTAACATCGAGAAACTTCTAGAGGATGAAGAGGGTGGTAAATATGTGTACGAACCTAGGTCTAACGATGATCAAAGTGCTTTTTCATCTTCCAATGCTAGACCATCAGTAGACATTTAGACTTTTTTTTTGGTTTTTCTTGTATTGTACTTTTTCGACTTATTATTATTTTTTAAATACAAGTACTAGAATTACTTTTATTTTGATTTAGCTTGTAGTGTATGGATTTATTTATTGGTATTATGCATATCTGTAATTGGTATTGGTATTCTGTTTTGATATTGGCATGTTGAGTTTCTGGAAATGGTTCTTATAAATGACAAAAGGGGAAAGAGAAAATACAATGATCACTCTGTCTATTATTTTTTTATAATGACAAAGAAGGAGAAAACTAAATAAGTTGAATAAATTATTGTAAGTCACTGATAATGACAAAAGGGGAGAGGAATGAGTAAATTGAGTAAATTGTTCTAAGCTATTTTTGAGTAAATTGACTAAGGACACCACCGGGAACACAGGCTATGAGAGTGGATGCCTTAGTCTAAAGGCATTGACATGTTGAAGAATTTGCAGATGCTTAGTCTTGAGGCATGTTTTGGCCACAGATGTCTGCTACAGATGCCCGGAGTTGAGTTGTGGGCACTTGGAGTTGAGTCAGTGACATGTTGAAAAATTCATAGTGATATATTGAAAAATTTGCAAACTCTCAGTCCAGAGCCATGTTGTAGGTGTGGACGACTGTTGTGGATGCTCGAAGTTGAGACAGACTTTCGAAGTTGAGAGGCGGATGCCCAAAGTTGAGCGGTGGTTGCTTGGTCTAGAGCCAGTGACATGTTTAACTGGCAAACATCCAGTTCTAAGGCATGTGGCTGCAGATATCCGCTGCGGATGCCCGTTCTAGAGGCAATGACATTTTAAGGAATTTGCGGACGCCCAATCCCGAGGCATGTTGTGATCACGGAAGTTAACTATGAATGTCCATAGCTAATTCACGGACGCCTGATCTAGAGAGAATTTTGTTCTTATTTTTTTCTCAACACACATTGTATCTACTTATCATAAACGATATAAGATTGTGAAATTATGCTCATTGTTCATCATCACATATACATAACAAGATATTGGTATCCAATGACAATGATTAAGAAAACAAAACGTTTGTACATTGATATCAAATTACATTTCAAATCTTAAATTAGATCTCAAATGCCAAATTACAACCAAGAAAAAAAACACCCTGCATGGACTACACAATCAATGATGATTTGGAGCAAGCACAGAAGACTACAACATAACAAATGCAATATTGTGTTACAAAAGTGCAAATACTTCAAATCGTTTATGAAATAGTACTTCAAATTATTGCAGGCGACTAGAAAATGCGGTCGATTGGACTCGGGTAAATTGCTCTGTAGAACTCCATTTCACAACTTTTTGAGAAGATTTTAGAACACTCAAACTGAACCTTCAATCTAGGAATTCAAATAGGTTTCTTCACAACAAATTGAACAACTTTTATTCCCCAAAAGGTCGAATCCGTGCATACAAACAAAGAGATGAATGAAAATATGAATAGACAAGTCGGTTAGAAAGTCACTAAAGTCTATAACTTCCTACTCCAAGGCAATCTCCTGAATAAAGATGACTCTCCAATTTGATAATTTGTGAGATTCAACAACTCCACAAATTTCACTCCATAAAGGAATTGAGGAAGCTGTAATAAAAATGATGACTAATCAAACTCTAAAAAAGAATTAGAAGCCAGAAACACAAATTGTCAATTGAGAACAACTAAATAAGTTTGTGGGTTTTTAATGGCGTAGAAGAAAGGAAAGAGGCTGAAAAGATACTCGCTCTAGGACAAACCCATAGTTGAGTAACACACAAAGATTATTAATCAAATAATTAACTAACTATTACTTCACTTCAAGGTCATCTTTTATTGTAATTGCCTTCAACTCCAATTTAGAATCAATATGATTTCACATGATAACGAAGCCTTCGACATTCCTTCATTCTTGTTGTTAGGAGGCTCCTTCAAACCCTCTTTCCACATTTTCTCTATAAAATAAATGGAACTATAGTAATTAATTAGCTTCCTCGACTGAGATCTCATGTAACACCTGGAAATTTTATAATATTAATAAAAAATATTAATTTTCTTGGTTATTGAAACGTGAAGTTCTAAAAAATAAAGGATATTGAAAAAAAAATAGAGAAAGGGAACAAGAACCTCGTTGGGATGTCCGAGGTTAAGTGCATCTAGACTTTGAACACTTAGTGGGTACAAGAGTATTGGTTGTGTGGCCTTAGAAATATTAGCATTAGTGGAGTGTTAAGCGTCCGTAGAAGGACAGGTGTCTATGGATACTTGGATGTGTGTATTACCAAAAGAGAATGAGTCTGCAATATATAAGCAAAGCACAAACATCGTCGTTTGATTAAAGGATTTGCTGATGATGTGTATTAACAGAAGAAAGTGCACCTGTGGAAGAATAAGCATCTGCAGATATTGAGAAAGGTGAATCCGATAAAGGGAACGTGTCCACAATAGATAAATAGAGTGAAAGAAGCATCATCGCTTGATTAAAAATGTGTATTCATGGAAGGGAAGAAGTATATGGTAGATAAGTAGAGTGAAAGAAATGTCATTGTTTAATTAAAAGATTCGTTGATAATGTGTATCCGCGGAAAAGAATGTGTCTACAACAGATAAGTAGAGTGAAAGAAACATCGTTGTTTGATTAAAGGTTCCACTGATAATGTCTATTAGTGGAGGGAAGTGCATCCATGAAAGGAAGTGTCTGTGAATATAGGGGAACATGTAATGACTTGAAGTTTAGCATAATTAAGTATGCCGTATTAGGGTTGAGATAAACTGTTTTTATGAATAGTTTGGATATATTGATAAAATTGATTAAGCAAATATGTATGAAATTGAATGAAATTTTAAAGTGATAAACTAGACTTCTCAAGGAAGAGAAAGATATTGGAATTATGTAATTTGGATTTATATAACAAAAGTTATAGTATTTGGAAGTCAGCCTAAGTATATGTGACATTATTGTCCAATTTCTATAAGTACTTAATTTGGACAAAACGAGTGAGAATTTGAAGATGTTATCTGGGGAAGAAAGGTTTATAAGACATGTATCTATAATGTTATGTAGTAAAAATATGGTCACCAATAGGTTCGTGCCACATGTTAAGATGAATCATGCAGCTTAAACTGTAAATAATGAATGTTTAAGGGTAAAATGGTTTTTTCACTTTAAAAATTTAAAACAAAATGGTAAATTGTCAAGGAAAGATCTGGAGAATTTCCTTCTTATTTGAAGAGAGGAAAATCGTGAAGAGAGAGAGAGAGATAGATATATATAGAGAGAGAAGAGAATAAAGGGTTTTGAAGGGAATGAGAGATATTGAAAGGAAAAAAGTTGAAATTTGACCTTGAATCTGAAGAAGAAAGTGTTCAGAACATGAAGAGGATTCTAAAGCATCAAAAATTGAAGAGAAGGGTGGAGGAAAGGGTTGGAAATTAAGGTGAGTAATTCTAATCCTTGAAGAGTTGTAATTTTGTGTAATTGCATGATTTAGGTGGAGGTTTTAGCTTAGAATTGCTGAATTCTATGTTTTAAATGATATAACATAGATCTATAATGGATTGGATTAAATATATTGGTGTTTGGTTAAAGGGAAGAGGGAGATTTTTTAAGGAATTCACAATTTGTCTCCAAAGTAGTCGCCCAGTTGGGTTGTGGTCGACCAAATTTTCAATGTATAAAACGAATCTGTATAAATAGTGATCAACCAATTAAGTTATGGTCAACCAAAATATTAATATATAAATCAAATCTGTAAGAATTGTGGTCGACCAGTTGGATTTGGTGGACCACTTCTGTGAAAAATTTAATCTGTGAGATTTTGGTCAACCAATACTAAGGAGGTAATCGACCAAAACTCATGTTTTTGGATATTTTCCTTGGATTTTTAAACCATTTGTTCACCAATGCATAGACCCTTTGGGAGATGATTGATACATAGATAGAACATGTCTAGATAGATGGTTGAGACCAATTCATGCATAATTTATGTGTGTTTAATAAAAAGATTTGCATGGTTCATTTTACATGCATTATTAGTATGTATTATATGCATTCAATGTATGCATAGTGAGGATGTTAAACATGCATCATGATATATTTATATGTACAAAACATGTTATCTTGATGGTATTGTTGGTGACAGAAGAACCCAATATGCTTTGCCAGACTATGTATTATGTGACGTATGTAAAGTGAGAAAATAGAAAGGGAGTGATTGTGGGTGTAACGACCAGGTTTTTATTACCTTTGAAAATGCGTGAAATTTAAAACATTTCTTTTCTTTTGTAAAACAACAGAAGACAATTCTTTTATAAAACCCTTTTTACAAATCGCAACGGAAAACTTTTATAAATAAAACCAATCATTTGAAGAATAAAATAAATAAACCTTTTACATTACCTTTACAAAACTTTTTATAATAATTTTCCTTTAAATGCCTTTAGCCTAGCCAACCACAAGATCCACGCGTGCAAATCCTTCATCAACTGCTTCTTAACCTGTTCTCCTGCATGTACATACATTGCAAGACTTAACTAATGAGCCTAAGGCTCAGTAAGTGATATAAAATAAAACTGTATGACGCACATGTCATGCAACTTTTAAAATCTCTTTTTGTTTTCTGTTTCTATTTCTGTTTTGTCTTTCCTTTTCTTTTTCTTTTACCATTTTCTTGAACTTCATTTTACTTTATCTTCACTTTACTGTACTGTTCTTTTCTTTGTTTGATCTTTACTTTACTTTATCTTGAAAGGCATTGGCGATGTCTAAACTTGACGAGGAGGAGCAGCTAACTCAACCTCACATCCTCAGACGAGCCCTTTATATTTATCTTTGTCTTAATCTTGACTTTAATTTATCTTGAAAGGCATTGGTGATATCTAAACTTGACGAGGAGGAGCAGCCAACTCAACCTCCATCCCCAAACGTCCCCTTTATATTTATCTTTATCTTAATCTTGACTTTACTTTATCTTGAAAGCGTTATAGATGTCTACACTTGACGAGGATGAGCGGCCAACCCAACCTCACATCTCGTCACACCCATTACGTTCGTTTCTTTACATTTCATAACCGTTTCATTTCTTCTTTGTTTCCTTTTCAAAACCATGTGTGAAAATTATTTTTGTATCTTTTGAAAACCATGATACGTGTCATGCTCGTGAATGCATCCAGTGTCTATCATATCATTACTATAATCTCTAAACATGCTCATCCATTAAACACATCATTAAAAGAACCTATTTTTAATAAACACCCAGCAAGCAGTAGTACAATTCACAAAACATGATCAATATTTGGCTATTCTAATAAAGTAGTAACAACCTTAATATACTACTAAAGTAGTAAATAGTCAGCATACAATAACCTAATTCTTGCGTTGAAGGGGCCCAAAGACCAAAACACATGCGTATCACTTACCTGTTTGTCTTCAATGCACTTTATGACTTATGTTTATCCTTCACAATACCTTAAAAAACATTTAGATAACCATTATTAATAATCATGGATTATCAACCCCATTTTTACCATCCCACTATCCTCGAAAATATCCATCAATTAAAACCCAATCATGGAGAACAGAACAACTTAAAACGCCTTAACAGTCCCATATTCAACTTAATGTCTTAATTGCTTCACAATAACAATCCCACAATATCCAACATGCAAAACAGAATAGCAACAACCCATGATTAACAACAACAGTAACTGATGCACCTCAAAGCCCAATCACTCGGGCTTGAGCAAAGAATTTTCTAACATCTTTATTTATTTTGTATGTGTCTCTTTCCTAGCTATATTGGAGGATAATGTAGTTAATTACATAAAGAGTAGTCCATGCATTTGGATAAGTGGAAGTCAAGTAAAAGTATAGAAGAAATGGTGGACTTTACAAATCCGCATAAAATCTGACCTCTAAACATTCATGGGCACTTTTGAGATTCTGGTAGATTTTATATCAAAATAAGTTCTTCATGAAGATTGTATCCAACATTCTAATATTTTAAGAATTTTCTTTTTTTGGTAAATTTGGAGCTCATTTGCTATGTCAAACGCTACTTTAACAGAGATATAAAAACCAGCCAAGGACCTTTTTTGTGTGTTTTATTATTTTAAGGTTACTTTTGTAATTTGGTTTTGAGGGCATTTTTGTAATCTACATTAGGGCTTCTTTGGAAGGGTTTTTAGGCTCCCTAATGCACCCCTAATCAAACAAAAACCCTAAAAATTGCAGCTACAGCCTGTTCAGAGTTTTCTCTCTAACAAGCCAGGTGTCTTGGTTTTTGCTTCATCACAGAATCATCACCAAACGCCTTCTTCTCATCGTTCTTGCTCGATCTTGGAGGAAAGGTTGTGCTATTTCTCCCAACACTTTCTTCTTGGAGGTGTCCTTAGTGTGGAGGAGTAAAAGATTGAGCAAAAGCTAAGGTGGAGTGTCTTTTCTCAAAAAGGGTCCAAACAAGTCGCTTTCCTCGGTTGTGTGAGGTTTTGCGAACCAGCTTAGTAACTCGTTCTTGTTCTCTGGTTTTTTACATTATTCTTGTTTGGAATTCTGGATTCTAATTGCTCTCTAGATATTTTTGAAGTTTTGGGATTTAATTGTTCCTTGGAGTTTAGTTAAATCAACTTTTGCAATTGTTTGTTGAGATAGCCAAAATCTGTTTTGTTTATAGCTATTTCCAAGCTGCTCATTGTCTTGGGCATAACTCTGTTGGTGTTAAGAATTTGAGTATGAAATTTTAATGGTGTAATCCTCTCTGGAAGGTGATGAAATTGATATAATTTTGACAACGTTTGGATGTATGCTCGTGATTTTAAGGGCGCTTAATCTGTTTTGTGGAATCTGTTTTTGGGGCAGATTTTTGTTTCGATCATAACTCTCCCTCCATAGTGTTTTTAGTCGTGAATTTTGGACTGGGCCTTACTCTTTGGTACTTCTTTAAGCCCTATAAATTTGGACATCATTGGCGACCTACCCTACAAATTCTACCTGCTTGAATTTGAGAAATCTGTTTTTGCCCTAGCTGATTTGGTCCAAGTGTTCATTTGTCTCTCGGCACCTTGGGGCACATCAGTAACAAAACAGGGGATCAACTTCCATAAATCAAAGCATACATATTTTTTTTCCAATAATATGTAACAAGGCCATGAATGATAGAGAACCATTTCCAAAGCAGCAGAGCATTTTACTCAAACCATAATAATAGAGAATATCTTCCTTCACTTCCACAAACAACAACAATAGAGAAAAATCCACAAACTATTTTAGCATCACAATACATATTCTCTTTTGTTATCCAACAAATAGGAAAAGAATTACAGAATAACATCCCTCAACCGTGGCCATCAGTAGTATCCAAACAGAAGCATAGCATTTTTCATCCATTTACTTTCTACTCATTATTCCCACAATTTCCATAACAATGCATAACAGGAATGAAGGAGATTATCTTACCTAAAGCACTCCCGAAAACCAGGGAGAGAGAGCTAGCCCTCCCCTTCTCATTTTCACCACTTTTCCTTCTTTATGTTTAACTCACATAAGCCCACTAGATAGCTCCTCACTCTTGATTTGCCTCAACAACCATGACAAAATAGTTTATGACAAACACACAGGGTAAACATTTTCGTAAAACCCATAAACCATGCTTACCTGATCCAACCTGAGGAAACAGAGATTAACCCGAGGAGATGAACCTCTCCTTTCACTCAGCTTCTTTCTCTTCGCGGCTCACAGAGAGCTTTCTCTCCTGCCATTTCTTCCTCCCTACATTTCAGAAGCTCTCAGCTCACCCACTTTCTCTCACAACTTACTCTGTCACCAGAGGTTCACACTCTGCTCTTTCCCTCACCCACAAACTTTCTCCTCACACGCGCTCTTTGTAAGAAAACCAACAACAAGCCCTTTGAAATCGAAAGTCCATAGTGCTTCTCCCTATTTGCCATTGCTTTATAGACAGAATGAACCTCACGTGGATGCCAAGGCAGATAGGCAAGCACCCACAACAAGGGAGGAGGTCCATGTCGACCGCGCCATGTGGAAATCTTTCTATCATTTCGGAAGAAGAGGAAAAATATCAAAGAAATGGCAGTGACAGAAACAACTTTTTCGTTAAAAATAAACTTTTCGGTCAAAGAAGTCATCCAAACCATCGACCACACAATCAACCGATCATCCGAAATTTGCCTCTGTTTTGTATTTTGATCGAACCTTGTGACCACGTCTTCGACTGATGACTCAACTGAAAAACCAAAATGCAATCTGTAATGCATTTTTGGTCGAGTTATCTGACCTCAACCTCGACTGAACTGAAAATGCAAGGAGCAATTTGTGATGCATTTTGGTCAAACACTCGACCGTGACCTCGACCACCTATCGACCGAAATCCAAAAATGCAATCTGTAATGCATTTCGGTTGGACCTCTCAACTGCACTTTCAACCGTGCCAAGACCAAAACGCCAGACAATGCCATGCTCTTCTCTCTCCTCACTTAACTTCTTCCTTTAATAATTTAATTACTCCCTTAATAACTTATACTTTAAATTCTTAACTAAAATTCCTACTTAATTCCATTCTTAATAATTTCCATCAACTAAAATTCAATAATTATCCAAATAATTTCATTACACCCAATAAATTTTCCAATTATCCTTACTAAATTCCTTTACAAAACATTGGGGGTATTACATTGGGTCCCCCTTGTGTTGAGAGTCCTAGCCCTCCGAAGGTTTTATTATTCATGGACATACCTATTAGACACAGTGGCTAGTATGGTGGGGTTTCATGGTCGTGTGTGACTTTACATAGGATGATATATGATTTGCATATCGATATTAGAAATATGCTAAAATGGCACTTGTTAAATAACTCCATTATATAAATTAAATGGACATTACATTAGTTTATACCATCATTGCATCAGTGAGAGTAGAATATGTATGATGTGAAATTTATATTGCATATCACTTGGTTTATAAAATGGTCTATATATAGATCTAAGAGGAGGGTGTTGGTCCTATACTTATGAATTGCATAGGATTGTAATTCTTGAGTATTAGATTTACTTGCTGAGCTTTATAGCTCATTCCATTGTGGTTTATTCTTTTCAAAATGAGAGAGTAACTAGAATGACAAGACCAAGACATATCAAAGGTCAGAAGCTAGACACTCAGAGTAGGAATATAACTCTTACTTTTGGATCCTATGTGTTAGGGTTTTAAGTTTTTGCTGTGTAAAATATGGTGTGAGGGTTACATATAGTGACCCAAATATTGTAACAAAATAAGGTGTATGGTTTTTAGATAACTCTTATAAAATATGTTGAGTTAAATATAATAGAATGTGGTTGTGAAAATTGAAAATCACTTAGCTACTTTTAAAGTACATATTAAAAAGAATAAAAAAAATTTACTTAGACTAAGATATGGTAAATTACGTTGCAATTGCATGTGTTATTATCCTTTGTATGGATACTGAGTTGAAGTAATCGGACATCATCATATTTTAATCTAAGTACTTGTGTATACGTGTCATTCTCTGGGTGGAGAATCCTTATCACAATCCTGTACTTCGTAAGGAGGTTCGAGGTTGGGGTCATGACAGAATGCGTCTGCAACGGATAATGTGTATCTGTAAAAAGGAACGAGTCTGTGGTAGATAAGAAAGTGGTAAAAAATCATCGTTTAAATGGAAGGACTTTCAACGTACAGTGAAATTGCAAGACTGTAAGTATCTGTGAAAAAGAATGTGTCCGTAGGATGATGTGGCGATAAGTGATTGACAAATTTATGTTTTAAGGTACCAAATGGTGTCTACTCTTTCTTGATAACTGCTCCAACAATTAAATGGTTAAATGGAAAAAAGAAAAAGAATATAGGTGACATTGCATGTTTTATAAATAAAGTTTCCATATCGCATGATGTTCATATATTATATACACCACTTGTTGACTAATAGACTCATAGTTTGATTTTTGTGATGTAGGTGACGATGAGATTCTATATGAAAATACGCTCAACGACTGTGCATATAGAGGAGATGCTTCCCTGGATTCATGATTGGCTTGTTACCACCGAATCGACCGGTGGGGCGCTAGTTGCCAAAGGTGTATGGCTTAATGAAAGTATAGTTGAGTTATGGGGTTTCAATTAAAATAATATGTCAATGAAGACTTTTGTAATATCGGACACTATATTCGTATGGGCCTAAGGGCCTATGGTGCTTTAAATAGGGACCCATTTTTGTTATATAAATCGTTTTGTTTTTGTGTTGAACGAATCACTAAAATCTTTCGCTATGTTTAACCATTTCAGTAAGTATTTTATAGGCAAAACATTTTTATAAACAAAGTTGTAAGTATGCAAAAACCGCATAGAAAAAAAAAAGATTTACAATTGGGTTGTGACATCTCATGATTGGTCCAAGTGGCACATCATCCTCCTGGGGTGGAAGAGGATTTGACCTCAATTCCATGAAATCTGCTTCTTTATCTTCTTCTCCTAAATAAGAAGAGAGATTTTGAACATTAAAAGTGACTGAAACTCTATTGTTTATGAAAAATTAACATTATGCAAGTGCACGTGTCACAAATTAGGAGTAAAAATCGGTTCGGTTTGAACCAGGTAACCAAACCAAACCAAACATTTTTTATTGGTTTGGTTTGGGTTTGATAAGGATAAATTTTGGTTCGGTTGTCAGTTTTGAGTGGAGTGAACAGGTAAAATCGAAACCGAACTGACCGAACCAAACATATTAAAAAAAACAAAACGAAAAATTGTGCCCTAAACTCTGTACTTTGTTTCATTCAAAAATCCCAAATTGAACTCACTCCCGACTACCCTACACTATGTATTCTCTATTCTCAATCTTTCTTTCAATATCTCTGCAAAAATCATGATTCATGAAATCAAATTTTCCTGTTATCTGAGATAGAGCAAATTGACGATACCTAGCAGCTCACGGTCTTCACTCTGCAAGTTCAAACCAAAGTCATCCACTCTATTCTCCAGTGCAGCCCACAAGTTCAAAGTTAAAACTCTCAAGTTTACGAGGCAAACTTCACACACAGGTTTGTCAAAGTTTCACTCCCTTGGATTTTTGTTTTTGTTTTCAAATGCATTAATTTAGTTTACTCTAGTTTCTTTTGACCTGTGAGTACTATCAACTGTGTTGATATTTTTTCCAGTCAATGCTTTGCACTACATACTTAATTAAAGAAAATTCCTTTCAAAGTTCTTAGACTCCATACTTCAATTTATGGCCTGTCTTTTATGTTACAAACCTCTCTTCTCAATGGCATGGCAGGTAGTGTTGATTGTTGGAATATTATTTTTAGGTCCGCACAAGTGTTCAATAACTTTTTAAGAATGGCATGGTTTGGGAAAAAAGTCTTTTAAACTAGAGGAATGAGTATTGTTTGGACATCTATTTCTTGGATTGCCCTCTATTACATTTCAGCTTAAGCATTAAAATAAAAATTTCAATTTTGTTTATTTGAGGCCACAATGGTGTTTCCACATGGATTTGTCAATATGGTTGTTTAGAATTCCTCATTCTACATATGGAGGATGTCTAGAAATGTCTATTATGGCTTGGATTTGTTGTTGTATGGCAATTGACATAACCTTTCTGATGAAGTTGTTTAATATCCAATATTGTTATTCACGTGGGAGTTGATATTTCGTCTTTTGATGGCTAATGTTTCATATTTTCTAATCTTACATAGCGTTTAAAGCTTAACTCTGATTTTATAATGGATAGATTGTCCATGGGGACTTTAATAACATCTTGTTGTAGCCTTGATGATACCTATTTGTCATGCAGTGTTTTTGGCCAAAAACTGAACCAAGAAAACCAAACTCAAAATTGACTACAAAATTGAACAACCGAACAGAAAATCAAAATTCAAAGACAAGGAGGAAAATTGAAACCGAACCGATGAGAACCAAAACTGAGGTTTGGTTTTTGGTTCAGTTTGTTGTTGTCCTCGGTTCGGTTTCAATTTTTCAAAACAAAAACCGAACATACTCAATTCGGTTGTAATTCTGCCAAAAACCAAACCGAACCGATTCCACCCCTATCGTAAATCAAGTAATAAAGAGTTAGTATTGATCCTACAAAGACAAGTTTGACTCAATTTATATCTAAGTAAAACAATGAATAAAATTAAAATCGATTGGAATGGTTAAGTGAGTGTTAAGTAATTAAAATAAAATGAAAATAACTAAATGAGATATTTAGATGATAAGAATATGATTTAGATTTGATTTCCTCTTTTATGTGAAATTTACTACAATTGTTGTAGAATGTTTTAGCAAACAGTTGAATGACTTAAAATTAATCTTCTTTATTCATGACTCCATCAAGTTGCTTGATAAATCTTTTTAATAAATTCTTTCAAGCTTATGAAAGATAAATATTTTAGGAAATTTCCAATAAACACTATTCCAACATGTCATGTAATTCAAAACAAAACGATGTGTAAATGTTATCCTCATGCAATTCAATATTAATCTTAAATCCCCAATTACGGGTAAGTACAGTAAGAGTATGAATATTTATCCATGCATTTCAATAACAAATAAAATAATCATTAAACACTAAATGAATTATTGAACTTTATTTGTCCATCAAACTTCAACAAAATAGCAATGTTCACATAATTAGATACTCTCTTCTCCTAACCAATAGAAAATTAACCCCCAACAGTAGCAAAAATCATCATAATGATTCTGGAATTTATCATAATAAAAAACAAAGAAATATGAAATTTCTTCTCTATTGTAGTGATGTTGTTTGATGTCACATCAAAATCTGTCCATAATGGTTGCCGTAATAACAGAAAATGGTGTCCAGAGAATTCTGTTATCCCTTCATTAGTTTTCTTTGAGTGGCATTGCTAGAAAACTTCCACCATTCTATGTTGAATCCTCGTCTCTTAGGGTTAATTTTCTCTCTCTTTCATTCTCTGAAAATTGCCTCGTATTTGGATTATTCCTCCTTAAGTTTTCCTTATGAAGTATTATCCCTCCTCAGCTACTTCTCCACCATTTCAACAACCATTTTCCTCCTTTTTTTTTATTTTCAAAAGTCAAATATTCTCTTTTAATTTTGGAAATTCTCTCTGTCTTTAATTTCTCTTTCCAAAAATAGGAGAGTGATTTTATTCTCTATTTGTTGTTGTGATTTTATCTTCTATTTACCACTCATTCTTAATTGTTCTTTTCATAAAATAAGAGAATAATGTTATCCCTTATTTGTTGATGTAATAAATTATTTCCAAAGTCTCAACAAGTTTCACTTTCCTCCTTAAAATCTTCTATTGCCATGGTTTCCACATTTAAATATGAATAATACAAAATTCGATAAGGAAAAATTAATTTCATTTATTAATTTTCGTAACATTTCCTTGTTTAGTGGTAGCTTGAATAGGGGGATGGAAAGATCCTCTTCTATAAAAGTCGAGAGCCTTTTTCTTTCCCTCAAATTTTCTCCCTTGTCATCAAGGAAAAATGCCTATTTCTTGTTGTAATACTCTTGGCTTCACACTACGTCTCATTTCGTGCTCTTTCTCACTTTTGACATCAAAGATTTCAGAAGGAAAATTAATTTGCGGCGAAGGAAATTGCTGCGGTAAGCTGAACTCTCCTCAACTCTATAACTTAGATTGTTATGAATTGAATTTCTCATTTTTGTTATGACTCTCTGATGGAAGGGATTTGGGTGTGTTGGAGTCGATCAATGTTGGAATTACACGGTCTCGGTAGAACTCATTCATTAGAAATCTATAAAGACAGAAGTATAAAGATTCAATTTTTGTTTTTAGGGATTCTCTGTTAAATGTTAATCTGGATTGGTTTGGATTTTGGTATTCTAGATTGTTATTTTGGCAAAACTGTTGAATCTGTTTGGGCAAAAATCGTGTGATTGGAGTCGCTCAAATTTTGCGTCGACGATGGTAATCAGAACGCGACTCAGTGAAGGCTAAGCTGTGATGTACGAAACCTCTGTCTTAGCTAGAGGAATGACTGGGGTGAGGCTCTGGTCATTGACTAACCGAGACAGCATCTCACCCAGAATCAACGTTCTCCATGGTGAAGAAGATTCGCCTGCGTCCTTGCCATGGACGCCAATCGACTGCCATGTGGGCTAAAGTCTAGTTGCTGGGCTACTTGGATTGGGCAAGGCCTAGATTCCCTGGATTGCCCAGTTTGGGCCAGGGGCAGGCTTCATGGTCTGCTCTGTACTGTGGTCCACTGCCAATTTTGGGCTTATTGTTGGACCTGTTCTTGGCCTATTTTAGGCCATAACCTTGGGTAATTTACACTAAAAGAAAATGACAAACCAACCATCTTCCTTTACTGTTAGTGACAAACCAACCATCACCATTTTTTGCTAACAAATTAACCACTGAACTATGAAAAAATGACGCCGCCAACATCGCTGTCATGTTTGCTGTTAAACGTGATAATGTTGAGTCGCGGTGGTTCGTATACAAACCGCTGCGGCTCCATAGTTTTAAAACTGTCGCGGTTCAATTTGCCTCCTTCGCCTTGTACAAATACGCAGACACTCCTCGCGATTTTCTCAGACATTTTGTTAGCGATTAGCGAATCCTAGAGATGTCTGAGAGCTGAAGTGAACCACATTTTTGCAAAGTTGAAGAATTTGTTGAACACTAAATGGCATCTTGGAGTGTTGAGGAATCTGTTATTAACCGTTAAGTTGAAGTGGGGCCCATAGCCACATTTTTGCCAATGAAGTACGTGGAATTGAAGACAAAGCTGCTATAGTGTTGCATTCCTTCTCGAAAACTCTACACGAGGAAGAGCTCCATTTATTATACGAATCCAGTAGTGACGAAGACATGGACATGGCCGAGAGTAGGCCTAGACACCCACCACAAGTAGAATGCACCTTCTCTAGTATGTGGCTTGGCAAAAAGTATAGTTCACTGAATAAAATTAGAGAAGAAAATGTCGATAATGCTTTGAAGAATGGGTATGTGATAAAATTCACCTATAGTGACACACATCGGTTGAGGGCCGCATTCCAGGAAGGATGCACATGGTGGCTGCACGCCTAAAAAATGCAAGGTGAAATGGCGTTTCAAATAAAGTTCTACAACAACGTTCATACTTGATGGAAAGCGGCCATGCCTTTGCCAAATGGGAGGCGGCGCATTACTTGGACATATTTAAAAGTCAAGTCAACTAGGAGCTTTCTTCCATAATTGAGACAGTTAGGAAGGACTTTAACATCAACATCACACCCAGCCTTGCTAGAAGGGCAAGAAAAGCGGCCAAAAAAATTTAACGAAGGGGATGGCAATGAGCAATACAAGCTCATGTGGTTCTATGCCGAGGAGATTCAGTGGTCTAATCTTAGAAGCTCATTGCGTGTTGACTTAGAGATGAGTTCATTTAAAAGGATGTACATGTATTTGGCTGCATGCAAGATGGCCCTGCGGAACTGTGGTAGATTATTTATTTGTTTGGATGGTTGCCACTTGAAGGGAGTGACTTCATACCAGCTGCTCACTACTGTCACCATCGATGAGAGCAATGGAATGTATCTGATTGCTATAGCAGTGGTTGTAGCAGAAAATAAGGCTTCTTGGAGCTGGTTTCTAGAATTGTTGCTCGATGATCTAAATACCTCGACTAGCAATGGGTGGACAATTATTTCTGACCTACAAAAAGTGCGGTTGATTGCTTTTGCCTTTTTTGTTTATGTTATGTGTTGTGTACCAATATTTGACTCATACTATGAATCTTTGTAGGGGCTAGTGCCATCTGTCAGAGAGGTGGCAGGGCAATCGGACCATCAGTTTTGCATCCGACACCTATATGGCAATTTTCAAAAACAATTTAAAGGCAAGTTGTTCAATGATGCAATATGGGCCGCATCTAGAGCCACAACAGAGAGGCACTTTGAGAGAGAGATGGCAAAGTTATTTTTGCTTGACGCGGCAGTCCACAACTATCTACAAGGAATATATGCGAGATACTGGGCATAACATGCTTTCTGATCCATCTCTAAGTGCGACGCAAGTCTGAACAACCTTAGTGAGTCCTTCAACGACTGAATCCTACCAGCTCGGGACAAACTGATTCTAAGTATGTTCGAGATCATACGAAAAGGCATCATGGGTAGGATCGTGAAAAAAATGAAAAGATGACTTGCTCGACGGACCTTTCGTGTCCGTAGATCAACAACCGGCTCGCCAAACTATAACTTGCCGGTCAAAATTGGAGCCCCCAGTTTTCAAGAGCTGCTAAGTTTAAGGTCAACAACAATAATGAATAGTACTTTGTCGATTTGGATAGGCGTACTTGTAGCTATTACTAGTGGGAGTTGACTGGCATCCCGTGTCTCCATGCAGTCCTGTGCATTCACTTTATGAGGAGATCTCCTGAGGAATTTGTGCATGCATGCTAACACCGAGAAATATACATGGCGATATACTCCCACTTTGTTTGTCTCGTCAATGGACAAATCATGTGGCCTTCTGTGACACATCTTGATTCAATTATCCCACCGCCATTTAAAAGGCTTCCAAGAAGGTTGTGAAAACGTAGAATACAGGATGTGGACGAGGCTCCAAGCCAGATAGTGCTGCCCATAAGACATAAGAACATGACCTGTGGCCGGTGTGGGGGTGTGGGGCACAATTCCTGCACTTACAAAGGTGGAGGCCTAGAGTCCAGTGCATGTAGCGGCAGAGGCAACAGAGGCAGAGCCAGAGCCAGAGCCAGAGGCAAAGGCGGCAGAGGAAGCTTGCACGACACATTTATGGGTTTCAGAGTACCTGAGACAACCCCTGAACTAGTTCTTGGCATAGTCCCCAAGACAGTCCACAAGAGAGTTGTCGAGATAGTTTCCGACATAGTTCCTGAGACGTAGGTGAGCCCATTATCACGTTTACGTTTTCAAGTGTTATTTGAACTATGCTAATTTCATTTGCAATGTGTTCTGCAGGAGTATGATGCGTAAGATCCACAAACACAAATATACACAAATGTGGACCTTAATCTTCCTTAATTAGAGAAGATGACGATTAACCTAAGTGACTATTAACTATGCATTGAAACCAAATTACATCAGCTACAATAGATTATTTGAGGTAGCCTATTGTATCGTAGAACCTTTATTGTAGATGATATATATATATGGTTTCGACGCACAGTTAATAGTCACTTTGAGTGAGCTTTGTATTCTCTAATCAAAGATGGTTAATTGAATTGATATATTGGTTTGATAAATTTGGTTTGATATATACGCGGTTGTAATGCATGTTATCATTGTAATTGAATTGATATATTGGTTTGATAAATTTGATTGTTGATGATGAATGGAAATTAATTAGTATGATAATGTCCAGTTACCAAATTTTCCTTTTTTAAAAAATAGAATCTGTGTTTTAGCCCTCTGACCAGCCACTGCGGCTTTTTACAAGCGCTACAGTTGCTTGATAACTAACTTTGGCTGCCTATTACGTAAAGCTGCAGTAGCTAGTTATCAAGCCGTTGTGGTGTGTCCAAAAAGCAACAGTGGTTCATTATAAACCATTGTGGTGTGTCCAAAAAGCCACAGTAGTTTGTCAGCATTCCTATGCCTTATATCTTTCGGTGTTATGCACATGTTGCTTAAATTGTTGCAGTGAATGCAATGAACATGCTTACTTGTTTGTTGATGATGAATGGAATCGTTTGCGTCAAATTCACTCTAAAAAAATTGAAAATTTTGCAAGAGTTTCGCTTGTTTTTAAGTCTATCCCCCCTACGACATCATCAAAAACAGATATTTTTCCCAAACAGAAAAAAGAAAACGTATACATGTAAAGAGTCAATGAATTCTTTATTACAACAAATTCAGCATCCCTACACATCTCAACTACCCTAAGCCGCCTTCTTCCTGGTCGGTTTCGGCCGCAAATCCATGAGTTCAAAAAACATTTGCGGGTTCACGTTTATGTTGGATGCATTGGCGAACAACGTACCCTCCATGGGTTCATCATCATGCTCGTGGAACTGTTCCTACTTATTGCAATTTCAAAACACCCTCATCCTCTCGCTCGTACACCGAAAGATGCCATGCGGGTTGAAATGCAAAGGGAGCGATCAGCACAGAAGAGAAAAACAATAAGCGAAAAGCAATATGAATCTACACAAGAGAAAATACATACCACTCTTTGTCATTGGGCACTATGATGATGGAGATTGCTTCAGGCAGCAATTGCTGGTAAGTGAATTGAGTGTGCAGGTCAATGGACGACATAAAACACAACTGCTTTGGGTGTGATTGAAATGTAAACCACGCATTAGAAACCATGGAACATGAACGAAAACCCAGAGAAGCGAGATGGTTACTTACATGAATCCACCTATTGTGAGTAGCGATTTTTACTATTGAACCGAGAAGGCATCTTCATCGTTCACTGAATAGCACTATATATAAGTTTGGATGAGTACTAAGATAAAAGCTTCTACACTAAGATACAAAGAAGGCTTCTCACCATATTTGGCGTCCCTACTTGATCCGGGAAGATGATCTCAGTGATGGTGTACTCATCATCGACCAGCTTTCCCAAAAGAATTGTGCAGCATGTTTTTTTTTTTTTGGGGGGGGGGGGGGGGGGGACGGACACTATACCTCACTTTTTTGGAGTCTTGCGTACCTATTCCCCTATAACTTTGCTGACCCCCATTCTGTCTACTTTTAATCTGTTGTAGACGTTTGTGGCCGTCTCTTCGATTCTCTGCTCATCCTCTAAGAACGATACCCCAGACTGCTCAACAATCCTCTGAATAAGCCAGTTGCATGGTAGACTCTTGGCCAAGTTGTTGAGCACCTCGTGCATGTGCCTTAAAATGACATATAAGATGTCCACCTTTTTCCTGGCGAACACCTTCTTGAGCAAATAAAGATCCATACAGCTAACATGGTCTCCATGTCCATCCGGAGGCAAAATGGTATACGACGTGATAATGTGGATCACTCGGGCTATGGCAGTCAGCTCAATGGATGTTGGCTTCCTATACGTGCTAATCTCGGGATCCCGATGCAACAATTTAAGCACTGCCAATCCATCTCCTTGCTTGATGAAAGGTGGCTCCTGAGGCATATGGTAATACTGATCGCTTGTTTCCTCCATCACACATCTAAGCATCACGTTTAGATTGTTGAGAGTCAGCCTCTACTCCCATCCAAACATATAAGTCAATACCTCTAATGGCTGGGTGGACAGTTCCAAATTGGCGTAAAAAAGTTTGACAATACGTTGATAGAAACTTTCACCCAATCGGCACAAATCGGCTAAGCCAACCCCCTCAAACAATTGGTCAATTCCCAACTCAGCCAAGAACTCCAAGTCTACTCTTTTAGAAACAATAATTGAACGGTGTTTAACATCAGCTTCATACCGTTCCTTCACGTAAGCTGTCCTAAAGAGTGGGGAGTGGAAACCTGCTACAATGGATTGGAAATGGACCAGTGCACCTCCAAATAGTCATTGTTGAGGTTGAGATTGTGCCACAATTCCGCCAGAACCACCCACCACGGTTTCTCCATCTTGCACTGTCACAGTTCCTCTAGCTTGCACTGCGGTGGTTTCTCCATCTTGCACCATCGTATTTTCTCCAGCTTACACCGTGGCAGTTGTTCCTTGCTCCACGGGTGCTCCTTCTTGCACTGTGGTTGGTTCAGGTCTGTGAAACTGATCTACGAGATCAGTTGCAAGCCGACAGCATTCACGGGCAGAGTCTGTCGTTTCTGCCTATGGTTGCGAGTAAGTTTGTGATGGACCATCATTTACATTTTCTTTGCACGAGAATCCATTGGTATCGATTACACAGTGTGAAATGAAGGTCTAAGAGTACGATGGTTCACCTAGGATATCATTTTTTTGTGGTGAACACACTCGGAGCCCACGATCGATTCTTATGTAGTACAACAGAGGATCAAAGGATGAGACACGATAAATCGTTGTGGTGTCATATGAAGCCATAGTGGTGTAACAATAAACAGTGGCGGCTTCATATGACACTGCAGCAGTTTATCGTCACATCGTTGCGGTTTCATATGAAACCGCGGCGGGCCATCAAAATTGTCGTGTTGTTTTTTTAAAACTATGAAGCAACGACGGTTTGTATACAAACCATTGCGACTAAACATTATCACGTTTAATAGCAAACGTGATAGCGATGTTGGCAACATCATTTTTCCATAGTTTAGTGCTTAATTTATTAGCAAAAAAAAAGATGATGGTTGGTTTATCACTAACAGTAAAGGACGATGGTTGGTTTGTCATTTTCCCTTAAACTAATTAATTTTGGATTAATTTTAAATAATAATGGAGAATTTCAATAAAATTTAACACACACAATTTACAATCTTATTTTAGGTACTCAAAAATTAATTTAGATTGTGGTCTCTAAAGTTTGGACATATTGGATAATTGGTCTTGGATCGACGATAAACCTACTTCGAGATAGAAATTTATTTTATGCAGTGCATTGCATAATTTTTTTAAAGTGAATATTTTAAGACTTTTCTCATATTAAAATGACGCGTCCATTTCATAACCATAAAAGTTTTATATTATATTTTATTTTCACTAGACACATTTAAATTAAACATGCATATTATATTTATGGATCAACTTAGTTCTGTGAACCGAGTTTGATTGACCCAATTTGGGGTCTGTTTTATTTTCACGACCGTGCAAAATATGCTTATTATTGTTAATTAAAGTTGAAATGGTTAACAGGATAGCTGTATATGCCGTGTCATTGGGTTTCAAATCTCTAAACCTGATCAGCATATTTTATTTAGCTTTCGTGATTGCCGAGCATTTGCTTTTATTCTATTATATGACTATGACATGGTGTGTGCCAGAGTCCGTGAGTGGCTCCATTTTCACTGTAATTTTTAATCAGTGTAACAAGGCCCTATTTTAATTACGTACCATATATCAGTGGGTGGTTTTAAACACGTATCCTTTTTATACACATTTCTCTAAAATGAATTTATAAAAAATGTGATTTTAAATTCATGCATGCTTAAACATTTCTTTTTAATTAAAATTATCAAAACTCTGTAGATTTTAGTCAACTCACCCCAATGACACCTTTCAGGATGACCATTTTGTAAGATACACTATATTCAGATAACTGTAATATTTAATTTACTTTCTGCACAATGTTTTATTTGGTTTATGTTATATGCAATCTGATATCATTAATGGATATGTTGAGCCTAAGTTTTCAGGCCCTATCTTGTAATAATTATATTTAAGTCTTTTGCTACTATTTTATAAATTCAAGTGAAATGGGTTGGGCGATTTGGCTCTTTGGGCTGAGTTGTTCCCCGTTCTGTCTTAGGTCTCTTGCATGTCGTGACAATAAATCAACCTTAAATATGTCCATAAGTGATTCCTATAAGATAAAATATAATAAATATGCATATTTCACATGAGATTTTATCTTAAAAGTCACTAAAATCGATTTTTACAATAAAACATAAAATTGTGACATTTTGTAGCAAAATATCATTTTTTCTTTATTTAATCACTCATTTCTATCAATATTTATATAAAATAAAACCATATAATAACTTTTTTTTCAAGACTTATTACACCCCCAAACTTGAATAATTGCTCGTTTTCGAGTTATGCAAAACAAAACTACTTAAAGAAGTGAGAAAAATCATGCTACCAACATTAAAAATTCAAAAATTATCAAGCTTCCTTTTAATTCATAATCAATAAAAATTCTAATATTCTTAAATATTCAAATAAATATTTTTTGGGTTATTCTCCAAGTAATTTTTACCCCAAAGGGTATATGTGTATGCCATACATTAAAAATTTCTCAAACTACCAAAGTTCAATTAAATCATGTTAAATCTAATGCTTTATATATTATTAGTTTTATGGATTCTCTCTACTAACTCAAAGAATCTCGAACATAGTCAGGATCGATTTGTTTCAGGATGGTAGGATATATGCGTTGAAGGACTTACTCAAATTTTTTAGGCTTATGTCACATTTTGGGATGTAACAGAAAACACGTTTTGCCTAAAACTTTGGGTTGATGTTTCGCAGATATGTGTGTGCTGTCTAGTCAACCACAAATAGTTTCTTAATCTCTCAAAGTGCGCTGATGTTGTGGCCTTAACTGCATTCCACATCACCTCCTAGTATAACTTGCCTTAAAATTATTTTTTGAAATTGACATATAAGTGTCTCAGGCAGAAACGATGTTTAGCTGACGGTGCAAACTATTTGATAGCAAGCACCAACCTCATTCTGTTATTCAGAAACAAATGTCCATCCCTGTTTGAATCACTGTCTACATCCACAAACAAGCAATACAAAAACTAGGACCAAGAATCTCTGCATTCTGATTCAACAACTGCTATAGCAATTGGATAAATTTCATCATTGTTGTCATTATTAATAGCTATAATCAACTGGCCTAGGCACGATCCCTTCAAGTAACAGTCATCTAGGCAAATGAAAAGTTTACCACACTCCAACAAAACTCTCTTGGATGCAGCCAAACACATGTAGGCTTTAGATTTGTGAGTGAAGTGGTGTGGGTATGTTGTTTTTGTTAATTTCATTCCAATAATGAAGTAGCTTATCTTTCTTTACTCCATCATAAAATTTAAATGGATATCCAAATTTTTTTGGGAAATATATTTTATGTGAACCATGTGCTTTGTTATTAGATTTTATAGATAGTATGTGATAGGCCTCAACCACTTAAGCTGAAGGCAAAAAGGAAATTAGGATTATGAGAGAGAATTGATGAGCATTAAACAATTCTATTGAAATAAAATGACAAATAACACAAACAGAAATAGAAAGGTCTGGTAAAATACTGGCCTAAAAAATACCATAAGTGACTCACTTAGAAAATAAAGATAACTTTTCTATAGACAACATTCAATATTCGTAACTCACTCTCATTCTCTCTATTTATAATCAAGTAATATAATATTAATATTTAAATTCCCCCTAATATTCCTAACATTACACCCTCCTTGAAATCGACCTTGTACCCAAGGCCGCAAATAGGAAGGCTTGATCTACACTTCTTAACGACTTTTTGATTTTCTTTGATCCCAAACAAATCAACCTTTTGCTTCTTGTATAAATTTGCATTCTTTATACTCCATTTGTAGGCCCAAAACATATTTCAGCCCATCCTATCCGAGTGTAGGTTCTTCTTCTATAGTTACAAATAATTCCATTTCAAGCCTAACCCATTAAAAAATTGGCTAAAAACTTAATGTATAATTCTGGTCTCCCTGACTATTTATGGATTCTATCTCTTTAATCCATATATAATTTATCCAGAGCCCAACCCAATCGCTTTATACATTTAAAAAAGGTTAAGAAGAGGGAATTAAAACCCAATTAACTTAATGTCATTGATGTTTTACAACCATCACATTAAGTACATTAATATTAAGTTAATGTCACTTAATTAACATGGACCACATTAATAGATTATTTACTTTGGCTATATCCTTCAAGAATTAGGAAATATGCTGAAAATATTTCAGGTGGTCGGATTTGGAAAGTAGGACAGCTTGCACTCCTCTTTGATGACTTTGCGGATGGATACTTGATGGATAGTTGGACACCACTTCACACAACCTTTTCTCAATGAGTAGGGTTGCGGATGCCACCAGGAAAAACCCACTTAAGCCTAAGTGAGCTTCATCTTGTGATATGACTCACACAAGAAGAACTTTGGATGTAACTCACCAAAGTATTTGAAAAAGGAATTTCTCTAATTTCGAAATAAGCAAAAGCTTTTTGTCTCCAAAACTCAATTGTCTTAAACATGTACATATGGTGGCTCTGTATAGCCAATTACAAAGCATAAAATAATAATAAACTAATTAAGCAATAATAACCCTAATCGGCTCATAGATTAAGTTGTCTGATTTTCTACTTAATAGAAACTAGGTTAATTAACTAAAAGAATATTAAATTAATATATTTCTTTCTTCCTCTCCAAGTATAGATGTCTTTGGTGGCTAATCCATATTGGTGCTTCTCCACTTGGATGGTTTCCATGTAGGGATTTTCTTGGTTTCTAAGTTTGGACACTTGGACTTTTCTTATTCTTTACTCTCTTTTTCGTGGGCCTTTAACATAGCAAATGAAGTCCAAATTTAGCATTCCAACTCATGCTAGAAAGCTTAGGAAGTCACCTAAAATCTTCATGAAACACTCATTTTGAAAGACATTGTTTGGAATGCCACAATAGTCAACTACTCATTGGAGGTCAAAAGGAAGACAGTTTTTGGAAAGCCCATCAAATATTCCACAATTGTCTTTGAACTTCCACCTATGCTTGACTTTGAATCTCTTCATACTAATCTTGGAAACTTGATTTATAATAGAATAGACTCGTAGATCATCATTAATTTGGCTTATAAACTCAACCATTTTTGTCATGCTTGTATCATCCAAAATAGGGCATTATTATTGTTAATAATCAACTTTGCCTCACTGCTTTACCACTAACTTCCAAGATTCATAGCTTGTATTATACACGTCCAATTGTCTTGATTCCAATGTCCAAAATTTCATCGAATTGTCCATAATATCATAGCAAAACAATTTAGTAATTGAAAGCCGTTCAAATAGGATGGTGCTACCAACATAGAAACTACTCCAGTTTTTCCTAGTCTTTAATCCACAAAAACATCATTTTAATTTGGGAATTGTTTCCATGATAGAATCTTAGCCTTAGAACACGAAAATCCAATTTTGTTATTCTCCCATAAACCACCTTAGAATTTTCTTATTTCTTCACCACTTAAACTTATAATTTACTTAAAATTAAAACAAACCCCACTAACCTGTAGAGAGTATTTCTCACTTCAGAGCGGAGCTAGAACCAGTGGCTCACTTGTAATATCCCAATTTTTTGTATTATATTTTAATAAGGATAATTGGAAAATAATTTGGAGAATTTGGATTAATTGGGTAATTATAGGGGTATTACCAAGGACGTATTCGTTAGATTGTAATTTATGGGAATTTATCGGGTGAAAATAAGAATTAACAAAGGGAGGAATATGAATTGAACCAGTTTGGTTTGGCTTGGTCCAGAAATATAAAATGTGGCCCAATTCTTATTTAAGAGAATATAGAGTAGGGTTAATTAGAATTAAGATGTAACTTGTAAGAATGTAATTAGGTGGCATTAATGATTATTTAGTGAAAGATTGAAATAATAGGGAATTAAATGGTGATTGGAGGAGAGAACCGGTTCAGCAGGAGAACCGGTTCAGCAGGCCTTCTGTTGGTCTGGCTCGGGTTCATCAGAAGGGAGAAGTATTTTGTTCTGGCCTTTGGCCATTTCGCAAAAATAGAGAGATAGCGCCAGAGAGAGGGAGATCGAGAGAGGATCACGCAAGGGTGAAGGCTTGGGCTCGGATTCATTCTGGTGGACATGTGAGCTACGGTTGCAGCTCGCGGGGCGTCTAGGGCTCGGGTGCTCTGGTGCAAGGAATGAATTCCGCAGGTTGAAATCGGAGCTCCCGCCAGCTACGTTTCTAGCATCGAGTTGTGATGTGCTACGACGCTCTGTTAATTTCGGTGGCCAGCGATGATGGAATGGCAATGGCAAAGAGGATTGGAATCGATGGCTGTGATTTCCATCCTCGGGTCGAAGGGATAGGGAGACTGGCGATTCAACTGGTGGCTTATGGTCCATCTTTTGGTTCAGTCTGAATCATTCCATCTTTTGATAGAAAGGACGTATGAAGAAATGGTGCTGAAGAGGCAGGGCATGGCAATGCATGATAGGAGCATGGCACGGGGTGCCTCTCTGGAGATGAAGATTGAGACATGGGGGAGGGGAGGGGAGGCTAGTAGAAGTAAACCCTCGGGTGAGCTTCTGTGAGTGGGAAGAAACTTTGGAAGAAATGCTCTCTGGAAGGTTGAGCTGCTGTTTGCCTATATTACTCTGTTGATTCATTGTGGTTTCTTAACTCTGTTATGCCGATTAGTCATTGTGAGTGTTTTTGTGCGAGTGTGGTGTGAAGAAACAAGAGGAATTAAAGATGGCAGAGAACAATTGAAGAGGAGGCAGAACCTTACTATCGGGTCTCCTCATACCTTCAGGTATCTCACTTTTGTCTCGTTTCATTTTATGAATTAAAGATAAATATTATGAATGGATTTTTGGACATAGGAAATGTTAAATTGATGCTCTGTTGTTGGATTTAAGTTCGATGAACTCTTTGTGTTGGATAATATTGATCATCTGTGTTGATTGAGCTACTGTCTTTATTGTTCTATGTGAAACATGAAGCTCTGGTTGATATGTTAACACCTCTGTTGATGATTAAGGATAATCATAGTAAAGTTTCATACTATGTATTTATGACTGATTGTTGTTGTGTTATTTCGAATATTGTGATGACTTCTTGGATTATGATAAGTCTGAGCGTTGGTTAAATGATTGGAGGAAAATATTGGACGCATGTTTTCTATTTCCTTGAAATGTATAAGCCACTGATAGTTTAAGTTGAGAAAGGTTATGTTTCGTTTAGGCATCAAAGAAGTTCTTAGAATTTATTATACGAGTTAGAATACGGAAAGAAAATGAAAGTTATAAGTCGTAATTATTAATGGTAGATGTTTTAATTATGAAGGTGTTGAAAAGAGAAGAAGGATAACGTTTAAGTGTAAAGTGCTTTATGCAATCGAGGTAAGTGATACGCATGTGCTTTGGTCTTCGGGCCATACATAGCAATATTAGGATATGCATGTTTCGTTGTTTACCACTTTCCAAACATGTCTACAATTTTAATAGCACATTTTGTTGTTTATTGTTTTATAGCACGACTACAGTTATTAATAGCACGTTTCGTTGTTTACCATTTTTATAGCATGTCTACAGTTTTTATAGCACGTTCTGTGAATCGCAAGTTGAATGTTTATTTGTATTTCCTTATTAACTGTTAGAAATTGCATGCACTTACGAGCATCAACAGCATGAACATTTAACATATTAGGTATTATCACTTACTGAGCATTAGGCTCATAGCTTATGATTTACGATGTAGGACAATGATGAACAGATTAGGGAGTAGCTAATGAAGGATTTCCACGGTCAAGACTTGTGGCTGGCTGGGCTAAAAAGAATAAAAGAGAAAAATGTTTTGCAACTAACTTGTAATAATTTGTTTAGTATTCCTTAACTGAATTAATCACGCTTCCGTTATGTTTTAAGAAAAGATTTTTATAACTATAGTTTTCCACTGCTTATAACGATTTTCATAACGAGTCTAAATAAAAGATTTTTAACGATCTGGCTCTTTAGAAAAAGAAATCTCATTATAATTTAAAAAGGTTTTCCACTGTTTACAAAAGAAAAGAAAAGTTCTTAATTTAATGCATTTTTAAAGTAAATAAAAACCGGATCGTTACATCACTTGTTTCCATTTCGAAGAGCCGAAGCCCACTATTTATAGAAGTTTAAGTCGGTGATTTTACCTCGTGAGTCATCCTCTCCACCATTCACAATCGGACAAAATAATTTACCTAAGCTAAAATCATAAGCACTATCATCATCTATCCATTGCAATTGGTGGATCGTAATCGTCTAATTTATACTCAATTAATCATGAAAACAGATTCCTAAAAATTCTTATGCTGTAAATTTTGCATATTCCCAGATGCCTAAGTGTCCGTTGTTGATACATTTGCTCCTGCTGAGCATCTTTTCTACAAATATTCACTCCATCCGCTAATCGATAATTGCCATGTCGTCCAGCATATAAAATCCTTTCTGCAGATACTTGCGCTCCCACACATTCACTATTTGCTGCGAAAGTGCTCCCATCCCTGGACATTTACTAACAACGGATACTTATTCCAAACGAAGATGTTTAATCCATTAATCTCCTTCCATAGACATGTGCGCTACCATGGATACACGTGTCAAATCACCAACAGGTGCTTACTCTTTTCGCAGATGCCTACACTCCCGCAGTACCGATATTCAAGACGTGCCATTTATCCAAAATGGTGGAATTTCTTCTTAATATTGTCATGGATTGTGTTTAATTGGAGTTTAAAAATGAAGGTTGAAAGATATGGATTAATTGATATTTAGGATGAATTGAGGATGAAATAGAGATAGAGATTAGATGTGAAGGATTAAGTTGAGTTACACTCAGCTAGACTCACAGTCGACCAAAATTAGATTGGAGGTTGACCGGATGTAGAACAAATTGTAATATGTTGCTCTCTATTTGATTTGCGATCACCCGGATGTGGATTGGTGGTCGACTAGGATTGTGACATAATGAGATAGTTGAGTCTCGAGTAGGTTTATGGTCAACCAGAATTGGAAAAGGGGGCCGACCGGGAATATGGTAAGTCACCTGAAATAGCATTCATGTCATAATTTAAGTGAGGATATGGGGAGATGACTCAATGGTTATTTGATGATTGTGTGACACTTCCTGCTTGGATGGCTGGGGAGGGAGAATAAAGTTTATTTCCTTTGAATTGAGGAAGAATGAGAGAACTTGTGAGAGAAAGAAAAGAGGAGAAAAGAAACCGTGGAAAGAAAATAAGGGGTGAGAGGAAAGGAGAGGAGCAGAAAACGTGAAGGAAGAGGAGGAAACTTTGGAAAGGAAAAAGGCTATGGTGGTCTCTCAAGATAGGTTGAGTTTCCTTTATGGTTTTATGAAATTAGTTGAAGTTATAGATGATTTAACTTATAGATGATTTATGTTTAGCATTCATTCATACTAATATGGAGATTGGTATGCTTAAGGTGTTAAAGATCAAGGGGATATTTGAGCACATTTGTAGGGTACTATGTTAAGGACCTAAGGTAAGAGATATTGTGTGTTCTTGGCCTAGTGGCCAACATCACAAGAAAATAGGTAAATTCTTCGATATGTTAGATATATATGAGGATACTATTATGATATGATGTGATTACTTGTATGCTCACATGTGATTAGCATGTAAAAAGTATATAAAATTAGTATTTATCTATTTAAAGACTAAAATGTTGATTGTTAATGATAAGATAAATGAAGAAACGTAATATGTTGCTATGTTATGAAGTGTGTAGATGATATGGTGCATTGTATTGATGATATGCATTCTCATGCATCATGGTTTTGATGAAAATGTACAAAAATGTTTTATGCATATGTTTGGAAAAGGAAACTTATAATGTACGGAAATAAACGTAAATAGATGCTACAAGATATGGATTCTTGAGATAAATGCCCTATGTGGGTCAAGAGGTGTCACTCTTCCTTGTACGATTATACCTCTAGTGTCTGGACTAGTAAGTGGAATTAAAGGAAAATGGAATAAAACAAAAATAAACGTAAATAGACGTTACGAGGTATGGGGTTTGAGATGGCGGTCCTAAGTGGATCATGAGGGTCACTCTCCCTTATACAGTTATACCTTCAATGCCTGATTGTTAAGTAAAAGTCAAGGTAAAAGTAAAGGTAAAGGTAAAGAAAAAATTAAAACAGAAGTTGCATACGTTTTATAAAATTGCATAGCATAAGCATAACATGTTTATATCTCTTATTGAGTATTAGACTCATAGTTTATGTCTTGTGATGTAGGTATGCATAGTAGAGAAAGAAAGAAAGGAGAAGTTCATGAAGAATTTACACGATGAGATATTGTGCTGCCAGGGCTAAAGAGAAAAGGAAAATGAATATGTAAATTGTTTTTAATTTATGAAATATTTTGTAAAATATAAAGATTTTAAAGAGGAAATTTTATTCATGGTATTTTATTACATTTCTTCTCAAATTGTTTTATTAAGAAAAGTCTTTCGCTACGTGTTTCATAAAGAAAGAGTTACATTTAAAGTATAAAAATGGGGTCGTTAGATTTCTTTTCTTTTTCCTATACAATTTATGTATGTAAAACATAATGCATGAACATGATGCATGAACATGAATGCATAATCATAACATAACCTTGAATGATAATAACACTTAACATCATCGAACAACATATTATCGTAATCATCAGTATTATCAACATAACACAACAATTCCTCAATCAACAAAAACAATCACAACTATCATATCAAGTAAATCCTAGTGTCTCGTGATGTAGGTCGTTAGGCCAACCACATGCAGTCATTACTTACCTTGGGGTCTTAGCAATTACTTGATTTATCTCATTGAGTTGAAGGACCTAAAACATGTCACAATACTTGTTAGTATCCATATTAGACATCCATCACCTTTGTTGATTCTTCAATTCTCAATTTCCTTAATTAATCATGTTAAGTCAACTTATAAACTCAACCACTTTTGTCATGATTATATTGTCGAAATCACGGTATTGTTATTGCAATAATCAATTTTGCCTCACTATTTTACCATCAACTTCTAAGATTCATAGCTTGTATTATACTCATCCAATCATCTTGATTTCAATGTCCAAAAATCTATTGAATTGTCCATAATATCATATCAAAACAATTGAGTAATTGAAATTCATTCAAATAGTTGGTGTACCAACACAGAAGCTGCTCCAGTTTTTCCTAGTATTTAACCCACAAAAACATCATTTTAATTCGGGAATTCTTTCCACGACAGAATCTTAGCCTTAGAACACAAAAATCCAATTTCGTTATTCTCCCATAAACCACCGTAGAATGTCCTTCTTTCTTCAACACTTAAACTTATAATTTACTTAAAATTAAAACAAACCTCACTAACTTTCAGAGAGTATTTCTCACTTCAGAGAGGAGCTGGAACACGTGGCTCACTTGCTTCCATTTTGAAGAGTTAAACCCCTTTATTTATAGAAGTTTAAGTTAGTGATTTTACCTTGTGAGTCATCCTCTTCTCCAATCATAATCAGACACAATAATTTACCTAAGCTAAAACTGTAAGTACTATCGTCATATTAATCCATTGTAATTGGTGGATCATAGTCATCTAATTAATTCTCAATTAATCATGAAAACAGATTCATAAAAAATCATCTGTTATGGATTTTCACACATTCGCAGACACCTAAATGTCCACTGCAGATACATTTGCTCCCATTGAGCATCTTTTCTGCAAATATTCGTTCCATTCGCCAATCGATAATTGCCATGTCATCCCATAAATAAAATTCTTTCTGTGGATACTTGCGCTCCCGCACATTCACTGTTCGTCGTGGAAGCATTCCCATCCCTGAACATTTACTTACAGTAGATACTTATTTCAAATGACAACGTTTAATCCATTGATCTCTTTTCGTAGACGTGTTCGGTACCACAGATACACATGTCATATCACCAGCAGGTGCTTACTCTTTTTGTGGATGCCTACTCTCCCGCGGTTCCACTATTCACTTATCAAAAACAATGACATTTTTTTTAACTAAATGTTGCCACAGACACATTCATTTAGCCTAAAACGATGACGTTTATCTTTATGGGCGGCAACTTTTCCTATTTTGAGGAATCTTTTCCGTCCATGGAAGCATATTTCCCCTAATCTAATGATCCTCATTTAATGTTATAATTTAATCTGACAGTCCTTCTACCTCCCGCACAACATCTTTTCTCTTTCACAAGACATCTTTTCGTGGAAGCATCTTTTTAATCTGCCTTTTAATCTAACGGCTAGAACTCTTCTACTTATTTAATCCAAAAATATTCCTTTCTTTTGCACTTCCTTTTCTCTCCCACATGACATCTTTTCTCATAAGCAACTTTTTTATTTCACCTTCTTATTTCAATGGCTATAAATTCTTTTATAAATTAATCCAACGATATTCAATTCTTCTGCACTTCTTTTTATTTGGCTTTCAACCCACCTTACCCCAGCTTTAATCTCAACTATTCTTTGACCTTATCCAATGAACGACATTGACCCTTATTATCGTGGACTTCCTTTTTTCCACAATGATTTATTCTCCTAATACGACGTCATTTCTTATTGTCTAGCTGTCATGGACTTTTTTCTTTCTCACAAATTCGTGACCAACATTTAAATCTTCATATTTTATTTTTCTCTAATATTTCAATTTTCTCCAAGTCAATAGTACTTATTTTCCTTGGATATTACACAAAATAAAAGTAATTCCAATACTTATATTATAAAAAAATATATACAATAAGTCTAAAGAGTACAGTACATGAAAAACCAAAAAAACAAAAATCTAAACGTCTACTAATGGTTCGACATTGGAAGATGGATCACTTGGATCATCCTTAGACCTAGGTTCATAGACGTATGTGTTGTTCTCATCATCCTCTAGGAGTTTCTCAACTCTAGCAAGTTTATTAATAATCACGGCTTGAGTGGCACTGAGATCTTTCATTTTTCTAGTCATTCCTTCAACCATGGAAGTGAGACTCACTAAGTAGACTAACATAATGTTCAGTCTCTCCCCAATAATTGACATAGAGTGGGAAGAGTAAGAGGAGGCTAAACAGGATCATCCTCCATTGAAACATCTTCAGTCACTGATAGTGCTAGAGAAGAAGGGCTGCCAAAATGGATGCAGGATATGAAGTTTTGAATACCCATTCATCTTCAACTTTGACAATTACCATCCATGACAATGTAACATAATTGTACACATTCACTATAATATTGTGAATTTTCGTGGAGCTAAGCACAAGGCTTAAATAATGATTCTGGTGATATTGGAGCTCAAATGGACGATTAAGGTGTTGGTCAAGAGAAACATATTTGGAAGAAGTGAATTATGATACCCCGAATTATATTCATATTAACCTTAGGAGGATGATTAAAGATTTATTGGAATTGACTTGGATAAATTAAGTGTTGGTCAAGGGAAAATACATTTGGAAAATAGTGAACTATAGTATCTAAGTTGTGGAGAATAATAGAGTTGATAATATTCAAGGATATATTAGATTTAGTAAAGAATAAAGTGATTGAGGAAATATGGATTACATACCTTAAGTATAGGAGGGTTTAGTAAAGAATAAAGTGATGGAGGAAATATGGATTATATACCTTAAGTATAGGAGGATAAGTTTAAGGATAATTTGGATGAATTGGAGTAGGTGTTTTATTATATATATATTGATTTTGGAATATATTAGTTTGGAGAAGAAGAAATAATACCGCAGTTAATCGGGAGGAAGTTGGCGGTCGATCTTTGAAGAAGGAAATACACAAATTGTGAACAATGTGGCACTGGTTAATCATCCAAAGGAATCGATCGACCGGCATTGATGGAATCTGTGAATTTGAGATTGCCGGTAGATCGTCCAATGGAATCGATTGACCAACGTCAAAACTGGCGATTACATTCTAGTGTTTGGTGGTCGATCGTCCAAAGGGATTCAATCGACCGGCAATAGAGAAAGTCATTGGAAATATAAAGTCGACACCTGGAAATGTAAAGACTCATCGTCTGAAGCGTCATAGACGATCTAGTGTCCCTCCCTTGGCTCTTCATCTTCAGACGGATGCTGAAGGGATGATAGTTGTGTGCTATAAATAGAGACAGAAGGTGTAATACCCCGATTTTTTGTAACAGAATTTAGAAAGGACAATTGGGAAATGAATTGGGTGTAATAAGATTATTTGGAAGATTATAGAAGATTTATTTGATGGAATTATTATAATTGGTTAAGTGGGAATTTTTGTTAAGGATTAATTGAGGAATAAATTAGAAGGGGATTTGATTAAAGAAAGAAATAAGTAATTTGAATTGAAATAAAATAGAAAGGACAAAATAAAAGAAATGGAGAGGCAAAGTCGGAAGAAGAAACAAAGCGATTGGGTAGAAGATGTTTACATGTGAGAGCGGCCGATAGTAGCAGTCGACCGGGAATTCACGGTCGACTAAAACAATTGATCTGTCCCACGGCATTTCGCAAAAAAATGTGTTTTCACGTTGTGCAGACTACTATGCATGTCGACTGGGATGTCGAACGAACCCACATAATTCTGCGACCTGAGAATATAATTTAAAATCCCATGGTATAAACTCCACGGTGATTCCTCCACGTTGCTGCCCTTTACAGATGGCAGCCAAGTGATGGTGTTAGGTGAGATTTCATTGGGATATATGATGCGTAATTGGGAAGCCAGAAGAGAATAAATATATAGAGAGGGAGTGAGGCGAGTGCCCTAGAGAAGAAATAGAGAGAAAGTGTGGGAGGAGAGGTTATGGAGAAGGGAAGGCCGAGGGCTTATGTGAGAAAAGAAGCAGGGAAAGGGAGAGAGAGAGAGAGAGAGAGAGAGAGAGAGAGAGAGAGAGAGAGAGAGAGAGAGAGAGAGAGAGAGAGAGC
>CM039481.1:7992218-8025929 GCA_022433065.1 Begonia loranthoides | reverse complement strand
GAGAGAGAGAGAGAGAGAGAGAGAGAGAGAGAGAGAGAGAGAGAGAGCTCTGGTGAGAAAAGGAGCTCCCTTCGGTTCTGATGCACCACGAGATGCTCTCTTGGAAGTAGGAGGGTAGGTGTAACATCATAACTTTTTTTGTATAAAAATTTTCTTTCCTTTATAAAACACTCGTGATGGAAAACCAGAGTAATAATCATACAGCGAAAGTCTTATAGTAAACATACAACGAAAGTCTTTTACATTTAAATACTACAAACCAATAGTTTAAAAACTATTATTTAAACACAAGTAAACCATTAACTTAAAACAGTTTGAAGTAATAAAACACTTAAAAGCTTTTAAAATATTTAAATACATTTATTTTATTTCCGTGAGCCATAACCTAAGGTCAATGTTACCAACAGCACAAAGGCCCAACCTGGTAATACTCCATTAGCTACATCATTTATCAGATTTATCTAATCATCGGCTCTTTATCTACATCAAGGGGACCTAACTATGAGCTTAAAGCTCATAAATGGTATAAACGTAAAACATGAAATAGATATATAACTTTTGTAACAGCGTATACAGTTTTCAGTTTTGCTTATCTGTTACTGTTCATGTCTTTTACTGTTATTTATTCTGTTTCTAAGTCGGACGTATCCAACCGGACCACAAAAATTGTTATTTATTGTTCTTGTCTTTTAAAGTTATTTAATTTGTTTATGTGTCGGGCGTATCCAACCGGACCACACAAACATCCGTTTACTTATCTTTGATTTCTGTGCCAGGCGTAACCAACCGGACCACAAGTGTTTATTTATCTTTAGTTTCTGTGCCGGGCGTAACCAATCGGACCACAAAAACAATTATTTACGTATATTCTATTTTTGTGTACTTTAGGATTCCACTTTTTAACGTTGTCATGCACATACAATTCTATCTAATGTGTTCCTCAATCATATCCTTAAAACGTGATCCGTCCTAACTAAGGAATTGAACTTAAACCTAATAAACATACAATTCATAACAAGCAATTAAACAAACAATAAACAGCCCCTAATTCCCTTGATGTAGGCCATTTCGGATAAAACACATGCAGTACCACTTACCTGAAGTCCTTAGCTTTAAAGAGTTAGCTAGTAATGTTTCCTCCCTTCAATACCTATTCATTAATAGACAACGACTATTAATAATAAATCTCCAACTTCAAATCACAACTAGCGAGTAACCCAATAGCATGTACTAATTCCTTATTCATTAACCAACTTAGCAGCCAAGCATCCAAAGTATATTGTTCCAAAGACTAATCGTCTATTTACCATAAACTAACCTAGCAGTGCACCCTATTTTCCATAATATGCTCATTCATATACTGTAACTTTTCCATATAACTAGCAAGGTTACAAACAACCCGTCCAATATAATAATACATTAACCAATTAATATATCCAAAGTCTAATCAAACCCATTAACAATCTCTGTCACATAGAATCATGCAAACCCACATCCTTAAGGTAAGCAACACAATATCCAAAATATGTATACATCTAATATTGCCCCATGGTTGACAACAACATAGTAATTTAGAAACCACCCTATTACTATACTTCTCATGCGGGAATAAAATCAATAATTCATGCTCATCAAGCAATAGCTGAAATTGAAAAACACATACCTAAAGCCATAAACTCCCTCTCAGTTTTTCTTCTTTGACTACACTTCCTCCAGAACTTCACTTTATAATAACTTTTTGCTCAAGCCCTCTCTCTCACAAATCCAGAAGCAAATCTCTCGGAACTTCATGGCCTTATAGCTCTTCTCATCCAAAACATAGAAGCATTTTCTACAGAACCTCACGACTTTCTTTCTCAATCTAACCTTCATTCAAACTCCATAACACAGGAGTACAATCCTCACAAACTTCATAACTCTCACGACCACTAACTAAAAAATTTAGCAGAGTAACCTTAGCTTTCATCACTCTATGAAATCACGTTGCCATCCATCACTATTTATAGGCCAAGCAACTTGACCCTTCATCAACTAGCCGAAGGTAGGAGGCCATAGGACACAACTCTTCAGCATCCAAGCGTTTCAGACAACGAAACACTCCACCTTCAGTGTCAGTTAAAACTCTCCAGATACCCTTCATAAATGGCGGACAATCAAGTTGGACGTTCATCTCTCCTTGGCAATCGACCGCCAACCATCCAGAAATTACCATGTTTCACGCCGTCAACGACGCCGGTCGATTGCACCTCGTCGATCGACCGCCATCTCCAAACTGCATGTTATCGTTTACTTCTCTAGATTTCACATGTTATTCCATGCAACCATAATCCCATAACTTGACAATATATATATATATATATATATATATATACACACACACACACACATATATATTACCCTTAATAAACCATAATTCACTCTTCCAAATTATTCAAACCTCAACATATACCATAGCTTTCACCATTCCTCCTTCACATTATTCTTCACTAAACCCAGTATGCCATAAAATATTTTATACCTTTAACCTTATTATATCCAAGTACATTTTCTCTTATTAATTCCGTTGATTGTCAATCTAGTTGATATCATTCAATCTAACTCCATATATCATCAATATTAGCTCCAATCCTTCTCATAAGCTAATTATAAACATAACGAATTCACTTTTTTCAAATACGTTTCTCTTGAAAAATATCTTTACTTGTCTAACTCAGCTCCTAACATCCCCAATTATCACTTGAGCTATGCCTTCAGTTTAACAAAAAATCAGGATATTGCAATAGGAATGAGGGTAATGAGTGTTTTGGATGAAGAATAGACATCCCCTTAGGGAAGACAGGCATTCAAATTGGAAGATTTA
Organism: Begonia loranthoides; assembly: GCA_022433065.1. Taxonomy (NCBI): domain Eukaryota; kingdom Viridiplantae; phylum Streptophyta; class Magnoliopsida; order Cucurbitales; family Begoniaceae; genus Begonia; species Begonia loranthoides. Next base: position 8,023,069 of record CM039481.1, on the reverse strand, counting down.
GCATTGGGATGAATATCGGACATCCTTTATAGAGGAACAGACGTCCAAAATGGAGGAACGGATGTCCTTTATGGAGGAACGAACGTCCTTTATGGAAGAATGGACTTCCTATACAGAGGAATGGACATCCTTTATAGGGAAGGGACGTCCAAAGCACGATAGAATGTATCCAAATTGCTGAATGCGTAACTCCCTCAATAAGTATCCAAATGATGTGAAATTTGGAGAGGATGTCAAGAACACAGAGGCCAAGGTCTCCATTAAAAACTACCACTTAATTCACTACGAAGACGGAGTTATGCAATCGGAAAGAGGTTGCTTGAAAAAGACACCACATAAAATAGATTCAGACATGAATAGCAAAAATGGCATAAAATCTTAACAATGAATCCAATCAGCTCCAAATTTTGTATACTCTACCTTAATCCAATGAAGAAGAAAATCCCAAAATTCCAAAACCAGAATCGCAACATAACCAAAGAAAAATTGAAGCAAACTTACAAGCTGGTCTGATACTACCATAACCGATAATATCAACTTCAATGGATTGTTGCAGCAAAGACCACTCCACCTTATTTTCTTTAGGTCCAAATCTCCACGCTAGAGAACACGTCAAGGAGAGATGTAGGAAGGCTTAGTATAAGGGTCCATCTCTAAGACCTAACAAGAATGGTGAGAGGAACAATTTTTGGCTTCTAGCTTCGATGGGATCCAAGACAAGAGAACCGTGGGGTTTGAGAGGGAAATCTCCAAACGAAAAGCTTCAGCTTAATTTTCAAATTCCAAATTAGGGTTTAGGGTACCCTTAAGTAAGCTTAAATACTTCCTTAAGGGATGCCCTAAAAACCACAATTACTAAATTACCCTTAAAACTAAAGATCGACCATGAGGACTCGGCTAACATGCTAGCCGAGTACTCCAAAGTTCAACAGTTCAACCAACCTAAATCTATCAAAAAATAATCCAATATCCAGTAGTTTAATCAAACTTAAGTACATAAAACATGTCAAAGTATTTTAAAGACATATCTTCATCTAAGGAATTACTTTAGCCCTCGGTAACTTGGACGCCAGTGTGAATCAGCCAATTGGGGCTAGCCAAGGGGTTTGCAATGGGGGTTCAGGTGAGCATGTGCTTTGGCATTCCCTTATCTTCTTGCAAAGGTTCATCTTCAAGTCCATCAAGTGAGGTTTTCCCTGCAAAATAATAGCGTGTTAGAAAAATGATGATCCTCTTGGCTTGGGCTCAAGTATCCAGAATCTGTGGTGTATCAGGTTCTTTGCTCTCGGGTGTTCTCAGGTAACAGAATGTTCTTTCATGCTTTATGGATTATGTTGTGTTAATATGGATATGTTATGTTAGAAGAAGAAGAAGAAGAGGAAGAAGAGGAGGGAAGGAGCTAGAGTCCTCTGCTTCGGTAATTCTCCTCTTGTCCTCTTGGTATGAAGATTTCTTTTACTGTTATTTATGGATCTTATGAGAATAATAGTAGGAGATAAAAGATTTATGGATGTTGCACCCTGTTATTTTTTTTGATAAGTGTGTTGTTGGAGTGACCCGATCGTCTTCTCTGTTTGGTTAAGCTCTCAATATTATTTGGTGTAGCTCTCTATTTATTCTCTGTGATTCTTAAGCTTGGTGATGCTTTCCAAATATTGTGAAGATTGTTATGTTATTATTGCCTTGTTGGACATCGTTGAAGATATTGCTATTGGACGTTGAGGAATATGTGTATGCAGCTTACTGATTAATGTTGGGTTGGATTATGAAATGCTATTAAGTAATGAATAGGAAATAAGGGTATAGATAATGTTGAGGTTATTAAGTTGTGAATGTTGGAACCCTTAAGCATTAACATTTATGGAATTCGGTGGATTGTTATTAATAATTAAATGTTATGATTTTGTAAGTGTTGAAAAGGAAGAAGGGTATTAAGTGCGGACAAGCTTTAAATCTACAAGATAAGTGACACACATGTGCTTTGGTTTTTGGGGCCTACATCGCAAGAGTTAGGAATTGTATGCTAACTGTTTACTGCTTTAGTATAATATTAAGGTTGTTTACTACTTTATTAGAATAGTATGATATTGAGCATGTTTCGAGAAATGTAATGTTGCTTAATTATAGTATTTTGTTTTATTAAGAAGGTTTTTCAATTGTGTTTCAATTCTTTTGTTTTTGTAAATACAAGTCTTCCGTTGTTGTAAATATTTTAAAGTTATAAAGCTTTAAAGTATGACATGTTTTTAAGTATTAAGTGGTTTAATGAAAAGAAATTTATTTATGCACTCCTTATTTAAGCTAGTTTTCAAATGAAAAGTCTTCTGCTATAATTTAAAAAGAAAAAAGTCTTCAAAATCATAAATTTTAAATTGTACGAAAAATCGGGATGTTACATCCACTACTTTTTCCTTATAACTAGGCTCATCCAAAGGAATGGTTATCTCATGACGCTCAACAATCTTCTGAATCAAAAAATTATACAACAATTTTTTCATGCAATTGTTGAGGATTTCATACATGTGTTTCAAAATCACGTATACAGGATTAAATCTCTTACCATTGTATGTCTTCTCTGTTAGATAGATATTCATGCAATTAACATGGTCTCGATGTTCATCATGAGGTAGAATTGTGTGAAAGATTAAATGATGGATAACTCAAGCTTTCGTATTTAGGTCATTGGATTTGGGCTTATAAAACACTCCAATCTCAAGATTGTGGTGTAATTGTCGAACCAATACTAGACATTCCCCTTGTTTAATGAATTTGAGGTCCTGAGAGATATGAAAATATTCATTGCTTCGTTCATACATGGAAAATCCAATCAAATCATTTATAATACTGGGATTTAATCTTATCTCTCATCCAAATAGATAACTCTTAACTACTAATGGTTGGGTGCGCACAGTCAAATTCATGTAAAATAGCTTAACAACACGCTCATAGTAATGACCTCCTATTTTGCACAACCAAACAGTTTCAATATTCTCACACATACGTCTATGCCTAACTCCATGAATGTATCAAATTTTACTCTTCTAGAGCAAATAATGGACTGATGTTTCACATCATTATTGTACCTCTCCTTCAGTGACACCGTGCAAAAGTTTTGAGAGAAAAAATTGTTTGGAAGTGGACGTCGATGGGCACAGGACAAATCACCTTGAGTTTGAGAGGGAGTAGTTTTCCATTTGAGAGTGAGTTTGGGAGCCCATGATTCCATTGAACACCGTATTGAGGAGAAAAAATTAGTGCTCGAATTTTTGAAAATTTTGTGAAGGGAGGATAGCGAAATCAAAGAGAGAATTGATTTCTGAATTCGACACTTGATGATTTGCACTCTGGGGAGGTCGAAAATGTCGTCGATGGAGGAATGATTCGCTAGAGATCACTAGAGTTTGTGCAAAAGTAGGCAGAGGGTGTTTGATCTTTTGCGCCCAATGTTTAAGATTAGGCGTCCACCTCTTTGTATAAGCGACTTCATGGACGCCCATTGTTTAAGGAAGGGCATTCGTGTAGGGCGACCTTACATGAACCGTTGGCATCTAGAAAGCCCATATATAGCATATGTTATATGCAACTTTCTCGAGCGCCCGCCATGGATGTCCTCAAAGTTATTTTGTTAACTGATGATAGTTTAAGGGGTGATTTTTTAATGATAATAGTTTAAGGGTCAATTTGTCACTGACCCCATAGTTTAAGGATTTTTGCGATAATTGCGCATTATTAAATTTGAAGAAGGCGCATCAATTGCATCTGCTTTGAAATTCTAACTCAAAGATAAACAATTGTTCAGAGTTGTTGAAATTTCACATGGACAAAGCTCAACAATGGATGACTAAGGTAGCCAACAAGCATAGAAGAGATGTTGTTTTTGAAATAAGGGACTTTGTTTATCTCAAAATTAAACCATATAGACAAAGATCTTTAGCAAAAAATAGAAGCAATCACTAACTGGCACCCAAGTTTTGTGGACCGTTTCAACTATTGGAGAGGGTGGGGAAGGTGGCATTTAAGTTGAAATTTCCTGAGTATAACAGTGTTTCACATGTCTCTTTAAAGAAACATAAAGGAGAACACATGGAGGCACAAACTTTACCAATGGCTTTGCCTAAAGAGTGGATGGGAAGTGTCAAACTAGTGTCTATGTCATCAATTGCAGTGGTAACCCGTTATACACTTTTAACATGGATAATTGACCAATAATCCTCTTATTATTTTCATTTGATATTTAGATAGCTGCCTTCTACATGTTCCACATGCCATGAGATGTGGTTGAATAGTTTTTACAAATAAAATTATATAATTAGAGGGTTCTTGCATGTTTGACTTTGAAAGTTTGTGAAATTAAGTATGTATGTTGACAATTTATATGAACATACAAAGCCTTATGGGTACATTTTTTTAGTTCATAGTGAATGAAATGAACCCAGTATGAAGATGAATTTCCCCTTTTTTAAATCACCTATTAGAATCCCCTGCAGATGGAGTGGAAGATTGGAAAAGGCCATCTTCCCTCTAACACTAAATGTGCCAACTTTGTACTATTCTCCCAAACGATAGTGAAAATAGTATTATCCTTAAGTTTCTTACCCGTCACAACACCGTCATAATCATTTCACTTGAAAAGTTACCATTAAAATTGGAGAAATGTCAAACCAACCATCGTGCTTTACTATCCATGACAAACCAACCATTGTATTTATTTGCTAACAAATTAACAACTAAACTATCAGAAAACATTGTTGTAAATATCGATGTCACATTTACCATCGAAATCCATCGAGGGACATCCGTTATGAGATTAGGGATGTCCATTGTGAAACTAGGGACATCAGTTATGGGCAGAACGACATAGTCTCAAGTCGAGGGACGTCCGTTTGTAGATGAGGGACGCTTGATATGGGAAAGGGACGTCCATTTTGGACTGAGGGACATCCGTCTTAATTCAGATAGTCTGGCTTTTAAAAAAGTGGGTGACTTACACGTGACCGTTCTTTGAGTGATGGCCTAAATCCATCCTAACCATCAATTCTGATCGAGGGACCCCATCCTCGATCCAACGGCTAAAAACCATTGTCTGTCATCGCCTTTAGAAAATGACAAACTCCATCCTAGTCGTTTATTCCGATCGAGGGATGTCCATCCTCTATCCAATGGCCATGAACCATCATCCGCCATTGCCTTTAGAAAATGACAAACTCCATCCTTGTCGTTCAGTCCGATTGAAGGACGTCCGTCCCTCATTCCAACGGGCAAGATGAATTTTTAAGATGAATAAAAATGTAGTAACTGGATGAATTTGAATACAATTTTTGGATTACGAATCATGGAATGGATGAAAAAGAAGACCTCAAAATTGTAGAGTCAGAATCAATCTAGATAAGAAGATATACCTAAATGGGAGCAATTTGGTCCGAAGATATGTTAATCACAACCTTCGACTACAATGGCTACCTTCAAGGGAAAAGAGCACTCCAACCTGTTGGTTTGTGAGTTTCAACAGCTTTACTGAGGTTTCTCCTTGAAAGAAAAAAGGAGAGAAAGTTACAACAAAGGATGACGCTTGACTCAACTCTCACAAAGAATCAAACGTACAAACACAATTCAAATCGGTTGGAAACAATCTTGAGAAGTGAGTCTTGCAAGAAGCAATATGGTTGATTGGCTTGGAGGGAAATATTCATTCAAAACTGATAACAAACAGCCCTAAGGGAGGCTTAAAACTCTTATGAAATTAGGGTTTGTGTTCTAAAGGAAGATTACCAAAATAACCCTAAAAAACACGTACTCATCTAGAACATGCTCTAATTGAATAACACAAAAACATGACATTTTGAAACTTATACAAATCAGAATAAAATAACTAAACATAATTTTCAAAGAATCCCTCAAATCTTGAATGCAACAATGAGTCCATGGAAGTTATATTCACGTTCATTCTCGAAGTGGATTTGGCTTCAACTCTGACTAAGGATGTCCAATCTTCTTTAGTAGAATTGAAGCTCTCTATTCAAAGCTCTTTTGGCATAGCATGATCTTTAAATTTAACGAAAGACCCCATTCTAGAAAGCTTGAGAAGGCAACTACAATTGTTATGAAGTTTATTTTTTGATATAAGATTGTAAAAGTTGCCAAAAATAACAAATACTCCATGGAGGTCAAATTGTATGCACACTTGGAAAGTCTTCATAAATCTTCAAACTTGTACTTGAACTTCAACTTATGCTTTATTTTGAAAAACTCCATATTATGTAAGAAAGACAAATGCATGCATTTGATGTCTTGGATATACTTTCCTCTATGATCACCTACAAAATAAACACTAGAATTAAAGTAAGAAACTCTTCATACTTGGTTGTGAGTCGTAGGTTCCAGTGGCACATCAGGATATCAATGGAAGACTTAACACAAATAAAGACCCACCAAAGAAATGGGTCAAATGCCACAAAGTGATCAACAAAATGAATAAATAGCATAATAAGAATAAAGAGAAGAACACTGTGTAAGAAATGAAATCATTCAACACCATAAAAATAAATTCTATAACTAATGAGAAATACAATTCCCACAGTGAAATATAGACACGCACTACAGCTATCAAATCTAAGAAGGAGGGGGTCGTTAAGGAGAGTGACTAACTCAGTGAGGAAATCTATATTATATGTAATGCATGTAAAATTAGTTTTATCTTTTCTCGTACAATCATGATAAAATAAATTGTCATGCATGGTTTTAAAATCATTTAAAAATCTATTTTTCCCATTTTAGTGAAACAGGCTCCACGAGCTATCGATGCAGCAATGATCAAAATCTTAATGTATACATAGATAACTATAATAAAAAATAGTCCAACATCGCCTTTCATTCAAAAACAACCTCAACGAAAATGGAGTGTCACACATGGACCCCACCGACACACCATCACAAAAAGGCAGTGATCCGAAGACTAGGTAGCACCGCATGAGACAAAATGAAAAAAAGTTACAGTGATCCAAAAACTTGGCAGCGTCACTTGAGTGGCTGGCGATCTGAAGACCAAACAGCGACGAAACCCATAAAATCAACCACCAAGGGTTGTCGGCAATTTGACGACCAAGCAGTGACACAACCCATAAAATCAACAAAAATGACTAAACACTCTGTCCAGGTTTAGGGATTCAAAACTCAAGGAGCATGTCACCGCTCTATTACCCATTGACTTTATGGATTCGAAACCCAAGGACATGTCATCAATGCTTTATTACCTATTTTCACGTACAAACAACACAACCTTCACACAACAGAAGGTGTCCAAGACAATTGCCTCCCGTTGTCCAATATTTATGCATTACAAATCAAACGAAATGAAATAACATGCATGCATAAGCTAAACATGTAAATCAGCATACATATACATAAAAATAGATGTGTCGGTGACCAGACTCATAAGGTTTTCATAAATGGAAACCTACAAAATAATAGTTTGAAAATCATGATATAATGTAGTACAATATAAAAATTCTATCTCGATGACAACAAAAGCCTTAGCCGACCAGCCGCACACGTTGTAAAAAATAGCAAAACTGGAAACACCATCAAAACCTAAAACCAAATCGATGTCAAAACCCTAAATCAACAATAGAGACAAAACACGAGTCCCAAAATAGGATTTGAAACCAGACCGGAAGGGCTAACACAAGACTTCTCGACTCAACACAAAAAGCGATAGGAAACTTCTCATCGAACCGAGAATCCACCTAGACCAAAAACAGGATATGGCTAAAGAAGCCAAGTGAAGTTCACCAACCCCTAACTCCACAAAATTACAGTATGCGGTCAACCAAGTCATAACATTAGTTGACCAGGCACATTAACAGTCTACTTGAAAGACCCACTAGTCAACAAGACATAACTACACTCAATGAGATACAACTACAACCGACTCAAATAGCTCATCAGTCAAGGAGACACAGTTGGAGTCAACCAAACAAGACTACGGTCAACCAAGACCTCCAGTGTCGACAAGACACAATGACAGTTAATTGGGACCACCCAATGTCAACAAGACACGGAAACAGTTGATTGGGACCTCGCAAGGGTCAACAAGACATCCATCGGCCATCCAAGACTCAACAATAGTCAACGAGATACAATTACGGTCAACAAAGACCAATCAACACTTGACAAATCACCTTGCTATCAATCGAGACCCTGCAGGAACCCAAACTAGAAGGGCAAAATCCATGATCGCGAACTTCGCCGAGGTAACAAAATTTATCCAAAAAGGCAACTGTGGTTGCACAGATCCCCGCTATAGATGACCGGTGCGGACGACTAGACTAGAAGCAAAAAATCAGTGCAAACGTCCCAACCCAACTAGGACGCCCAGCGGGGATGCCCTATGTTTCTATGGATGCCCCGCATTTCAAAACACTTCCACGATTGACTGGGCCCACAGTAACAGCTGACCAGGGATGACGCTTCTAGAACAAAGTCGTGAGGAAAACCCCTTTCACTAATTCTCACCCCGAATTGGTCCAGACTCCTGCATAAACTCTCTATCTACAACAATAACACATAAACAACCAAAGGAATTGAGTTTCCGAGCTCGATTCCAGGACCAACACACACTGGTTTTCAAACAGAAAAAGGAGGGTTAGAAAATGAATTACCGGTGAGGAACCTTCACGAAAGACAGAGATCAAAACGATGAGAACCCGCTCGAACGAAGAAACGACAAAAATCTCGACCCTCAACTTGCTCTCCCTCTCTTCTTCTCCTTCCCTTTGCACGACCTACACCGAAAGGAAGAAGAAGTCTTCCTTTTTGAAAAAGAAAAATAAATAAATAAAATTTTAATTATTTTATTTAATATATATAATATATCCTTAAATTCTAACCGATAAATACAACCAACAATTCAAACTCAACGTACGACAACTTGAACCTATCGAACATAATCCCAGGGTTTTGGGCCTCCGAAAAACATGAAATCCACCAGCTTAACCCTTTGATAGAACCTTTCACACGTGCTCGAAGACTCACGACATGCAACAAGAACCCAGATAACGTAAAATAAATTGACTTCCATTAAAGTAAAAACTTTACTCATAAAGATAAAAATTCTAAAAATTACAAATTTTACATTACGATGCCTCAAAGGGGACCCAAGACAGAACGGGGAACGACCCTAACCGAAACAGGTGAACCATTTAACTCTTACCTTAAACTCTTAATTAGTAGCGGAAAACTTAAAATCTACTTACAAACCATACCAAAAATAAAGATCCAATAGTAACATTAAGATAGTGTAAAATAAACAATGTCCAAAACTATGCTGAAATAAAATTAAAAATAAAAATAATTCTAAAAGGCAAACCTCACCAAAAAAATCAAAATTTCTTCAAAAAAGAAAATTTTAGACTGTTCATGGAATTCTTCAAATCTACTCTTGTGATGGCAATTGGGATTCACTTTGATTATTTCCTGAAAGAGGAGAGTTAATTTGGGGTGAGTCGACTAAACTCAATAAGGATTAAACTTTATGTTCGACATTTAGTTTGTAAAATATGTGAGCATGCCAAAATTTATTTAAAACCAAACACTTTAAATAAAAGAGTTAGAAACGTGCAATAGAGCAAGAACGAATAGAAGCACGATGATACTCAAGTGATCGCAACAGCCAAAAAAACTATGATTAGGTTTAGGGTTTTATGCTTAGGGACACAGTACATATAGTTATTTCATTACTCTAGTTAACAACAACAATGCATAAATTTAAATATATGTATAACTGAATTGAACTGAATATTAAATTAGATATGCGTGCTTGAATTTTAAACATGATCAGTTAAAAAGATATACATAATATAAAATCTAACGAGTCATAAAATGGACATGTTATTTAATGCGAGAACATGTCTCAAAATATCGTTTTAGAAATCAATGTCATGAAACTATAAAAATTTAAATCTCAACCTCAATTTGGGCCTAGCAATACCAAAGCTCAACAACAAACAATCCAATGAAGTTCAATAGAAGACAAGTCCAAATAATTTTGTAAGTCTTAGAACCTATTTATAATATTTTTACAAAATCAGAATTCGAACTCTTTACTTTAAAATCTAAATTTTTAGGCTAAACAAAGATAACCTAAGAATGATAGGGTCGCAAGCCCAATGCGATCCAAAATAGTCCCCAAAATGACCCAAGAACAATTGAGTCAAAATTTGGGTCAAATTAAATTCGACCCAAAACCAAGGCCTGGGTCGCACCTCAGCATTGTTTGAGTCGAAGCCCAATGACTCTGCCAAGTTGCTGTCAACAGGGTTTCACCAGACCCCCCTTTTTATCCGATTAAAACTCACCTCCAATCACCGTGCTTGCCTCCTTAACATTGCAAATCACTACAACAACCGAATCATGATTTTTATTCACAAATTCTCTTGTCGAAACTAACAATCCAACACAGCAGAAAATTCCCAAGAACCTCTCTTCCCTATCAAGCTAAACTCGTAGGTCAACCTTACCATATCGATGTGAAGCCTTCAATTCTTAAAGAAACCAATTTAATCCATCAACGCTAATTCACCAAGGAAAAAATAAAAAAGAAAATCCAAATGTTTGAAACTTATCTCAGACGTTCAATGAATTGGAGGGCCAAAATTTGTAGGAGAAAACTTTCCATTTTCTTCTTCTCGAAATCGGCCTATCAAGAGAAGAAATTTGAAAGGAGAGGAGAAATTGGGACATCTTCTCCTTGCTCCATAAATACAAGGGTGGTTTTTTAAAAAAGATTTAAAAGAAAAAAAATTATTTATACTTTTTTTTTCTTTGTGCCGCGTTTCACATTACGCGCCAGGACCGTGCCATGGGGTTGTTTTTTGCTCTGCTTCCAATCCTTGGTTGTACTTCTAGGGTTCTTCAAGGAGTTTTATCCATGACTAAATCGCAAGTTGTTACAGAGAGCAGTGACGTGAATCAAATAATGAAGAAGAGATCAAGAAGGAAGCCAACATGGCTCAATGATTTTACGGAATAGAAAAGAGTTGTATAGCTAGCAATAGTATAGTTATAAAATGGTTGCTACGTAACTGATACAATTCTGTATAAATAAAAAGTTGTAAACATAAGGAAGGAAGTAAATAAAAATCTTCGTCTTCTTCTTCTTCAGTTTCTTCTCACTTTCTCCTCTTTTCTTGATTTGTGCTTTTGAGCAGGGAACAACCTGCATCATTAGTGCTTTCATTGCTTTCTATCGCCATGGCAGAAGGTATTCATTCTCAATCCATCCAGAATCAGTTACTTGAAGAATGTCGTAATCATCTGTCATCTCATGATCAACAAATGTCAGATTTTAATACGCTTTTGAAGGAGATTAGCTTCAAGTTAACATCTATGGAAGGCAGAATTGAGCAACACATTCGCAATCCTATCAATATGCCATTAGAAAATTCTAGCAGCAGAGGGAAGCAAGGTGTGAATTTTGTGGATAGTGGTTATAAGCCTTTTCGTTCAATTAAACTGGACGTACCTAGGATTAATGGCGATGATCCACATGGTTGGATTTTTAAGGCTGAGCAATTTTTTGATTACCATGAACTTGATGATACACAGAAACTAAAAATTGCCTCCTTTCATTTGGATGGTGTTGCCTTGCAATGGTTTCAATGGCTGTTTCGAAATAACATGGCTACTACTTGGCGGGCTTTTCTACAAGCATTGCTTGTTCGTTTCGGGCCATCTGAATATCATGATGTTCAGGGCAAATTGTCAAAGCTTACTCAAACAACAACTGTCTCAGATTTTCAGAATAAGTTCGAGGCATTGATGAACCAAATAGTGGGTGTTTCTTCTTCATTTTTGCAGAGCTGGTTTGAATCAGGTCTTACAAATGACATACGCAGAGAAGTCAGGGCACTTAAACCGTAGTCTCTTTATCAAGCTATCAATTTGGCAGAATTAATGGAGGACAAATTGAATGATACGAGTAATAGAGTGAATTTTTCTAAAACCCAATTTCATCAATCTGTTAAAATGACAGAGTCTTTACCTCCATTGTTGCCTACTCCAAAGTTACAGTCTTCTCAACAATTATTGAATATTAAGTCCTCCACCATTCCTGTTAAACGTTTGTCACCTTCGGAAATGTTGGAAAGAAGGGAGAAGGGGCTATGTTACAATTGTCATGAGAAGTTCAATCGAAACCATAGATGTAAGTCCAAATTGATTGTATTACTGTTAGAAGATGGTGATTGTGGGGTTTCAGATCTGCTAAATGATAATAAGGAGGAAGCTACTGCGGTTTTGCAGGACGAGCAGATTGATCTTCCTGCTATTAGTTTACATGCATTAGCAGGGCAACAATCGCCAATGACTATTTGATTTGTTGGGTATGTGGCGAATAAACCTATCCAGATTCTAATTGATAGGGGTTCAACACATAACTTTATTCAAGACAGACTGGTTCATCATTTACATTTACAAGTTCGTCCTTCTCGGCACTTTAAGGTGATGGTTGGCAATGGGGATGAGCTAGCTTGTATAGGATCCTGTTTGGATTTAGAAGTTCAGATTCAAGGACAAACTTTCTTGATTGATTTTTATGTTTTTCCAATACAGGGAGCTGAAATGGTTCTGGGAGTTCAGTGGTGAGAACTCCTTGGACCAGTGCTGACAGATTATAAAAATTGACCATGCAGTTTTCTTGGAATGGGCAGCTAGTTTTGTTACAGGGTTCTAAGCAACCAGTTCCAAGCTCAATACAGTTTCATCAACTAAAGAAATTGCATAAGACAATGTGATTTCTCATTATTTTTGTTTCCAATCTATTTTTCTCTCCATGGAACCACCTGCGCAGAATTTTCCAGCAGATATTCAGTCTTTACTTACTAAGTATCAATCTGTCTTTCAAGTTCTTGAAGGTTTACCGCCGGATAGGCGAATTAACAAGATGTGCCCCAAGTTCCTGTCACTTGAGCCCGAGCCAAGGGCTGCTTTATTTTCTAACTTTTTATTTATTTTGTAGGTTTTTTTTTTATCAATTTAGCAAAGAAGAGTTGGCACATTTGGGCTAGTGGAGGTCTTGCAATCTTTGCAGAATATTGTGGGCTTCTCTTTTCCGCCGAGAATCTGACCTCCGGTTGTTCAAGTGCATTTTTGACAATCAGGACGACTTCTTTTCAACTTTAGTCCTTCACATAAATTGTAGCCAACAGCCAGATATTTCCAACGATGTATTGGAAATTTTATTTTGTTTTCGTTTCCTATGTCATATCTCCCTTTTACAGAGTCTAAAATCCCACTTGGGATTATTGATCTTGTGTTAGTCATGTCTAATTTCTTAAGTCAGGGTTATTTTGGTATTTGTTTTTTATTATAAGACTCTTAGGGTTTTTAAGCCCTCTTGCTGGAATAGAAAACTCACTTTTGGAAGAAAATCTTAAACCCTAAGCTTTGAGGAGAGTGAGTCCGCGCGGCAAACCCCGCATAGACCGATTCCTTGCAAGCCTGAACTCGGTGCTCTTGGATTGCTTCTTGATCGAGTTAGAAAGGTTGCTACTTCTTCCAAATCTTCATCTTGGTGGAGTCTTTGTGGTCTAGAAGTAGGAGAAGCATCAGATACCTTGGAGAGTGCTTGATTGTCGATCAAGCCGAATGAACTCGTCCCTCTCACGGTAGGAGGATAAACAGACTCCTTGGTTATTCTTGTTATTTCGTATTACTCTTAAAGGGAATCATTGTTCTTGCTATTTGGTAATCAAATATCCTGAGTTCCCTGCCCTAGAATGGTATTCTTATTGATTCGTAAGTGATTATTTTCGTTTGATTGAAGATTACTTTTTGGCCGCTAATCTATTCTGGATTATTCACTACTTGGATCATCGGATTGGTGCCTTAATTTGAAAGACTTGCTGATATCTTTTTGAACTGATTTTTTACTGAGATCTTATTTGTGTTGTTGAGCTGCACTCCTCCAAAATTGACGTTATTAAGCTGTATGCAAGCGGAGTTCTATTTGTTTTAATTTCAGAGGCCGAATCTGATCCGGTGAAGCCCTAATTACGGGGCTGTGTTGTTTTTGCCATATCTGGAGTTTCCAAGTGGTTTTTCCACTGGATTTTTGATATGTCGTTTATGAACGAGTTGTTTTGTTGACCTCCAAATTACAGCTAATTCTCACGTTTAGATTGGGAGTTATTTCCGTTTGAAGTTTTGTGGACGAAATATTACAGATTATTGTGGCCGATTTTAATCAAGTGCTCTTTGTGATTTTTGGAGCACGTCATTTGCTATCAGAGCTTTCCTCACGTTTTACTGTGTTATTGAGACTATTATTTACTTTCCATGAGTACAAGAAGTGGAGCTCAGTATCATAATAGTAAAGAGATGAGGAACATTCTGAATGCACCTACCGGGGAAGTCCATGATCAAGCCGACTCTAGTTTGTATGGTAGGTTGGATAATATGTTTGAAATGATCCAAAAGCTTCAACAAAAGATGGAAGCTTCCGACAATGATCATGTGCGGGGTCCTAGAACTCCAAAGCCTAGGAGGAGGCTTAGTACATCTATTGATTCATGAGGTCATGATGCTAGTGTATTTGGTGAAGAGTGGGAGGAGTCCGATGATAGAGATTCACTTAGCCCGAGAAGGAGGCCAAATGTCAAGCATGAAATGAGACGCGTTAAGGTCTCTATTCCTCCGTTTAAAGGCTCTAGCAATGGTGGTGATTTCCTAGAATGGGTTGAGAAGGTAGATCGGATTTTCGATTGCTATGATTATTCTGAAAAGACTAAGCTTCAAATGGTGACATTAGAGCTTTCCGGTTATGCTAGTATATAGTGGGAGGACCTTAAAACACAAAGAAGGAGGGTAGGAGAAGTTGAGGTCCGAAGTTGGGAGGCTTTGAAAGAACTCATGAGAAGACGATTTGTTCCTTCCCACTACAAGCAAGACTTATTTCTTCAACTTCAAAATTTGAGAAAAGGCTCACAATCGGTTGAAAAGTATTTGACCGAGTTTGAGGTTTTAAAGATCCGTTGCAATGTGAAGGAACCAATGGAGCAAACCGTTGCTCGGTTCATAAAGGGGCTGCATAAAGAGATTGGTGACGTTGTGGAATTGCAATCATATGAAACTCTTGATGATGTTATACAATTGGCTTTGAAGATAGAAAGACAAAGGAAGAAGAAACTTAAGGAGGACATGACTCGGCCTTTCCAAAAAGCCAATATCCCCCAAAAGCTGATTCCAAAGATTGAAAGCAAGCCTAACACCGTGAAGTATAGTGATGAAAAGAAACCGTTTAATGACAATAGCAAACCGAGATCGAGAGATATGAAATGTCTCAAATGCTTGGGATTTGGCCACATTGCCTCACAATGCCCGAATTCAAGGGTGATTATTCTAAGAGGAGAAAATAATGAAGTGGGTAGCAAATATGAGGAAGAGGGATCTATTTCACGTAATGAAGAGAATGAAGAAGAGACTTTTTATGCCCAGAGGGACTGATACTTGTTGAGATGAAGCGATCAATGGTCATTCAATAATTGACGACATCAAAGAGAATCTGGCAGTGATGCAAGTAGTTAAGTGTTCTTCTACTTTGCAAACATATTGAGGTGGTAGATATCTCCGAAAGAGTAGGGGAGCAAATTGAAGAAGATATCATTCATCAGGTGGTTCCATTCTCAGTAACAAACCCTCAAAGTTCAAAGGAAGATTTGTCGAAAGAGGGTGTCTACAAAATTGAGAACCTTGTTAGCAATAATGTTTCTTCAGTACTTATTTTCGAAGAAAAGGAAGTTTATATCAAAACAGAAATTTCTGAGACTTGTTATGAAGAGGCTGTTTCTCCACATGAAAGTTCAACTCTCCAATTGAATTCTGAGATATGAGAAATAACAACTGAGTCATGTGATGCTCCATTTGGGTTGTCAAAAAAAGAACCATTAGTATTGATTAGACTTCGAAGGGAGCTTGAAGAATGGGACGCAACCTTTTCTAATTCCATGAGGTACATGTTATTCAATACATTAATTGATTATTCTTCTAAAATTAGGTGGATCAAAAATCTTCGCCATTTTGAATCTGTTATACCACTGCGGATTGGAAATTTCCTTTATGTTGCTGTTAGTGAGCCCTCTTCACGTATTGGAATGTCAAATGAGGTTGTTGACCTTTGCATGCTTAGTGGTACAACTATAGAGACACTATTGACTAAAGTACACCATGGTATTGAGCTTGATATTCCAGTTATTAAGAAAGGAGATGATCACAATTGGGATAAACTTCTGAATTTTGTGGTTAATGATGCTTGCTTAGGTTGTGAAAGAGTTATTGTTGAATTGATGATTGAAGATGTGTTGATGGGCAATCTGGATATTTTGTTTGAGAATTATTGTGACCCTATTTTTCTACCTCCGCATATCTTGTTATTGCCAGTTATACATCCACTCCCATTGAGCATGCTCAGCAAGAAAGGTACATGTCATTAGTTTCCTTAATTACATGGTTCCTTAAAATTGGTTGGATAGGAGATTCCTTTAATGATGGTGTAGTTTTTGAGTTTTGGAAAGAAGCCTTTAATGTTGTGGTGGAGGAAATAGATTTTACGATGGAAGATTATTTTGACTCAACGTTGCTACCACTACTCGAACTGGATATGGTTTTGTGTGAATCCACTATTATTCTTCCATTTTTTGCAAAACAGGATGGGAAGTCTTCTATAAATGAAGTAACTCTTGGTGTCAACAAAACTTTTCCATTTGATCCAGGAGGACGATTTGTTGAAGACAATCAAATATACTCCCTGGATTTGAGGACAAATCTTTTTCAACCCCGGGAGTATGATGTGCCCCAAGTTCCTATCACTTGAGCCCGAGCCAGGGGCTCCTTTATTTTCTAACTTTTTATTTATTTTGTAGTTTTTTTTATCAATTTAGCAAAAAAGAGTTGACACATTTGGGCTAATGGAGGTTTTGCTATCTTTGGAGAATATTGTGGGCTTCTCTTTTCCGCCGAGAATCTGACCTCCGGTTGTTTAAGTGAATTTTTAACAATCAGGATGACTACGTTTCAACTTTGATCCTTCATACAAATTGTAGCCAACAGCTAGAGCTTTCCAACGACGTATTGGAAATTTTATTTTGTTTTTGTTTCCTATGTCATATCTCCCTTTTACAGAGTCTAAAATCCCACTCGGGATTATTGATATTGTGTTAGTCATGTCTAATTTCTTAAGTCAGGGTTATTTTGGTCTTTGTTCTTCATTGTAAGACTCTTAGGGTTTTTAAGCCCTCTTGCTGGAATAGAAAACTCACTTTTGGAAGAAAATCTTGAACCCTAAGCTTTGAGGAGAGTGAGTCCGCGCGGCAAACCCCCCATTGACCGATTCCTTGCAAGCCTGAACTCGGTGCTCTTGGATTGCTTCTTGACCGAGTTGGAAAGGTTGCTACTTCTTCCAAATCTTCATCTTGGTGGAGTCTTTGTGGTATGGAAGTAGGAGAAGCATCAGATCCCTTGGAGAGTGCTTGATCATCGATCAAGCCGAATGAACTCGTCCCTCTCACGGTAGGAGGATAAACAGACTCCTTGGTTATTCTTGTTATTTCGTATTACTCTTAAAGGGAATCATTGTTCTTGTTGTTTGGTAATCAAATATCCTAAGTTCCTTGCCCTAGAATGGTATTCTTATTGATTGGTAAGTGATTATTTTCGTTTGAAGTTTTGTGGAAGGAATATTACAGATTATTGTGGCCGATTTTAATCAAGTGCTCTTTGTGATTTTTGGATCACGTCATAACCATCAAATTCATTTACAATCTAATGCTTCTCCGCTGAATGTTAAACCATATCATTATCCTTATTTTCAAAAATCTGAAATTGAAAAACTAGTTGCTGAAATGTTACAGTCTGGAATTATTAGACCGAGTCGAAGTCCTTTTTCATCTCCGGTCTTGTTGGTGAAAAAGAAGGATGGCACTTGGCGATTTTGTGTAGATTATAGAGTTCTCAATAGTCTTACTATTCCAGACAAATTCCCTATTCCGACAATGGATGAGTTGTTAGACGAATTATATGGTGCCACAATTTTTAGTAAGATTAATTTACGTGCTGGTTATCACCAAATTCGAATGGATTTGAATGATGTGCAAAAGACCGCTTTTAGGACTCATGAAGGGCATTATGAGTTTTTACTAATCCCATTTGGGCTTATTAATGCTCCAGCAACTTTTCAAGCTATGATGAATGATATTTTGAAGTTGTTTTTGCGAAAATTTGTCATTGTATTTTTTGATGACATTCTGATTTATAGTGCTGCCCGATCTGATCATCTTGTGCATTTGAAAGAAGTTCTCTTGTGTAATTACTTCAATTAAGTGGCACTAAACTATTATTTAGTAGTTCCTATCACCCGCAAACTGACGGACAAACGAAGGTCACAAACCGCACTTTGGAGCAATATTTACGTTGCTTTGTTATGGATTATCCATCGTTGTAGGCAAAAATATTGCATTGGGCTGAGTATTCATATAACACAGCTTTTCACTCTGCTCTTGCAATGTCTCCTTTTGAAGCTGTATTTGGTCGTGCACCACTGAATTTTTTGATCTATATAGTTGGTTCGTCATCTGTTGAAGCAGTGGATTTTTGTTTACAACAATGTCAGCAAATTTTAATGCAGCTTAAGGAGAATTTGTTTCAAGCTAAAAACCGTATGAAGAATTTTGCTAACAAGCATAGGAGTGAGCGACAATTTAAGCCAGGTGATTTAGTCCTAGTTAAACTACACCCTTATAAGCAAACTTCAGCAAAGGATAGACCATATTCTAAATTGAGTAAGAGGTTTTATGGTCCTTTTATGGTGCTGGAACCTATTGGTCCTGTTGCTTATCCACTACTGGATACGTTTGTTGATAATCATCCAGTTATTGAGCCCTTAGCAATTTTGGACTATCGGAGTGTTCCCATTAATAATAGTTTATAGCCTCAAGTGTTGGTACAATGGTCAGGATTGCCATTAAAGGACACTTCTTGGGAGTTTATTACAGATTTACAAACTAGTTACCATGCTTTTAACCTTGAGGACAAGGTTACTTTGCAAGGAGGAGGCAATGTTACAGAGAGCAGTGACGTGAATCAAAGAATGAAGAAGAGAACAAGAAGGAAGCCAACATGGCTCAATGATTTTACGGAATAGAAAAGAGTTGTATAGCTAGCAATAGTATAGTTGTAAAACGGTTGCTACGTAACTGATACAATTCTGTATAAATAGAAAGTTGTAAACAGAAGGAAGGAAGTTAATAAAAATCTTCGTCTTCTTCTTCTTCAGTTTCTTCTCAATTTCTCCTCTTTTCTTGATTTGGGCTTCTGAGCAAGGAACAACCTGCATCACAAGTAGATAATAAAAATTTACTGCATTCATGCTGTTCGTCGAAACTTTACATGAGGTAATCATTGTAAAAAAAAAGTGGGGAAAATGACAAAACAACCATCATCTTTTACTGTTGTTGACAAATCAACTATCATTCTTTTTTCGCTAATAAATTAACCACTGAACTATGAAAAAATAACACTGCCAACATGGCTGTCACGTTTTTTGTTAAACGCCATAAAGTCGAGCAGCGGCAGTTTGTCTACAAACTGCCACGGCTCCAAAGTTTTAAAAAACCACACGTTGGCATAAGAAATCACCGTGGTATGATGATAAACTGCTGCGGTGTCACAATAACTGCAAAACGAGTCACAATAAACCGATGTGGTGTCATATGAAGACACAACGATTTTATCGTCATGCCGTTGCGGTTTCATATGATACCACAGCGATTTATTGTGTTTCATTCTGCGTTCCCAAAATCCTAGTATATAAGAATCGCATGTAAGGTCTGGCGAGTTCATCACGAACCACAGAATCAACGGAGAGGTGGAAGTGAAAGTAATGTTGGAGTAGAGCTCAACGGCGATGTTTTGAGGGTTTCGGTTTTTGTCTTTGATGTTTTGGGAGGCTAGGTTTCTGCCATTGTCGGTACAGTTACAGGACTCAGAGTGCTCTGAGCCTGTCACATACAATGGCGCGCCTCAGAGCACTCTGAGTCTTGTAACTGTACTGACAATGGCCGAAACCTTGCCTCCCGAAACATCAAAGACGAAAACCGTAACCCTCAAAACATCACCGTTGAGTTGTACTCCAACATTGCTTCCAATTCCACCTCTCCGATGACTTCGTGGTTTGCGGTCAACTCGCCGAAGCATCAGTTGAGGGATGTCTGCTAAGTGAAATGATGTTTCAAATAAAGTGTCACAACGACGTTCACACTTGCTCTAGAAAGATGGAAAGTCGTCATGTTTGGTAACAAGCAAAACATCGATTTTGCATCACGGCAAGTCCATCGAATATGAAATATCAGATAATGAGGTTGTGTGAGCAAACATGCAAGGATCATCTATAATAGTTTCTTGGAGCACACCAATCCTTCGAGCACATGCACATTATATGGTTGTAATAGAATTCGTATGCAGTTGTAATGCACATGTACATGATATGTTTATAATGGAATTGATAATTTAGTTGTTGATGATGAAATAAAAATTGATTATTATGAAACTGTAAAATAAGCAATATTTTCCCGAGCTAACATTTCACTTTGCTTGAATCTGTGAAACCTGCACAAGGTAGAAAATTGTTGAACGAAGCACATATTAAACTACAACGGGGTGACTATAAACTGCGGCTGTTTCTTATGATGCCGCAACAGTGTGACGATAAATCGTTGCAGTTTATTGTGACACCGCAGCGGTTTATTATCACACCGCAACGGTTTATAATCACACCGCAGCGGTTTCTTATGAAGCTGCTGCAGGCCAACTTGTGGTTTTTTAAAACTTTGGAGCCGCAGCGGTTTGTAGACGATTCGTCGCGACTCGACATTATGGCATTTAACGGCAAACGTGACAGTGATGTTGACGGCATTATTTTTTCATAGTTTAGTGTTTAATTTGTTAACAAAAAAAAAGATGATAGTTGATTTATCACCAACAATAAAAAAATAATGGTTATTGTCATTTTGGCAAAAAGGTGCTACACTTGTTTTTCTATGAATGTTGTATCCAAGACACTAGTCAACTATCTATGGCAAACCTATTTTGCATCTTCTCGCAAACAGAAATCGAAAGCAAAGCCTGCAATTTATACACTCGGATACCACCAGCTGCTATTTTGGGGATCATTGTAAAGACTATAATGATTGCTGCTTAGTCAATGGATTTGGATACAACGATAAGACTTCCCTTCGGGAAAATGACAAATCAGCCATCGTGGTTTCCGGTCAATAACAAGTCAACCACTGTGGTATATTTGCTAACAAGTTAACCACTAACGTATGAGAAATTGACAAATCCAACATGGCACTCAAGTTAATCCAGGCAAAACTGCCTGGACGCCAAAAAAACATGCCTGGACGCCACGACATCAAGGCAAAGAAGAAACAAGCCTGGACGCCGCGGCGTCCAGGCAAAGAAGAAACAAGCCTGGACGCCGCGGCGTCCAGGCAAAGAAAAAACTAAGCCTGGACGCCGGCGTCCAGGCAAAGAACAAATAAGCCTGGACGCCGCGGCGTCAGGACGCAAACAAGAAACGGCGTCCAGGCAAAAAGGCATGAGAACTCTCTATTTGTCATGCATGTCGTTCTCGATCAATTGTGTTTCATTGTTACTTTGAATTCGTTATGTATATGTTTTACGAATGCAATGTTTTTATTGGTTTTTTGACCTCTGCACCTTCAAACTAGCATAGCTTTTGCTACGGATGTCGGAATTGAGCGCAGAAGGTATCAAATCGAAACTCTCTCAGAGCTCTATAATCATCATTGTGTAAACCCTATGACCACCTTTCTCAGCCCCAAAATCAATCGTTTAAGCCCTCAAATTTGCTATCAAACATTTTTCCAGACTAAGCAAATGTTTGATCACAAATTTGAGGGCTTAAACGATTGATTTGGGGCTGAGAAAGGCGGGCATAGGGTTTACCCTATGAAAATTATAGAGCTCTGAGAGAGCTTCGATTTGATACCTTCTGCGCCCAATTCCGACATCCGTAGCAAAAGTTATGCTAGTTTGAAGGTACAGAGGTCAAAAAACCAATAAAAATATTGCATTCGTAAAATATATACATAACGAATTCGAAGTAACCATGAAACACAATTGATCGAGAACGCCATGCATGACAAATAGAGAGTTCTCATGCCTTTTTTCCTGAACGCCATTGAGGTGTCCAGGCTTGTTTCTTCTTTGCCTGGACGCTTGCCTGGACGCCGCGGCGTCCAGGCATGTTTCTTCGGCGTCCATGCAGTTTGCCTGGGTTAACTTGAGTGCGATGTTGGATTTGTCAATTTCTCATACGTTAATGGTTAACTTGTTAGCAAATATACCACAGTGGTTGACTTGTCATTAACCGAAAACCACGATGGTTGATTTATCATTTTCCCCTTCCCTTTTGGTAAAGTGTCACTATAATGCATTTTAAAATCAGTATACCATGCTTTGATGCTCCTTTTTTTTCTATATGGGATAAAATACGCAATTGGTCCTCATAAGTCAGGGTTTGTTTGAATTCGGCCTTCATAGTTTCAATTTTCTCAATTAAGCTTTTATAGTTTTAATTTCATTATTAACAAAAAAATATTACATGTCTATCCTCATTCAATGTTTAGGCGAGCAAAAACATTATACGACGTTAATTATTTTTTACTAATCCATCGTTTGTAAGAAATTTTATCGATATAAAATTGTTGACGTGCATAAAAATAAGCACGTGAACAAGAATAAAACCATGAGATATATGTTAATTAACTTATTGACAAAAATATTACCGTAACTGGTATTTTATTTTAAATTACGAATTTCCTAGATTTAAGGCTTCAGTTTGGATAAAATTGTACTTTTGGTCTGAGATTCAAAAATAGAGAGATAATGATGCTGGGGTTTCTATTCCAAGGAATAATGTAATCTAAGACTGTAAAATTTAAAATAAAATAAAAAGATCTGATTTTGGCATTGTAGGTGCTACACTCACAGGACAAACTTGATCCTTTTCATCTACAAATTAAAGAATATATCATATAGTAATATATCATTGGAAAATTAACAAAATAAATCTTAAACAATTGAGTACAAACTAAACCTTAAAATAATTTCACAAATAATTAAAATCTCGAACTATGTAAAATGAAAAAGACAAACCTTGCAGTCACGTTTTTCATTAAATTTAAATTTTTATGATATACCAATTTCATAGTAGACACTTGTCTTTCGTTATGAAAAGTAAGTTTTTAATTATAACTATTTACTGTGAAAATTTTTTTAAATTTTTAACAAAAAATATAATTGCATATTTTGAAGTCTTAGTTATTCGTAGTCGTTGATTCAATAGTTCAAAATTTATTTGGTTAATTACCCTAAAATTTTTAATGTGTCACGGCCAAAAGATGTACGATTAAGTATAGTTCTAGTAAGTACATGTGATACCATACTTTTTAACTACTCCAATATGTTGTTCCTTCATCCGTATACAAATATTATGTACGAGAATTCCTCTTGTGTCCTTCCATATTAAAATTCATAAAAAAAATTTAACAAAAGCACGGGTGGAAGGGGTAGATCAGTGATACTGCATTAGAATATAAACAAATGCTCCAGAATTCATAATGTTTTTCGTACAAAATGGCCTACATAATTCCAAGGAGGCAGGTCATTTCATATTAATTCAAACATAAATAAATTATTATTGTTTTTTATTTAATGCCATTTTTAATTTTCTGAGTTAATGACTTTTTTTTTTTTTTTTTTCGTTTGATATATTTATTATTTATGGAACTATTTTGTAATATGTTAAAAATACACTATAATTGTATCGTGTCCCCGACAATTACATTATTGTACCAGTACTGATCGTTTGGTCACTGTCCTGAAAGCACGATATACAAAGAAACACAAGAACAAGAAGAACATGGATGACCAAAACGTTGGAGCCAAAAAAGGAATGGGATTCTTTAACAGTCTTACAACTTTTTGTTCATATAAAATAAAGTTAACTTTCTATAATGTCTAAGGAACACATCACTGTGTCTTCGCCATCGTAATTAAAAAAAGCAAAGGTTGAAGTGTGACAATCTTAACAAATAAATATTAAGGTAACTTGCACAATAATTTGACAAGTCGAGATGAGAAAGGATAAAAGGAAAAAGAAGAACTTGGTATGGTAAACATGGCTCCACGTTGGGTGACGACAAAAAAATCAGCATCAAGAAAAAGAAGATGATGTTTTCCTAACAATGGAGGAAATTGGTGGGCCCACTCCCGCTGGTCCTTCTTCTTTTTCTTCTACAAGTTTCACCTACCGCTCAATACCAACAAACTCCAATCATTTTATCTTCTTTGGAAACCTTTGGATGGCAGGAGGAGCTGGGGAAGTTTATCTTCAGAAATTCTCAAACGACGACGTATCTCTCCAACAAAAACACCATATCATCCATCATCTCCATCGTTACATATGAAATGCTGCTTCAACAACCCTAGGTGGTTTTTCCATTCTGTAATTTAATGTATTTCTTGACTTGTTACATCACGTGAATCGGAAAAGACAATACCCATAAGATGCATGAAGCTAAAAATACACAAATCGCGGCTGTTTGAAGAACGACAGATATGTATATACATGAAGTAGAGATCGATAATGGCGAGTGGGCTGATTGAATGTGTAAAAATGGTGTAAACAAATTGACAGATGAGTAATAATTGAAGAAGACGACGTCCTTTGCTTGTTAGTTGATGGGTCACTATACCCTAAAAGCGGTATTAAATGTCATAGAAGATCTGCTTTGTACCATCCAATACTCTAATAAAGCTCTCTATTCCAGAAAAATGAACACTCCATCTGACCCAGTTTCCATTTGCTTTCTTCCATAATAGTACGTTAATTTTACAGTACTGTCTGTAGCAGTATTTACATTAAAGTTTATTTTTTTCGTTTATCTGCAGTTGCCCAAATCTGACTAAAAATGAATGAACAATAAAAGCTGGTTTGGAAATTGAAACATCAGTTTTTGAAACGTTATCTACGTCTGTTTTAGAAATAACACTGTTTTCTGAAGCCAATTTTGTCAAAAAATCATTTTTTTTTAAAGTTTCTTAGTTGTTTTTTCGGGTTTTCGGATCAGAACATGAGTAATTTTTGTGAAAAGAAGAAGACGAAAGGCAAGTTGCTGCAGAAATATTGCTGCAATCAATGTCATTGAAAATTCTATCTGGAGAAGACACTAAAAACAAAACAATAACAATAAAAATAAGATGAAAACAGGCGAGAAGAGGTCCCCTCGTTTTCAATAGCCCTGCATCTTTATTCCATTACTCTACATTAAAGCAAAACCAGAAGGTCCTATATTGTCATTCATCCAAAGCTTGAGGACAAACCCTTCCCTTATCTTTCTCCATGACTCAATACAGACATGGGAAACTGCTGGATTGATGTGTCAGCTTTTCATTCGCTCCCTTCACTCATCCAGTTCTTTTATTTCCACATGTTTGATTCCATCTTCATTCCACAACTTTTAGAAGATCGAAGAAAAGAAGATATTCTCCTTATTTTGTTTATTCTTTTGTCCAAAAGTTCTAAGATTTGACATTCAAGGAGATAGTGTCAAGGCAGACTAAAGGGTAACCTGAATTTTAATTAGCTGGAAACCTGCCTTACTCTATATATTATTAATTGAATCGTAAAATTCTATATATTGATTTGATATTAGGAAATTTGTTTTTTAGTCCTAATTTTTTTTTAAAAATTTTTTTCCCATAAATCTTAATATCTATATTTTTTATTCTGATTTGTGTTCAATTTTCAATAATTAGTATCAAAGCAAGGTTGAGAGTTTTTTTTTTCCTCATCAAACAATTTTTAAGATTTACAATTTTAAAAAAAGAAGAATAAAAATAAAAAGAAATTTTTTTTTTCTGTCACGTCTTTCTTCATCACTAGAGAAGAAGAAATGTTGAGTTTTAGGATCACCAACTGCTGTCGATCAAGCAAGAGGAAATAAATTCGGTTGTCCATCGTTGGTGAAGAAGAAATGTCGTCACCGTTCTTCCGCATAGTAGTTGCCAACGGTCTAGAGAGAGAGAGAAGAGGGAAGTTAACACAGCCGCTAAAGAAGGAGAGCTCATTCTTTCTCTGCCACGCCGTTTCTAGACACTAACCATCGGCCACCCCTCTGAGTCCTAGTCGCACAGGGAAAAAGAAATTGACCAACTCTATTGTCACACTCCAAAAGGGACTCAAGTGGAATGAGCTAAAACCACGGTCCAAAAGTAACATCAAAGTTAGAGCAGTAACATAAATTCATAATAAAACAAGTGTGTCGGAAAGTATAGAAAAGTTCAAAATTTTAATTTGAGGTAATAATTTTAACGAAATTTAACCTCTCTAAAAGTCTCTAAAAAAATAAAACAAAGATAATAAAATTTGTCAAGCTCACTCTATTTTGGTAATTGAGGATCCTCCACACTAAATCTTGAAAAGACGGGGAATCGTATGGGGTGAGTCGACCAACTCAATAAACATGAACTTTATATTCAACAATATTATAAAAAGAATATTTGAGCATACTAAGTAAAAATAGGATATGCAGTATCAAACAAAATACAGTATGGTGAGTTTTCAAACAACCCCCTATAGTATGGTACATAACATAAAATAGTCCACTACTGTAAATTTTCGTGAAAATAGAGTCACTCATGGACTCTAAACATTCCATGTCATCGGCAGTAACAATAACAGTGATATTCGGCAATCTCAACAGCCACGAACGACCTAGATCAGGTTTAGGGTTTTACGCCCAAAGACACGACAGATAGAGTTGTCCCATTACCAGTAAACAATAACAAGCAAACACATCCTCCAATGATTGAATGTGTGTAATGGAAAATATGACTCTTACATGAGTCAATCAAACTTGATTCACACGCAATGAAATTAAATATGCATGCTCAATTTAAACGTGTCCAATGAAAATATAAATAGATACTATGAAAACCCGACAAGCCACCAAAATGATCATGTCACTTTTATATGAGAGCACGTCTCAAAATAAGTTTCAAAAAAGTAGTACAATACTAGACATAAAATAAAATTCTATCTCAAACGGGCCTACCAATAGCTAAGCCATAGCCCAAGATAATAAGAATCCAATAGGTTCAAATTTCTCGCTAATCCATTGGAGCTATCAAAGTATACTTGTACAAATCATTTCACTTTTCTAAACCTTTAAAGAATCATTGGAACCCATAATTGAGATAAGAATCAACTTGGTAAACTTATAGAACAATCTCAAAAAGTTTTCAACTTTTAAAATTTGGTCTGGATGACCTCGAAGAAGCCTGGTTGACTGAATCGGTCGTCCTTGATAGCAGTCCGGTCAACAGCTCTATGAACCTTCGGTCGACTGCAGATTGGGTTCGATCGACCTATTGTAATCCTGATGCCTGGCCTTAGAACGTCTTCCATGTTGCCATAAATCTGGTCAACCACAGACTAGGTCCAGTCAACTGATCCTAATCTGGATGTCCTTCTTTCAAACGTCTGCCACTCTGAAATCTTTCGGTCGACCGGTTTTCCATTTCAAGTCGTTTACTGTAACATAGAAGCATCCAGTCACTTCAAAAAATCATAACTTTCATCCCAAATCCGACAAAAACTAATTCAAACAAATAACAATATAGTGGGTCAAATCAACAACATTATTTCCATACAAAATTGCATACTTTTAGGTCAAAAATTCACTTTAAAATTCTTAATTTTATCCTTCCAAATTGTCGGTAATAACCACTCAAAATCATTGATAAACGGTAACGATAATTACCTCTTGAAGACCTTCGATTTCTCTCCACCTCAAAGCCTCAATCACATCAGTTCAATTTATCAAGAGAGTATAAATCCATATTCCAGCAGAGAAAATCAATTAACCAAAAGTTCTCTGCTTGCAAGCCAAAATAATTTCTTTCACAACACCAAAGATAAAATATCTCAATTTCTATACTTGTTGAATTCTTGAATTTCTCTTAAGTGAGCTTTCCGAGAACAATAAGTAAATAACCAAATACAAGAGAGTGAAAGAGTGCAAACGATATGTTAAGATGGTTTAACCAACTTTGCCTACGTCTGCACTTCATGGCTTCCCCTTGAAGATTTCTTTCTTCAATAATCTGCCCTGTTATAACCGATTGATCTTCCAAGCATCAATAAAGCCTTGCAATGACTGTTCTAGGGCGTTACCTTTCAAATATCTCTCAAGTAAAATGAGTATAGGTTTTAAACAATGGAATACAATATCAAATGCCTAAACTCTCACAATAGTATAATCTCAAGTTAAGAAATAAAAGAGTTAGGACAAAAACTCAAAAGTAGAAGAGAAATGTTGAAAGTCAAGTTGGCAGCACTTTGGTATTGTTTATCTTCTTGTTATCTTCCAATTTGAAGTACTTCTATATATAGTTTTTCTAAATGGGTCCGAGTTGTGGGTGTCTGCAAGTAGGTACCGGGCGTCCATAATATATCCACTGAAGACCAGTTAAACACATCAAAATAGGCAGTGGACTTCTGCACATTAACTGTGGGCTATCGCAGCGGTCATCAGTGTTTATGTTTCAGTCGACCGCGAATATGAATTTCAATGTCCGGATATCTGCTTCTGAAAGTCCAAACGTCCGCGGTTCGAAGTTTTTCCTTTGTTCGGGCAACTTCACGTTACAACACACTTCTGGACAAGACAATTGCGACTAGTCCGAGCGTCCACACGTTAAAATAGGCCTCTGGACTGGACGACTGCAACCATGTATTTTTCTTTCTCGAATTGTGTCCGAGCATCTGTCTTTTTAACTCGGTCATCCGCACTTCAACACTTCTCAATCTTATATTCCCATTTTCAAATTCAACTTCTTAACTTTGAGTCCTATAATTTTATCTTTTACTACTTAGACTCAATAAAACATGTTAGTATAATTAAATACCTATTTTCAAATGTATTTTCAATATAGTAACTTAGAATATCATAATCAATCAAATACATTCATAATCAAAACAAACATACTTAGTTTCTTAAGCCAACAATCTCCCCATTTTTTATGATGACAATTACTTATTCTAAATTGTATTGAAATCCTTGTAAAAACAATTTATTCTAATCTTCAATTTCATGGAGATACTTATAGACTTTAGTTTTCTTGCAATTTCATGAAATTACTCTTTCTAAGTCTATGATAACTTTACTTTTTTCTCCCCCTTTGTCATTATCAAAAAATAATCAATGGAAGGATTTGAAAAAAATTGATAGAGTATCCTTTTGTTTTCTAGCTACCTTTTAGTCATATAAATGTCAATATTCTGCGTTAGAAATATTCATACATCCAAACAACTAGAATTTAAACCAAAGCATTCATTACCATGAAAAAAATAATAATAATTTACATCAACAATCCACAATCCAAGTATATTCAACATATTTCAAATCCACAATCCAATAGAAAAGATCATTAAGTGTAAACAAAGTTTATAATAACTATCTAAGCATTTGAAGATGGTTCGAAATCCGTCAATGGGCGTGTATGAGGGGCATATCTAAGCCTTGCCTCCTACACATAGTCATCCTCCTCCTCTTAATCCATAGTCTACTAGAGTGTAGCCATTCTAGAGAGGAGCTTTGTTTGGGTGGATTTAGCCTCCTGCATTCCCTGTGAGAATCCTTCAACAACATAGATCATTTACTTAGATAAACCTTTGACACCAGAGGATATACTAATAGTGTTGGCTACAAGAGTGTTCCAATCCTCCTCAGGTACTATCCTATGGTGAGAGGATGGAGGATGAGATGAAGAAGGAAGCTCATCCTCGACTGGAGGATCATGAATAGGAGGAGATGAAGTTGAGGAAGGAAGCGCAACTAAGGTGGAAGCCTGTTAATCAGCCTTGAAAATCCGTTCACCTCGAACTTGAAAAATTCTCATACGACCTAGGGTGCAATGATCATACACATCAACTATAGCGACCCGATTTTTCTTACATTTGAAAACGTGTGAAAATTTTTTTTTTAAAAATTTATAAATACAGCGGAAGACTTTTCGTTATTAAAACCCTTTGAAACAATAAATAGAGTTCTTTTCTAAAATATTTTATAAAGCACAATGGAAGACTAAATAAATAAAACTAAGCATCTTAGAATCCAATAAATAACTTCTTTCATTTTTCAATTTAAATACATTTACAAAACCTTTACAAACCATTTTTTTTACATCCATTATCCTAGCCAGCCACAAGATCCGCCCGTGCAAATCCTTCATCAATTGTCCTTGACCTATTCTCTTGTTTTTGGTACATACGTACATCACAAGACTTAACTAATGAAACTAAGGCTTAGTAAGTGATATAGAATAAAAGGTACAATGCACATGCTATGCCACTTTAAAATTCGTCTACCGTTTTCACTTTTCGTTTTTAGAAAGGAACATATCTTTTCCTTCATTTTCTTTACATTTCGTTTATCAGAGAAATGATACATCTGTTGATCCATATGGCTTAACAATAACTCAATCCCTACATAGAATGAGTTATCCATCTGGGTTGTCACCACGACTGACACCAATCTCTGCAGTTAAGTGTTGGGGATTTCTGGTACAAGAGAAAGGATACATCTGTTGGTCCATATGGACTTAACCATAAATCAATCCCTACTTAGGACGAGTTATCCATCTGGGGTGTTACCGTCAAGGACCGTCACCTAATCTCCCGAACCCCCCCCCCCCCCATCGAAGTGCGGATCCGG
>CM039481.1:7950417-7991875 GCA_022433065.1 Begonia loranthoides | reverse complement strand
TATGATGCATGATACTTGTGAATGCATCATAGTTTTCAAAACCATGCATTAAACCATTTTCGTATCGTTTTGAAAACTATGATGCATGATACTTGTGAATGCATCATAGTTTTCAAAACCATGCATTAAACCATTTTCGTATCGTTTTGAAAACTATGATGCATGATACTTGTGAATGCATACAGTATCTATCTCCTCTGGACAGGCCTCAAAACATGCTTAATTTTCTTATCATTATCTTTAACTCAAAACTGATAAATATATCATTAAAAGAACCTATATCTAATAAACATGCAACAAGCATCAATACAATCCTCAGAACATGATCACAATCTAACTTAATAATTTATGAAAACAGTAAAAAGTCAACATATAATTCATAATTCTTGCGAGGTAGGGCCCGAAGGCCAAAACACATACATATCAACTTACTTGGTGCCCGCAGCGCATTTTAGCACTTTAAGTCTCTTCTTCTTAATACCTTCAAAATAAATAACATTTATTTATCAATACATACTAATTATGAACTTCCACTTTGATACCATCATTTCTCATTTGTTTCATAACAGAACATCCTAATCCAAATACACTAAATCACTTAATAGTTTCCATTATTTAAAACTTAACAACCAACCGCGGAACATCATTTAAACAACATAGCACTGCCCAATTCCAAAGCATTCACCCAAACAAAACACAAACCTTTCCATTACTATAATACATTCCATCTGAAACACCCATAAACCAAACAGTAATTAAAACAGGGAACAACAAAGCATACACACATCCCTCAACGTTTAATAACAATATCTTCAACAGTCCAATTAGACAATAAACAACAGAGGGCATTTATCCATCAAGCAGACAACACAGAGAGTTTTAACCATCAACAGAGCATATCATTCGAGGCATTAGTAAATAAAACAGAGAACATCCCAACCTAACAGAGTACATTTCATCACAGAGAGCATTATTAACATCCATCACATTTCATCTTCTACATTTAACCACAATCATCACTTAAAGCCATAAAACTAAGGAGGAGTTATACCTCACCAGAAGACCTGAAGCCAGGAGTTCCTTTCTCCTTCCCTGTTGCTCGGCTCCTCACTCACCAAAGGCCCTCCCACTCTTCCTCTGCTTCTTTCCTCACAGAAGCCCTCGGCCTCCACTTCTTTTCACAGCCTCTCATTTGCCCCCTATTTCTTCTCCAAAAGCTCACAGAACACTCCAGAGCACTCAGCAGAACTTCCTTCTCCTCACTATAATATGGAAATCTAGAATTCCCCCTCTTCTTCTCTTCTCTCTCTCTCTCTCTCTCTCTCTCTCTCTCTCTCGTACTTTCTCTTTCAGCTTTCTGGAATTTCAAAACACATAGTGCTTTGCCTTCCTTCTGCCTTTGCTTTATAGACAAAGAAGAAGCTTCAAGGGAAAGCTGAAATAGATGGACATACACCAATATCGAAGGAAGTGATCCAATGCAACGCTACCACATAATAATGTTATCACATAGGAGAAAGCATCGAGGATTTGCCACTGTAGAAAATCATTTTTCACAAAATGAAGTGGCACCAATCGGCAAGAACAGTCGACCGAAAATTCCTGGTCGATAGGAATAGTCGACCGGTCCCACACGATTTTTCACAACCGATGACTCAATTTGCATGTTGCCCAATCCATCATCACTGCTATTCTCTCTCTTCAATTGTTTTTCTTGAGTAATTTAATATCTCATTTTAATTATTCCAACTTTAATACATTTACCAAACGTACTTTCGGGGTATTATATCCCATAATAGAATCATCCAATGAAATCCCTAATTATTCTTACTTAATTTAATTACTAAAAATCGGGGTATTATATCAACACCCTTCTCTTTTCTTTTAGGCTCTTTAGAGGGAAACTCCACTTCAAAAAGCTCAAGAATCTTCTAAATTAGTGTGTTGTATGGCAAGTTTTTACTACAATTCAAAAGAATATCGCCCATATGCCTCAGATTGAACCGCTTTTCATTTAGTATTTTCTCCATTAGGTAGAGGTCCATGTTGCTAACATAATCTAGGTGTCCATCATAAGGTAAAATAGTGTGGGAAATTAAGTGATGGAGAATCTAACCCTTGACATTGTGGTCCTTAGACTTTGGTTTGTAGAAGACACCAATGTCGGAATTCTTATGAATCATACGGAAAAATTCAAGTCCCTCTCCTAGTGCAATAAAATATGGATCTTAAAAGATATGATAGTGCTTATCACTTGGCTCATCCATTGCAAACCCAATAAGATCATTAATCGTCTTCGGTTTTAGCTTGATTTCACGACCCAACACATATGATCTAACCACATTAGGTTGAACTGAAGTAGACATGCTCGCATAAATAGACGGATAAGCCTCTCATGAGTATCATAACTAATATTGTATATTCCAGACAATTCAATATTTTCAAACAATTCTCCAATCCCCAATGAGCTAAAGTGTGAGAAATTTACTCTCCTAGAATAAATGACTGAACGTTCCTTAATGTCAGTCTCATAGTGAATTCTATCATCAATGGACTTACACTCAAAGAAATACCTAATTAACGGAGGTCGGCGTGCATGGGAGGTTTCACCCTGTGATGGAGCAGCTTTCCTTTCCAGAGCTAGCTTAGACGTCTTAAGTGCCATGATACTCAGAAATTGTTAAGAATCTGAAGTAAGGGAAGGACTAAGATTTTTGAAAAATTGAAGGCCATAATTTATGAGCTAGAGTAGGGGAAAAGAGAAATAAAATGAGGAAAACAATTTTAGAGAAGAGGACTTCAAGAATGAAGCTTTGAGAAGGACGGAAATCGCACTAAAGAAGAGACACATCAGGGAAAGAGGCACTTAGGGTTCACGTGGACACGACAGAGGGTGTCCAGCTTCTTAAATAGTTGTCTTCACAGGCACCTGGGTCTTTCGTAGCGAGCGACTGCATGGGTTAAATTTCCAGCTTTTCGGTCGACCGATATTTAGCATAGATCGATCGATATTTAGCTTAGATTGATAGGACCCGAAACCAGAAACAATAGGAGTAATTTGTAATACATGTGGTCAATTGACCCTTTGCATAGGTTGACCAAACCCCAACCAGAAACAATAAAAATAATATGTAATCTATGTGATCGATCGACCTTTTACATAGGTCAACCAGGTGACATGAATGGACATGACATTTCTAAGAAAAATAACCTTTTAAGGAGAAGTTATATACAATAGCCTAGGCATGGAATTTTTCTCTTTATCTAGCATTCTTTGATTGATCAAAAAGATTCATATGAAGCAATTGAAGAGGTTTGGATGATGAACCAATATTTTTATAAGCAAACGAACTCTTTATTTGCTTTTCCATATCACAAATTTTGTCTTTTTCAAATATGATCATAGGAATCATAGGTAAAACATCAATTCTTACATGCCCTGCTCTTTTATGCCAAAATTAACAATCACTAGAGGAATTTGCAATAAAAACACTTCTCACAAAAACATCAAATATTATTGAAGTTAAGAGCATAAATATTTTCATTATACTATCGTCAATCATTCATTCTTTTGATTCAAAAGTCACTTTATAAGTATTAGACAAATAATGCTTCTACCCATCAACTAAAAATATATTTTCAAAGAAATGGATTGAAGAATTACCAAAATCTTCGATACCAACCATTTAGTCCTTTTGATTATCTCCACAAGTTACATTTCTTTTCTTCTTGGAGAAGGAGGTAAGCTTTGAGGGGTCCCCCATCATGTATCTTGAATATCTACTATCCAAGTCATTCATCCTTCATGGGAGAAACTACGTGTATTTTTCTTTCTCGAATTGTGTCTGGGCGTTCGCCTTTTTAACTAGTCATCCACACTTCCACACTTCTCAATTTTATCTTCCCATTTTCAGATTCAACTTCTTAACTTTGAGTCCTATAATTTTATCCTTTACCGCACAAACTCAATAAACATGTTAGTATAATTAAATAACCATATTCAAATGTATTTCCAATATAATAACTTATAATCAATTAAATACATTCATCATCAAAATAAACATACTTAGTTATGTCTGTCATGCTCCTCCGATCAACAAAATGTCGGTTGTTGTCCTAGCCATGCCTTCTTTCTAGCCTCCAGTCACCTATTTGAGCAGTTCTGGTTGCCGACCGTTTAATTATGATTAGAAAGTGTTGCGTCTTCCAGCTACGTCTTCGTCTATTTCGACCAACCTTCTATTATCGGACTAGCATGTTATCGTGGTCCTTTAGGAGCTAATTTGTTTTGGTTTTGCTCGAAGACTTCATTCTCAAATTTTTTTTTTAGAGAATTGATTTTTTCGATGAATTATCAATATAAAGTTGAAAACTTTATTCATTTTTTATATTGGACATCTGAAAATTTTTAAATTTTGGGGGCAAGTTTTGTTGGTTCAGAATTATTATGTGATTTTAATCGGCAAATCTGTTTTAAGATTTTTTGGGATTTTATTTTTTGTGAGATGTCGATATTGCTGGGACTTCAAATATTTAGGTGGAATATTTTGTTTAAAGTTGTATTTTTGGTGCAATGAGTTCCCTGAAGTTTAATATCTCGTTGTTTGATCAGAACACAAGATTTCAGTTATGGCAAGTGAAGATGCGAGATGTGCTCACACAGACGAAATTAGACGACTCGTTGTTAGGGCTCAGCTCAATAAAATGCTCATGTCAGGGAGTGAAGAGAAGAAAATTCGAAAGGATAGAAACAAACTCTATCTTTGATACGTCTACATTTTTCAAAGAAAATTTTGCAGGATATTTGGAATTACGAATCTACTGTTGAATTATGGTTAAAGTTAGAGCAGTTGTGAATAAAGAAAATCCTAACTAGCAAGTTGCATTTGAAGCAACTACTTTATTCTCATTAGTTGATCGAAGGAGCTTCTATTACAGAATACTTGATTGCATTCAAATAATTAATTTCAAATTTGGAAACTGTAGGATGCAAGTACAATAAAGAGGATTTAGGGTTGATCTACTTTGCTCATTACCTGCTTCATATGGTGTCTTTTTATCAAATGAGAAGATTAAACAAATTGTTGTTAGATCTGAGTCTCAAGGAGAAAGACTCGTCATATGGGTCAGAACAAGAGAGTCAAACAACAATGTCAGTGATGATATTCAGGGATCGAATGGTAGAACAAAGCAAGGAACCGTGATTGAATTTATTACTTTTGTCAGAAGAAGAAGCACCTTAAATCTGAGTGCTGAAAATTACAAATGAAATTAAGAGAGCTGCTAATAAAGCTAAACAACCGATGACATCCAGTGAAGTTGTTGTCACAGAAGAATAAGAAGAAAATAGTAATAGAGATCTTCTAGTTATATCAAAGGAAACCCAAAGCCAATCAAAGATTAAATTATGGATTCAGTCTGTTCGTTTCATATATGTTACAATCAAATTTTGTTTTCAACATATGAGACCGTTTTAGAAGGTGTTGTGTTGATAACTAAAAATGCACCTTGTAAGATAGCTAGTATTAATATTGTCAAAAATATAATGTTTGATGGAATTGTCAGGATACTGGGCTATGTGCCCCACGTTCCCGATTTGAAGAAGAATCTAATCTCATTGAGTACTTTATACTGAAAAGGGTACAAGTTCAGCACTATAGGTGGAGTTGTAAAGATTAGTAGGGGTGCTCTCTTTATGTTAAAAGAACAAAAAAGGTGTGCAAATTTGAATGTTTTGCAATGTTCTACAGTAACGGATAATAAGACTGCTAGATTTGTAAAATCACTTTCGAAATGATTGTTTGAGAAGACTCAGAAGAAGTTGGGTTTTCAGGTAAAGTTTAAGTTGGAATTTAGATCTACATTAGAGTTAATATGTCAGCTTATTATAGATATTCAGAGTAATGTAGTCACCGGATCATCATCAGTTTCAGTTTCACATCAAAGTGCTATCGTCAAAGGTATATCCAAGAGGAATGTCGAAACTTCACAACAATATAGTAAAACTAGTTCAGTGGGTTATGTGTGGAATGTGTTTGAGAGAAGTGATTCTAGTGGGGAGTTTTCAACATATTCGTATACAGTTCGTTGTGACAACTCTGATAGCTCAGTGATACCATGGAAGGGAGATGTGATTTCTTCTCAAGTTTAAGCAATGTTTAAATTTGATTGGTATCATATGCTGAGTTGGCCTTATAGGGGCCTTTGTGGAAGAAGATATTATTTTTTGTTAGAGTTTTGCAAATTTGTGCATTAAATCAGAATTTCTTTGAAAATTGAGATTGTTAGAAGTTTCATGTTCTAGATTCGTTTTGGAGGGCCAAGAAGCCTGCATTTTGGATCTCTCATATGTAACTACATAGCCCAAGAAAATCCTTCTTAGGCCGGGTCGGACTCATATCCAATATTAGAGTTTTTCATATTACTCTATATATTGTTGTTTAAGTCGCAAAACTCTATTGTACCTTGATTTGAAATTAGTGAATTTCTCCTATACTCGTAGTTTTTTCTCCGAAAGGGTTTTTCACTTTTTTTTTTATTCGATTCTTGTTCGATTTTCAACGGTCAACATAAATCAGGATCTTATAACTTTTTTATTGGACAATATGGATTGTGTTTAGGGTTTTCTTGGATAAGTTTGCGCTAGATTTTCTTGGAAAGTTGTTGCTTATTTCTTTTTTAATGATTTTCCTTTCATGATCTACATTCAACAACCGTGGAAATGCTAAAAATGATGAACAAAAAGAGATCAAGTCAGATTTTTGTACCCTTTTTTTTTTTTTTGATAAACAACGTTATTGTTCTCAATTGTTTTTGGAAAAAAGGGAGATTGAGCACCTTTAGTGAAGCTAGAATCTTTTGAAGATAAACCTACAAAATTTGGCAATGAACATACGAGCTGATTAGTTTGAACTTGGTAAAAGAATTGGGTGTAACAGGATCAGTGTTTATATTAAAAAAATATTATACATCAGCGATTATTTCCACTTGAGGCGACCTATTGCGCCACTAGTTTATCTACCTTTTGTTTTCCAAAAGGCAGGAGCTTAAAGAATTCCTCAATAAAAAATAGAGGTATTTGAACCGTAAAAAAGATACTTTCCAGCAATTATAGTAATGATGAAGAAGATTATAGAAGAATCATATAGATTGAATTTCAGTGTAGATGGGTAAAAGAATAGCCTTGTTCATTAGATGTAATGAAATTATCATCTGGATATTACAGCCATAAAACATCAAAAGAGTGCAGAATTTATCTGTTCTAATGATTTCCTCCCTGGGAAAATCAGAGAAAGAGTGAGAGAGAGAGAGGACTCAGTTAAGACATACTGTATCCACAGAGATAATAGTAGAATCCGCCATTGATTATCACCGTCTTCGATTTTTCTTGGGTAATGTCAATGAATTTTCTTCTGTCAAATAACACTAAGCCCAACGAGAAGAGAACTTGGGGATGAAGATTTTCTTGGTTCCAGATTATTTGAACTTGCAAGAGTGAGTTCTAGATCTGGAGCAGCATTTGTAGGTTCAACAGAAGATCCCAGCTGAGCCACATCAAG
The DNA here is from genome assembly GCA_022433065.1 of Begonia loranthoides. NCBI lineage: Eukaryota > Viridiplantae > Streptophyta > Magnoliopsida > Cucurbitales > Begoniaceae > Begonia > Begonia loranthoides. Next base: position 7,984,316 of record CM039481.1, on the reverse strand, counting down.
AAAATTGTGCATCAAAACTGCAGAAAAATCATGCTGAGATGATGAAGCAGCTAGTCTGAAAGACTCTTCAGTTTCTGATTTCCTAACATTTTGACAAGAAATATGATTCAGAAGAGAGAGCGTGCTTCCACTACAGAGAATTTTCTGGTGAGATTTTACATCTTCTTGACTTTGCTTTGTCTCGCTGCCCTCAACCTGTCACGCCCTCAATTTTAGAATCCAAAACTGAAGTTTTTAACTTCAAAGAATTAAACTTTTTCATTAGACTTTTGGTGGGTGGGAGATAAAAAGAATGATTAGTCAGTTAAAAAACTCAAGTTACTCACCATATCAAAGAGGCTTGAACGTCTCTTCTTCTTGTTGAGAGAGTTTTGCCGGAGAAAGTATTTCTGAGCATGGCTGGCCACTTGGGTTGGGGTTCTTGTCGTCACATAGTGTCTAGAAATTCCCCTCCAATCACCCTTTCCAAGCTTCACAAGGCCAATCAGAAATATCCTATGCTCTTCTTCTGTCCATGGAACTCCTAGAAAACACATTTTATATGTCAAAACGATCCTTTTAATTCTTCAAAACGCAGGAAGGAAGTGATTTTTGAATAAAAATTGAAAGAAATTGCACTCTGGCAAAAACCCAGATGAGATTTGAGAAAGAAACTGAGTATGTTGAAGAATAAGTTGTAAGAAGAATCTAATTCGAAATAAATGGAAGAATTTCTTTATCTTTCCAACAAATGGGGAAAGATATTGAAGAAGAAAAAATTAATCTTTCTCTGACGTGCTTCTCGTTAAACAATGACCAACAAAGAAAACAACAGTTTGGGCTCACCCTTTTTTCTCCCTTGAACTACGGCGAAAAGGCCGTCGGAGAGATAACCAGTGGAGGTTTTATCAAAGTTTTCGTCCATGGAAATTCGAGATGGAGATAAAGAAGAAGACGGGGAAGATGACGAGGGAGATGAAGCCAAACAATCCATGCTGATACTTTTCTTTATAGAAAGAGCGGATGAAGAAGGATCGAGTTGCACTCCAAACAGCTTAAGCCCTCCATAGAAGATCCCTCTATAATTTGTGCAGGTTCTCGAATTATGCCCTACATTTCCACAGTGGGAGCACTTTCTGCCCATTTCCTCCCAGACAGTTTTCTCCAACTACCAGAGAGAGATAAAGTCAGAGACAGAGAGACGAAGAAGAGGAAGAAATTATATGGTTTGTGGCTTATATAATGATGAGGCTAGGGACAGAACTAGATAAAAATGGATGCACAACAGTAGAAGATAATTGGACGGCCATAGTTTATTGGAGGACAGTGGATATAAATATATATATATATATAAATATATATATATATATATTTATATATTTATATATATATATATTTATATATATATATATATTTATAAATTTGGCAACTTGTGTTATATGTACGTACAAGTGAATATAAAAGCAACTTGGGTTCTAAACATAATCAATATATGGTAATCAAGCATCTCTCTCTAACTGCTCTCTATATTTCTCTTTTCTCTCTCTTCTTTTCTCTGTAGAAAAAAGTATTCATATGGGTGCTATATATAGTGGTTTTTTTTTAATCTTCTGAACTTCCTAGCATTTGACCAATCACTGCACATAAATAAAATTACAAGTATTTCCATATGACAACAATTTTCCTTCACGCAGGAGAGGAAAGAGAAGGATGGATAGAAGAGAGATACACAGAGGGAGAGAGGAGAGAGCAGAGAGCAGGTTGGTGGGATGTTAAAAAAATAGGAAAAAACGACTGTAGAAAATGTGAACTTTGAAAGTTTACGTTGGTCAGACGATACCGATTTGATAGGAAATTAAGGAGGGACAAACTCTCTTTTTATTCCAAGTCAAGGAAACGAGACCAGAGAAGTTTGAAATTTACAGGGAGTTTAACATGATTCAGTCTTTTATCAGACCTTTGAAACTCCAAAAAAGAACAAAGGAAGGAGGAAATAAGACTAGAAAAAAGGCATTGCTATTTAGTATATGCCAGATTTAATAAATATTTAAATATTTGAGAGAGAGAGAGAGAGAGAGAAGATATTCAATTTAATATTATATGGGTCCGATATCGACCAAATACACTCTGATGCTTGATTTAATAAAGGTAGTTTGAGAGAGAGAGAGGGAGCGCAAAATGCAAGACCAGTTGAATAATTTTCGTCCTTTGACTCTACAATTACCTTAAATATATTTGAACATCTTCTGCAAAATCACTCTTGTTGTGTTGTCAACTTACATTAACTCATTTTTAAGTTTAATAAGATGCGTTGAGGAGACTATTTTTAGTTATACATTAGTGGTAAAATCTACTAATTTTGTAAATCAAGTAACTATGTCGTTATGGATTTTAATTTTTAAAATTAATCCCCATATTACATTAATAATTTTGGTCAAGTTTTCAAAATTGATAAAACAAAAAATTAATACAATGATTAAAGTCATAATAATGCTTGGTGAATTAAAATTATCAACAAAATAATGTTATAGATTTCTTACAATATTTAAGGATTTAATTATATGTAAAGGTCATTGGTCTTTTCTTTCTTTCGGCATCGAGAAACAGAGAGACTAAGAGGGGGAGAGAGATCTAAGGGTGGGAGGATTCTTGTGACCATAGGAGTTTGTTTGTCAAAGGTTTTCGAGAGTACGTAGATATTTAATCAGTTAAATAATCTATTTTTCAGGTTTATTGGTTTTATAATGAAAATTGTAGGTTCGGTTGACCTAGAAAGTCCAATGAGAAAGAATGAAACCACTTGGCAAGTTAGTTCCCAAGCGTTGATTCATTAGTTTTTTTTTTTTTAATCTAGGATTTAAAATTTCAAATAAAAAGAAGATGGTTGGCGATAGCCCTAATAAGGTATATAGTGAATTAATACTCGATCCATACGAGAGGCAATTGGGGGTTATGGTCGGCAAGTGAGCGATGGAGGGTAAGTTTCATCGTTGAGAGGGAAACAACCACAATTTCTTTTTTTCATATTTTTTTTTCATTAGAATTTGATTTTATAGGTGATAACTTGAAATGGTTGATTAGATTTAGACTATTTTTGTCAATTTTGTGATCAAGGTCTCTATTGTGACATTTAAAGCTTGTTAGCCTCGCACTCATGGTGATTTTTCAAACCATTGAGATGGGCTATTTGTGTCATGTCACCATGCTAGAATTGTGAGGTTGCAACGATGACACTACTCTTAGCTCGTGAGCTCACGTGTGAGGCATTGTACCGATCGATCTATTGAGGTGACAACACTAATATCTGGTTCAATTTATTTTTAACATAATTTATTATGTTATCTTATATTCTAACAAGTACTATGTATATTTTGTCACATATTGAATAAGTTAATTTATGGTTTTAAATGTTCTCTTGCTAAATATAAATCAAAGTTATGGATTGGATGGTTGAATCTCTTTTAAGATTCAACTCATAATTTCTATTTTTACCTACGTCCATCAGCAATGAACGTGGACCAGATTTTAAGGTTTGGGAGAAAGGTTTGGGAGAGAGAGAGAGAGAGAGAGAGAGAGAGAGAGAGAGAGAGAGAGAGAGAGAGCGACCTACTCNTTAAGATTCAACTCATAATTTCTATTTTTACCTACGTCCATCAGCAATGAACGTGGACCAGATTTTAAGGTTTGGGAGAAAGGTTTGGGATAGAGAGAGAGAGAGAGAGAGAGAGAGAGAGAGAGAGAGAGAGAGAGAGAGAGAGAGAGAGAGAGAGAGAGAGAGGATATTCCCTATCTTTTCAAGGGGGGAAAGCAATGAAAGTGACAGGGAATAGAAAACAAAGAAGGATGACCTCACTCCATTAAATGTGATATTATATTTTAATGAAGGAATCTTACCCTGTAACTTGTATCCCTGTTTGACTACAGATTCTTTCACCAACTTCCATGTACATTTATCATAAAACAAGTGTTATTTGATCAAAAAAAATTCCTATAATATAACAGAAAAACTAGAGATGTTAAACGAGCCGGCCGAGCCGAGCCGAGCCTGTGAAGATATAGCTCACCGAGCCTGGCGAGCCTAACGAGCCGAGCCTAACGAGCCTGGCGAGCCTAACGAGCCGAGCCTAACGAGCCGATCCCAAAAAAATTTTAACTCGAGCCAGCTCGCGAGCCACGAGCCTAACGAGCCGAGCCGAGCCGGCCTAACGAGCCTAACGAGCCGAGCCTAACGAGCCAAACGTACATAAATAAAATTATGTAAAATAAATATATTATATATATTTTTTAAAATTTTAGTTATATTTTGATGACGATTAATATTATTAGATTTAATAAGTTGTTTATTTGTTGAAAGTGTTAGTTAAAAATTTTGAAACGTTAAGGTGTCAGATAAAAATGTCATCAAAGGTGAAGGTACAAACCGGAACCGGACCGGTTAGATGCATCAAAGGTGAATGTATTATAAATAAAAAAATTATTCATTATCAATTTGACACTTGCATCACTACAAATTAGATGCATCCCAACTAGGTTGGCACCCATCTAAATGTCAATCATGTGCAAAATGTCAAATAAAATTACAAGTTAAAAAAAATACTTAAAAATTCAAATTACAAATTACAATACATTCCAATTTAAATGAAAATCTAATCTTCAACGTCCAAGTTTTTGAAATCTTCTAGTATTTCGTCTTCTCTTTGTTGATTTCTCGTAATTGCGTCGTTCCAATCCTTCATGCAAATGAGTGACTCCACAAGGTTGGGTGCAAGTCTTCCTCGACGTTCATCGTACACACGTCCACCTGCGCTAAAAGCAGACTCCGATGCTACGGTAGAAACCGGAGGTGTTAGTAGATCACGCGCCATTATAGAAAGAATAGGATATGTAGTGTGACGCTCTTTCCACCAAGCTAAAATATCAAAGCTCTTATCGCGAGAAATGGGAAATCGAGTCTCAATATAAAGATCTAGTTCATTTCGCATGACACTAGAATCAACATCTGTATCTAATTCATTCCAAATATCATGAATACTATATTGTGGAGCTAAACTACTAGTACCACTACTAGAACTAACATGTGAAGAAGAATGTGCACGACTAAAACTAGAATATTTACTTTCATAAGAAGTATATAAACTAGTAATTCCATAAGATATTTGATCAAGAGAAACTAAAGGAGTAGTACATAAATTATTAGAAATTCTATTAATGATAAGATTCACCCCTTTTAATTTATACCTAGGATCCATAATGCATGCATAACAAAAAATAAGAGGAATGTCAAGCCAATATTTTTTGAATTTTGTTTCCATTTTACAAAGTATATTTTTAAATTCATCCATTTGTCCATACAGTGCAAAATTACCGGTTAAATTTACAAAAATTGGAAGAACAAGATGAGAAGTGGGATAATAAATTCCCGAACATTCATTTGTAGCATCATAAAATGGTTTTAAAAAATCAAGAAATGTATTAGCTATATCACAACTATGTTTATCAATATTAATACTTTGTGTTTTCTCATTAATAAAAGCACAAATAACTTGCCAATATGGTTTAGCATTTTCCAACATTAAATAAGTTGAATTCCATCTATTATCTACATCGGTTTTTAATTTCCTTGGTTTAAGTTGGGCGGCTTTACAAAAATCTCTATATTCTTGTTGCCTTGAATTAGATCCAATGATATAAGAAATTGCGGATCTAATTATTTCAATATGAGACGAAATAAATGTCATGCCATCTTTAACAACTAAATTCAAAATATGACATACACATCTCATATGAAAAAGAGAATCGTGAGTAGTATCTAATTGAAAATAATTTTTAAAATGAGAAATAGCAACATCGTTAGCACTAGCATTATCAAGAGTTATGCTAAATAGTCTATCTCTAATAGAATATTCTTGCAATATTGTTACAATATATCTATAAATAGTTATACCGGTGTGAGGATATTCACAATTACGAAATCCTAAAATTCTTTTATTTAATTGCCAAGATTCGTCAATATAATGAGAAGTTACAACAATATATCCTATATTATTACGTGCACTCCATAAATCAGAGGTAATACAAATAGACATTGAAGAGGGAGCGTTTGAAAAAAATGAAACTAGTTCACTTTTCATATCATTAAACATTTTAATAATATCATTTCTAGTTGTACTTCTAGGAACACGTTTAAAATTAGGAGTAGCATACTCTTTCATAAATTTTTCAAACTCGTCACTATCGGTGAATGATAAAGGCAACTCACATTGGGCTACAAGTTTTGCTATTCCTTCTCTCATTTTATTTTGTGAATATAAAAAAATACCACTACCACTAGCATTTAATAATTTTTGTGTAGGATCCTTTACTAACTCATTTAAGTTATGTTTTTGATAATGCCTACCAAGTGTGCTAGTTGAACTACCGGAAACATATGCAAAATTTTTTATACAATATTTGCATTGAGCTCTAAGTTCTACTTTTCCACCAATTTTAATTTCTTTCATTTCGAAGTGTTTCCATACCTCGGATGTTTTGCTCCTTTTTTTGTTAGGTGAAGAAGTGGATGCTTGTGCAGATGAGTGTCCTATTGAAAATGCAGAATCTAATTCTCTATTTTCCTCAAAATCATTATCAATATTCACAACATTATAATTACTTGGATCCATTGCAAATAAATATTTAAAATAAATTTCAAACAATAAATTAATATGGTGATACCACAAATTTTATTTTTCAACAATATTTTGTAGGTGTTGTGAGTTTCGTGATCACTTCCACCGTTCCACGTATATGAAATCTACAAAAATTTGCATAAAAAGTATTAGAACATACACGTATAGTTAACAACAATATAAAAATATATTAAATGATAAATTGTAGTACATACCTTGTTAAATGAGTGGAAAGATTTGATGAAAGAAATATAGTTGAACTTGTAAGTAGAAATTGAGATATTGAGAGATTGAGAAAAATAATCAAATCTTAAGAAAATGGGTGGTGAAGAGATTGAGAGAATGAGAAAGATTTGATGAAAAAATTGGAGGAAATTAAAGAATATTTATAGAAAAATTTTCATTTAGCCGTTAGGTGTCCAACGGCTAAATGAAAATAAAAAAAAAAAATTTGTGACCGTTTGTCAACGGCTAACTCCAACGGAAAAACATTAAAATTTCGGACCGTTTCCCAACGGTCCGAAATTTTACCTCACAGATCTCAGAGCCTGCTCTGAGATCTGTGAAGAAGGCGAGTCGGCGACAGAGTCGATCTGACTCTCACACAGAGTCGAGATCGACTCTCTCGACTCTGTATCTCCGACTCTCACACAGAGTCGGAGATCGACTCTGTGTGAGAGTCGGAGATCGACTCTCACAGAGTCGGAGATCGACTCTGTGTGAGAGTCGGAGATCGACTCTCACAGAGTCGATCTCGACTCTCTGAGAGTCGAGATCGACTCTCTGAGAGTCGGATCTCGACTCTCTGAGAGTCGGAGATCGACTCTCTGAGAGTCGGATCTCGACGACGACGAGCACGAGATCGGCCGACGCGAGCTGCTGGACGGCGGACGCACGTCTCCGACGCGAGCTGCTGGACGACGAGAGCTGCTGGATGCAGTGGCCATGAGCTGGCGGGCTCGCCGGGCCAGCTCGCCGGGCCAGCTCGCCAGGCTCGCGAGCCGGCCCGCCTGCCAGGCTCGCGAGCCCAGGCTCGGCGGGCTGGCGAGCCTGCGATTTCGGGCTCGGCTCGGCCCGCCAACCGGGCCCGAGCCGAGCCCGCTCGGTTACTGTAGCGGGCTGAGCCTGGCTCGGCCCGCTACAATAACGGGCCGAGCGGGCGGGCTGGCGAGCCAGCCCGCCCGTTAAACATCTCTAAGAAAAACTAATGATCCTGCTCAGCTCTCCAATCCTTTTTAAGTATCTTTGTAAAATGTGCATAGGGCATATCTGACATGCCTATGCAGCTACCAAGAAAATAATCATTTCGATACAACTTGATTGTTCTAACAAGTGATGACCCATTTATTTAGACACAAACGAATCTGAATGGTTGTAGCCGAACAAGTTGACTCTGTGTTAAGCCTAATTCAAGATTTGAACTTGTGAGTTAAACCAGTTGTTTCTTTGCCTACTTTAAATTAAAGCAATCAAGCTTAGAATTTTGAGCAAGCTATTTTATCTCCATTATCGTTTGGCAGCATTTCCTTATAGTTGAATTCCCTAACCCCTTTTCTAGTTAGATCTTGTGTATTTGCATAAAATGAAGAAGGAGAAACTTCTCTGAATTGTTATATCAAAATTATAATGAAAATGTATACAGGGTATACCACCTGCGCCGGACCCAAATATGCAGTAGACTTCGTCATGGTGGAGGAGGCAGGAGTAAAGTGATAAGTGGCTCCACTGTCCAGAAGCCAAGTTGCTGTGGGAGGCTCGGCAGGTTGCAGGGGAAAGAAACTCGCTGGGCGAGGAAGAAGGCCAGCAGCATGGGCTTGAGGTGGGACTGGAGAAGAGGCTGGGCCGGGAACAAAGGCATTGTTTTGCCTGTGGTAGCAGACCAGGGCCGTATGGCCCAGCTTATTACAAATTTGATATCTGGGCCAGAATGGAGGCCTGGGCCTGGCGGGCTGGTGCCATTGTTGCTGAGGCGGGTAGGGTGATCTAAGACCACTAGGGTAAGGAGACGATGAGGGAGGTCTCGGGAATGGCAGCCGGGAAGGGCAGAACTGCTTGAAGGCAACATTGGCTTAAAGGGAGTTCACTGAGGGAAGCTATGCAATGGAGTTCAGCTTTTCTAAATGAAAATCGTAGCTTAGAAGAAGACTATGAATTTCTTCGAGCGATGGTTCATCGGCTCGGCTAGTGATGGAGGTGACGAAGGGGTTGTATTCACTCCCTAATCCACTGAGGAAATAGATCACATGATCGCGGTAAGTCACCAGTTCACCTATGGCAGAGAGGGTATTGCAAATGGATGTAATTTCTGAATATAGGTTGAAGCAGAGAGGCCATCTTTTGATAAACTGTGAAGTTGACTGCGTAAATCAGGTATACGGGCCATAGAAGCATAGGCAAACAACCTGCCGAGGGCACCCCAAATTTCTGCAGCAATATTGTAGCAGACAATCTGTGGGAGAATGTTGTCTGAGAAGGAAGAAAAGATCCAGCTCATGATTAGGCGATTGTAACGTTACCAGAGATTGAATTCGGGATTAAGCTAACGAGTAGTATTATCTAGGTATTGAGAAGGGGGGCGGGAAGGAACCATTGAAAGCGTTGTCGATGCCATTGACAATGACAACGTTAAGTATTTGTATTTTCCAGACGAGGTAGTTGGTGGAATCCAACTTAATGGTGAGAGTTTGGTTGACTGAGGGAAAGGGAGGGAGGGAAACAGTGGAGGTAGGGGAGGGAGTCATAGTCTCGGAGGAGGAGGCCATTGCGGCTACTGGCTCTGATACCAAGTTAGATTTTGCGTATTTGCAGAAAGGGAAGAAGGAGAAACTTCTCTGAATTGTTGTATAAAAATTATAATGAAAATGTATACAGAGTATGCTAGGATATATATACCTAGAAAGTAAAGAAACAGTACAATATAATTAAACTACTGGAAAAATACATTTGAGTATAAAATATGCATTAACATTTTTCATCCCCTTATCTCAGCCCGCTTTTTCACTTTCTCAGTCTCTCTTTATTTTTTCCATAATAACATATTATAATAAATTACAATATGCTAATACTATAAAATGGGTGATATAATATTAATGTACTATTATGAATAACAATTCTAAATTTAATTAAAAAAAAAGTATAAGTTGAGAACTTTGTAAAACTTGCGTGCAATTGTAATTCTCAAGCTCCAGGTTGACCTGACTAGCTCTTATGACTCATTTAACTCATCTAGTTTGATTCAGATCTCGTGAGTTACTTACTTAGTTAAACTTTTTAAAGTTCTGTTTAAGTTATGTCACATCTCTAGGTGTAGGCTTCGAGCTAGTATTGTCAAACGAGCGGCTGACGAGCCCTTGGTAGACAGGTCCAAGAAAAGATACTCTTATTGAGCGGTTGAATTGTAGAGATGGATTTGTGAGACCGGTTAGTGATTTATCCCATCATAACTTATTTTGCTGGTGATTTCAAGCATCTCTTTTGTGTTTACTTTGGTAGTAAACTATCCATTAACCCATCATTAGAGTATGCAAATAAAGCTTGTTTTGAATAAATATTGTAAAAACTATACATTTTTACTTGATAATTAAAAATTGCTATGTAGACTCTCCACATCACAAATATGTTTTGTATTGACCCGAATTCTTTCGCAATCCAATCAAGTTTACCCACGTGTAAAGTCTTGGTCAAATAGTTAACCTATAAATATCGCGAAGACCTAGGGGTAAATAAGTAAACTAGTAAGAGATATAGAAAAATCCTAGTAAATAGTTTTCACTTCTCTCATTTGTTGCCGCTAAAGAGAGTAAATAGTGCTGCTAACGAGAGTAAATAGTGACGAGTGAGGAGTGTTCATCCTTGCTACCATGAGGATTTGAAAATTGTTCACAAGGCTTTAACGTCCATTCAACTGTAAAGAAGAATTCGAGGGTAAGCTTTTCTTCACCCTTTTGTGTCTGTATGTTGAGTTTCCAATTGGGTTTTAGATTCGAGCTCATGAACTTGAAACTGTGCTATGTCTCAGTGTGTGGAATGAATTTGGAGTTGTGCGGGGGTTCAAGCCGTTTGGAGGCAAGAATTGGCATAATGTGGCACTTCACCTCGCGGGGTTGCACCAGAGCTCCATTTGTGGAGACAGTGAATTGTTTGTGTCCATGGAAGACTGATTTCTATAGAAACGGGCGTGTTCGTGAAAGGCAACTTCCACAGAACGCATGTGTCGGCGAAAGAGTAGGTTTCCACGAAATGCTTGTGTCTGCGAGAGGAGTGTATCCGCGGTGGACACGTGCACATGGAAATGCTAAACATTGGTATCCGCAAAAGCATAGGCTTCTGCAGGACACAAGTGCCCACGAGAAGAGTGTCTTCACGGTGCACACGTGTCTGTGAAAATGCTCAAGTCCATGGAAGCAAAGACTTCTGCGAAAATGTTTGTGTTGGTGGAAACGTAGGCTTCCACAGGACACTCGTGTCCATGAAAGGAGTGTCATTGCGGTGGACACATGTCCATGCAAATGTCCAGGTCCGTAGAAGCATAGGCATAGGCATCTACGAAAATGTTGGTGTCTGCAGAAGCTACCATATTTCGTTGGAGGAAAGTTTCTACAGAGGACACATGTGTCCGAGAGAACAAAAGCATCTGTGGAAATGTGTGTTCACATAAGGAAAACTCATGTGGTTGACACGTGTCTATGGAAGCGTAGACTTCCACGGCAACTTAAGTGACACATGTGCCACACACACGTGACAGTGGGAGTTGAGTCTCCACAAGGTTTACTTATTCGTTGGAGCATGGGACGCCTGTCGTTCCGTCGAAGTACAGGATTTTGGGAGAGGGTTGAACTTCTACATAGCACAAAATCTTGTGAACACTGTTTCTGTGTCTCGTCTCCGATCAAACTCCCAAGTTGGATCCTTACCACCACTACACCGAGCGCCTTGTGACGTTTGCAGCCACAGTTTTGTTTTTCAGTTTGGGTTTCCTAGCCCAGTACAGAACCCATTCCCTGTCATTTTCTTTTAGTCAATTTATGAACTCCTTTAGGTTGAATCTATATAGGTTCATATGACTTTGTGGACTTTGAAATAACTCCTAAAGTTGCTGCTCCTTTTGAAAAAAAGGAGAGACCACCATCGAGGTAGAAATTTAATACTTAGTTGCGTTGGATTACACTGTTTTCTAAAAAATGTATTTTGTGGGATAACACATATGAAAACTGATGGGGACTGTTTGAAAGCACATCTGATTTTATGTTATGTGTACTTGAGCTTTACATGTTTACATTTCGACATACATGATATTTTTTTTGTTGATGTCTGTTAATTTGGGGGATGAATCCTCACCATTTCTTTGTTGCTTTGTATTGTATTTTATTTCTTGGTAAGGATGATGGTTAGATTTATTGTAATACATTTTGGATAATGTTGGTTGTTTGGGATTTGATTGCACAGTGTTGAATTTAACTTATATTTTTTTTACTTGCATCATTATTCTCATGATCGCTATGTGGACCTAGACTTCTCTCGTGTGGGTTATGACTTTGATAGTGTTCAAGTCTTCCGCTGCAAACCTAGCCTTTGGCTGGGCGATCGGGTCCTCTCCAAGGATCAAGTTGTTCGGTATGGCATTTCTATTAGACTCACCTCCTAATCGTGATAGAAATAAATTGGTATCAAAGTACAAGGTTTCACAAATTTCCTAATAGTGATTGCTTAAAAATTTAATGGTGCAATGATTTTGGACTTGTCCACTGTGCATAAGAGAATATGTAACCCAGTGAATTTCTTTTTTTTTTTTTTTCAAAAAGTCAAAATGCCATCGAAAAGAAACCCACGCACTCAACCTCAAGAGAGCAACTTTGATCCTATCACAACCATGATGCAGGCACTGCGGAACACATCCTTTGGCAATTCTGCGCAGAATCATAGAATGACTTGTATGGTGTATTTCGAGGAGTTCACTAAACTGAATCCTCCTATGTTTGAGGGTGGTGCAAATCCAATGGAGGCTGAAAATTGGATTCAGAAGATGGAACGAAAATTTGAGTCTCTTTAAGTTCTAGGTGGGGATTCTTCACAACCCGAAGGTGGGCAAGACAGAAATGTTAGATCAAACAACCCGATCCTAGGAGAGATTCCGATCGCTCAGCTTAAGGCTAGCTTTGTGACAACCTAGAGGGGACCCTAAACAGAATGAGAAGCAACCTGGCCCAAAATCAAATAGTGTCGTTCGACCTTTTGACTTTTAAATTATTTATTTAGGCAACAGAAGGCTTAGATAAAATACAATATGCTAAAATCCAACCAATTCGGCTAAACCAAAGATTCAATAGTAACATCGAGATAAACAATAATATATGTCTAGAATAAAGTGCCATATTTAAAGAAAATTAATACAAGTATCATTACAGAGTTTCAACAAATGAATCCATCCTCACAAAACTCTTGAAATAAAATACTGAAAAATAAAGATAAGTGTCGGGCTCAATCCAATGACGACAACCAGTGATCATCTTTTTTAACATCTGAAGGAAATGTCGTTGGGCTGAGTTGACTAAACTCAATATGGGTAAGATTTTATATTCAACTATTAGAATTTTATTAAAAAGAGGGAGCACACATGAATACAACTTTTAATTAAAAACTGAGAAAGAAAAATCAACTAGTGAGACAAATGTGGCAAATGTCCACTATAGTGTGGTATGGACGTAAAATAGGCCTTACAGAATCTAAGTGAAAATTGTGTCATTCACGGGCTCCAGGCACACAATGCCATAGACATATAGAACAAAGGTGATATTCATTGATCGCTAAAGCCACGAAATAATATCTTGATCAAGTTTAGAGTTTTGCACCCAAGGACATGTCAGAGTTAGTTGCCTTATTACTCTAGTTAACACAAAAAATATATCCTCCAATGGTCGAATGTGCATACATAAAATAAGACCCTTTCACGAGCCGATCGAACTTGGTTCACTCGACCAAGATAATCAATCAATGATGTATATGCTCGAAATAAAACATATCCAACGAAAATTATATATATAATATTATTAAAACTAACGATTATAAATAGATATGTTATTTTATATGAAAACACGTCTCAAAATAATTATTTTGAAAACAATGTCATGTTCAACATAAAATAAAACCCCTATAGCCAAGCAACGCTCAATCAGATAAGAAATCAATCAATCTGAATTCCTCATTAATCTGTTGGACCTATCAAAACATATGGATACCAATTAATTTGCCTCTAAAAAATATTTTAAAAACTCGTTGTAATGCATAATCGAGATAGGAACCACTTTGGGAAACTCACAGAACAATCCCCAAAAATATCCAAAACTTTAATACTGGTTCGGACGTCTGCAGATTCATTTCCAGACGTCCGCAGATTCAATTCTAGACGTCTGCTCCAGAGTTATTTCTTTCCTAGAACAGTCTTTAGTGGAAGTCTTCACTCCTACGGAGGCTGCATTTTGGAGGAATCTCTCATTTCCACGGAGGCGTGCCATTCACATGTCTCCGGGGATGTAAGTGGAGCCTTCCCTGTGCAGACATGTGTCCCCGTATATACCCAGAGATACATTCGCTCTCTCTAGTAGAACCTTACTTCCGCAGACACATGTCCTTCCCATACATTCACAGATATGTTGCGAACGCTCCTACAGAACCTTACCTCCGCACACACTTTTCCTCCACATACATTCACATATACACTTGTTTCTACGTTGTTACAGAAGCCTACACTCCCACCAAAAAAACCTACGCTCTCATAACAGACAGAAGCATGATGGAATTTTCATTCCCATGTATTTCCACGGAACCCTTCATTCTTGCGAATGCGTGTGCTTTTGCAGCAGATGCCTCCTCTCCTGCACATGATTTCCTGCAAGTCTAGACAAACTAGAAAATCAGAGAACTTGCATTCTTCTCCAAATTTCTCCATTTTTAACGGCAAAACACTATTTTTAATCAACCAAAATATTCTAAAATATAACCAAATTAGTTTTCATGCTACAATTACAACCTTTTTATCAATTATTCCAAATATTAAAAATCCACATAATCGAATTCATCCTCGGACCAAAGTTCATAATTTCGAAGATCAACCTTCCAGATTTAGTAATCCAACTTGTAAATTTTAATAACTTGAAATGCTCATCGATAGCCACCCCAATTCTCCCTCTCATGGCCTCTGAACACACTCGCTAAAGAACACACTCTCCTCTACATAATGGAAGTGTCAAGAGAGTAAGGAGAGTGTCTGGCTTTTAAAATTGAAAGTGGGGTAGCGGCATTGATGAGGGAGGGGGACACACAGCTTAAGTGAGGGAGAAGTCACCCTCAATTTCAACGAGATTAAATGGGGTGGGTCACCTCCATTGAAAAATCCATCAACTATTCCATTCTCCTCCACTTAGGAAATTTTGTCCATGAAATTTAAGTTAATCTCAAAGGTTCCACCGAATAAGTGAGGGTATTTTGTTGCCATTTTTTATTCAATTTCCCATGTAGCCTCCCTTTCGCTATGTTCTTCCACCAAACTGAAACCAAAAGAATTTCATGACTTCATAGGACTTTGATTTCACAGCCCAATATCCTCTTAAGCTCTTCCTTTTAAGATACATCCTCCTGAATGGACACCTCAGTCCAAGAGATGACATGCGATAAATCAGAGATATATCTCTTAGCATAGAGACATGAAAGATGTTGTCAACATAATTCAAATATGGTGATAGTTCCAATCGATAAGCCACTACACCAACACATTCGAGCATCTGAAAAGGGTCAATATATCTTGGAGTCAACTTTCCCTTTACACCAAAGCAACTAATTCCACGTTGTGACCGAACTTTTAAGAACACAAATATATCGGTCTTAAATTCAACTTCTCTTATCATAATGCATGTGTAACTTTTCTAACGACTTTGAACTGCCTTCAGTCGTTCCTTAATTGATTGCACTTTCTCAGTGGTTTCTTGGATCAAATTAGGTCGAAGAGTGACTCTCTCCTTGGCCTGAGCCCAACACAATGGCAATCTGCACGGTCTCCCATAAAAAACTTCATATGGTGAAACCCCAATACTGATTTGATAACTGTTATTGTAGACAAACTCCACTAAGAGCAAATAATTCACCCAACTATCGCTGAAATCCAGAACACAACATCTCAACATGTCTTCCAAAGTCTGAATTGTGCGCTCAGACTAACCATTGTTCTAAGATTGATAAGCTATACTCAAATGAAGTTCAGTGCCCAAAGCTCTCTGTAGGGCTCTCCAAAATTTTGAAGTGAATCTTATATCTTTATCTAACACTATGCTCAAAGGAACACCGTGAAGACGAACGATGTTCTCATATAGAACTTGCTCAACTTTGTCAAAGAGAAATCCATTCTAACTAGAATAAAATGAACAAACTTTGTCAGTCGATCAACTATCACCCATATGGCATCAAAGTTCTACATATTTCTTGGCAAACTGGTCACAAAATCTATGGTGATTGTTCCATATCCACTCTGGGATAGGTAAAGGCTATAAAAATCCAATTGGTCTCTGATGTTCAACCATAACTTGCATACGAGTCAAACACTTGGACATATAATCAGCTATATCCCGTTTCATTCTGACCCACCAAATTGACGCTTCACATCATGATACATTTTAGTACTACCTAAATGAATCGCAAACCTGATTTATGGCATTTTGTTAAAATGTTCTTCATTAAGCCCAAATTATTAAACACCACAACACAGTCTTTCAAATATAGAAAGCCAGTGGCACTAATTTTCCAACCTTGAAACTGCTCACCAGCTTTAATTTGGTAAAATCTCTCATTTAGCTTATTATTGAACTTCTGCATATCCTTAACACATTACAGAAGTGTAGGGGTTGCTATCAAATTAAATGCTTAAACTGAATAATAGTCTTCCTGATAGTGTAGCTCATAAATCCCAATAGTCAAACAACTCTTCCACTCATCCAGCATGTGACATGATAGTGAACCTTGAGGGTGACGACTCAAGGGAGCAACCACAACATTGGCTTTCTCGAGATGGTACTCTAAGTAAAAGTTATAATCTTCCATGTACTCTGTAACGACCCAGTTTTATTTACTTTGAAAAATCGCGTAAAATTTAAAACTTTTTCTTTTATAAAATCAGAGTGAGATTTTTTTTTATAAAACCTGATCGTTAAAACTCTTTACTTAAAACACTTATCAAATTTGGCAGAAATAATAAAATCATTTTATGAAATAGCACGGAATGAAAACAAAGTTTTAATTAATTTACAAAACCTTTTTTCTCTTTCTTAAACTCTTTAACCCAACTAGCCACTAGATCCAGTCGTGCAAATCCTTCATCAACTGTCTTTGAACTGTCCATCTATTTCTCGTACGTACCTACATCTCAAGACCTAAACTAATGAGCCTATAGCTCAGTAAGTGATATAATGAAATATAATGCACATGATATGCATGATCATACGATGCATTAAAGAAAAGAACCGTATCTCTTCTGGAAGTTAAGGTGGAATACTCCCTAGAGTCATGTGGCCTAACTAGTCACTCTAACGAGGAGATATATCCATCGGAGGTGTTACCACAAGCAGGTATCCTCACTTTTGTTGAAGACATTGGGGGTTTCAGAACAGGGTAATTGTGAACCCTAGAATCCACGTAGCTAACTTCTAAACCCACCACTCCCTATGTGGGAGGAATCTACCGTATGGAATGTCACAATTCACCCGAACCCCCACACGCCTATTTACGTATATTAGTTATGTCATGCAATATACTCGTGAATACATACAATCCTACATGATAATGAAATGTCTAATAAACATATAATTAAAATAACCTAAATCTAGAGAACACACCGCATACAATCCTAATTCTTGCGATGTAGGGTCCGAAGACCAAAACATAGTAAGTATCAACTTACCTGGAGTCTTCAATGCGATTATGTCAATTGACTTAGTACCTTCAAAAACTGTTAAATGAACAATTATTAGGCCCTTATCAATCTCACTCATAGAGAATAAAATAACTTAACACATCATAACAGTCTCATAGCCAACATTGCGTAACTAACTAGCAACAACCCATTATAGTTGCTCATTCCCTCAATGTGACCTGATAATAAAGAATTTACATTACAAAACCAAGTAGCATTTTTATCACGAAACCGTATTTCCCACAGCAGAGTATAGAACCATTTAATTCCAACATTAACATGGAATTATCAAGTGGTCAAATTCATATACCCTTAATCATCCAAACCTCACAGTCAAGCTTTAAACCCAACATACAAGACTTATATATTCAATTAAGCAAACAATGTGCAGTCAATTGATAGGGAGCTTATATCCATTTATGATTCAATGTAATCTGTCACAAAATAATTTTCCAAAACAATGGACCAACATTCTATATTTTTCTAGATTAACTTCATCTCTTAAGTGTGTGGCTTCAACAATTTAATCCTAACACAATTATCATCCAAAATCAAGATTCAGAATATAATTCTAATGAACAGGGCATTATACAATCCATGTCCAACAATTAATATTTAAGATGCAAAACTAATCTTTAATTCAATAGAGAACAAAAGTCCATCCGAGTCCAATGAGTAGGAACTTCAAATGTAGAACCAATATTCAGCAGGTGATTTTCCATAACAACAACCGAACATGCATTATTTCACCAACCAATACCACAACAGAGAACATATCCACAATTCTAAACATATAATCAACAATAAATTCAGTAGAACCAACATAAGACAATTCCAACCAGGATGCTCATTCAATAGCTCAACCAAAGTTTAACATAAATAGAGAAATTTTACTACAAATCCATAATAGAGATGGGGAAAAACTCCTTACCCACAGAGACCCGGAGTTAACTCTTTCCTCCTTTTGTCTTCAAAACCCCACGACTCATCTCTCCCTCATATTCAGAAAGCTTTCCTCTCAATTGTTCTATGTCACTCAACTCTCCAAAGAGAGGTCTTTGTTCCACCACCCTCTCTCTCATCTCTGCGCACCCACTCTCATCTCCACGTACTCATTTTATCTTCCCAAAGGACCCCCTTATCCTCCAAAGAACACCTCCTTCAACACCAATCACCAATTGCCAACAGCGAAGGAAGGGACGTGGAGCAATCCTAAGTGAAGCCGTGTATCGGGATCACCAATTATCTCCTCGAGATGCTGAATTTAGTGAGACCGGGTGATACATAGGTAGATAGATTGGTAGACATGCTATCTACCAGCTCTTCATGATTTTGTGCTGCCCTTTCTGAATCAGTGAGACCGGTTGACATACAGGTAGATAGACTGGTAGACATGCTATCTATCAACTCCTCATGATTTTGTGTTGCCCGTTCATTTCTCTAAACGACAGCGTTTGATCCATTTTTCTTCTTTTACTCTTTTATTTTATTTCAATTAACAATTTTATTTAATAAATTCCCACATTCCATAATTAATAATAATTATATATATTTATGTGTCAATTATACGTATCGTATATCAATCGACCCAAATTTCAATTCTCTACTTATTCCAAATGTCGCTTAATAATAATAGCCGATCCAATTTAAATTTCTCAATCCTGTTTCTTAAATTAATTTCCATCAAATGGGTCTTCAACAATTATCCAAATAATTCTATTACATCCAATTTATTTTCCAATTATTCTTACTTAATTTCATTACTGAAAATCAAGGTATTACATTCCTCCCTCCTTATATAAATTTTGTCCTCGAAATTTGTCCAATATAAGTTCTCCTTAGGCCTAACAACCAAATAATCATTAGTGGTTGCCGCATAGATATGTCCGAAACAACTCATTATATTATACCTTATGTTACTTCCACATCTACAGAATATCTCGAATTGGCCAAACATTAATTCATGTCTTTGTCATTTGATTTTCAATTCCATTCGCTGCGAAAGAGAAAGAGAGAACTTCATCCATGTCTTCTTTCCTCTTATCTAAGAATGTGTAGCAGCTTTTTGCAATATAGTTAACTTTACTGCATCTAAACATCTCGCGATATACATAGAAGCCTTCCCTTAACCATTCAATTTCTCAATTCTAACCATTACCAAATTCAACATTTTATCTTCCCCTCTTTTTTTTTTCACTTATCTATTTATCTTAAGGGTGTATTCTTACTGCAGAATCCAAATTTTGTAATCAATTCTTCAAGTGGATTGAGTACCCAACATCCTTACAATGTAGGAGCCTTCGTTCATCCAACTTCACTCCCTATGACTTTCGTTAGTCCCTTGACGATTTCCTCTTATCCTTCATAACTAATTAAATAATTTATTATCCGAAATGATTTCATTTAATCCATCTTCTAATTTACTAGAAATTTGGACAAAATCTCCCTTATTTCTATACTCCCCTAAAGCTCATGCATCCTGCAAGGCAAACCTAAGCAAGTACAACATCTTCTATCCTTTAGCATAGATGTATGTATATATATATATACACCCATACAACTAAATCCAACAATAGTATAGTGATTACATCCATACATCCTACCAAAACAACACGAATTGTGCCTTTCCAAAAATTACAAACTGTTAAAAAAAATTAAATTACATAAAACTTAAAGATCAGCCTACAAGTCATCCCAATGGTGTGGAGGCATATCGTTGTCATTATTGCCATCACCCTATGGAAAGCCACGAGATGCGTTGAACTTGGTGATATACTCCATGATTTGCAACATTCCCTCGTTTGTTTTTCTCATTTCCTCCCTTATTCCCCGCATTTCCAAACCAATGTTTGTTATTCCCCCCATTAGGGAACAAAAAGATTCTCCTGGTAACACGACATATTGACTTGGAAGATCTTCTGTATGAGGTTAGGAAGAAGCAGGCTTGATAGTATTCGTAGACTCTGGAATTTCTGAAACTAGGGTACATCATCAGATGGAGGAATAGAAGTACCCACGGGGTTAGTGGAAGTCTCAGTAGTTTGCCCTTGGCAATCGAAGTGCCACAATCCACAAGACTCTCCAATTCTCATTCTTGTGAGGGTACTTCGATTATACACGTCGGTGCGTTTTTCACCCCTTTTACCTCATTGCTGGGGATCCGAACTTGGAAATGTCCAAGAATAGCTGTTATCAAAGTATTGTATTGAAGACTTTTTGTTTCCACCAAATGGACTTCCATCATCACGTTTAGGATAATAAAACCAGGATCCAAATACAGTTTTTCCATTGCATATAGGTCCATATAGCTGATGAGATCTCGATGTCCACCCCGGGGCAATAGCGTGTATGTCAAAATGTGATGCAGGACACGCCCCATTACCCCAAGGTCTTTTGCCCTCGGTTTATCATATCTATTAATTTGGGAATCTTTATGAATTTGTCTTAGAATTCGATTGCTCGCTCGGTTCAAACAAATTCTGGATCAGAAGAGGCACAATAGTATTGTTCCACATTTGCTGATATATGGAAGCCAATTATCTCGTTAATGACTTCTGAAGTTAATATAATTTCAGTTCCCAAGACATAAGTTCTTCCAGCAAGTGGTTGAGATCGGAATGTCATGTTGGCATAAAATAATTGGACCAACCGCTCATATGAAGTTCCGAGCAAATAACACAGTCCCATAAGTCCAGCGTGCCCAAAAAGTTCCTCCAATCCCAATGATTGGAAACTCTGAAAGTCGACTCTTTGGGAATACACAAGTGATCTATTCTTAATACTATGGAAAAAGTCCATTTCTCTTCTTGTTCGAAATTCTTTGGAGAAGTATGCAGTCCCCGAGCATGAGGGACCATCCCGACTGGAAACCCGCTTTCCTTTCCTTTTTCTGCTGGATCTTGAAGCCACTACAACTTTTCTAATAGAATTCTTGAAATAACCAAAATCAAGCTTCTCAATTACAAAATTGCTGAACTGTCAATTCTAATAACAACTAAATTGCAGCAATTTCAACAATGGACTGAGCTATTCCCAATCTTCCTAAACCGTGACTGAATTCACAGTGGAAATTCCCAAAATACAGAACACAGCACCGCTAATCAAATATCAACAAAATCTACGATTTTCCAATTACTTCTGAAGCTGTAACATGGAATTTCAATTTCTCTACTCCCTTAAGTATACTCGAGCTCCAGGAATAGATAATGAAAACCAAAGATATAAAATTTTTGAACTCGTAATTTCCAATATTCACAGCAAAAATCCTCAGCACTAACCCGCACAATGGCAGAGTTTCGGATTGCCCATCTAATAACGGTGAAACCCAATATTGACTGAAGGAAATTGAAGTTTAAAATTGGAAGATGCTTACAGTGACACTACGGGACTCAAAAATGGCAGAGAGAAGAATTTCAATTCACCCTGTTCTTCGTATTCACCGAAGAGTTGTTGTCCAAAATCGCCCTATGTCAATAATTGAGCCTACCTTTCTTACGAATCAAGCTCAGAGATGGAGGTTATAAAACCTTCACCTAGAAATCGCTGGAGATCGCCCCAAAATCAAAGCCTTAATGCACTCCCAGGATTTCGCAAAATGGCTAAGAAGAAATGCAGTTCAGGTTCTAATTTTTCTTCAGGACCAGGAGCGAGGAATAGTTGCCCACCTAGCCAAAATTTTTGGTCCACAGGGGCTCTATCGCATTGCACGGTTCAACTTTCCACTTTTTTTTTACCACCAAAATATGTAAAATACTTAATTTAGGAAATAACTCTATTACGTACTTACAGTTGATGGAGAATTTTCACGTCGAAGCTTGTGCTGGTAAGCAGTCTACATAATCGTTTTTAAAACTCGGGACACTCTGATACCAACTGCAACGACCCGGTTTTATTTACTTTGAAAAATCGCGTAAAATTTAAAATTTTTTCTTTTATACAATCAGAGTGAGGCTTTTCTTTATAAAACCCGATCGTTAAAACTCTTTACTTAAAACACTTATCAAATTTGGCAGAAATAATAAAATCATTTTATGAAATGCAGCGGAATAAAAATAAAGTATTAATTAATTTACAAAACCCTTTTTCTCTTTCTTAAATTCTTTAGCCTAACCAGCCACGAGATCCAGTCGTGCAAATCCTTCATCAACCGTCTTTGAACTGTCCATCTATTTCTCTTACGTACCTACATCACAAGACCTAAACTAATGAGCCTATTGCTCAGTAAGTGATATAATGAAATACAATGCACATGATATACATGATCATACGATGCATTACAGTAGAGAACCGTATCTCTTCTAGAAGTTAAGGTGGAGTACTCCCTAGAGTCATGTGGCCTAACCAGTCACTCTGACGAGGAGATATATCCATCGGAGGTGTTACTACAAGCAGGTATCCTCACATTTGTTGAAGACGTTGGGGGTTTTAGAACGGGGTAATTGTGAACCTAGAATCCACATAGCTAACTTCTAAATCTACCACTCCCTACGTGGGAGGAATCTACCGTATGGAAAGTCACAATTCACCCGAACGCCCACACGCCTATTTACGTATATTAGTTATGTCATGCAATATGCTCGTGAATACATACAATCCTACATTATAATAAAATGTCTAATAAACATATCATTAAAATAACCTAAATCTAGAAAACACACAGCATACAATCATAATTCTTGCGATGTAGGGTCCGAAGACCAAAACACAGTAAGTATCAACTTACCTGGAGTCTTCAATGCGATTATATCAATAGACTTAGTACCTTCAAAAATTGTTAAATGAACAATTATTAGGCCCTTATCAATCTCACTCATAGAGAATAAAATAACTTAACACACCATAACAGTCTCATAGAAAACATTGCGTAACTAACTAGCAACAACCCATTATAGTTGCTCCCTCAATGTGACCTGATAATAAAGAATTTACATTACAAAACCAAGTAGCATTTTTATCACGAAATCGTATTTCCCACAATAGAGTAGAGAATCATTTAATTCCAACATTAACATGGAACTATCAAGTGGTCAAATTCATAGACCCTTAATCATCCAAACCTCACAGTCAAGCATTAAACCCAACATACAAGACTTATATATCCAATTAAGCAAACAATGTGCAGTCAATTGACAGGGAGCTTATATCCATTTATGATTCAATGTAATCTGTCACAAAATAATTTTCCAAAACAATGGACTGACATTCTATATTTTTCCAGATTAACTTCATCTCTTAAGTGTGGGGCTTCAACAATTTAATCCTAACACAATTATCATCCAAAATCAAGATTCAGAATATAATTCTAACGAACAGGGCATTATACAATCCATGTCCAACAATTAATATTTAAGATGCAGAACTAATCTTTAATTCAACAGAGAACAAAAGTCCATCCGAGTCCAATGAGTAGGAACTTAAAATGTAGAACCAATATTCAGCAGGTTATTTTCCATAACAACAACCGAAAATGCATTATTTCACCAACCAATTCCACAACAGAGAACATATCCACAATTCTAAACATATAATCAACAATAAATTTAGTAGAACCAACATAAGACAATTCCAACCAGGATGCTCATTCAATAGCTCAACCAAAGTTTAACATAAATAGAGAAATTTTACTACAATTCCATAATAGACATAGGGAAAAACTCCTCACCCACAGAGACCCGGAGTTAACTCTTTCCTTCTTTCATCTTCAAAACCCCATGACTCATCTCTCCCTCATATTCAGAAAGCTTTCCTCTCAATTGTTCTATGTCACTCAACTCTCTAGAGAGAGGTCTTTGTTCCACCACCCTCTCTCTCATCTCTGCGTACCCACTCTCATCTCCACGTACTCATTTTATCTTCCCAGAGGACCCCCTTATCCTCCAAAGAACACCTCCTTCAACACCAATCACCAACTGCCAACAGCGAAGGAAGGGATGTGGAGCAATCCTAAGCGAAGCCGTGTATTGGGATCACCAATTATCTCCTCGAGACGCTGAATTTAGTGAGACCGGGTGATACACAAGTAGATAGACTGGTAGACATGCTATCTATCAGCTCTTCATGATTTTGTGCTGCCCTTTCTGAATCAGTGAGACCGGTTGACAGACAGGTAGATAGACTGGTAGACATGCTATCTACCAGCTCCTCATGATTTTGTGTTGCCCGTTCATTTCTCTAAACGACAGCGTTTGATCCATTTTTCTTCTTTTACTCTTTTATTCTATTTCAATTAACAATTTCATTTAATCAATTCCCACATTCCATAATTAATAATAATTATATATATTTATGTGTCAATTATACGTATCGTATATCAATCGATGCAAATTTTAATTCCCGAGTTATTCCAAATGTCGCTTAATAATAATAGCCGATACAATTTAAATTTCTCAATCTCATTTCTTAAATTAATTTCCATCAAATGGATCTTCAACAATTATCCAAATAATTCTATTACATACAATTTATTTTCTAATTATTCTTACTTAATTTCATTACTAAAAATCAGGGTATTACATACTTCATCCAGCAGCGTTATCGGAGGTTGAGATCGCGTTGTGAAAATAAATATTTCAAACTCTTATAATCGAAAAACACTTCAAACTTTGCACTATATAAATAGTTTCGTCATATCTTCAGAGCAAAGATAATGGCTGCAAGCTTTAGGTCATGGGTATGGTAATTCTACTCATGTGTCTTCAATTGTCTAGGTGCATAAGCTATAACTTTGTCTTGCTGCATCAGAACACAACCCAAACCAACTTTTGACGCAACAATAGACACAACATATGGTAAAGTTTCATCTGGTACTACCTGAACTGGCGTAGTAATTAATCTCTGTTTTAGCTCTTCAAAAGTTATCTGACATTTGTCATCCCAAATAAACTTATCATCCTTTTGAGTCAACTGAGTCAATGGCAAATCAATGGAAGAAAAATTCCCTATGAATCGTGGATGGTATCTAGTTAAGCCTAAGAAATTGCGCACGTCAGTAACATTCTTGGGTCGTTTCCAATCCAACATTGCCTCGACTTTAGCTGGATTAACAAAAATGTCATTTTGGGAGACAAGATGGCCTAAAAATTTAACTTCAGTTCAGTCATCCAGAAATTGCATTTCTCCCTCTTAGCATACAACTGGTGTTCGCGTAACGTCTACAAAACAATTTGTATATGGTCCATTCTTATATAAAGACTTTGAATATATGAGGATATCATCGATAAACACCACCACAAATTGGTCAAGATAAGACCGAAAGACTCAATTTATAATATCTATAAAGGCAGCTGGTGCATTAGTCAGTTCTAATAGAAGCCCCAAAAATTCAAAGAGTCCATATCGAGTCCGAAAAGCCGTTTTGGGAATATCCTTCCCATGGATTTTCAACTAATAGTAGTCAAACCTCAAATCTATCTTTGAGAAAAACATAGACTCACCAAGTTGATCAAACAAACCATTGATTCTCGATAACGGGTACTTGTTCTTGACTGCCACATGATTTAATTTCAGGGAATCAATATACTGTTAGCCTTTTTGTTAGGCTTAGTTTTATTTTGATGATGACCAAATGGTTTAATGTAATGAAAATAATAAGTTGGTTAGTTGTGTTTTTATTGATAATGTATTCAATGTTTTATTCATTATATTTATACTCAAATTTATCAAAAATACCCATATAGAGGGTATTAAAGTGTGCTAACATGTCTATCTAAGTTCATGTAGTGAACGCATATCGTTTTGGGACTTATAAAAATCAAGAAGGGGAAGAAGGAGCAAAAAGTCGACCTCGATGTGCATCTAAGAAGGAAAGGGTCGACCGTAACTGTGAAGCAGAAAAAAACAGCTTACCAAAAAAATTCTGCAATAAAGGAAACGATCAACCGCTTTGATGAAAGGTCGACCGCATCATTTGAAAACTCCTCTTTCTCACCCGTCTTCAAAATTCCATTAGAGGTCCATCAACGAAGGAAAAGGTCGACCGCATGGTCGACCGCAAAATGGACAAATTGCTCAAGAGTTTCTGCACGAAGGAAAGAGTTGACTGCACGGTTGATCACACAATGGAAGATTGCCACAACGGTCAAATCTCAACGGGCAAAACTCCAACGGCTAGTAAAAGGGTCGACCGTTTCGGGTATAAGGTCGACCGTTTCGGGTATAAGGTCGACTGCTTGAGCAGTGTTTATAAATATGAGATCACTCCAAGCTCTCAACAACGAACGAAGAATCGAGGCGAAGGCCTGCCAAATTCAAGACTCGATTCCTACATACTGTGAGCATTGTAAATCAAACTCTCCCCACCCATAAGCTTGCGAGTTATTATTGGGAGAGTTCGGATTAGTTTTTAGAGCTTTAATTTTCGTATTCTATACTTGTGCTAAATTGTAAAGGGTGATTCCCTAAGAATTCATCACACGAGGGTGACAACCCGAAAGACTCGAAACACTAATAGGCTAGATTGAACGCCTGTAAGTTCAATCATTGGGTGACGCCCCGCAATAGTCAAATTTAGGGTGACGTCCCATAAGAGTCAAAGGTTGACGACCTTAGAATTAGTCAAGGGTGACGGCCATCGTAAGAGTCAATTTGTAAACGGTTTTATTGGCACCCGTAAGCCAATTGCTTAGTGTATCTCCAAGTGCAACTTGGAGCGCGAACGTAGGCGAGTTTGCCGAACCGCGTAAACAAATATGGTGTGCACATATCTAACTCTTACTCTTTAATTTACGTATTTATTGTGATTGGTTACTTAATCATATTCGATAAATCATTTAGGGATTTAATGCAGTTAAATATCATACGAAAATAGTAAAATGCTATATTCACCCCCCTCTATAGGCGTATATCGATCCTACAATTGGTATCAGAGCGGGTATTTAAATTTTTGTGTGATATTTTGCTGATTGTGCACATTGCTATAAATTGTTGAATTATATTGTTGAAATTTACTTGAATATCATTGATTTGTAGTTATATATATATATATATATATGCACATTATGGATTCCAACATGTATAAATTAGGTCAATGCACATCTACACCTCCACACATTGATGATTATAATTATTTGATTTGGAAGTGTAGAATGAAAATATTTATACAATCTATTGATTACTTTTTATGAAAAGGGAATAACTCTTCCTAGACCAACTTGTGAATTCAATAATTTAGATAAACAAAATTGGAACTTAAATGCTAAAGCAATGAATATTTTGTATAGTGCCTTGAGTAAAAATGAATTTGATAGAGTTCAATCATGTGTTAGTGCTTATGATATTTTGGAAATCTCTTGAGCTAACACATGTAGGCACAAATCAAAAGATTGAAAGTGGAGAAAGCTCATCCTCCGAAAAAGAGGAGGAAGAGGACAACGTATGCTTCATGGCCAACGGTATTGAGGTAAACGACTATGATAGCAATTCGGATTCTAATGATGATGATGATGGTAATTTATTTAATGAATTGCTAGATAGTTTTAATGAGCTCAAAGATAAATATAAATTGTTGAAAAATGAGAAAAAAAATTTGACCAAAAAGCATACCATTTTGAATAAATCTCTTGATGATCAAATTGTAGAATTAAAAAGCATGATTGATATTTCTAATGCCTCTTTTAAATCTCTTGAGCATGATAGTAGTAATTTGAATTTATTGAACGATGGATTGAAATCCACTATCAAATCACATGAAAATGAAATTGACTCATTGAAGGTTAAGAATTGTAATTTGATTACTACTATTGAATGTCATGAATATGAGATTTGTGATTTGAGAATTATGAATGATAAATTGAATGGTTGTATCAAATCACGTGAAAATGAAATTAGCCTTTTGAATGCTAAATCTAAATCTATTTTTGATGCAAAGACTAAAATTGAATCTCTTGAGATTGATATTTGTGAATTGAAAGCAAAGACTAATGATTTGAACTCTATTGTGCTTAAATTCACAAATGGAAGCAAAAATTTAAATATGCTCTTAAATTCGCAAAGGGTCACTTTTGATAAAGCTGGTATTGGATATGAACCCTTTGCAAACAAAAAGAATTACACAAATCTATTTGTTAGTTCATCTATTTGTAATTCTTGCAATTGTGTAGGACACAAATCATTTTGTTGTCCATTGAAATTGAATACTAAATTGAAATCAAATTTTGAATCTAAATTTGTTTGTCCTTCAAAATTGAATGTAAATTCTAAATCTATTTTGAATTCCAAATATGTGTGGGTTCCTAAAGGAACCAAGTCTATAACAAATGGACCCAAAATGGTTTGGGTATCAAAGAGTTCGAAATGATTGTGTTGTAGGTTGGAGATTCTCCTAATGAGCTAAATACTTGGATGGTTGAGCATCCAAAAATGAAAAGGGGAGAAGCTTCAAACGATGCCTCCTATGCGATAAAATGGAATAAAACTCTTGGAGGTACACAATCTTTTTGTTATAATTGAATTTATTTGTTGAATTTGATTTGGATTAATATTTAAACTTTGATTGGTTGAAATTCCTTTGGAATCAATACTATGGATTTTGATTAGGAATTGAATTGGATTAAATTGCTTTTGATTCTTAATTTGATCTAGCTTTTATTAGTAGAATATTTTCTTTGGATTCATTGTTAGCTTTAATGTTTTTGTATATATAGGTTGAAATATGTTTTATCTCTTCAACTTATATTTTGATGATTGGTTCCAACAATTGGATTCTAAATTGCATATCTTTGAAAGAGTGTTGGGTGTTTAATTTTGTTGATTTATGATTGCATTGAGATAAATTGATTTTGTATTTTGAGTGAATAGATAGATATCATAGGTTGTAAATTTGATTATTTCTTCACTCGATATCTAGGAATTGAGATGTCCTTATTCCTTCAATCTATATTTTGATGGTTTGCATTCCAACAACTTAGTCTCTAAATTGAACATGCTAGTGCAAATATTGGATTGTTAAATGCTAAGTTGGATGATTGTTTGGAATAAATTGCTTTGTCTCTTTTTGAGAATGTGCTTCTCCAATGAATTAAAATTAGCTTGATATAAGGGGAGAAGAGTAGAAAATTTGTTAATTATGATGTTTTGTTGATTTCTCCCTTGAATTAAATGTAAATAACGAAATAGGAGGAGAAAATAGAATTGTGTGGAAATCATTGACTTGCTTTGGAATGTTGTGTTTTTAATTATGGTTTTTGATAGATTTTGCTTCCACTAAGCCACACTTTGATGAATCTCTCTTGCTTTTAAATTGATTAATACTAAGAGGGAGAAAAGTAATTTTGTATAGAAATTATTAATTTGTTTTCAAATGTTGATTTTATATTGATAAACCTGAAAACCCCAATAGTATCATTGATCTTAAAATTGGTTAGTCCATCTATTGGTTTTTCTTTGGGATCTATCTTAATTATGAATTTATTAATAGCTTAGATTTTTTATATCATAAGAATAAATCTCTATTCGCTAAATGAATTGTGATTTCTTGGAGCATGATTCATGATGTTTTCATTTTGATGATTGAATATTGTATTCCAACAATTTGATCTCTAGATTGAAAATATATTTTTGAGTTTGAAAATTGTATTCCAACAAGTGAATTTCTACTTTGAATATATTGAATTGCTTAGATTGTTGGATACTCAATTTTTGACTTGTGTATTTCTCTCTTGGACTAAAATTAGTTATTGATATAGGGGGAGAAAAATACAAATGTTTTAATTTTGCTAAGTTTGCTTTTGCTCTTGATTTAAACTTGAAAATCTCCATAGATTTTATTTTAATGAATGATTTATGGGGGAGAAATTAAATTTGCTTGTCTTAATTTTAATTAATAGTGAATAGGTTAGATTTGACAATTGACTTAATTTGCCTTTCTATTTTTGATTGAAATTGAATTGACTCAAATTCTTCAATACATAGCTTTGAACTTATTTTCAATATTTTTGAGTTTGGAATAGAAGATATTGATAGTGTGCTTATAGGTTAAAATTTGTATTTTACAATTGGTATCTCTAAGTTAAATTTTGCAAAATTCTTGTCTTGGATTATTTTTGTTGCTTGAGATTTGGCCTCCAACAATTAGTTTTCTAGTCTTATATATTGAATTGTTGGATATCAATTTTGATTTGTTGTTTTCCCCTTTGGATTGATTTAGGTATGGATAAAAATGGGAGACATAAATTGTTTAAACAATTGTTCTAGTTAGATCTTAGAATACTCCCTTGATTCGATGTGGCTTTAGTGATAAAATGGGAGAGTTAGTTTTAAAAGATAATTGATTGTATTGTCTCTAATCTTGTTGTTTATGCTTCCACTGGATTAAACTTTGATAATTCTCTTTTGAATTGATTTTTGATTTAAAAAAGGGAAGTAACTTTTGTAGTTGATTTTTACTTGATATCAATAATGACCATTGGTTTGAACTCTATAAATTTGTATCAATAATTGTTTTGTTTTAAACTTCTACAATTGGTATCTATCTTGAATTTTTATCCCCAATGTTTTGATTATGTGCAATGATTTAGGGGGAGAGGAATGAATTTTAACTTGAATATCTTTGAACAATAGATATATCAATTAGTATGTTTGAAATTAAATTTCATTTCATCAATTCGTATTAATAATGATTTTTGTTTTGAAACCTTTAAATTGATATCAATTATTGTTTGAGTTTGAATTTTAACAATTATGTATCCGTTCAAAAATTTGGGTGTCATTGGATTTTTTTTAATTGGTATCATGTATGAAACTATTTTTGTTTTGGTATCAATGAAATCATATTTTCTCTACAATTGGTATAATATTCTTTGGATTTTCATTTGGTATCATATTTAGATTCCCCAACTATTTGATTTTGTGCATAATGTTAGGGGGAGAAAGATTTGTTTTTCATTTAATTTGAACTCATCCATGAGTGTGTTTCAATTGGTATATATCTTGTTTTAACTTGGATGTTTCATTATTGCTCTAAGGGGGAGAGCAAATATTTTAAATGTGTGGTGTATCCCCATTACGTTGTTGTTGTGATTACCATAGGGGGAGAGATATTTGTATTGATTTTGATTTTACACATTGATATAAATCTTTGAAGAAGCTCATTTTGGTTT
Organism: Begonia loranthoides; assembly: GCA_022433065.1. Taxonomy (NCBI): domain Eukaryota; kingdom Viridiplantae; phylum Streptophyta; class Magnoliopsida; order Cucurbitales; family Begoniaceae; genus Begonia; species Begonia loranthoides. The sequence goes on along the minus strand of CM039481.1, from coordinate 7,952,622 downwards.
TAAATTTTGAATTATCAATTGGTATCCTTTGTTAATTTCTTAATTATTAAATTTGTATCACTTGTTAGAAATTAGTTTAATCTGTTGAACTTATTGTGGATTCTAGTTCCTACATTTGGTATCTATTTCTTGAATCCAATTTTTTTGGGAATCTATGAGTTGGACTTTAATGCTTATTCCCTCAAATGAGTTTAGGCTTAATGAGCAAAAAGAGGGAGAAAATTGTGTGGTTATTTTCAAATTGGTATTCTATTTAATACCACAAATTGAATTGGAAATCTTAATCCCTCCAATAAATTGTGTATGCTTAATGGAAAACAGGGGAGACTGCCTTTGTTAAAATAGAATTGAAATTGTGGTTCTTTACAATTTGGTATCTTATTTTTAACCACATGAAATGTTTTATTAAATTCTTCTTAATTGTGGTTGCTTCACTTGGTATCTCTTTTTAACCACAACTTAAAATTGAATGTTAATGCTTGATTCCCACCCTTCTTTGATTTGTGGATAGATTCTTTAATTAAGGGGGAGAACTTTGTTTTTGGTAGAATTAAGTGTTGAAACTATTGTTGAGATTATCTTTGAATTCTAATATATATTCCCTAAATTTATTCGTGTTGTTCATGTTCAAGGGGAAAATTTTCTTAGGTGGATCTTTTGATAATCTTATTTTGATAACATTTCTTAATTGTGTTTAGACTCCCCTCCCTTAGAATTACTTTTTGATTATGACAAAAAGGGGGAGAATGGTGTATAAGTTGTGATATATTTTAGGGGGAGTTTTTGTAACATGTTGCATGGATTAATTGGTTGACAAATTGCATAACTTAATTGGATAAATCTAATATGCAATATTTGATGCACATGCTTAGGTTTCAGTATAACCAACTTATAGGATTTTGTCATCATAAAAAAGGGGGAGATTGTTAGCCTTTTTGTTAGGCTTAGTTTTATTTTGATGATGACCAAATGGTTCAATGTAATGAAAATAATAAGTTGGTTAATTGTGTTTTTATTGATAATGTATTCAATGTTTTATTCATTATATTTATACTCAAATTTATCAAAAATACTCATATTGAGGGTATTAAAGTGTGCTAACATATCTATCTAAGTTCATGTAGTGAACGCATATCGTTTTGGGACTTATGAAAATCAAGAAGGGGAAGAAGGAGCAAAAGGTCGACCTCGATGTGCATCTAAGAAGGAAAGGGTCGACCGTGAAGCAGAAAAAAATAGCTTGCCAAAAAAATTCTGCAATGAAGGAAACGGTCGACCGCTTTGACAAAAGGTCGACCGCATCATTTGAAAACTCCTCTTTCTCACCCGTTGTCAAAATTCCATTAGAGGTCCATCAATGAAGGAAAAGGTCGACCGCACGGTCGACCGCAAATTGGACAAATTGTTCAAGAGTTTCTACACGAAGGAAAGGGTCGACCGCACGCTCGACTGCACAATGGAAGATTGCCACAACGATCAAATCTCAACAGGCAAAACTCCAACGGCTAGTAAAAGGGTCGACCGTTTCGGGTATAAGGTCGACTGCTTGAACAGTGTTTATATATATAAGATCACTCCAAGCTCTCAACAACGAACGAAGAATCAAGGCGAAGCCCTGCCAAATTCAAGACTCGATTCCTACATACTGTGAGCATTGTAAATCCAACTCTCCCCACCCATAAGCTTGCGAGTTATTATTGGGAGAGTTCGGATTAGTTTTTAGAGCTTTAATTTTCGTATTCTATACTTGTGCTAAATTGTAAAGGGTAATTCCCTAAAAATTCATCACACGAGGGTGCAACCCGAAAGACTCGAAACACTCATAGGCTAGATTGAACGCCCGTAAGTTCAATCATTTGGTGACGCCCCGCAATAGTCAAATTTAGGGTGACGCCCCATAAGAGTCAAAGGTTGACGATCTTAGAATTAGTCAAGGGTGACGCCCATCGTAAGAGTCAATTTGTAAATGGTTTTATTGGCACCCGTAAGCCAATTGCTTAGTGTATCTCCAAGTGCAACTTGGAGTGCGGACGTAGGCGAGTTTGTCGAACTGCGTAAACAAATATTGTGTGCACATATCTAACTCTTACTCTTTAATTTACGCATTTATTGTCATTGGTTACTTTATCGTATTTGATAAATCATTTAGAGATTTAGTGCAATTAAATATCGTACGAAAATAGTAAAATGCTATATTCACCCCCC
>CM039481.1:7870181-7950318 GCA_022433065.1 Begonia loranthoides | reverse complement strand
CAATAGAAATTGAAGTCGTGTCGAGCACTAAGCCAATACAGAAATCAACCTTACGTTCAGTGGCAACCCAAGCTGATCCTCCCGCCCCTCTCTATAGGCGTATATCGATCCTACATATACAAGCAAACTAAACCATCTTGCTTCTTTGCAAATAAAATGGGCGCACTCCACAGTGAAGAACTATTGTGAATGAATCCCTTCAGCAATAGAAATTGAAGTAGTGTCGAGCATTAAGTCAATACAGAAATCAATCTTACGTTCAGTGGCAACCCAAGCTGATCCTCTAGAAAAATATCTGAAAAATCACCTTAGCTAGAAAGATCGAATGCCTTTGACCTAGCAACTACATATGCCTGTTGATTACCTTCTCATTTCCCTTTCTTCTACCACTACGACCACTTTCAGATGGGCTAGGAATAGGTCTCACAAATTGACTATAAGATCCCATAAGAGTAGGGTTAGAAGCAAAACCTTACTGGTACCCAATATATCTCTGGAAACAGCACCAACTGGAAGATACTAATGCTAATAAGGCCAGCTATACCCTATAGACTGCGAGGAGATAAATTTTTGGGGCCCATAATGAGTATGCTGACGTTGGTCAAACAATCCTCAGCCAGCCCTAAAACTAGATCTAGGTGGAACTGATGGATTAGGTGTAGAGCTAACCTAAGAAGACCTCTGATTCATTGAGCAGTTGGTCCTCAGATGTTTAGGCTGTCCGCAAGTATGACAAATATAAGGCTCGAATGTCCACTAGCATGAGGGACCCCACTAGAATATCAGCTTGATTTTTCTTGAGAAGACCTCCATTGCTCTGACTCATTCTCTAGTCTTTGTTGGTCATTTTGCCACTAACCGGTTGTTGTTTCTTTACTTTTCCCTTGTACTTAACAAAAAATTCATCCAGATCAAACTCAATGCACTAAGCACCAGCCACTGTGTCAGAGATATTACTGAACTCCACAATGGAAAGTCAGGAATGGATTTTGGGTCTCAATTTCATCTGAAACTTCACCATCCGCTCTACTGGATCCATATCCCTAATAAACTGTGAGAACTTCATAAATTTTGCATGATATTCCATAACAGTAAGGTCTCCCTTGTGATAAGTTGTGATATGCACCATCATTTTTTGCTTATGGCTGACATTGCAATATTTGTCTCGAAAGATACATTCAAAATGTTCCTAAGTCATCTCGTTGACCAGAAAATCAAGCTTTAGAGATTTCCACAAAACTGCAGTCATCTTGTCAAAATAAAATATTGCAAGGCCAACACGGTATTCAGCTTGGACTTGTAAAGCATCCATATTTTCAATATAACACTCAACCAGTTTTCAGCAACAAAAGGGTCTAGTCCTCCCTCGAACATTGGAGGATTCAGACGTCCAAATTCCCTAAAATAATCCATACGGAGAACTGCCAAGTTTTGAACCCCGCCGTCTTTAGGCAAGTTCTGAAGATCATCTCATAGGGCGATCAGAGGATTTTTTGGTAGTGATTTAGCCGATTGTGCTGCTGGTACACGGTTCATAGGGGCTCTTCTTGAAGGCATTTTTCCAAAAATCTAAAAAACATTTGGTAAATGTTAGAACACATCCTTAGGCACATTGAATGAAAAACTCTTTTATATTATCACTTTATCTATCTCATTAATGTCGTATTTGAAGATGGTAACCTAGCTCTGATACCAAAATTTCTGTCACGACCTGGAGGGGCCCGAGACAAAACATGGAGCGACCTGGCTCGAAATCGATCTGTGTTGTCCGACCCTTTAACTTTTAAATTATTTATTTGGGCACAGAAAGTCTTAGATAAAATATAATATATCAAAACCTAACAACTAAGCTAAACCAAAGATCTAATAATGACATCGAGATAAATAATAATATATGTCCATAATAAATTGTCAAATTTAAAGAAAATTATTACAAGTATCATTATAGAGTTTTAACAAATGAATCTAACCTCACAAAACTCATGAAATAAAATATTGAAAAATAAAGATAAGTGTCAAGCTTAATCTTGCGACGACAATCAATGATCTTCCATATTAACACTTGAAGGGAATGTCGTTGGGTTGAGTCGACTAAAGTTAATAGAGGTAAGATTTTACATTCAACTATTAGAATTTTATTTAAAATAAATATCACGCCGAGAATAAAACTTTTAATTAAAAACTGAGAAAAAAAAATCAACCATTGAGGCAAATGTGGCAAACGTCCACTATAATGTGGTATATACGTAAAACAGACCCACAAAATCTCAGTGAAAATTGAGTTACTCATGGGCTTTGGGCATACAATGTCATAGGTATATAGAACAAAGGTGATACTCGGGGATCACTAAAGCAATGAAATAATGTCCTGATTAGTTTAGGATTTTACGCCTAGGCACACGGCAAAGTCAGTTGCCCCATTAGTTCAGTTAACACAACAAACTCATCCTCCAAAGGTTGAATATGTACAAAAAATAGGACTCCTGCACGGGCCGATCAAACTTTGTTCACTAGACCAAGATGATCAATGAATGTGTGCATGCTAAAAAAAATATGTCCAGCAAAAATCGTATATATAATATCGTAAAAACTGATGGTCATAAATGGACCCAACATTTTATATTAGAACACGTCTCAAAATAATCATTTTGAAAACAATGTCATGCTAGACATAAATAAAACTCTTACCTCAAATAGCCTACCAATAGTCAGGCAATGCTCAATCAGATAGGAAATTAGTCGATCCAAACTTCTCTTTAATCTGTTGGACCTATCAAAATATATGGATACCAATTATTTCCTGCTCAAAAATAATTTTAAAACTCATTGGAATCCATAATTGGGATAAGAACCAACTTTGGGAACTCATGAAACAATCTCTAAAAATATCAAAAAAATATAAGATGGGATCGGACGTCCAGGGATTTAATTCTGGACGTCTGCTCTAGAGTTTTTTCTTCACTAGAAGAGTCTTTCGTGGCAGTCTTCACTCACATGGCGGTGCGCATTTCTGTGGAATCTCTCATTTCCACAGAGGCGTGCCATTCACGTGTCTCCAAGGACGCGAGTGGAGCCTTCCCTGTGGGAACATGTGTCCCTACATATACTCCCAAATACGTTCGCTCGCTCGCTCCCGCAGAACATTACTTCTACGGACACGTGTCCTCCACATACATTCGCAGATACGTTAGTTTGCTCCCACAAAAGCAAACGCTCCCGCGAAACCTTACTTCCGCAGACACGTGTCCTCAGCATACATTTGTGGATACCCTCATTTTTGTGTTAATCCGAAAGCCTACGCTCCTGCCGTGGAAACCTACGCTTCTATAGCGGAAACAAGTGTGACAAAATTTTTGTTTCTATGTTTTTCCATGGAACCCTTCATCCTTGAAGATGTGTGTGCTTCCGCTATAATACCCAGAATTTCAACAAATGGTTTAATTAAGTAATACGATAATTTAGAATTTAATAGATTTAATTATTGTTAATTGGAGAATTTGAATGAAGAAATTAAAATAGTAGAATTATTGAAATTATGAAAAATTAAACAAGAATTTTATTTTATAAGTAATAAAATAAAATAAGAAATTATTAAGCAATTATGAAAGAATAGGTAAATAGGTAATAAAATAAAATAAAAAATATGGAGGATTAGGAAAACTAAATATAAGAGAATTAGTAAAAAAACAATATTGTAAAATAATAGGGTTAAGGAAAAAGATTTAATTAATAATTTAATAATGGGAATTAAGGAAAATAAGTGTAGGAGATCAGATGCTTTAGCAGCCATTGGATGAGGATTAGGGATGATTAAGATCTTTTAGATAGAAAAAGATGCTTCGCAGAAGTGTTGATGTTGGAGGATGTTGGATCGTTAGTTCGGTTTAGCAGAAGAAACATGGATTGTTGGATCTAAAAAAAGATGCTTCTGTTGGAGTGTTTGATGCATTTAAGTGCATGAGTGTTCTGGACCACAGGATTAGATTAGTGAGAGGAACGAGGATCGTTAGATTTAGAAAAAATTCTTCCGCGGGAGTGTTGGACGCAGCTCGAGCATGGAAGAATAATGAGAAATTAGATCAGGTTTAGCGGAAGAATTGTGAGTCGTTGGATTAAGAAAAGATTCTTCCCTAGAAAGGCAAGATGTCGTTCGGGAGCATTAGGCAAGCTCAATACGATGTTGTTAGACTTATTAGGTTCATGGTCCGCATGAGCGTTAGCATTTGCAAACGGGTTTTAACGATAAATTAGAACACGTGACAGAAGGTGAGCCATTGGATTGGGGTTCCACGAATGCGTTGACTTTTGTAGAAGTGTTCACATCCATTATAGATTTGGCGATCGTGAATATGAGTTAAGGCCTGATGTGTCAGTTGGTCATTGGTTATGCGGCTTGTTGCGGACTTCTGCTACAGTTATCTGTGCATCCGCTGTAAATCGGGCATATTTGAAATAAGGTAATTTTTCATATTTCTTGCAAGCCCAATTCAACCCTTAGAATGTTTAGGAAAAGATAATGATTAAACGCGATTTTGTGGGACTTTATCCCACGAAACTTTCTGAGTTTAACTTTATAAATAAGAGTGTTGGGTCGACACTCTTAGCACCTGAGAACCCCAGGACTTTGGAGCTTCTCTATCTAGCTCTAAGGTGAACTGTCTCCTCCTAGCTTCCGAAAGTAGGTTGCCACTGTAAGGCTTTGACAATGTTTTTCTTAGCCTGTTTTGGTGTTAAAAGTTATTCTCTTAATCTGCTCTTGTTTGTTTTAAGGAAAACCCGCGTTAAGAAAGTTTAAGAACAGTCACACGTCCACTAAAATTTCCAGGTAAGTGATGTTGCATGTGTTTGGTCTTTGACCTGCATCACAAAGACGTTAGGGTGTGTTTTTATTAATTGTTAATATGGTTCTTTGCTTGAGATATGTGACAATGGCTTGACTATTTCCATGCTAATTTGATTCTTTGTTTGAGATATGTGATGATGACTTGCTAATATGGTTCTTTGTTTGGGATATGTGAAGATGACTTTTTAATATGATTATTTGTGATGATGACTTAGTGTTTTCATGTTAATATGGCTCTTTGCTTGTGAGGATGACCTACTGTTTCAAAGCTGATATGGTTCTTTGTTTGAAATATGTTATGATGAGTTGCTAATATGATTTTTTGTTTGAAATATGCGATGATGACTTGACAGTAATACCTCGATTTCCCGTAATGGGATTAAGTAAGGATAGTGGAAAATTAATTTAGGAAACCGAATAGAAGAGATTAAATTGGATCAATAATTATCATTAAGCAATATTAGAATGAATCGGGAATTGCAAATTGAGCCAACTAATATACGATACGTATAGTTGATAGTTATAGATTTATTAAATAAGTTGAAATAGAATAAGTGAAGGAAAGGATTATTTTATAAAAGGGTTAAGTTATTAAAGGAGAGATTTGAGATAAAATGGAATTAAATTAAAGTAATTAAAAATATAAAGAAATAAAAGTAAAGGATTAAAATGAGAAGGGGGAACGGTTGAACCGGTCTGGTTTGAAAACAATAGAAGTGGCCCTCAGTTTTCTGAAGAAAACAAATGGCCCAGCCATTTTTAGGAAGGAGAATGAAATTGGGAGGCAAGGGAGAGGGAGAACTCGGGTTGCCCCGTAGGCAATTCCTCCTTTCGGCCGAATCAATCGCGGGTGAGAGAAAGACGCGAGCTAGGAAGGAGATCGGCAACTGGGTGCGACGAGCGAGTCAAGTCCTCTCCGACTGCCTGGCAAACTGTGGAGCTAGGGCTCGGAACAACCCAGCCTTCGAGCCGCAAGATGATTTGGAGCGAAGCTTCTGCAAGATGGAACGATGCAACACTGATTCGAGGTAAGCAATGCGGTTTATTTTTTCTATGTTGATCGTGTTCTGCATTTTCTATTGTCGTTGAAATGGTTGGCGGCAGAGTTGAAGTGGTAGGGTCGAACATCGGTTTGACCCGTGAATCCTTGGACTGGACTAGAGCAGGTTTTCTTCAGCAGCTTCTCCCGACGACCCCACGTGATTCTCTAGAAGGCGGTAAGGAGTTTTCCACGATTCGACAAACTCCTCCACATTTAGGTGACACCTCCACGTCTTGCTGAGTAAACCAAGGACCACGACTATGGAACAGTAAAATAGGGTGATTTAGGGGGGAGAATTCCTTTCTGTGGGGGGACGGAAAGAGTGAGCCAAGAGCATCAAAGTGGGAGTGGAGGAGGATTACACTGGTGTTTGGTGTGAGCTGTGCGTTGGAGCAGCTGCTGGTCTTGGCAATTCGTTGTTGTGTTTTCCCTGTGCAGAAAACTTTCAACTGTTGGGAATTTTGAGGTAAAAAATTGAGTTAAGTCTTGGCCAATGGAGGCCCTGCACCACAAAGCAGTGTCTTCCTTGATTGTTGATTGAATATGTCTTCTGGAAGGTTTGGTGTTTGTTTTTGTCTGGATATCCTCTTGATTTGTCAATGAATAAACTTATGAATTGATTGAAATTACTCCCTGTCAAGTGAAGATTATTATTTGTTAGTTAATTATTTTACTCTCGGTTACTTCTTGGATTATACCTGCTGTTGATAAAGAACACTAAACTGCCGTAGTAAATATCCATGCCTAATTTTATGGACTAGCTGATAATGCTTTTTGTTTAACCTATAATAATTTCGTAGATACTCTCTGTTATGAAATGTATAAACTGTACCTTGTAGATTTTCACTGTTCTCAGGGCTTTTCTACTTAATCAATGCATAGTGTATGAGTTTGTAATATTTTCCTTCGTTGAATTGTAGATAGTAGGTAGTGATGGATTCTCTCCATGAAAACCTCTAATCACTGCATAATCTGGTGAATATTGGTGTTTCTCTCCGTGAAACCTCTTGCATTTCATAACTGTAATCTCTTGTTATTTCAATTGCTAGTTCATGGATTATTGTCTTGGTTTAGTTTACGTATTGCATAATACTTGTTGGTTGTTCATTTCATTCCTATTTCATTACCGCAAGAATAAATCAACTATCAAGTATGCTTAGTTACCCTCTCTCAAGGATTGGCAATCAGTTCTAAATAACTTTCTGCTGCCTTGGAAATAATAGTTTCATTGCTAATTTTTAGCTGGGTTTTTGAGTTCATGGACAACTTCATTGTTTGGTTTTCTATTGTCCAATGTTATGCCTTATTATACTCTGCATCACTGTTTTCATTACTTGATATTACTCTGCTATTCGTCGATTATGTCCATGTTCATTTCACGTCTTTTATTTGCTGCCGAACATATCTAGCATGTCGAACATTACTACTGTTTTTCTATTAAATATTAAGCAAGCTGATGTTGAATACCGTTGTAATTCCTTCAATTATCAGGCATGATATCGTTGCTGTTTTTCCATTAAATTCTAAGCATGTTAGATCAATGCATATCGCTATATTTTCTTTAATTGTCGAGCATAAAATCACTGATGTCTTTCTATTGAATTCTAAGCATGCTAGAACGTTGAACATCGCGGTATTTCCTTCAATTATCGAGCACGATATAGCTGTTGTTTTTTGTTAAATTCAGCGAATGTTAGGATGTCAATTACTGTTGTTATTTCATTTATTGAGTATGTTTAGTATCCAATTTTGCTGCTATTTTCCATTAAACTTCAAGCATGTTAGTATGTTAATCTTCACTGTTATTTCCCTTCAATTATTGAGCATGATGAGTATCTTGATATCTTATTGCGCTAGTTCTTCTTTATTAAATTTTATGGTTTGTTAATTGGGGTATGTTTCGTAACCATCATTTTATAATAGGAATTGTTTAGTGATATAGATTGTGATTTTCTTTTAGTGATTGGCTTGGACTGCATTATTCATAAGCGTTTTATATCTTGTTGTATGATAGCTATATATTGTTGTGATCTTATCGTTGCATTGACATGCATCATGATAATAGAAACCATTATAAATGCCACGTTTGGGTTGGTGTTCATATGTGAGAGAAAATGAACAAAGTTTAAAGGATGTAAGGGATTTGGAGGTTGGGGAGGTGGTTCGGATCATAACCGAGTAGACTCGAGATTATGCCCTTCCCTAATCGGGTTGCGAGATCTTGTCTACCCAAGGGTTAGATGCCGACTAGCAACCACTCTCCCTGCGACAGAACCTCCAATGTCCCCGCTCAATGTATAAGTTGATGTATAAGTGACTATGAGTAAAGAACAGTTTGGACGGATCTCATTCTGACGTAACAAGTTAGAATCATACATTACATTGCATATCTCATTTCTTGTTGGGCCTTCAGCTCATAGTTTGCTTGTGGTGTAGGTGATTGTCAGGATATAGTTATTCTTGGAGCGGAGGAGGAGGCATTATCCGTGGAGCACTTGAGTTACCCAGCTGAATCGACCTGAGAGGGTTATGGCTCGCGTAAAGTGAAAGTGGTGTTTTGAAATGGTTTGAATGTGAATAATGCTTTGTAAAACTATTTACTCTCTTTTGATCTTTGAACCGTAATTTGAATTTAAGTATGTTTTCTGATTTACTCTGATTTATTTACTCATTTTGGTTTGCTTTCAATACTTTCTCTCGAATGTTTTTAAGAAATAAAACGAAAAAAATTTTCACGGAAATTTTATTAATGAAAAAGGTTTAAATTTAACGCGGAGCGTTACATTGACTGTTTCTATGTGTAATGATACTGTTGAGAATATGTTACTATTATGTTCATGCATAGTAGTTTATGTGCCATGATGTTTCATGCGTCATGTTTTTCAAGAAAATAACGAAAACGGTTTACATGCATAAGTTTTCCAGAATGACATAAATAAAATTTAAGATATGAAGGATTGAGAAAAGGTTGGTGCTATGAAGGATAAGCCGTTAGATCGGTTAGATCGGGGCTTGGTAAGTTCACCAAGTGGTTGTGCATTGAGTGCATAACACTAACGGAGATCCCGATAAGGGGCACTATCTCGTCGAATTTCACAAAACTCAGTGATGTGTTTCCTATAGTCGTGCCTGCTCTTCCCTTGAGAATCTCGACAAAGGTCGCGAAATAGTTAGAAGATTAAAGAAAAGAAAGAAAGAACAAAAAAACCATGTTTTTATGAAACTACATTGCATAGTTATGTTTCTATGTTATACATCTCTTATTAAATGTTAGACTCATAGTTTGAACTTTGTGATACAGATATTAATGAATTCATTTAGGAACATGTTGATGATAGAATTAATGGATAGCACAGTTGAAGAAGAATTCTCATGAGCAAAGTCAAAGTGTTGTTGAAGTGAAGTTGACCTGTGGGGTGAGGATTTGAAGAAAACAAAAGAAAAAAGAAAGACTTTATATTAATTATGTTTTTTTTTATTAGTTAGATTTTAGAAATAAATATTTATAAGACGAGTTTTTACTACGTTGAATTTAAAAGAGATTTATTTTAAAGACTTCCGTTATGTGTGATTTTAAAGCTATGATTTTATGTAAGATGTATAAAAAACCAAAAAAAAAGAGATTTAACGCTTTAGGGCATTACATCCACAGTGGATACCTCCGTTTTTGTCAATGATTTGCTTTAAGTCTAGATGAATCAGACAATCAGCAAACTTCTATTCTTCTCCAAATTTCTCTATTTTTTTCGGCAAAACTCTAACTTTAATCAACCAAATTAATTTCCATGCAACAATTACAATATTTTCATCAATTATTCCAAACTTTAAAAATCCACAACAATTAATCAACCAAATTAGTTTCCACAAAAATGAATTCATCCTTGAACCAAAGTTCACAATTTGCAGTTGAATCAAAAATGGAAATTCAAGTTTATACCTCACAAAACGTCTGAAGATCCAACTTCCAACTTTAATAATCCAACTGCTAAATTTTAATAACAAAAAATGCTCACCAAAAGCCACCCGAATTCTCCATCTCTCTATCTCTAAAAACACTGGTTGAAGAACACACTCTCCTCTGCATAATGGAAGTGTCGAGAGAGTGAGAAAAGTGTCTGGCTTTTAAAATTGAAAGAGGGGCAACGACATTGATGAGAGAAGGGTACACATGGCTTAAGTGAGGGAGAAGTCACCCTCAATTTCAACGGGTTTACATGGGGGTGGGTCACCCCCATTGAAAAATCCATCAGCAATTAGAAGGTTTACAGCAAAATACTTGAATACAATCAAATTCGTAACCCACACAAGATGGACCCATGTCCATATAATGATCACGAGAATAATTATGCAAGTAAAAATATAAGGTAAATCCAAATTGTGCAACCAAATCTCAAACATCCAGTATAATCCAAAATATTACAATAAGTCTAACCATTATCTTTACCAAGAAATAAATAAGTTACAAGGAAAAAAAATCAAATGAAGGTTCATCAACACGAACACCAACGGTCATAAACGCTCTTATTTTTCTTAGAGGGGGAGGGTCATTGGAATGAGTGAAAAACTCAGTACAAAACTTATATTAACTACACTCCTCTTGTGGATACTAGTGTCCTGCGGAAGCCTACGCTTCCACAAACACAAACATTTCCGCAGAAGGCTTTGGTTCCACGGACCCAAGCATTTCCACAGACACTTGTCCACCACGGAGACACTCCTCTCGGACACAAGTGTTCCATGGAAACTTGTCCTCCTCGGACACAAAAAATCTATTGTCTCCACAGACGGAGAAGTGTAACATTATGCTGGTTGTTGCCTCCAAACAACCTGAACGTCTACAAAAACTCCAAATTTGTTCCACACACCGAGACACACCACAATTTTGAGTTTTCAAGCTCAAATCCAAAACCCAACTGGAGACTCAACACACAGACACGAAAAGGATGCAAAGAAGCTTACCCTCGAAGTCTCTTCATGGTTGAATGGACGTTAAGGCCTCACGAGCGATTTCTCAATCTCTCACGATAGCCAGAATGGACTCTCTTGCCTCAGCACTATTCTCTCTCAATAGCGGCACTATTTACTCTCGTTAGCGATAGCAACGAGAGAAGTAGAAACTATTCACTAGGGTTTTCTTTACACGTTACCAATTTACTCATTTACCCCCAAGTATCCATAACATTTACGGATTGACTATTTGACTAAAATTTTACACGTGATCAAACTTGATTAAATAGCAAAAGATTTGGGTCAATACAAAACATGTTGACCATGGTGACGTGGAGAGTCTACATGGAAAATTTTAATTCTCAAATTTTTAGTTTTTACAAGATTGATGCTCACTATCTGAAGAGGTTGGCTTTGAGCTGGTAGAATACTGTTAGGTCTAATTTTGATGTGCAATCGATAGAATGGAATGATTTCATTGAGGTATTCCAAGGCCAATATACTAGCAGAAGTCATCATGAGTCGATGACGAGTGCCTTTAATGATCTAACTTAGAGTTCCATGACCATGATGGAGTACTACGCTCGATCTTATGAGCTTTTACCTTATTATGAGAGGGTTCAAGGCTAAGGCTATAGCAAAATGTGGTCGTTATGTAGTATAACTCCCTCTTGGAGGTCTTTAAGGCTCCACAAATGATGGAGAGAGTTTTTGGTGCAAACTATGGAAGCTTTGAAGAAAAATTGACCAAGAAGGAGGAAATGAAGGCAATGGAGAAGAACTAGGTTAAGTTTCAAAGATAGGAGTCTAAAGGAGGCTAGGCCCCGAATGTTACCAGTGACTCATCAAGCAATGCCGATTTAGTCCCTACACTTTCCATACGTGTAGGCAGCCTGGTCATATTAAGAGGAACTGCCCTCATAAACAGCAAAAGCAACCACCGCGATAGTCTTGCTCGCCTTCTTAGGGTAGTGCAGCACGGCCTATGCCTGGGAGTGAACATATATCTGGTGGTTTTGCTTTCTAGTAGTTTCAGGGGCAGCAGGCTTTTGCTTCCCTACAATCTATGGGGCATTGACTTTCTTATCCCCTATAGTATCAGTCAACCAATCATTATTTCCATAGGCCGACTAGGTATCAGCAGAGCTACAGGTCTAATCCTTACCCACAGCAGGGATTCCCTAGTTATAGAGAGCAATCCTTCCATGCTAGTGCAGCGGGCAATGGTTTTTCCAGGGGTGGCCATGGCAGAGGCTACAAAGGTAAGGAAAAGGCAACGGGGCAAGCTTATGCAATCGATGGAAACGAGTACCATTACAAATAACAGGATGGGGGCGTCATCAATGGTATTATTCTTATTTTCCATTCTTTTGCCCAAGTGTTGTTCGATACTGGGTCAACTCACTCTTTTATTTCCTCTGTCTTTGCGCTTGTGGTGGGTTTGTCAGTTGAGGAGATGAAACCTCTATTGATACTTAGTACTCCATTGGTTGTCCTGAGTGGAGTATCATCTGTGTGCAGGTTCCTCTGTGTGGTTATAAATGACTGAAAATGTTTTGCTAAGTTAGTCATTTTGTCAATGAGTCAGCTTGATATGATTCTTGATATGGATTGGCTTAGGAGATACCGAGCAACTATGTAGTGTCACCTAAAAAGGGTCACAATCATTTCTAAGGATGGACAAATTGTTGTCTACCAAAATGGTCCTAGTGCAATGACAACTAACCATATCTTGCGAGCAAGTCTCAGTGGCCGTAGTAGATTAGAGCAGTACATGATTCTCTGGTCAATTGATGTTGATGGCAAGAATACTGGTCATGATCTAGACATCTCGATTGTGAGAGAGTTTCTAAATGTGTTTCCTAATGTTGCACTAAGAGATTGAATTCCGCATTGATCTTGTTCCAGTCACTATTCAAGTCTCGATTCCTGCATATAAGATGGCTCCATTATTGTCTGCATTGAGAAAATAGCTAAATGAGTTGAGGGATAGTGGATTCATCTGGGAGAGCATGTCTCCTCAGGGTGCTCTTGTTTTATTTGCGAAGAATGTCGATGGTTCATTGAGGCATTGCATCGATTACTGGAAGCTAAATTGGGTAATCATTAAGAACAAGTATCATTTGCCCAGGATCATTGAATTGTTAGACCAACTTGGTCGGTCTCGATATTTTTCTAAAATATACTTGAGGTCTGTGTATCACCAGATGAAGATTCAAGAGGAGGTTATTCAGGAAATAGCTTTTTGAATGAGGTATGAGCATTTTGAATTCCTGGTCTTACCCTTTGGTTTGACCAATGCCCCAGCTGCTTTTATGAACCTCATGAATTGAGTCTTCAGGCCGTATTTAGATTGGTTCGTCATCGTCTTTATTAGCGACATCTTGGTATACTTTAGAACTTGTGGTGAGCATAAAGAACATCTTCAGATTGTGTTGCAAACTCTGAGAAATCACCAGTTGTATACCAAGAGGAGTAAGTGCTACTTCTGGATGTCACAGGTGAAGTTTTTGGGACACGTGGTTTTGCAGAATGTGATTTCTATTGATCCTGCAAAGATTAAGCCAATTGTAAAGTGTTAGCTGCTGAAAAACGTGTTAGAAATTTGCAGTGTCCTTGGTCATGTCATCTATTATCGATGGTTTGTTGAGAATATTCCTCGTTGGCCGCATCATTGACCAAGTTGTTAAGGAAAGGGGTATGGTTTGAGTAGGATGATTGTTGTCATAATGCATTTGAGGAATTGAAGAGCAAATTGACAAGTGCACCAATTTTGACAGTGAGCAATCTTATGCAGTTTATACTAATGTGTCAGGAGTTGGCCTTGGGTGTGTTTTGATGCAATAAGGGAAAGTGGTTGCTTATGCGTCACGATAGTTGAAGCCCCACAAGTAGAATTATCCAACCCATGATTTAAAGGTGGCGGCTGTAATTTTTGCTTTGAAAATTTAAAAGAGCTATTTATATGGTGCGAACTTCCAAATGTACTTTTATCATAAGAGTCTCAAGTGTCTCTTCACTCAACGGGATCTGAATCTAAGACAATGCAGGTGGATGCAGTATTTGGAGAACTATGACTTCAGTCTAGAGTATCACCCAGGCAGGGCAAATGTAGTGGCTGATGCTCTAAGTCTAAATCCTAAGGGATCTCTGGCTTGTCGGGTTCTTAATGAGTGGAAGCATTCAGTTTCCATTGGAGATTTTGATCTTTAGTATTATTAGTCTAGTGGCTTGGTCATACAATATTATTACTACTCCAATGATGCTTTACTGGATTAAATAGTTGCAGCAACAATATAATAAGCTCAGTGGTAGGGTTGAGTAGCTACAAAATGGTGAACAGCTGGATGAATGGGAAGTCAACAGTGAGGGGATTTTCCTTTTCCAGGGTAGAATTGTGGTCCTAAAAATCAAGAGTTGAGGCAGACTATACTTGTTGAGGGTCACAAGTCTAGATTCGTTATGCACCCAGGTAGTGCGAAAATGTACCATGAATTGAAGCATCGATACTTATGGTTATGTATGAAGTACGAAGGTGCCGAGTTTGTGGTCAAGTGTCTGACGTGTCAGTAGACAAAAGCTAAGCATCAGAGGCTTGTGAGTTTGTTGCAGCCCCTGCCTATCCTTAAGTGAAATGAGATAGGATTACCATGAATTTTGTCACTAGTTTTCCTAAGACTCCTATCACACCCCAATCCCCGATTCCCTTAGGATGTGCACCGTGAACCGGATTCTCCTCTTAGAGAACGATCACACAACTCACAACTCGCAGCAGAAGCTCACCATTCACACACATTACGCTAGCGCAATTGGGCCACATAAATATAAAATTCCACCCAAACATGAAAATTGCACACTATTATTTATTTACAAATTGTATCCAAATTTGTTTTACAAACATGGGCTGAATTAAAATTAAATACATCAAAATAAAAACTTCAAACATACTACTGAGCCTATGATTTGCAAATCATCAGTCTAACTGATATTTATCTTTTTGACCTTGAGCTGCTACCACCTGTTCCTAAAAAAATATCATAAAGAACCATGAGCTTTTTGAGCTCAGTAAGAATTTTAATCTAAGAATCCAATAAAACATATAAATATTAAAACTAACCATGTACTAAGTCCAACATAATTAGTCCTTCCATCCATAACTTCTAGCATTCAATTTTTGATTAACTCTTATGTCACATATCCCAGAATCTATATTTTATTTAGATCTTTAGATATTTTTATAATACCCCAAATTTTTATATCAAAATTTATTAAGAATAACTGGAAATTAATTAGGGGTATTCGGATATATCGGATAATTTATCGAGGTATTACCAAGAGCATAACCGTTCAGTTATAATTTAAGAGAATTTATGGGAGGATTAATTGATGGGAATTGATTAAAGAATGGAATTAAGAAATTTAAATTGGACCTCTAATAATTTTTTAACGATATTTGGAATAAGTCGAGAGTTAGAATTTTGATCGGTTAATATTCGATACGAATATTTAAAACGTAAATATATATTTAATATTAATTAAAGGAAAGAGGGATTTATAAATGAAGGAAGAATTAATTAAATGGGAAAGAGAAACTGAACCGGTTTGGTTCACACTAGATGCCCCTGTTCACTAGCTTGGTTCATAAAACAATTCAAGAAGGGGGGGATTTTGACTTGGCCTTCAACCATTCACAAAAAAAAAAGCAGAGAGAGATTAGGTGAGAGAGGAGGAAGAGAACGAAGGGGATTGAAGAGAGAGGGAGAAGGATATCGAGGGAGGGAGCGTGACGGCGAGCTCGGGCAGTACAACGCGACGTTGTCCATCGTCCTGTGATGAGCGAGCATCTGTGATGTTGCAAGGTGTAGAACTAGGGCTCGGAGTCAGGACTTTCACGAGTTCCTGGCTCGTGGGTCTGAACGACGAGGCGCTAGGTCATGGGACGGAGGCTTGGCGATGGTCGACTTGCGACGATGAAGGAGCAGGCGATAGGTTGGCGAGCGACGGGCTGCGATCAATGCTTCCTGTCGATGTGGCAGGGGGGAGCTAGCGGCTCGGGCATGGTTTGGCTGGAGGTTTCGGTTCGGCCTGTGTTGGGCTGACTGGTTGGTCTTGCTAGCCTTGTCTAGTATCTGAGGGCTGGCCGACAGATTTGGTGGCTGGCGTGGATGACAATTGGACAGGTTGGATGCAGGGATGGTCAAGCGTGCTTAAGAACATCGCTCTCTGCCTTCCAAGGATTGGCAGAGAGTGTCTCCTCTTTGGTTCGTTATACATAGGAGAAAAGGTAAAGAAAGAGAAGCGGATTTGCTGGATGGAACGGAATGGCTGGGAGCTCCAGGTGAGTTTTCTTCTCGGCTAGTTGGATTTTTGGTTTCTGTTCTTGACTGGGTTTGCTAACTTTCATTGGTTCTGTGAGGGAGAGAATGGACGAGAGAGAAAAACTAAGGCAGAGAAGGAGATGGCTGGACAGAGAGCTCTCGGATCTCCTGGTATGAGAATTTCCTCCTTTGTTTTATGGGTTAAGGATGAAGATAACATGTTGGATTTATATTCTAGACTGGTTGTTGAATGTTTACTACTGTGAGTAATTTCGGATTAGCTTTTGTTAATCTGTCATGGTTCTGTGAGGATAGCTTAATTACGTGCTCTGTTGTCGCTTTGGATTTATCTTGCTGTGATGGGTTTATGCCCTGTTGGATGAATTATGGACAGTTGTTGACTATTAGCCCTGTTCTTGGACATGTTTTCCACTGGGCTAAATTGGTTGGTTAAGCTTCTGTTGGTTGTTAAGTAATTTATGCCTATAGTTATAAAGTGAAACTGTAAAGTGTTAGTGGGAATGAGTTGTTGCTTTAGTGTTTAAATCGTGATGGATTAAGTTCCTAATAATCACTGCAAGTGGATTAAATTATCAAGTTGGATTTGGGCCTTGTGGTTATATTATGTGTTATTGATTGGTTCTGCCTTGGATTACATTACGAAGAAATTACGCATGTACATTGAATTAATTCACGCACCGTGAGATTTAAGTTAAGTATTCTACCCATTGGATTCATGCTCTGCACATTTAGATGACTGTTGGTTTCTGGATTTGGTTCACTAATTGGATAATTATATGCAGGAAATTAGATTAAGTTATCGAACATTCGCTTGATGGATAAATGTAGTTTTATGACTCGATTCAGATATTGTTATTGAGATAAGTTAGGTTTCGTTGTAGATGTTAAATGCATTCCAAGAGCTATTATGCGATTAGTTAAGATTAGGAAAGAGACGTTGTATTTATAAGTTGACTAATCGATTAGATTAATGATTAATGTTATTAATTTGTGAAGGCATTGGAAAGAAGAAGAAGAGTAACGACTAAATGCTAATGTGCATTAAAGCTTCGAGGTAAGGGATTTAGGTGTGCCTTGGCCATTTGGAGGCCCTACACCACAAGTAGAGTGCGTGAGTGGTAGATTATTGATGCTCTGTAGTATTTCATTGGGTCATTTATTGTTATTTCTTTTGTTGTGGTTCGTAGATCTCTTTGCTGATTGTTATTCCTTGTTGATAGCTCTGTTTCGTATTGTGCTGTGATTTAAATGCCTTGTTTGATAATTAGAGGTTGAATACAAAAAGGTGATGAATGATTAAAGTGTGAATTGAGAAACGCTTGGATGAATGAGTTAAGTCTGAAGATATTCTTTTAACTGTTCTCTGTTTAGATTCAGTTTAGCCATTTTATTTAAATTGTTATAAGCTGTTAATTTCTCTCATTAATGTTCTGTTGCCATTGATTGTTTTACTTCCTAACTCTAGTATGTTTATTGGCTAATCAATTTAGTAAATTGTTAATCAATCGAGCCTGTTAACCAATTTAGTTAACCTATGCATATAATTAATTTGATTTGCCTAAACTTGTGAACTAACTAACTTGTCTAATTAACCAATTAGCGACAATAAAATTGAATATGCTTAGTTAAGTGTTGTTATTTCTTGAGCATGTTTAATGATTAATTGATTAGAACCCTAAACTAGTAATTTTAATGACTTCCATGAGCATGTTAATTAACTAGGCTAATTAACTAAATGTGATTGCTTAGTAAGCATGTTAATTATAATTAGCAAGCATGTCAATTAACTAGGGTAATTAACTAAAGTAATTATTAGAAGTTGAGCATGTTAACGAACTAGGGTAACCAACTAGAATTATAATCGTAATCTCTTCTCGAGCATGTAATCAACTAGAACAATTAACTAAAGAATAAATGAATTTCTTTCTTGAGCATGTAGTGAACTAGGTTAATAATAATATGTCATTTTTCCTTGTAAATATTCTGTACATTTCTCATTTCCACAATTTCTTTTAATATGGTTATATTGTCTCTCGCTGCAATTTCCCTTACTATGTTTTACCTTACTTAAAAATAATGGAGATGCTTTGCATTGCTAGAAAAAACGGAAAGGATGAAAGAAGAACGAATGAAACGTAAACGAATTAAGGGTTTTATTGACTATGTGAATGAATGTTTTTACATTACCTTTGCTATTGTTTTATTGGTATTGCTTATGACTTTGTTTATAATTACTTGTCTTTAGCATGCTATTATCTATTAAACCTAAGCACGATTAGTTAAATAGGATAAAAGCATGTAATCAACTCTTGAACATGTTAATTAACTAACTAGATGAGCATGATAATATTAACTAGTGAAGCTGTTTAAGTGACTTAATCATTTCTTGATGTATGATAAGTAATTAGAGTAGTTAACTAAATAGAATGGTCAACTAAACAAACATGTTAATTAATCAGTTGAGCATGTTTAACTTCCTTGATTAATTTTTGATACATGTCAATTAACTAAAGCAATTGACTAAACTAGATTCATGAACTAGACTTGAGCATGTTAAGTATAACTTAAGTGTGTTAATCGACTTAAGCAGGTTAATCAATGAGAGCATGTTTAATCAATAACTAATCTTTGAGCATGTAATTAACTAACTAATTAGATATGGAAATTAATCTATCACGCAATTGAAGCACGTTAATTAACTAGTTGTTTAATCAATAACTAAAACCTTGAGTATGTTAACTAATTAGTCTAACATGTAATTAATTAGGATAATACCTAGACTATTAATTATAGCATGTTTAAATAGTTAGAATAAAAGCATGAATAAGAATTACCAATTTACAATCATGTTTTCCATTATTTGTTGTTTAAAGTACGTTTCATGTTTAGTTTAGCTTAGTTTAATGAGCATGTTAGTCGTTTCGTAATTCATCACATGTTTACTTTACCATCTCTTAGTATTCATTCGCTGTTTCAATTCGATACAATTGTTCCTTGTTGTGTGGTTTTAATTTCTGTTATTTTATATATGTGCCTTCGATTTCAGCTGTTTTACTTTCAATGCAACTGTTGTTTACTTTTCTTATATGTGCAATTATTGTTAATGTTATGATACAAGCATCATGCATCATGTTAGGTTGAGAATGTATGGTCATGCATTATGTTAATAGAAACAAAGTAGGGAGTACCCCCTCGAGGTGGTACTCACATGCATTGTGAGGAAAAATGATAAGGAAAAGACGAAAGGAAAGAAAAGGGAGTTGGGGGATGGATGATGTCCACTAGGAAATGGCCCTACCTTATCGGGAATGGGACCTAGTGGGCCATAAGAGCTTAGATCCGACAAACTATACTATCCCATACGGGTCCTCCAATCTCCAGCTCGAAGTACGAGTAAAGAAAGAATGAATGAAAGAACGTAAGAAAAGAATTTGTTTGGATGGCCCTCCATTCCAAAAGAACTTAAGAGAGTCGTAAACATAATTGTATAAAGTCTTTTTCCTTACTGAGCCATTAGGCTCACATATTACTTGTGGTGTAGGTACAATGACGAACAGATAATAAGTAGATGATAAACACATAATGAAGCAAGGATGAATGATTTCGCATGTGCAAGACTGGGGGCTGGCCAGGCAAAGATAAAGATGAGTAAACAGTTGTAATCAAATGGTGTTTAGTTATCAGCTTCATTTATTAAACGCAGTATCTCAATTGTTTAGTATTTTCTTCTTGAATGATTTATATACGCTTCCGCGAGTTTTTAACTAAACTATTTTCATACGCTTCCGCATAAGTTTTAAGTAATGGGATTTTATAACAAGTTTTAGGAACGGTTAGTAGCGATCTGGTTTAGCGTCGCGTTCTGATTTGTTTTAAAAAGAAAATTTTTAATTTTATGCATTTTAAGGAATTACAAAAAATTGGGTCATTACAATTTCTAAGTAATATCTCAACCGAGTGATACACCTCTTTATCTAATAAGTGTTTAGTGCATATGTAGAAATGCTTGGGCATATGATTTAGATAACCATAACCTACATTTCCCAATTGTCATGTACAATTTCTCTTTATGCACAATTTAATACTTATACGTATTTAATTATTAAATATTTTCAACATAAACCTCATGTGTTATTCCAAATAAGCACCATCAATCTCTATAGAATACTTATTATATAATTTCTTTCTACTTTCAAATGTGATTTCGCATACTATGGATCACTTATTCTATTATAGTCTATCTATCGTCATCACTATTTAGACATTTTCAATTTAATGTCTAATTTCCAAATCATCTCTCATAAACTTCTATGGTTTATTTATTACCAATAGTAGACATCTCTAATGTGTCTAATCTCAAGCTATTTGACATTTATAAAGTATGTCTAATGTCAAATCATCTCTAGACATTGCAAATTAATGTCTATCGCAAACTATCTATACATTTCTATTTAATGTCTATCACAAATTATCTAGACATTTCTATTTAATGTGTATCACAAACTACCCAGATATTTCTATTTAATGTGTATCACAAACTACCCAGATATTTCTATTTAATGTTTATCACAAACTACCTAGACATTTCTATTTAATATCTATCAAAATTGATCCCTCTATATGAAAGAATTCATCAACATAGTGCATATATAAATGCCTAGACTTATGATCTAACAGATCATAGCCTAGATACCATGACAATCTATCAAACTATGATAGTCCATGACCCACAATTATGCAATAAATATGAAATGCATATCACTACTCTCCTTTTCACAATGATGCAATAATAATGTGAATCAATGTAATGCTCCATTTCATATTAAATGATCATATCGTTTAACAAGTACCATTTTATTAACATGTACGTGAATATCAACATATTCATGATTGTCAACAACATGAATGATCATACACCATCGTATGTAAAGTCGTACACGACCATGAAACCCCACGATACTGGCCACTGTTTCCAATAGATGTGTCCATGAATATAATAACCTCCGGAGGGTTAGAGACTTTCAATCCAAGGGGGACCTACAATCAATCTTCTTCTATTTTTCACTTTACATACATCACACAATACATAGTCTGCCAAGGTAAATTGGGTTTCTTTGTAATCGATAATGATGCACAATCATCTTGTTATTAAATTTACACAATAATGATGCATAAAATGGTGTCATACATCTACCTAGACATGTTCTATCTATGTCACGATCATCTCCCAAAATGGTTTATACAATGGGTAGACAAATGGTTAAAAACCTAAGAAAAATATTCCAAAATTATAGGGTTTGGTCGACCACCCCCTCCACTGCAGTCGTTCGCTCTAGTGTATTTTCAAGACAAACACAACATAATATGGTTTATAGTCGATTGGTGCAATCGTCTGTAATTTTTAAGGTTTCAAACCCTACATTACGGTCAACCATTTTTGGTTATCCGCTCCCTTAAATTTTCATGTCCGATCGACTGCACTACAGCCCCTATCGACCGCAATTGATCCAGATTCACATTTTCCCACTTTTCCTTTAAACCAAAATCATTCAAAACTAACCCAACTACTTACAATTTCATCCTAAGCCAATATCAAACTATCCTAGGATTATAATCACAGTATATAATCCACCAACTTAACATTTAAATCTATTTAAACCAACTCAACATTATATTTCAACTTGGTTTGCCCTTTTTTATATAATGTGTAAAAACATACCTTCAAATGTTCAATTATCAATTTACATGCTAGTTTCATCCCTTAATCATCCAAAATATCCACAATTGATTTATGAAGAACAATAAATATTCAACTTTATCAATGATGAATATAACATATAACCTTTAACTTCCTTTTCCAAAAACCACTTCAATGTTATCCTCTTTCAATAATTTAAACCAAATCCATCTAATTCCATGAACAACAAACTTTCACCAATTGAACCAAGGCAAATATATTTTAATCATAGATTCCAACATGTATAATTCATGAATTTCATTTACAATTTCCAACCCCCCATTTTTTTCACCTAAACAATGTAATATTTAACATAGTTTAATAAATATTTAGTTTAGGGTTATTACGTCCTAAAGACCACTTTATTCTTCACTTTCTCCTCTTGATTTTTAGCTCAAAAGGATTATCTTGAAGAGATGGACACTTTCTCTTGAAGGATTGAAAACCAAATCCTCCTTCTCCATTAATTTTTCTCTCCTTACTCTCTTCTCTTCTTTTTCTTCTTCTTATTTCCTCTCTGGACCAGCATGAATGAAGCTAATACCCTTCCATTCATCAAGTTTCTAAAGAGCTCCTCGGGTAAAATTACCCTTTTATCCATTATGTCCTTTGATTTTTACCATTTTACCCTTAACTCTATGGAAATTTACCAAAATACCATGGTTAATTATCCATAACCACTGTAAACTTAAATTATCACTTTAGATTAGTTCAAAGCTAATCCCCATGATTATCATAATTAATCATGATTAATTAACCTTAATCACACACTTAGTCACTAATCCACAAGTGACACATGTCATAACCCTATTGGTTGTTCAATTTTATTACATGGCCATATACTTAAATGTATTTGGATTATTTCTTCTTTTATACACTTTTTCAAATTCCAACTCTAAAGTCTCATTTAAAGACATATCTCAAAACAGTGCAGTTTTGGACTTATCCAACTTCAAACATGCATAACTTCTATTGCATACTTCCCAAACTTTTCAATCCAAAACCATACACTTCATTTATGGGTATAATTTATAATCGCAAAATGGTGTGAATTATTAATCACAATAACTTGTCCAATTAGCCACAAACAGTGATTATGCTCATTTATAGCACATTTATCACTTTCGTGCATAAATTTATATCTTAATGAGCGTACATTCAATTGATTAATATCATCACCATTTAATAGTCTAATATATTTACTATTATACATATTTTTAGTTTGGAAAGACATCTTCAATTGTTTGGTCAATTTCTTATTCAAAGTCATCTCATGACTTTTTATCACTTAATTACACTTAATAATACAAAACATGATTATTAGGTTTAAATCCTTAATCCAGATCAACACAACTCCCCAAAATTTGGTTGCGTATGGCTCATTGTGGATCGTTTAACCAAATTCGCTCATTACATTCTGATCCGCATGAATTTTCTCTTGTCCAAGCTGAGCTGCTTGTACATCAAGAGCATCGCTCATCTTCATGGTGTTCCCTCCACCATTGTCTCTAATCATGACCCTAGATTCACGTCCAAGTTTTAGAGAACCTTGTAGAAGTCTCTAGGCATAGAGTTGAACCTTAGCACAACGCATCATCCTCAGAATGATGGATAGTCAGAACAGACTATCCAAATTTTGGAGGACATGTTGTGGGCCTGTATCCTAGACTTTTGTGATAGTTTGATCAATCATCTATCATTGGTCGAGTTTGTCTATAACAATACTTATCATACCAACGTTGGTGTTTCTTCGTATGAGGCATTGTATGGAAAACAATGTCGTTCGCCATTATGTTGGGTTGAGGTAGGAGAAAGGGTTTTCCTTGGGCCAGAGTTGGTCTTGGAGACTACTGGGAAGATCTAGCAAATCTAAGAGAGACTTAAGACTATGCAAAGTAGGCAGAAGAGCTATGTCGATCTCAAGAGGCATAAGGTTAAGTTCAATGCATAAGAGTTCGTATTCTTGAAGGTCCATCCAAGGCATGGTATCAGTTGGTTTGGGGTAAAATGGAAGTTAGCACCGAGGTATATTGACCTATTCTAAATTGTCAAAAGGATTGGTAATGTGCTGTACAGACTTGACTTAGCTCCCCAACTTGGGTACATCCACAATGTCTTCCACATATCCTTGCTGAGGAAGTACACTCCAGATCCAATCCACGTGATCTCCTAGACTGATGTCCTTATCCAATAGAATGTCTTGTATGAAAAAAGAGCATGAGTGGATCCTAGGCAGAGAGATTTAATTCCTTCGTCACAGAGAAATTCCCTTTGTTTGTGTGTTGTGGAGGAATCACACCGAGCAGGTGTAACGTTCCATTTTTCTTATTCTTTTAAAATCATACCATGGCAGAAGACTTTTCATAATAAAATTATTTTAAATAAAATAGATGAACTAACTATAATAAATTTTCTTCTTAAAAAATTTCATTTACATTTTTACAAAAACAATCCGTACATAAAATCATTTTTCTTTCTTTTCCCTTTTAGCCCAATTAGCACAATATCTGTTACGACCCTTTTTTCATTATCATTTTTCATAACATATTATTACTTATTATTAAGTATATATATATTTTTAATGTGAGAGAAAACGAGAAAGGTAGTGGAAGCAAATCACATTCAATTAACACACCTCAAAAGATACATTTTTAACATTAGAAATATTAAAAAGATTCTTAACATAACTTTACCCCTCCTTAATTGAACTTTATACATTACAAATAATATCATTTTTTAGAATTTGGTGAGTCATAACCCATCTATAGGGAAATCTAATGAATCACAATATTACGGCTGGGCGGTTGGAGGTTGATCTAGTGATCGACAGACCCTTCTAGAGTTTGGGTTTTTTATGTTATTTCCCAACTGGTGGGTTTGAGGTGAGAATCCCAAGTGGCGGTGTTTTTTGAGGTTCCTCTACGTGTGCTTCCTTTATAGATGGTTGTATGGATGGGGAGTTAGGTGAGATTTATGGGATTATGTGAAGCATGTAGGGAAGCTTTGGTGGAGATAAATAGAGAGAGTGAGAAGTTGAGAAGAGAAACAAAGAGAAAAGAGAAGGGAAGCCTTCTGGAGTGAACTGTGAACTGCGAGAGAAAGACAGAAGAGAGAAAGACAGAGAGAGAGAGAGCTCTCTGGAGAGAGTTGAGAGCTGCGAGAGAAGAAGAAGAGGAAGAAGCAGCAGAAGAAGTAGAAGAAGAGTTTTCTCTTGGGTCTTCTCGGGTCTATAGGTGAGAAAACGAATGACTCTCCCCCACCCTCTAGCGTAGGAGCCGCCCTCGTCTGTTCCCCCTCCCGGTACGATGTCCCCTCCTCCTTCTGGTATAAGCCACATCCTCTCCCATTTTCTTTACATCCAATTTTCCTTCTTGTGAGGAGGTCCAGCGAGTGAGAGAGTCTTCCCCTAAGCTGAGTGTTGGGCATGTGAGCTCTGTGAGCTTGTGTGTTGGAGCTACTGTGTGTTGGAGTTGCCATCTGTGAGCTAAGGAACCGTGAGCTGGAGTCTTGTCCCTATTAGTTCTTTAGTTTATGTAAGAAAATAGGGGTGTCTTGACCTGTGGAGACCCTACACCACAAGTGGGTGTGCATGAGTGGTAGAATTATTGATTTCTTGATTTTCAATTCCTTGTTCTTAGTCATTTCCTTTGTTGGTAGTTGATAATTCCTTGAATGAATTATGTTGTTGTTTCCTTGTGGAATCCCTTGTTGTAGGCGTTTCCTTGGTTGTTGCTATTCTTTGTTGATTGTGTAATCCCCTTTATTGCTAGGTGATATTGTTAGTTGATAACGTTGATGTGAAATATAGAATGATGGACCGTAAGTCTAAAGTGTGGAGAATGAGGAATTAAGACTAGCTCTTTTCTGTAAACATATATATGGTTGCTTCACTTGTTGTGATTCACTGCATATTTAGTTAACATTTTCCTGCTGTGATAAGCATAAACTGTCATTTCCTTCATCCTAGGTAATCATTTTCCTGCCATCACCATTGTTGATATCTAGGTGTTAACTAAGCCCCATGTTTAAGCAACTAAATTAACATGTTAAATTAAATAGCACTTTAACTTAACTAGGATACCTAATTAGAATCATAATTGTAATTAATTAACTTGAGCAGCATGTTTAATCAACAGAATCTAAGTTATGCCAGGTTTACTTAACAACTAACTAAAAACTCATATTAGCATATTTAATTAATTAGTTATGCCATGTAATTAGCATGTTTAATTAACATGTTTAATTAATTAACGACAATAATGTTAGCATGTTAATTAATTTAGTTATGCTATGTTTAATTGGATGTTTAATCAACTAGAATTCTACGCATGCTAAATAACTAAGCATGGTTGCCTAAGCATGTTCAACATGTTAATTTCCTTAACTAGAGTAATTGATTTGACTTGAACATGTTTAATTAACTAATTTAGTTAATTAACTAGTTGTTCAATTTATAACTATTCGAGCATGTTTAACTAGTCGTTTCATTAACCCTTGTTAATTACTTCATTGAGCATCCTAATCAACTAGGACAGTAATCGAATTACTAAGTAAGCATGCTTGATTAACTAACTAGGCTAATACCAACGCATTAAGAAATTGAAGCTTGTTAATTATTATTTAAGCATGTTGATTAACTTAACTAGAATAATTCATTAGACTTAAACATGTTAATAACTTAAACATGTTAATTAGCTAAGTTGTTGATTAATCAATTAGATTATAAACTAATCTGAACATGTTAATCAATTAGATTACCTATCTAGAGAATGAATGTAAATAGTTCTTGAGCATGTAAATTTCCTAGGATCACTAATTAGAATAATCACCTAGAATAATGAACGTAGGAAGCATGTAAAATGACTAAGAAATTAACTAGGATAAATACATGTTAATTAGTAGTATGTTCAATTTCTCTTTTGACTATTATTGTGTTCTATTAATTCGAGCATGTCTTCCTTGTTTCAATTCATTGTAGATTGTTCTGATATGGGTGTTCAATTTCTGTATTTCCTTACTGAGTTCGTTTGTTTGCTTGATTTCCTTATGTGGTCCGTTGTTTACAATCTCATATTTCAATTGTTCTCTAATGTGCGCTTTCAATTACTGCTATTCATTTACATTCTTTTTATGCGCACTTCAATTTTTGCTAATGTACGTTATACCGCATCATGCATTATGTTAGGAAGAGAATATATGGTCATGCATCATGTTAATAGAAATCAATAGGGAGTGCCGTCTGGGGTGGTACTCCACATGCATGAGTGAGGATAAATGAGAAAAATGAGGACAAATGTTAAGATGATAAAGGTTTTCTGTGGTACCGGTAGCTTAGCTCGGCACAGGAACAAAAGAAAATGATGAAAACAAGAGTTGGGGGCGGATGGGTAGCAGGTCTAGTCTGCAATCTAGTCGAAGCCCCTCCCTCTTAGGGAGCGAGAGTTCTAGTTACAAGTAAAAGGTTAGATTCGATCACTATTCCCTCACAAAGGAAATCCTCCAATCTCTAGCTCGATGTACGAGTAAAGAACCAAATAACAAACGACTTAATGAAAAGGATTGGCTTGGGTGGCCCCCATTCCAAAAGAACTAAAGAGAGTCATAAGCATAGTTGCATTAAAACTCTTTTCGTTACTAAGCCTTTGGGCTTATAGTTTTACTTATGGTGTAGGTGTAGGTACTTGTATGCGTGAATCAAATGCACGGAATTAGGAGTCAATGTGAAAGACGATAATCAGATATTAAAGTAGAGAAGAAGGATTTGCATGTGAAGGAGTTTGTGGTTGGCTAGGCTAAGTGAGTAAAAGAGAGAATAGTTTGTAATTAAAGTATATTTAATTGTTTAGTGTCAGTAGAGTAAATCAAAAGATTTTATAAATTATTTACGCTTCCACAATGTTTTAAATAAATGATTTCATAACGCTTCCGCTATGTTTTACAAATGATTTTATAGCTGTGACATTTCACTGTATACCACGATTTGTGAAAGGTTAGTAACGGTCCGGTTTAGACGCACTCTGATAATTGTTTTAAAAGAGATTTCAATGGTCTTTTAAAAGTTTTAAATTTCACGCATTTTAAAGGATTTACGAAAAATCGAGTCATTACAGTATATGCTGTCTTTTGTATACGAATATGATAATTAGTGAAGTGAAGAAAAATGTTGAGTTAAGGTTGTTCTTTTATTGGTTATAGGGTTGATGGAAATAAATGGATGGAAACTGTTAAGTGTCTAAGTTGGATTTGGGTTAAGAATTCTATTAGGTAATGAATAAAGAATAATGGTATAGATGATGTTGAGATTAATAAGCTATGATATTGATGATTAAATATTATTGGTTTTTGAAGGTATTACTAAGAGGAGCTTCAGTGCAGTGAAGACCGCCAAGTAAGTGCTATTGCTTGTGTTTTTCCAAAAGGCCTACATCGCAAAAATAGGACTTTTTTGTTGATTGTGTTTATTAGATGATTAGGTTGTGATATAACTGTTGATCGAGGATGTATTGTTCTTTGTTGTTTGATGCTGTGTTTATTAGATTTAGGTTCTTTACGTTAAGAATGTTGATATAGTTTATGCTTTGAGGATTAACTTGAGGATTAAATTGAGGATATAGAACTATATGCATTCATACGCATTCATGTATCATGGTTTTTAAAATCTTACGAAAATGGTTTTAAGCATGGTTTTGGAAATGCAACAGATATTTTAAGCTTAATAAACATAAATAGATGTGTTTCCAGGATAATACTAGTGGATTCTGGTCTTATCCTGAGAACAAATACATGATGTGGGATAATAGTGGTGGATACTTGTCTTATCCCTACCAAAGCAGACAATATCGAGTGGATTAGAGCCCAAGAGATGTGTTCCAGGATAACAGTGGTGGATACCTACAATGGTAAAAAAACATGCATATCTCTTACCTTATGTTCTTACTGTAATCCAGCACTTAGGTTATCTTCTCACAATACCTTCAAAACCAATAAAACTTCCATCAATAACTACTCTATGTATATATTATCAAGATATGCATAATTTTGAATATGCACAACTTCCACCATTATTATGCATATTATCTATCCATTTAGTGTCCAATACATGATGGGATAACAACAACATATTATAGAGCTACAATCCATTATACATATATCCTAGGGTTTTCTTCCGATTTTTCATTCATCTTTGACCATTCATAACTTCCTCCATACTAAATCAAATCTAGTAATTCCAAAACCTATTTCTTTCTCAAGATGTCCTTAACAACATGTCTAATTGGTTTTACTCAAAAAATTTTAGGAAGATAGGCAACAAACATCAAATGTGTAAACCACTTGATTTAACCTTTTTCTTCATCTTTTACCTCTTTCCTCCATTACAGCTACTAAAACTTCATATAATTCACACAAGTAATGAAGAACATCTATAGTACCTTCAAACTTCCATAGAGAAGGAAAGAAGAATCTTTTGGAGAGCTTTTGAGAGAGATGTCTTCCTTGAACCTCAATCTTAGCTTCTCCTCCCACCTTATGGAGTATTTAAACTCTCCTTCTTCAGTCATAAGCAGGTGGTGTAGCTTCCTTAGTCGTGACCAAGTAAGGCAACCCCTTTTTCAAGCCAATCAAAACTCTTTTTTTTGTGACCTTTCATCTTACCGGTCAACCACTTTTCAATGCCCAGTCGACTGCAAATCTACCCAAGGCATAAATATTACATTTTCATTACAAAGTTGGTCGACCAACCGCAAAACAGTTCAAGAATCACAGAATTCAATCTGCCCTGTTTTCGGTCGACCGCCTCATATTTCTAGTCGACCGCGAAACAAATCGAGAGTATTCCAAATTTTGTTTTGTTAAAATCTGGTCGATCAACAACATTTTGGTCGACCGCACATGAATCAAAATATCCTTAACCATTGAAAATTTCACTTCTCCTTAAGCCATAACACAATCCTTCACCAACCACTTCATTTAACAAAATTTCAGCAAACAACAATCCCAACAATCATTTCTGACATGTCACTATTAACAAAATACATTTCATACATAATTTTACATTAAGTAAACAATGAATTTTTTGGATATTACAATATCTTCATCATATAAATGCTTCATCAACTAGTCATTTCTTTCTTTCTTTCTTTAAAATGATTACCTACATCACAAGAAGTAAACTAAGTCTAAGACCTAGTAAAGAATGCTATGCATTATAAGTATGATATGCATTTTTTATAAAATCATGCAATACATTTCTTTTCTTTTTTTCTTATGATGATCTTGCAGCCTTTGTCGAGATCCTTACTATAAAAAGGAAGAGTAGGCATGACTATGGAAGACTCACCACTTAAATCCCACGGCCTTTGTCAAGACAATCCTAAAATCATGAGACCTCCGTTACTTATTACGTTCATCATGCACAACGACCTTGCAACCTTTGTCGAAGTCCTTGTGGATGATAACCCCATAGTCTTTTTCAAGGTCCTAGCACGTAACGACTTCGCAGCCTTTGTCGAAGTCCCAGCATTACCTTGCCAAATTAACAGTCCTATCTCCCATAGTTCCAACCTCTGTAATAGCCTATCCTCAACCCCATATAAATTTCATAGTGTTCTTTATCTTTCTTATATGAAAACATTGCGTGTAAAAATATTTTTATCTTTTCTTGAAAACCATGCTGTATAAACTTGAATACATACATATGACATATCAATTAACAACAATATAACATATCATCAAGTCAAAGTACTCACTATGTAAAGAATCTAGTTTCTATCACAAAATCATATCCTCGAGTCATCATCTGAATCAAGTACATATTCCAACCTCTATCACAAAATAATCATTATATCCTTAAACAAACTTTTACCATGTCCATAATCTATTTCCTAGCACAAATAACATATCTTCAAGTGAACACATAAACAATTTCTTATGATGTAGCCCGAAGGCAAAACACATACAAATGTTCCTTACCTTAATGTTTACGAGGTTGTTTCCTTAATCTCTAATACCTTCAAGAAATAGAGAGGATGAGCACTTTTCCAAGAGTTCTTCTTCTTCCCCCAAAATTTTTTGTTGTTTCCTCTCCTTAACATAACACAAATATGATGTTTTTATAACCTCTCAGCCTTAAAAGCATGAAGTGTCACCCCATCAGCATTTAAATGATGATTCATCACATTACTCCGCTCTTAAATCATGACATGTAAGCTAATTTCATATGACTTTTCACCTTCCTGATCGCCACTCCCTATTTTCAAAGGAATCCAACACCAAATATTCCACAGTGGACGCCTAGCTTTCTACTTTGAATGCCTAGTCTTTTGTGGAAAGCCATTTTACACTAACTCAGTCGACCGCAAATCTGCCAGAGACAAACTCATTTCTCACTATCTCTGAACCGGTCGACCATTCCCCACAATGGTTGACCATAATTCATCCTGAGAGTACTTTAACTAAATTCATATGCATCTAACCTCCATTCCTATTCTATCATCAATAAATTCTCAATAACCAACACCTTTTACAACTATGATTCAACCATCTCAATACCCAAAATCATCAAACATCATCATTATATAATCTTATACTTAATACGATAAACTTTGGGGTATTACAGCGGGAAGCTACTTGGGAGTTTGAGTCTGAGATAGTCCAAAAGTACAATCATTTGTGACAAACTGTATGCACACCTATATAGGGGGGTGAATTTAGGCATTCTAAATTTTTTGTGCGATATTAATTTCTTCTAACCCTTAAGTGATTTATCACAATTATATAATTAATAAACAATAATAAATATAAAGAGTTTAAGAGATAGAGAGTGCAAACGATTTGTTCACGTGGTTTGGCAAATCCTACCTACGTCTGCATTCTAAGTTTCCAACTTGAAGATCCTTTACTCACTAACCTACCAAGTTAGTACCGATTAGCTTCATGGGTGCCAACCAAACCTTTACAAACTATTCACAAGGCGTCACCCTCTGTATTGATCTTCACGGGCGTCAATCTAGCATTGTTGACTATTTTGGGGTGTCACCCTTTCGCATAGCGTTTTGGTACAAAAGTGTGGAAATGAAAATATAATTTAGAACTTAACTCTCAGAAATGAAATCTCAAGTTGAGAATTGAGAGAGTTAAGCCTATGCACTCAAATATAGAGAGAAATAGAGGAGAAATGTCGTGGACCAATTTGGAGCATTTCTCTCCTAGTTGGATTGTTGTAGAATGCAATTCAGAGTGTGTATATTTATAGAAAACTCATTTTCGGTCGACCAATTCCTTTTCGGTCAACCACTTTATAGCCGTTGGAAGTTCTGAATGTTGGAAGATTCTGGCAAATTTTAACAGCAACGGTCGACCGGTCCTCCATGTGCGGTCGACCGTTGCGGCATATCATTCCTAAGTATCACCGCAGATGCTCTAGTGGTCGACTAGCCTTTCCTGGAGGTCGATCGCTCGCAGTGCAGTTTCGATTCCGAGCTTCTGTTCCATTTTTCGGTCGACCGATTTTGCCTTGCTCGACCGAAAACCCTTGGAGTAATCTATAATATTTTTCGGTTGACCTATGCAACTGCCTAGTCGACTACGACTTCGATTGAAAACCCCTGGAGCAATTTGTTATGTTTTTCGGTCAACCATTTGACTGCTAAATCGACCACAGCTTTGACTGCAAAGCCTGGAAGTGGTTTATAGTCAACCAGAACTCCATTTTAGTCGACCTTTTGCCTTCCAATTGCATTTCTTGAATCTTCCAAGTCTCAATACTCAATCTATAAACTACATAGACTTAGATAAATATGTTTGCTCAACTTAATACCCATTTTGAGGGTATTTCCAATAAATATTAATATAAATTTAATGATTAAATAATTAAACATAATTATTAATAAAAACTTATAATTTCAAACAATACAAACATCATCAAAACAAATAAACCTAACCACACTTAGACTAACAATCTCCCCCTTTTTAATGATGACAAAATATTGTAAGTTGTTTGTTCCTAACTCTAAGCATGTGCATACATTATTGCATAATATGATTTATCCCCCTTAATTTATGCAATATATCTAACTTTTAATTACATGTAAACATATTACTTAACTTATACATTTCTCTCCCTTTTTTTTGTCATAATCAAAAAGAAATCATTGAGGAGGCAAAATCAAAGTAAAAAGAAATCGCCCCCTTTGTAATTATTCAAAACATAAAATTATAGGAGGCTGTCAATTCAATTAATCAAGGCAATTTATAATCTTCTACCCCTATTAAATTATCTATTAGCATATATGGAGGAAAATCAACAACCAAGAACATTAACAAACAAATCAATATTTCAAACAAAAAATTATTTCTCCCTTTTTATGTTTACTCTACACATAAAAAATTGGGGATTCAATCAATTTAAAAATGATACCAAATATTATATTACCAATTAAAATAAAATTTCTCTTCCACTTTAATAAAATATCAAATTAAGTCATTGGGGAAACTCCAATATTAAAACAAAATAATTCACTCAATTTAATTCTCCCCTTTTGGCAATGAAGACCATATAATAATTATGGGTATTCAAAACATTTAAACCAATTATATTTCTCCCCTTTAAAAATCCAATTGTTAGGATAAACAAATCAACAAATTTAATAGCAATTGAAATAGGGAAATCATGTAATCTTTGATTAAAAGAGTTTTGCAAATTTAAAATCTATTTCTCCCCCTATCTCAATATTCAAGTTTAACTTAATGAGGATATTTAACATATAATCTACTTAAAACTATTTTCCTCTCCTTTTTTAATTATCCAAAGAAAATATGAAAGGAAAACAATTTTAAAAAAATGATATCAATTATAACAATACCAATTTGAAAAAAAAAATTGATTGATACCAATTGTTGTAAAAAAATTTCTTCCTCTTTACCAATATGCAACACCAAATCATTTAGGGAAGTCCAAAACAAAATGATTTAGTCAAAAATTATTTTTTCCTTTTTGTTAATATGTAAACATATAATTAGGTCCAGCAAAACACAACAACCATTTTCTTCCCCTTTAGAATACCAATTTGTTGGGAGAAAACTCAAGTAAAGATTTTGATACCATTTGTAAAAATAAAAAATATTTAATCTTAGATTAAAACAATTGTACAAGATAAAATATATTTTATGATAGCAATAGTTGGATTAAAAATTTAAAATCAAGGATACCGATTGAAGAAGTAAAAAGAACTAAGTTCATTGATATTGATTGTAATAGTCATATTTATCAAAATCAAATCCAAAATTTTATACCAATTCTAGATTTATACATTTAAAAAAATTGCTTAATTATATAAAGACAAATCATTTAATTAAACCACTTTTCAAAAATGAAAACCTTTAATTAAAAAAAACTAAGATAAAATTATTTTCTCCCCCCATTTAAATAACCAATTTCAAATCAATGGGGAGGCAATATACATCAAAATAAAATTCCAACAATCATTTAATATATGCAATTTGTAACACCATTTTTTGGATTAATAAAAATTAAAACCAATGATATCGATTGACCAATTAAAGATAAGTTTAAACTAAAAGAAAAAATCAATAATACCAAAACAAAAATATTCTATTGTGTACCTCCACAAGTCATTTTCATCTTTATTGTATTGGAGGCATACTTTTAAGATTTCTCCTTTTATGTTTTGGATATTCAAATATCTATCACCTTTAAGCTCTTTGGGAGAACCTCCAACTTACAACAAAAATCAATTTGGTTTCTTTGGTACCCAAATCTTTTTGGATCCATTAGTTATAGGTTTGGTTCCTTTAGGAACTCAAACAAGTTTAGAGCTAATCATTTTGCCATTGGGTTTCAATGAACAACAAAATGATTTATGTCCAATACAATTACAAGTATTACACATAGATGAGCCAACAAAGAAATTATTATAATTCTTTTTCTTAGCAAAGGGTTGATAGCTAATACCAACTTTGTCAAAAGTAACTCTTTGCTTTCATAGGACCATATTTAAATTTTTGCTATCATTAGTGAAATTAAGCACAACATTGTTTAATTCATCATTTTTAACATTCAATGTACTAATTTCACTTTTAAGTGATTTGATAGTAGAATTCAAGTTATCATTGAAAATTTTTAAATCACTAATTTGATTCTCAAAAGATTGAACCATATCAACATGTTTTTTCATCAAAATTTCATTTTCCTTTTTCAAAAATTTATATTTAGATTTAAGTAAGTTGAATTGTTCATGTAACTCATTAAACGCATCAAGCAATTCATCATAATTATCACAATTATCCGAATTGCTAGAAGAAATGTGTACCTTATCATCTTCGCCCATGAAACAAATGTAGGATACCTCTTCAATCTCAGAAGAAGAATTTTCATCGCTATCGACCAACGTCGCCTTAAATGCTTTCTTCTTTGAGACTTTGGACTTCTTCTTACCCTTGGGACACTCGGTTGAGATATGTCCAGGTTTTCCACACCCAAAGCAAATGATACTCTTCTCCCCTTTTCTCCTCTTTCGTTGGAGGTACTCATTGAACTTCTGAGTCATAAATTTGAAATATTCATCTTCATCTTCTTCCTTCGATTCATCTATTTCCTCGGATTCATCTTGTTTCTCGAATTCATCTTGAGTGCTTGAGGAGGCTTTGAAGGCTATGTTCCTTGGTTTGAAGATTCCCTTCTCTTTTTGTTCTTCTTCCTAGTTGCTCATCATCGTGATCTCGTGAGTCATTAACGATCTGATGAGCTCCTCTATTTTTAAGACCTTGAGATCATGTGTCTCTTAGATCACCGCCTTTGGTTGCCACGTTCTTAGTAGACACCTAAGAATGTTCCTAACCAACTCTTTGTTGGAATACACTATACCAAGCACTTTTAAACCATTAGTAATATTAGTAAACTCTGTAAACATACAACCAATGGTTTCATCCTTTTCCATAGCAAACAATTCATAATCATGAATAAGCATGCTTAATTTAGATTCTTTTACTTGATTAGTGCCCTCATGCATAATTTCAAGAAATTTTCAAATTTTGAATGAACTATCTCATGCTTGTACTCTATTAAAATCATTACGATCCAAAGCACAATATAACATGTTAATTGCTTTGGCATTCATACTTAAATTTCTCATATCACTATCATTCTATTCGTCATCTAATTTTGGAAGATTCTTACCATTTTCAAGTTTAGGCGG
Organism: Begonia loranthoides; assembly: GCA_022433065.1. Taxonomy (NCBI): domain Eukaryota; kingdom Viridiplantae; phylum Streptophyta; class Magnoliopsida; order Cucurbitales; family Begoniaceae; genus Begonia; species Begonia loranthoides. The sequence goes on along the minus strand of CM039481.1, from coordinate 7,914,197 downwards.
AATGAAAGACACATTTTCAACAATTTTCAAAATTCCATAATCTACCGATTGAACATAAATTTTCATCCTAGATTTTCAATACGTATAATCATTACCATTAAAATAAGGAGGTCTAAGCAAAGATTGTCCTTCTACACGAGTATTGAAGTCCATAATAAATTATGCAATCACAATATTCAATCAAAATAATTTTCAACAAGATATACAACTAAATGTATTCAAATAAATGCACATTCCACAATATGCACAATATCACTCAAAAAGTTTTAATTAACCCGCTATGATACGAATTGGCGGACCGTATGTATGCCTATAGAGAGGGGGAGGCGTGAATTTAGGCATTCTAAATTTTTTCGTGCAATATTAATTTCATCTAACCCTTAAGTGATTTATCACAATTATATAATTAATAAATAATAATAAATATAAAGAGTTTAAATGATAGAGCGTGCAAACTGTTTGTTCATGTGGTTCAGCAAATCCCGCCTATGTCGATGCTCCAAGTTTTTTGACTTAGAGATCCTTTACTCATTAACCTCCCCGATTAGTACCAATTAGCTTCATGGTGCCAACCAAACTTTACAGACTATTCACAGGACGTCACCTTCTGAATTGATCTTCACAGGCGTCAATCTAGCCTTGTTGAATATTTTGAGTGTCACCCTTTCTAGTAGCGTTTTGGAACAAAAGTGTGGAAATGAAAATACAATTTAGAACTTAACTCTCAGAAATAAAATCTGAAGTTGAGGATTGCGAGAGTTAAGTCTATGCACTCAAATATAGAGAGAAATAGAGGAGAAATGTCGTAGACCAATTTGGAGTGTTTCTCTCTCAGTTGGATTGTTGTAGAATGCAATTCAGAGTGTGTGTATTTATAGAAAACTCATTTTCGATCGACCAATTCTTTTCATTCGACCATTTTCTAGCTGTTGGAAGATTCTAGCAAATTTTAACAACAACAGTCGACCGGTCTTTCATGTGCGGTCGACCGCTGCGGCATATCCTTCCTACGTATTGCCGCAGTTGCTCTAGCGGTCGATCGGCCCTTCTTGGCAATTGACAGCTCGTAGTGCAGTTTTAATTTCGAGCTTCTGTTCCATTGTTTGGTCGACCGATTTTACCTTACTCGACTACCTGCTCAACCGAAAACCCCTGGAGCAATCTGTAATGTTTTTCAGTCGATCATAGCTTCGACCGAAAACCCTTGGAGCAATCTTTAATGTTTTTTGGTCGACCTATTTGACCACCGAGTTGACTGCGGCTTCAATTGCAAAGCGTGGAAGTCATTTTTGGTCGACCAGAACTCCATTTTAGTCGACCTTTTGCCTTCCAATTACATTTCTTGAATCTTCTAAGTCCCAATACTCAATCTATAAACTACATAGACTTAGATAAACATGTTAGTTCAACTTAATACCCGTTTTGAGGGTATTTCCAATAAATATTAATATAAATTTAATGATTAAAAAATTAAGCATAATTATTAATAAAGAACTTATAAGTTCAAACAATATAAATATCATCAAAATAAATAAACCTAACCACACTTAGGCTAACAATTTGTTTGATGGTTCCTTTGGAATGTATTAAATTTCGGGGACAAAATTTTTTTCAAGGGGGAAAATATGTAAAACCAAAAATTTTTACATGAGAATTAAAATTTGTCATGTAGACTCTCAACGTCACCATGGTCAATATGTTTTATGTTGACCTAAATTCTTTTGCGATCTGATCAAGTTAAGCCACATGTAAAGTCTTGGTCAAATAGTCAATCTATAAATATTGTGAATAGCTAGGGGTAAATAAGTAAATTGGCAAGAGGTGTAAAGAAAATTCTAGTGAATAGTTTTCACTTCTCTCATTTGATACCGCTAACAAGAGTAATAGTGTCGAGTGAGGAGTATCCATTCTGGCTACCATGAGGAATTGGAAATTGCTCACGAGGCTTTAATGTCTTGTCAACCATGAAGAAGACTTCGAGGGTAAGCTTTCCTTCACCCTTTTCATGTATGTGTGTTGAGTCTCTGGTTGGGTTTTAGATTCAAGCTCAGGAACTTGAAATCGTAGTGTGTGTCAGCGTGTGGAACAAATATGGAGTTGTGTAGGGCTTCAAGTTGTTTAGAGGCAAGAATTGATATAATGTGGTGCTTCTCCACACGAGGTTGTGTCAGAGCTAAGTCCATGAAGACAACGGATCATTTGGGTCCGTGGAAGACAAGTTTTCTGCAGAAATGGGCGTGTAGTGGAAGGCAACTTCCGTGGAACGTACGTGTTTGCGAAAGTGTAGGCTTTCATGGAACACTCTTGTGGGCAAAAAGAGTGTCTTCACAGTGAACATGTATCCGTTGAAATGCTTGGGTCCGTGGAAGCAAATGCTTTTGCAGAAAAATTTGCGTCCGCTGAAGCGTAGGCTTCAGCAGGACACACGTGTACACGAGAGGAATGTCTCTGTAATGGACACGTATCTGTGGAAATGCTCAAGTCCGTCGAAGCAAAGGCTCCTGTGGAAACATTTGTGTCTGTGGAAGCATAGGCTTCTGTGGGACACTTCACACTCGTGTCTTCGAGAGGAATGTCTCTGTGGTGGACACGTGTACGTGGAAATGTTCGAGTCTACGGAAGCATAGTTATCCATGGAAGTGTTGGAGTCCGCAGAAGCTAGCTTATTTCATTAGAGGAAAGCTTCCGCATGAGACACATGTGTCCATGAGAGCAAAGGCATTCGCAGAAATGTGCGTCCTTAAAAGGAAAGCTCTTACAATTGACATGTGTCTGTATAAGCATAGGCTTTTGCAACAACTTAAGTGACGCACGTGCTACACACACATGACAGGGGGAGTTGAGTCTCCGCAAGTTTTACGTTTCTGCTAGAGCGTGGGGCACCTGTCTTTCCATGAAAGCGTGTGCTTTCGCGAAAGCACAGTCCTTCGCAAAATGCAAACTTTCACAGCAAAAGTGTAAGCTTCTACTAAAGGGCAAAACTTCTGCACAACACAAAATTTTGCGAACATTGTTTATGTGTCCTGACAACGACTCAAACTTTCAAGTTGGGATCTTACTACAATGATAATGTTTACAACCACAGTATTGTTTTCCGGTTTGAGTTTCCTAGCACGATATAGGACTCATTCTCTGTCATTTTTTTGAGTTAGTTTGTGAACTTCTTTGGGTTGAATCTGTATAGGTTCATATGACTTTGCTAACTTTGAAATATTGCTTTAAGTTGCTGCTCTTTTTGCGAAAAGAAGTGACCACCGTCGAGTTAGGGATTTTATACTTGCATTACATTGCACTATTTCCAAAACTATATTTTGTGGGTTGCTAGATATGAAAACCAACAGAGACTGTTCAACAGCACATCCAATTTTATGTTATATGTACATGAGTTTTATATGTTTACATTTTGGCATGCATGATGTTTCGATTCTGGTTCCTATTTGGTTCTGGTTTTACCATTTTTTTTTTAAATATTGAAATAGTATAAATGATGCCTTCTTCCTTTTGTATAAATGATTTATTGGTCAAGAATACACTCCAACCAGGAGCAAGAAAGGGAACCAAAAACTTTGATCATATACAACAGAAATAAGGAACAAAATATTGATCGCGCCAATCCAAATATCAGAAGTGGAGTTTCATTTCTGGCTATACACCCACTTTGTTAAAAAAGAAACCACATGTAAGGAGTTGTTTCCAGATTTCATCAATAACAAAAGAATAAAAAGAGATAAAACTTGAAAATTGATGAAATTCCACTTACTGAGAATATCTATAGCAACAATCTAGTAATCTATCAAGGCCAACATCCTTTACACTATACTCATTAACCATCACTTCATCCTCTACAATGTCACCTTTTACTGTAGTCCACTAATTTAGAATACTGATTACCTTTCGTATCTGTAAGACGGGTAAAGGAAAAACGATAATCCTAGATGGTTGAGTTCAAGTAATAAATAAAATGGACCTAAGCCATGCAGAAGTTGACAAGTTAACCAATAGAATATAGGATACCGATATAGTTCTAGCATTTAATTTTGTACAAGTAGAGATTGAGCCATCTTGTTCTTTACTAGTGCCATTTAGTTGTTGGTTGACAAGATCCTCCTCAATCAGATCAGTCTTTCTTGCCAAGAGCAACACATATTGGAATAGAATTGAATTATTCATTTGCTTTTCTTGAACTCGACCTAATATCCTGGCAATGATACTCCAAATTGCATTACATGCCTCTAAATCACCCGAAATGAGAGAAAAAAATACCCAACAACCCCTGAAAAAATAGAAATCTGGAAGGATTTAAAAAGTCATCAGTTCTATCTCAGATAAAAATAAAAAACAAAAACCAAAACAACTGCAAAACCTGATAGTAATATTAAGATTGTAACTAAATATAATCTAATAACTAGTTTACCATATAATATTTCAAATGCCAGATCAAGTAAATCCAACAGAATATTTGCAATAAAAAATGCAAATCTAGACCGAAGCATAGGGAAAATTGAGTGGCGACCGAGAGGGCCAGAGGCGACACGCCGACTGGCGACCAAGATGGCTACATGAGTTTCTAAGGGAGCCGTGGGCGAAGCAGAGCAGCAACTAGTGAGCAACGACTTGAACTTTACAGTTTTACTATTTTAGGCAAATGTTATGGTTGTACTCATTATTTCAATAGAACAAGAAGTTTATAGAAGAGAAAGGAAGAATTTACAGAGAAGAAGAAGAAGATAACAGAAAGAAAACAGAAAAAATAATTAATAGTAGTTTCATCCATCGATGCCCTTCCTTGCTAGCCCTAACTCCCTTTTATCCGATTCTATCTTCCCAAGTTATTTCCACGTAAGCAGTGAAGTGGGTCCATGAAGACGGTAGAATAGACTCTACGTAGACTCCACATAGGCAATGGAAAGCTCCGTCATAACAGTTCTCCCCCTCACAATAATCTTGTCCCAAGGATATACCGATTTCGTACACCCTCTCCACATCGTCCAATGGCAAGTAATATTTGGGTTATGACCAGAAGAAATCCTTGGTTCGTTGTAGATGTGAATAAACATAGTAATTCTTTTGCCAATCATTTGGTCATAGATGTTAGCTGAAAAACGCAGTTTTCTAGCCTCTTATAATGGTTTGATGACGATGTTAAATGCAACTGTATCAAGATCAACTTGACTTTTTTCCTCGGCCAAGTGCTATAATTCTTCATCTTTCTTTCATAGTTCTCACGCCTTTCCTTCGATAATCAAGCTTATGTTCTAACTCCTCAATTTGCTTTTGCCAAGGTTAAATTTTTTGAAAGAGTCTGTCTGCAGTTTTAATAAGTAGCCCCAAGGATTCAATAGAGTCCTTATCAGACTTTACTTGAGCTAAAACACCTAAAACATCATCAAGGAATTGCGACTTTTGATCTAACTCTTCTGTAAGGGACTACAATTCTTTTTCTGCATTAGGAATTGTTTCTTTTTCAATTTTAAGACATTCCTCATAAACCATACAAAGTTTGTCCAGTTGCTGAAAGCAAGAATCAGCAGTTGAAGATTCCATGGCCAGCACTTTCATATGCTCAGCAGAACTTGCAGCCTTTACTCGTTGCTTTTTGACAAACTCATCTTCTTCTTCTGCACTGACAGGGCGCTCACAGCATGAGCAAACATGATGAGCACGGGCCACCCTTTCAAACGGATCAAACATGTGCCTCATACCATCTGCAATGTTGTATTTGCTTTTCTGAACATCTCTTTTCTCCCTAGCCAACTCAAAGGCATTGAGATATAAATCAATACTAAAAGAGAAAGGATCTAAGGACTGGAGTTTGATTTCAATATATCTCTTTCTTGACTCTATTTCTTTTAGATGTCTGGCCTGACTATTCTTTGAATCTTCTATAAGGTGACTCGGTATACTCTCCCCTTCGACAACAATTATTGGTATTGTAGATGCTAGCCCATGTATATTTTCTTTCTCAACAAGATAATTAACCAATGATGTCAGGCATTCAAAACCCAATTCAACTTGAAGCTCAAAATTTAATTTCTTCTGCATAGATTTATAGTTCAAAATCTTACTAATTAACATATCTACGGCAACATCAACAATATCAAAAGAATCAGAGGTCCAAATTTTGGCTGAGTAAGATTGAAGCATCACAACATGGACAAAAATCCTTGGAACAAAACCAATAACTTAACATCTGCAAAACTTAGACTCACCCTCCACTGTTACCTCCCTTACCAATTCTTTATGAAGTAAATTCCTATTAACTATTATTTCCACAGGAAAATCATCACTATCGACAGCAGAAGCAAAGTAATGTTGGATCTAACCTTGGTGAAATACAAAAGAATCTAGCATAGTAACAAACTTCCTAGCTATATCCTCCTTAGGAGACAAGGAAACAAAAGTTGGTTCTACATTGTTGCTCAGGTTTTCAAGCTCCACTTCCTCGTCTCTATTTTGTTCCTCAATAACCGCTGGAAATTTAGTTTTCACTGTGTCTTCAATAGCATCGTTTGGAAGAACCACCTTCTGATCGTCCGATTGAGTTAGACATAGCCGATTTAACGCAGCCATAATAGCATCATGTTTAAAGTTAGAGTCTTCAACGAATCTGTGAAGAATTCCTTCCAATCGATCTTGACGAGCAGCCATTTGCTGGAGCAATTTCTCAGAATTTTCTAAACATGAAAAAAAGGTGGAAAAAGAAGAATCAATACCTTTCAATTTATCATCAATTTTCCGAAATGCTTCCTCATCAGCCTTCGCTCGAGTCTCAGTCATGGCGGGATTATACAACTTTGATACCATTTGTTATGGTGGTACTCACTATTTCAATAGAACAAGAAGTTTACAGAAGAGAAAGGAAGAATTTACAGAGAAGAAGAAGAAGAAGAAAACAGAAAAATGAACTAACAGTAGTTTCATCCATCGACGCCCTTCCTTGCTGGCCCTAACTCCCTTTTATCCTATTGTCTTCCCAAGCTATTTCCACGTAAGCAGTGAAGTGGGTCCACGTAGACAGTATAATGGACTCCACGTAGACTCCACATAGGCAGTGGAAAGCTCCGCCATAACAGCGAAGCAGAGCATGAGCAACGAGTTGAAGCCTTTTGCAATTTGCACTTGCAGATTTAAGCGCTAGAGTGGAGTCTGGACCTCTTTTCTAGCGAGTTGTCTTCTCTTCTGCAATCTGCACTTGCAGATGTAAGCGTTGGACTGCTAGAGAGTGGAGTGGGCATCGACCGAAGACGAAACGACGAAGACGTAGTGACGAACCAGAGGTGGAGGCACAAATGATCGAACATGGAACTCCAACAGCCCAAAAAACTAGCTCACATGCAGTTCAATTTCAGTTTGTCGATTTTGAAAACCAAAATCAAAAACCAAACCGAAACACCCGATTCTCACAAAAATTAACCAAAATTTCCATTTTTGGTGTGCAAAACCAAAATCAAAAACCAAACCGAAACACCTGATTCTCACAAAAATTAACCAAAATTTCCATTTTTTGTGTGCAAAACCAAACCGAACCGAACCAAACAGACCCAAATTGACTGGTTCCAGTTCAGTTCTTCGGTTCCGATTCGGTTTGGACACCCCTACTAGATGATGGTTTTGATGAGAAAATGGCAAAATAAATTTTAGCGGTTATTAGGACTATTGGTGTTCGTGTCGAGGAGCCTTCTTCATTCATTTTGTTTCTGTGTCATGTTTTATTTCTAAGTAAGGATGATGGTTAGACTTACTGTATAACATTTTGGATAATATTAATTGTTTGGGACTTGATTGTACACGATTAGATTTAACTTATATTTTTTACTTGCATCATTATTCTCATAATCTTAGGCCAATCTCGTGTGGGTCACAGATTTGATTGTGTTCAAGTCTTCCACTGCAAATCTAGTCTTGGATTAGGCAATTGAGTCTTTTTGAAAATCGGGTCGTTCGGCCCGGCGTTTTTGTTAAACCTGCATGATATATAGACCAAACAATGGACAAGATTGCTACACTCCAATGAAGGATCTAAATAATTTAATTGATATTATTTATAAAGATAGACTACATCATAAAACTAGCTAAGCAGACTCCAGTATATGGCCATAAACATCACGTGGAAATGGGTTCTGCACCTTCGTTTGGGTGAGTTTGCCTTCACATTCCAAGAACTAACCTCTTCCAAAATCATCACCTATGCCTTTATTTTCCTCTAACCTTGCTTCATACCTTATTCTACATGAAGACGTCTCCTTCCAGCATCCGAAGCACCTGCATTAATTAAACCCACTATCAGAAGTGAAAAGAAGGAAAGTCCAGAAGAAATCCTCTTTAGGATTCAGATCAACCCTTCATTTTAACATAATGCTTTCTATTTATAAACTTGTTATTTGCTTTGGAATTTTCGATTATCGCCCAAACCTGTGACATGCGAGGTCGGGAATAAGGATCGTGCCGGATGCATAAGGACGCACATTGCAGCATCTGATGAACTTCCTCGTTCAGATAACAGTGCCTTAGGCGGGGATCGACTAGTTCATCGACGACGTCTTTTTTAAGCAAAGCCCGAGCCTGTTCCAATCAATCATGAGCGAAGCAACTTTGTGTGTGAGAGAGAAAACTAAGAACATTAAAAGCTATCTCCGCCGGACATTTAAGCAAGTTCTTAACTAGTTTGGGCTACTTCCAACATACCCACTCAGTCAGGGACTGCTGGCCTTTAGGACGATTTAGATCGATCGCTTTCCGACCGGCTATTAGTTCCAGTAAAACTACTCCAAAGGAATACACGTCTGCCTTTTCTGTGATTTGGCCGCTCTGAGCATATTCTGGAGCCAAGTACCTAACAACGGGCATAAATTTTTATCCTTTCCACCTAATTATATGAAAAAAGAAGAGAATTCTTTTTAATTTCACTCATAAAGGGTACCCAAATGTTCCAAGTATTCTAGTCTCCACACCCATGTCTCCATTTGGTTGCCACCTTGCCAGCCCAAAATCTCCAACCTAAACATGGAGATACACGAAGTTAAAAATATGACTTTTCTACTGTTGATTTCACACGATTTGGTGAGAGATGATAGTGCAGGGCCTACTAATGGTTCGAAATCGTGGGTAAGAAGGATATTGTTAGGCCGTAAATCACGGTGCACAATGCAGCCCACTCGACACTCTTCGTGAAGGTATCTCAATCCTCGAGCCGCTCCCACAGCAATCTTCTGCCTAGCTGACCATTCCAATGGATCACCATTTCGCCCTGCAAATTTCGATATTGGCAATATTATTTAATTGATGAAGGTTGAAAGGGCATATACAACGACAAATTGAACTTAAAGGAGGTAGAATCCACCATATAGATGAAATAAAGAAGAGGGATGTTACCATAAAGATGAGAATCCAAAGAGCCATTGCAAATGTACTCGTACACAAGCAACCTTCTTCCATCCTCCACACAGAAGCCAATCAGCAAAACGACGTTTCGATGCTGAGCACAGCTTAAGACCTCAACTTCGGAGCAAAACTCTCGATCGCCTTGGGAACTAGCCAATTTATATTGCTTGACAGCAACCACTTGGCCGTCTGGTAAGACGCCTCGATGGACAGAGCCAAATCCACCTTCAGCCAAGAAATTCGCCCTTGAAAACCCTCCAGTGGCTAGCTCTAGCTCGGAGAAAGTGAACCATCTGGGAGGATTTCCAAATACCGGAGCCTTGTGCTGACATATAGAACACAACGGAGGTGGGCCGAGAGGTGCTTTCCTAGAAAACGGAACCGATTTCCTTGTCCCTTCTTCTGAGATATCACCTCTAACAGTAGAAATATTTTCCATCCATCTGTGAAAATGTGAGGTTTTAGTTGAGGGACTCGGTCTCTCACTATCTGAGTCTGACTTGGATTCTTTCAACTCACAATTCTCTTCGATTACAGTTCTCCGATCTTTATGTAAGGCGCCATTTATCCCGGAGAGTAAAGAAGAAGTGCCCAGCTCTGAGCTCGACATTGAGGACGTTCCGACATCCGTTGCCGTCATAGGTGACTCGGTTGGCCCTCTAGACACACTCGATTGCTCGAAATAGCTTCTCAAACTCTTTGGAGTAGCCTCCGATTCAGGCGATGAAATCCAAGTATCTCTACGTATTGTTTTGGGCGAATCGACTAAATTTAAACGTAAAATTTTCGATCGAGATCGTTTCACTTCTACGACATTGCATTGCAGCTCCTCCATGCAGCGTTTCCTTTCGTATTTCAAATGCCTGTCATCAAATGGAAAGAATTCGTACTCACAACATATAGAGTAACAATGCTAATAACAGAGAAGACTTCTTCATTATTTCTATTACTTATCCAATATCACCCAGTTTGATTGACCTCTCTTTGCTTCAGCAACAACAATTCCTCTCGTTGGTTCTGAAATAATTTTAATCCTGATGTTGATCTGTAAAGAGAGATAGGAAGAGAAAGCCGACATTGATATTGGGTATGGAAGAAAATAACAAATAATAAATGGAGAAAAAAAAGTCGATTCACAGACATTATTTGGATCATAAAGATCATGGAGTTGAAGCATCATTTGAGAGCAGGCTTGTGCAATATCTTCTCTCTGGTCGGACACAGTTTCAGACAAAGTCCTAGAATTTCCAGCGCATTCGTTGGTGAGACGAGTAAAACTCCCAATCCAAGAACCTATGAAGTATATGATTTTTCCATCATTTAACAACTTTCGATCATCTGACGAACAAATTTTCTGCTACTTGCTGATTTTAAGAACATGTATGTCTGTTAAATAACCTCTATCAGGTAAAACATATCAAATCAAAGGTTGCTCTAGCGTGCTCTTCAAAAAATTACAACTTTATATCTTTAAATTCCTCAAATATTGACAGAAAAAGGGGATCTGAGATTGCAGAGAAGATTAGGATTTTACTTGAGGGGTGAAGAGGGATGATCGCAAGGAGCTTAACATAATCTCCAGGTTGAACAATATGAGTTAAAGCCCAGACCATAGCCGTCTTTGATACTTCTTTCGAAGCTTTAATGGCGACTATCACCACTTTTCTGGCCATATCAGAGTAACTCTTCCTGCTTCAATCAAGATGTTCTTATCTAAACATCCAAATCAAGTTTCTCCATTAGAGGACGCAGAGCTCAAAAAATGAAGACCAAAATATTAGTAGCAGAGAACGATGTTTTCATAATAGAGCAATGAGTAGTAAATCCGAGACGAAGAGTCGCGGAATCCAATGTGCTTTTCGAGATTGCCCAGATCAACAGACAAGGAGTAAAAATAATCACCAGCTGATTTTTTCGTGAACGCGAATATTAATCTGTGACCGTCCAAGTTTAACTTCTAAAAATGAACGATGAAGAATTCTGCCACTGTTCAACTTTAAATAAAAAAAAAATTTGCTAAAAGATAAGAGGAGAAAACAGAACAGGACCCACACTTCGATTTACTTTACCAAACAAGCGAGCAGTTCTCAACAGATTTCCCCCACTTTACCAATTTCTGCTCTTGCGGCAAACGACAAGGGTTTTCAGATAAACTGAACCAGCCCATGTCAAGCGCCAAGACTACCATTTGAATACAGAATGTCATCAATGGCGAATGGGCAAAAAACTACGTAAAAAAGTGAAAAAGAGCGTGAGGACAACGAGAAACAGACCAATTTTTCCAACCACCCGTAGGTCAGTAAATAGAATATATATTCAAAGAATGGGTGGGTATCCCATCTGCAGCTCCATTGTTTCGTGTTCTGAGAATACCCCTTTTATGGAATTCATTATTCGGGAAGGCATCGATCGTAAGAAAGATGATTCTTGCTTTCCTCTTAAGAAAACATAAAAGCAAGAAGTGGTAATTGTAGTTTTTGATTCTTCCTCATTTTAGAATGTTTTTCAACGGCAACTTTGACATACTGTCAGCACCCACTCGCTGCCACAACGGGTATCCATAAAGTTGAAAACTTTATTAGTTTCCTGGGTAATTAATAACCAAAAAAAAACATTGGAGCAAGAAGTGAGTAATAAGTGAAATATTAAATAATTTTTATTAGTACTAGGTAGCTAATCTGGATTTTTTTTTTTTTTTTTTCAATTCATAAAAGGTAATATGAACATTTGAATGTTTTTTTATTTTTTTTACCATTGACTAAGTTTTTTATAAAAAAAATTTTAAATATTATTTGAATTGTTAGCTATCATATACGAAATATAAAGGTTAATAGTAAAAAAAATTATTTAAATCTGTTATGCGTCAAATTCTGAATGATAGTATGAGTTTTGCATGATGTTTGGAAAAAAAATATAATATTTCAATTTTTTGTAATGAAATTAAGTAAAACAAAATTAGATAATTAATTAGATGTAAATTTAGATAAGAGATTATTTGGATATTATTAGAAATTTATTGAGTATAAATTATTAGAATTGAAATTAATTAAATGAATTAGAGATAGATTAAATGAATTAAAAGAAGAACGGTGATAGAGCAGAAAACAAGTTGGATTGGGCAGTATGGTGAATGACATAACGGTACCTCTTCTGTCATTCGTTGCTGAAGGAAAGGTTGCATGAAGAAATTAGAAACTGAACCGTGCGACGCAACAGAAAGCGAACTGTGAACCACGGCTCGGTGGGCGACAGGCCTGGCTGATTGTTCATTGCTGTCTGTCTGCGCTTGTCAACCGATCCTACTTTCACTCCTGGTTCTAAAGCAGATGGAAAACCCAAAGCGGTGGTCTTATCGGCCATTTGACGAGATCGATAAAGACCATTAGAGCTGTTATTTTTGGGCGATATTTAGGCAATTTGCAGGCGACAGCTCCGTCTTCGAGCTCAATTCGACAAGAGTGGTTTTGCGAGCGATAGAGAGAGAGGATTAAGGCTGTGGATGTTGGGCTCGGTTATTTGGCGAACGACAAAGGGCGATTTGCGGCAAAGGTTTAGTTCTTCGAAAGGAAGATAAGGTCGGCTTGCATAATTGAGTTTGAATTTCAGTTCTGTTATTTGGCCGATATTGAAGAATTGAGAGAGTTACTCATTGTCAATAACTTTGGCAATTGTCACTATCAATTTAGTCAAGGTTCAGGAAAATTGGAAATAGATTGGTTTGTTGTTCGAATTGCTGTAGTTGAGTTTTTATTGAAGTTGTCATTTTTGTAGTTTTGTAATTTAGAAGCTTGAGTTTGGTAATTTTGAAGAATTGTATTGAAAAAAAAAAATTAATGGCATCCGAATCCAGAAGAAAAAGAAAAGGAAACTGGGTTTCTACCGTTGATGGTGTAACAACCCTTCTTGCTCATAAATCTTTTTTCTTTGAAAATTTACTGTGTAAAAATTTTTCTTTTTATTTAACGAAACATACGATAATCTAGGTATGAATAAAACCATATTAGAGTAAAGCGGAAACACATTTAAACTTAAGAAATCCATAGTTTTACAAACCGTTGTTCAAATTAAAAGTTGAACATTCCAAATTAAAAGTTCTGTTTATCACGAGCCATAAACTCTCAGGTCTACTTTGCCGGATAACCCAAGTCATCCACGGGGAATGCTTCCTCATCCACTCCAGGTATTATCATTTCTTAACTCTCACCTACACCAACAAGTAAACTGTAAGCCCAAAGGCTTAATAAGGAATTGAGGAATACAACGTGAATGCTTCTAACTCATTATGTCGGAATGGGATCCGCCCCAAACCGCTCTTTACTCACAATTACATATAACATAAACTCGTGGATCGAGTTGGAAGATTGGAGATTCTTGGCAGAGAGAGTGGTGGGTACTTGGCATCTAACACCTTGCGGTAGACAAGCTCACACGACCCGTATAGGGAAGGGTAAAAGGGGTTTCAAGTCTACCAGTTAGATCCGAACTACCTCTCCAACCTCCAATTCCCTTACTTTCTTTTCTTTTCTTCATTTTCTTCTCACGCATGAATACCAACCCCCTTTTGGCGGTATTTCCTATGATGTCTATTATTATGATGCAAGTCAATACAATATGGAAAATATAACTATGAACAATATCATCCATTCAACGAATTCACAAGTCTATACTACCAAACGTTTCAGAATAACAATTCTAACAGCGAATAAAATGGCTAACATACCTTAGAATTCGACAAAGCATTATAGAATATAGTAGTGAATTTAACAACGAATAAATCATGCTAACATGCTTCATAATTTGACCACAAAATAGAACATGCATACGTGCTTTATAATCGAACAGCGAAACAAGAGAACTAATATCGAATATAGAAAGCGACTTAACATGCTTCGAGATGACAGAAACAGCAAGTTATAACGGCAAGTAAAACATGCATCAAGCTTCGTAAGTCAACAATAATTAACGAAAGGGAACAGCAAATTAAACCTAGCATACGTGCATCCTAATTTGATAGTGAATATAGAATACAACAACGAATTAAAATGAACTTACATACTTATTAATTTGATGAGACATAACAGCGAATAACAACATGCAAACATACTCATTTTTCCAACAAGGAATAATCAACGAAGCATATTAAATATTTTTTAAAGTAAAACATGCAATACGTGTTGGATTATTCGACATATAACAACATATAACGGCTGCTATAGCGAACTAGAATGCGTTAACATGCTTTTAAGTCCAACAAGAAATAACAATGTGACATCTAACGAGTTTCCAACAATTTAGAACATACTACTATATCTTGGAATTTACAGAAAATGAATACAAAACAGCAATGAGTTTTTGGCAATTTAAAACATATCACGTGCTTCACGATTTGACAAGAGAATTAATGATATAAAACAGTAAGTAAAACGTGCAGCACGTTTCACAATTGGACAGGGCACAAGGGAATATGACAGCGAATAAAAATAAGTATACGTGCTCTATTTTGACAGAAATCACAGCGATGAAAATACAAAGAATGAACGATATCATGCAAGGTATTAGTCTCTCAAAATCGAAGCATCAACATTAGCAAGATGAATATGGGACATACTCGAAATTAAATAGAAAACTAACAACTATCTCATACTATGATTTAATCATGTTTATCTAGGAGTTTATAGCATAAAGGAATGAACGTGAAAGTTAGAACATAACAACCATACAATTTAAACAACCAAGTATTAACTACTAGAGGTTGACAGTTCAACATAGATTAGGAATATCCAGTAAACCTCACAACCAAATGGAAACCAAACACAGATTCAAGAACTAGAAATTCCTAAGAATAAACAAGGCATAGCAAGATAGTCAACACTTTAGAGTCATCATTCTCTTCCTTCACAAGTCTAAGCACAACTAACAAGAGACTATCCAACTCAACCAATATCTAGAGTTACAATCATAATAGAAATCAACAAGGAAAACACATGAAAATCAAGCAAACAACACAACGACTCTACTTGTGGTGTAGATCCTCCCTAGGCCAAGAGTTACTCAATCCTTACCTAGCTGAAGGAATTTGCTCACAAACAGCTTCTCCTTGCTCCTAGCCTCACTCCTCGCGTAGGGACTCCACTCTAGAAGAGAACACAGAATGTAGGGGAGAGGGAAGAGCTAGTTGAAGATAAGGGGAGCTACTCACCCCTTGGAGACAACTCCTACGTCCAGTAGGGAGGGTGCAGGGGAACAGTCCCTGCTGGTCGGGACCTAGCAGTGTGATTCTGTGTCGAGAGCTGCGTTTCTATTGGTCGCTCGTTGATTTCCTCTGATTTTAAGTTATTTTCTGTCGCAGATCTGCGATCTTCCGGATGGTCACGGACGCATAGATCTCGTCTGCACCACATCCCCATTCGTCTGCGAGCGTCCGAATGTTTCCAAAAATTGGACAGACTTGTTGCGGACGCATCCCGTCCTCGTCCGCACTTCATCTGCAGAGCGACAGGGTAAGTTCGGAACGCGAGAATTCTTCCTACCTTCGTCCCCAAGTGTTCGTGCGAACGCCAGTTCTCGTCCACGTGGCGTTCGCTTAACCAAATTTCCATTTCCTTAATTTTTTCCTACTAACTTTTTATCCCGAAATAGTTTCCCCATGAATACACGTCATAATTTAACACGTGTAGAGATGCAATGAAATATATAGTTATCTCCAAAGTTTGGTTACATCATGTACACTGGAAAAATTAGCATCGGGGTGTTACAGATGGTCCCTCACAGTCAGAGACTACATACTTCTCAGAAGATTTTCGAATGAGAAAATAAGAGGAACTTTTTGAAAGTGATATTAAGAATAGATCACTTGTGTATTCTAGGAGAGTTGACTTTTGAAGTTTTCAATCGTTGGGATTTGAAGAATTTTTTGGGCATGTTGGGCTTATGGGACTGTGGTCTTTGCTTGGTACTTTGTATAGGCGATTGGTTCAGTTATTTTATGCTAACTTGACATTCTGATCTCAACAGCTTCTTGGAAGAACATATGTTTTGGGGATTGAAATTGTATTAAGTCCAGAAATCATTAATGAGATAATTGGTTTTGATGTCTCGGAAAATGCGGAGAAATATTACTGCACTTCTTCTGATCTAGAGTTTGTTCGAACTGAGCGAGCAACCGAATTCTTAAGACAAGTTCATAAGGATCCTCAAATTGCTGGATATTATAAACCGTACGCAAAAGACTTTGGGGTAATGGGGCGTGTTCTGCATCATATCTTGACATACACGTTATTGCCCCGGAATGGACATCGGGATCTTGTCAGTTGTATGGACCTATATGTAATAGAAAAGCTATTGGGGCATGAATATTTGAATCCTGGTTTTATTATCTTGAACGTGATGATGGAAATGTATTCAGTGACAAGAAAAAGTCTCTCATACAATACCTTAATAACAGCTATTATTAAACATTTTAAAGTTTGGATTCCTGAAGATGAGGTAAAACGGGAAGAAAAGCGTACGAATGTATATAATCGGAGTACTCTTACAAGGATGAGAATTAAAAGGTTTGGTGGATTGTTGTGCTTCAGTCATCGGAGGCAACCTATTGAGGCTCTTGCTGATGTTGAGGATGTTGATATTATTGCATCCGATGATGTACCTCCTGTAATGTCCCGATATCATTTTTTTCCCGTATACGCGATGTAATTGAATATAAGGTGGAGTGGGATATTACATTGCGTATTTATATATGTTAAATTGTGACGTGTATTTATGGGGAAGATGTTATGGGACAAATTTTAGGTAGAAAAATGTGTTAAGTGCTGGGCTGGGCGTTTTCGGATGCCTGCGAACGACCCGCGGACGTCGATCCTCATTCGCAAACGTATGGAACGTTGTCCCAGCACTTTAGGACAACTCTCGAGGACAATGCCTCAGGTCCCAAGTCGCCCCTATCTCTAACTCAACCTTTCGGACGCTTCTCGGATGAGTGTGGTCAAGGGTGGATTCGTCCACTTTGAATCTGTCCAATTCCTAGACAGTTCCGAAAGAACGCGAACACGGACGGAGTGCGTTTGATTTGAATCTGTCCAATTTCTGGACACTTTCAAACGCGTGCAGACGCGTTATGCGGACGCCAAATCGGGTCCGAATGTCGCATTCAGACGGTACAGATGGGACGAGGATGGCATTTCCCGTCCTTAAACACCATTCGCCATGGGGATTTTACACATGCGGACAAATGCGGATGAGACCGGCATGTCCGTACTCATCCAAAACAGCCCAAATCTGCGTAAATATAGGGATTTAAAATCAGAAAAATTGACCCGTAACCAATTAGAATGCGATCCCCTGACAGTGAAATGGTCCCCTCCAGGGTCAGACCACGCGGAGCCGCCTTCCTAACCCCCTAGGTGTACGGGTTGTCTCCTTCTCTAGGTAAGACTTCTCCTCTTAATTGTCTTCCTTGCCATTTCTCCTTCTACGTGAGTGTTTCCTATGAATGAGGGAGAGGTCCTATGAGTGTTCCTTATGAGAGTGAGTGTTCTAGGAGCTAGCATGAGTGAAGGTGGAAACCATGGAGCTAGGGGCTGAGGTCTGTGAAGCTAGGAGCTGAGGTTTGTGAAGCTGCTGTGAGTTGGAGTTGCTGTTGTGGAGATCGTTGTCCATGAGTTTTGTTCTTCACAAATGGTAAGGAAAATGGGTGTGTCTTGGCCTGTGGAGGCCTTACCCACAAGTAGAGTGCGTGAGTGTAGATTATTGTTAGCTCTATGGCATTTCCTTGTTGATAGTCCGTAGATTCTTTGTTGGTTGTTAGTTCTGTTGCTTTGTTATTAGCTCTGATATTTCCTTTATTATTAGTTTTGTTAGTAATGATTCACTTAGTCACTTAGATAGACGATTAATGAATGTTTACTGCTTAGATAAATGAGTTAAGTCTGAAGGTATTATTATGACTTAAAATGAATGAGTTGGGAGCTCATCGAGAATGGCCCTGTTTATTATTGTTTACTAGCTGTCTATTTTACTTGCTATTTAGTTAAATCTTTTCTGCTCCTTATTGTTTAGTCAAACATCTCTGTGACTATCATTAGTATTAAATAAACCGTCAACTCCCCTCATCCACGATGCACATATTGTCATGTTGTTATCATTGTTTAATATCTAGACATTAACTAACCCTTAACCGAGTATGTAGAACCATCTTGAGCATGTTTAACTTGTAATCTTCTCTGAGCATCCTAATCAATTTATTGTAGTTTATTAACTAATTAAGCATGTAAACAATTTAATTAATCTAATCATGTGAACAAATGTCTAATTAGCTAATTAACGGTAATTAATTGGAGTATGCTTAAG
Source organism: Begonia loranthoides (assembly GCA_022433065.1). Lineage (NCBI taxonomy): Eukaryota > Viridiplantae > Streptophyta > Magnoliopsida > Cucurbitales > Begoniaceae > Begonia > Begonia loranthoides. Next base: position 7,895,468 of record CM039481.1, on the reverse strand, counting down.
TAAGTGTAATTACTTCTCGAACATGTAAAGTGATTAATAATTAACTAGAATAATAATCGTAGCATGTAATTAGCATAATTAATTAAGTAGCATGTTTAGTTTCATAAGCATGTTTAATTAACTAGACTAGTTCGTGGCATGTAATTAGCATAATTAATTAAGTAGCATGTTTAGTTTCCTAAACATGATTAATTAACTAGATTTGAGCATGTTAAATTACTAGAGTAATTAATTAGAATCACAATTATAATCTTATTTGAGCATGTTAATCCGAGTGTGGTTAATTAACGATAACTAATTTGAGTATGCTTAATTAACTAGAATAATTAGCATGTTTAATTAATTAATTAGCATGTTAATTAACTAAGTTATGCCATATTAAATCAGCATGTTTAATTGACTAACTAGAATAATATTAACATGTTAATTAATTAAGTTATCCGAACATGTTTACAATTAATCTTCACGCATGTTAGTTAACTATTACTTGTTCAATCTTCCAGCATGTTAATTAACTCTTCAAGCATGTTAATTAACTATTAATCTTCATGCATGTTAATTAACTATTAGAGTTGTTTGATGTTAACTCATCCATTGTTAGTTTCCTGCAATTCCTGCAATTTCTCTTAATTTCCTCTATTACAAATGCTTTACTTTGATAGAGATTTGATAGAGATCAATGTTATGGTGAAAGCTTAAAGATGGAATGTGATAAATGATTAGTGTTTGAATGATGATAATTTCCTTAACAATGGTTCTGTTCTGTACATTTATTATTTAGCCGTTGTAATGACAGTTTCCTTATATTGTAGTGATAATATTACTCTTCTTTTGTTAGTTTAGAATTCAATACATGTCAATAACCAAATCAGAGCATGTTTGTAATCTTTCTTGAGCATGTAATTAACTAGAATAACTAACTAGCATAATTAATGTAATCTTTCTTGAGCATGTAACTTAACTAGGATAACGAACTAGAATATAAATCTTATTTTCTTGAGCATGTTTAATGAATTAGAATAATAATTGGAACTAAGTTGTTAACTTTAATGCTCTATCTTGCTTTAGATGCACATTTCCTTTAGTTCTTGTTATGCATGTCTATTTACTATTGTTACACTCTTGCGTAGCATGTTGTATTTGTTGTTTCCTTTACGTTTCTTTTATTGTTGTATCTAGATGTTAAAGCATATCCCTTGCTGTTTAATTATTTCTATAATTCTCTCCTTCATGTGTCTTGCTTTCAATCCTTGTCATTCAATTATTGATTGCTTTCATTTCTATGTGCTTTCAATTCCTGCTATTCATTACCTTCCTTTATATGCGCAATTCAATTATTAAATATGTTACGTTATACTACATCTTGCATCATGTCATTGGAGAATGCATCATCATGCATCATTTTAATAGAAACCAAGTAGGGAGTGCCACTAGGGTACTCATATATGCATTATGTGAGGGAAAAATGTTAAGGAAATGATGAGAAAAAGAAGAAAAAGGGAGTTGGGGGTGGATTGGTAGCGGATCTAGTCCGTGGCTAGGCGAAGTCCCCTTCCTCAATAGGAACGGAGACCTAGTTACAAGTAAAGGGTTAGGTCCGAGCAACTATTTCATCCCTTAAGAACCCTCCAATCTCCAGCTCGATGTACGAGTAAAAAACCCAAGAACCAATGATTTAATGAAAAGATTGGTTTGGGTGGCCCCCATTCCAAATGGACTAAAGAGAGGTATATCATACTGCGTAAACCCTTTTCCTTACTAAGCCTTTGGGCTTATAGTTTACTTGTGGTGCAGGTGTAGGCACTCATACGATGAGACGACTAATAGATCAAAAAGCAGGGATGAAGGATTTGCACGCGCGAGACTCATGGCTGGCCAGGCTGAAGAGAGTAAAAGAGAGAACGGTTGCAATTAAATTGTATTTAATAGTTTAGTCTTCATTCTGCAAACGCAGTATTTAACTGTTTAGTTTTCACATCTCAAACGATTTATGCTTCCGCTATGTTTTAATAACTCCATTATGTTTTCACAAAAGACTTTACAGCTGCTTCCGCTATGTTTTAAGGAAAAAGGTTTTAATGGTCTGGTTTTACCCTCTGATATTATATTAAAAACGTTTTAATTTAAGGTTTTAGCTATTTGATAAAAGTTTTAAATTTTATCAAATTTTTAAAGGAAAAAGAAAAATCGATCGTTACACCTCCAACTTCAAGAATCCCAGAAACTATGAGTGCTAATAGGGCTGCTTCATCTAAATCTCCTACGGAAAGAGTCTCAGAATCTATGAATGTCAACAGGGCTGCTTCATCTCAACCTCCTACAAAAGATGCTTCAAATCAGTACGTTGTGTTATTGGGAGAAACTTTCCATTCTCTTATGGTAGGAATAATAAATATAGGTTTGAAGATGCGTGGAATCAGGGAGCAAATGAGAAAAACAAACGAGGGGCTACAGAATATTATGGAATATATCAATAGGTCTAATGCATCTCGTGGCTTTCCACAAGGTGACGATCGCAATAATGATGTTCTCCTTTTGATATGCCTCCTCCACCGTTAGGATGACTTGCTGAGTGCTTTTTAAATTTTGTGTAATTTAATTTTGAGCAGTTTATAATTTTTGCAAAAACAAGTAAAATTGATGTGGTTTTGATAGAATGTATGGATGTAATTATGTTACCGCTGTTAGATTTGGTTGTATAATATATATATATGGTAGTGTATAGAAAATACTGGAATTGTTTGGGTTTTGTTTGCAAGATATATGAATGAGCTTTGAGGGAATAAAAAAACATGGGAAACTCTGTCAAAATTTTTGGTAAATTGGAAAATGCATTAAATGAAAGCATTTTACATAATGAATTATTTAATTTGTTATGAAGGATTAGATGAATTAATCAAAGGACTGATAAAAGTCGTAAAGCGTAAAGTTTGGATGGACGATGGTCTTTATGTTGTAAGAATGTTGGGTATTTAATTCAATTGAAGGTTTGATTAGAATTAAGATTTTGCGGTAAGAATACACCATTGAGATAAATATGGTTAAACCAAAAGATGTGTTTTCTATTCAAATAAGTGGATTTAAAAAACAAAAGAGTTATGTAAGTTTAACCTTAAAGTTTGTTTTTTCATTGAATACAATGATATAGACAAGGGAGATATATAGATGCAAAAAAGTTGACTTTATTGAAAAAATATGGTACAAACTATTAGATAAGAAGGAAGAAAATGTGCATGAAGGTTTTTCTTTTGTAGTAAACATAATAGAAAAAAAAAAGAGAAAGATAATGAAGTATATATACTTATATATCAATTAGATAAAATTAATTGTAAAAATAATAATTACATAATAAGTTTTTTTTATGTGATAGGGTAATGTATGGGGTAAACCTAAAGCAAAAACATTAGAAGCAGTTTATGGGTACACGAAGTTAATTGTATTTTACAATCTGAACAAATTAAAATAATGTAAGTTATTTATAAAAAAAAAAGTCTTTTTACAGAAAAAAAAAAAAAAAACAATAGCCATATACGAAAGAAGAGATATATACGTTGTCATTACATACAGTAGTGACTTGAGAAGAACGAGAAATATGTAGAAAGTCTTCTTGTTGATTTATCTTGTACATACTGTTTATGCCATCATTTGCTGTAAACAAAATGAGATAATCTGCAATAAAACAAAGAAATAGAAAATTTGAAGAAAAAAAAGTTAAAGATAAAGGAAGTAAAAAAACAAGAAAAGAACGATAAATGTTAATAAGTACATATAAAATTGTAGATATGTGAATCAAATGAGAAAGTCGATTTCTTCATACAATAAATCGAGATTTGTCATTAATCTCATCCAAGACTTCTCTATAGACGACATTTTTAGTGAAATTTGATAAGTTTGTTTGTATGTTTGCAGGCCTAATAAGCACTCGGACAGATGGCAAATTCTTTGCGCGACATAAAGCAACATATAGTTGTCCATGAGTGAAAATAGGTTCTGAAAGATAAACGCCAACGAAATTCATTGTTTGACCTTGTACTTTATTTATTGTCATAGAAAAACAAAGATGCATAGAAAATTGCGTGCGCTTAAAAGGGTAAACAGTTCTTTCGTTTTCAAGCGGAAGAAACTGAATATGAAGCAAGAAAACACGTTTGCCACCATAATCACCTGTACATATTTATGCATCTATAACATTTTTTTTGGAAATGTCGACATATGAGTCATGTGCCATTACAAAGTCCTTCTGACGGATTGATATTACGAAGCAACATAACTGGACAGTTTTGCTTTAAAAGTAATTCATGAGGAGGAAATCCGGAAGGTGTTAAGGTATTAATAAGTTAATTGTTGTTTGATGTTTTAAAGCGATACAATAACACGAATCTATATGTGATCCACTAGTTTAGAAAAAATATGAGTCTATAACAATAGCGTATAGAGATAAAAAAAATTTAAAACAAAAAAAAAACATGACTAAAAAAAAGAGGAAAAAAGACATTTTATAACTTACTGTATATGCATTATCTGGAATATTAACGATGCTGATTATTTCTTCTTTTAACGGAAAGGTTGAGAAAGATGAAGAACTCGACATAGAAGCAGTGAAAATGAGCAAGAATTCATCAATTTGCTCTGAGTTCTCAATAGACCTGTATAAAATGACAGAATAATATAGCAAAGATAATAAAACAATTTGTAAAAAAATGTAAAAGATAAAACCATTTTTGAAGATCGTCAAAAGCAGGAAGAGTAGATTCCATAATGATTGAGGTATTTGTTGTAGTAGAAAGAGACACTCCTATAAAAAAAAACATATAACATATATTGAAAAAAGATTGTGAAAATGCAAGATCTAAAAATAAAATATCATCAAATGACGAGACAAACAAATCCGTAGCTATAATAATAGGGCATTTCTCAATTACTGAAGAAATTGTTTTACACTCACTTAATATAAGTTGATCCCACCTAGAAAGTCTAATAGAAGACAAACTATAAGGAAAAATAGTTGTGAGAAACAAACAAATAATGATGAAAGATAAAAAAATAGAGAGATACCTTGAATCAACTCAATTAATATAAGTTGATCCCACCTAGAAAGTCTGATAGAAGACAAACTATAAGGAAAAATAGTTGTGAAAAACAAACAAATAATGATGAAAGATAAAAAAATAGAGAGATACCTTGAATCAACAAGCAAGATTTCTCTAACTTGCAATGTATCGCCCCTTATATTCACATTTTTCATGGGAAATATTGCAACTACTACACCAATTATTTCTAATTTATGTATTAAAAGGAAAAAAAACATCAGTAAGTAAAAAACAAGGGTGATGAAATAACATAACAAACAAATAATAAAAAAATTATTCTTACAAACTAAACGGCGTGTTCTTGCAAGGGATTGCAATTGACAGAAAGAAGTGAAAGCAAATTCTTCTAGAGAAAACCCAATCTCTGACATGGGCACATCTTCAATAATTGTATAGTCATTGATCACCCATTCATAAGGTTGATTTACAAGTCGAAACTCTAGCTTACTTTTGATGACTAAGCCATTTGAAATATAATAATTCTTTTTGAGCTGTAGGGTATTATGGAAAAGGTCTATATTAGAAGAGAACAAAGTGGCATATACTTGCGTTCCCTGAAGTAGGAAAAATTAAGAATATTTGCGAAAAAATTGGAAAGACGAAAAAGAAAGATGAGAAATTACCTCAGAATCAACAAGAAGTAGTTTCTGATATTTTCTTAGGCTAAGACGGGCAATTTTTTGTAAAGGCTTGCACAAAACATGGACTTCAACAGTCCAGTTTTTGTTCATTTTAGGAAATATGTCCACGATTTGTTTCATTGGTACGATATAACAGGTTTTTCTTCGAAAGACTATTAAAGAAACATAAATTCATAAAATTATATCAACAAAAAGATTAAGATAAGTTATATTAAAAGAAAATATGATTGAGATAAAATAAGGTTATGAAAAAAAAACTTATAGAAATACACTAAGTAATTACATGAGAAAAACATGGGTATCATTTTTAATAATAAAGCAAGACATGAAAAAATGTAAGACAAGCTTCGTAGGATATCACAGTCAAGAGGATATTCAGCTATCAATTTTAGTAAATTAATAATGGTAGTGGAATGTGTAAAAGTAAAGAACCAAAAATAATAGTTCATAGAATATGGTCAAAAGTAGAAGATAATAGACCAAAAAAAAAAAGAAAAAAACAACATAAATGTATCTAAAATATGGTGGGAAGAATTTGAATTTTTAAAAGTAATAGACTATATAAAACAATAAGAATAAACAAAATCAAACAATAGAACTATGAATAAACACAGATGCAACAATCGATTGAAAAAAATAAAAAAGCAAAAATATATCTAAAATAACAAAATGAAATTTGTTTAGCACAAAGTACCTGAAAGAAAAAAGAAAAAATGAGAATGATATAATCTGAAACGGCACAAGCAAACGCTGAAGGAGAGAACAACATAAAGTAATGAGACAACAGTAAGAACGAAGATCAGAAATGGCTCTGCAAACAAAAAAAAAAAAGAAAATATGAGTCTAGACAAAAGAAAAAAAAAAGATAATATATAAAGTCAGCACATAAAATGTTAAAGAAAGAAATACCATAAAAAAAAAAGTGCGCTCCAAAAAGCAAGGTTCCCCTTTACCGACAACGATAGTAGCTCTAAGAGACTTGAAAGCTTTTAAGGAAGATAAGGAAGATGACGAAGAGATAAAGACAATACTATGCATTGGAGGGAAGGAATAGAAGGGGATAGAAACATAGAGAAAACAAACACAAGAAGATGGATGACAATAGAAAGACACTCTCTTCCTTATGTAGAAGAAATCGTTGGAGTGTAGAGGGCTAATTTTCTTTTCCCATAAAAGGGAAAAAAAATGTATTACGCAAAGAAAATTTACTGGAAAAAATAGTAATTGTATTTATAGGAATTAAATTTTTAAAAAAACATGAAAAGTTAAAAAAGAATGTTAAGACCACAATCACGAAGATACGATATGAAAAAAATGTTGAATAAAGGAATATCAAAAGGTAATTAAACCTAACAAAAAGAATGGAAAGTGAAAAACCAAAAAAAAAATTAATTTAAACAGGAAAAGTAATAAAAAATCACTTGAAACCGGTGCACATTACACAAATTTGTTTAATTTTCTTTAGAGTATGTAACAAGAAATGACAAAAAATTAACATGTAAACAAAAAAGTGACTTAAAAAAAGGAAAAAAACATATATGAAAAATGATGAGTATGTCAAAATTGAGTACTATCTAAGCTTCCAATTGTTTTTCCAAGTCTTAATACTCAGCAGTTTGCAATATACCAATTTTATAGAATTATAAACAATTTCTCTATTTATCTAAAAATCTAGATAGCTTATCATAAACAGAATATATATAAAAAAATGATGGAGTTCCATAAACCATAAATCATAAGAGTTTAAACATATTTGACATATCTAACATATAGAACAAAAACTCAAAAACATTAACTAACTTCATTTCTTATACAACAATACATCTAAAGAACAACACATAACATTTCTCATACAAGGATATATCACCACACTGACAATATATTATTATCATTAAAATCCAGAACATAGCATATATCGCCACAGAAAACATGATTAACATATCACACTTTTATACTATACTATTATTCCAAAAAAATTCATAAACAGACACGGAGTAAATCTCCTTACCGAAGAACACCCAACAAAAGGTCTTCCTCTTTCTTTCCTGTCCTTCGTCCTGTTCTGTCACCCTATTTCTGAGCTTCTCTCTTCCTTTCTCTGACTTGATTCCTCATCTTCTCTCTTTCTTTATCAACTTCTTTCTTTATTTGCTTATTTCTCTACTTCCTGAGACTTTTTGTAATTTCTGGAATTCCACCGTCTCTGTATTCTTCACAGAGACTTCCTAAATAATCATCATTCATCCCCATAAAATGAAATCTAAGTCATTTTTACCGTCGCCATCTGTAAAGGTGCATGACGTGTAAAAATCACAAAACAGTGCATAGGAATTACACATTTTTTTAGCAATCTTATTTGAAATGTAGTGGCACCGGTCGACATGCACAATCGACCAGTGCGTTAAGGGTTGCCTCCGGTCGACTGTGCATGTCGACCGGAGTGCCGTGTGTTTGCAAAAGATTGCCCAGATATTTGAAATGTAGTGGTGCCGGTCGACATGCACAGTCAACCGATGCGCTAAGCATATGTCGACCAGAGTGTTGTGTGTTTGGGGAAAATATTGACCCGTGCCAAAATCTCCACCAATAGATTTGATCTGACATAAAAAAAAATTTTAAATAAATGAAAACATTAAAAGAAGTCGACCAGAGTGTCGTGTGCTTGGGAAAAATATTGCCTCATGCCAAAATCTCCACCGATAGATTTGATTTGACATAAAAGACATTAAAATAAATGAAAACATTAAACAAAAATGTCTCTCTTTTAAGAATAAAATGAAATAAAATATTAAACTATGATAAATAAATAAATCAAATATCATGTTTTTTGTTAAAAATTAAAATTTTTTTATGCAGCGGATAGTTTGTCTTTTGCAATGGATCCATACATGAAATAGTTGTAGTTAATAACTTACTTTCCACATGAGAAGGCAAGTATCCGCTACGAAAAGAATATTTTCTGCAGTGAAAATGTGTCTTTCATTACAGAAAGTAAGTTCTATTCCAATGACTTGTTTTTCTATGCAGAAGGCAAGTATCCAATGCGAAAATGGTATTTTCTACAGCAGAAAGCGTAACTTCCACAGCGAATTTTTGCTGTTTGTTGTAGAATCTTAGTTTTTTCCGTGGAAACATATTTTCTATTTTAATATCAGTCAATGTATCGAAATATATTCTTCTAGATATAATAATTGAACGATTTTTAATATTAGTTTCATACTTGTCGCTTGCCGATTCAGTCTTAAAGACCGATGAGTAGAAACAATATAATATAGGTTGGAAATTGACTAATTGAGATGTTTATCGTGCTTGAAATTGAGGTTGAAGTCACTCTCGGGTTGTATTGAGAAAATTAAGTTTCCGCAGTGAAAGGTAAGTATCTGCTGCAAAAAATATTTTTCTGCTTAAATGACTTACTTTTGGCAAAGGAAAACACATTTATGTTGTGGAAAATACTCATTCCGCAGTGGATACTTGTCTTCCGTCGCGAGGAGTAATTCTTTTACTACAACTATTTTATGTGTGGGTCCACTGTAAAAAGAAGACCTATCGTTGAGAAAAAAAAATTAAATTTTTAACGAAAAACGTGACAACAATGTTTGTATCGTTCATTTCCCATAGTTCGATATTTTTATTTGTTAGCAAAAATTGTTTAGTGTTTATCTTGTCATTGGGGCTATAATTCAATGTATTTTTTTATTAATTACCTTTTTCTTCTAAACAATTTCCTTATTTTAGACTGGATATACTGCATTTTAGCTCTTGTACTTACAAACGAGTAGATAATACTAAACTTGTCATCTAATTATGCATCTAACGTGAAACTTGTGTGTCACTCAATAATTAGAGTAATAATTATGATAAATTATAAATATTTAAAATATATATATTAATTACACTAATTGTTAGAACAACATATCATAAAGCAAGATTAAAGTATTTAATTAGAATGTAAACTTAACGTTGATATGTCATTCCATCAAAATACACATACACTACTTCTCTCTCCAAAAGCCTTAGAAGATCTCTATTAGTTAGAAATTGAAAAAAAAAGTCACATGTGCGCTGCATATGATAAAATTAATAGTTTTTGTGACAACATGAGTAGTTTTGCTAACTACCCAAAGTACATGGGCTGAATTGCTATATTATATTATGTGATATTTTCTTTAAAAATTTTATTATGTACTTATCTAGAAGTTCTAGTATTTATTTTTAGCTTCAAAATTAATTTTTAATTAATTAAAATTTTACTTTAGTTGTTTTTTAAAAAATTCAGTATGATGAAAAAATAACAATTGATTTAGATTATTCAATTTACTAGATCACTTTAATAATTATAAAGCACTAAATTTTTTTAGTAGTTTGAAATTTTGATATATTTTAAAAAATTATTATATTCAAACGCTTGAGGTATGGGTCAGTTTATCGTCGTTATAACTTTTTTAATAATCATTATTAATTATGTTTTTAAAATAATCAAATGTAAAAAAATTCTTGATAAATTAACTTTAAAAATTGATTATTAATTTTAATTATTTGAAAATTTATAAAACTTAATTGTTAAATTGTATAGAAATTCGTTAGAATTGAGAGAGATAATGAAAAAGAGAAATAAAAGAAGTGGGAGAGAAAATTAGTGTTTAAATGTAATTATTTAACAAGTTACGAGATTAAAATAAAAAATAAATTTAGTTTGTACTAGCCTTCCAAAACAAATTATAAAAATTTTAATTTTCATTTTCTCAAATTTGTTTCAATTTTAAAAAAATAAAACACTTATTTTTTTATTATTAAATTAAGTTTTAGGTTAAAATTATAAATTAAGTATTTTTAGTATTACAGAAACAACTCTAAATGCACTATAAAAGCCTTGTAATCAAACTGGGCAAAGCTACAAAATAACCCGGTAATTTTATTTATTTCATTTTCAATGTCACAAAAAATTGGAACTCAAAGTTAGAGGTAACAAACATGCTGGTTGAGCCGGGCCAAGCTGAGTCGAGTCAAGCTGAGCTTAAAAAATTTCGACTCACCAAGCCTAGCTAGTTAAACGAGCTTATCCTAATAAGCCCAATAAGTCAACCTAACAAGCTCGCTCAAAATTTTTTTTAATTTAAGTCGGCTCGCAAACCACTAGTTAACGAGTCGAGACGAGCCGACAAAATGAGTCTAAAAAGCTTTAACAAGTCAAGCCTAACGAGCCGAACATATATAAATATTTTTAATTTAAATTAATAGAAATTATATTTTTTAAAATTTTAATTATTAAAATTATAATAATTATTTATTATTATAAGATCAAAATATAATAGTTAATTATTTAATTAAAAAAATTATTTTATTAATGCATAAAATGACATGTATTGAGAAAAATAATTATTTGAAACGATCCAATAAAAAAATATATCACACGAATATCATTACAAATATTTAACGTTACATATTATTGATAGAGTACTACAAATTGAGAAGTAAGTTATTAAGATATCAAAAGAATTTATGGTGAAAAAAAATGAAGAAAAAATGTGGTATTTATAGAAAAAAGAAAGAGAATAAATGAAAGAAAGAAAGAGAAAAGAAAGAGGGAGTAAAGAAACAAGTGGTGAGTGGATGAAACAACGCTCATATGTGAATGTTTTTTTTTCATTAAGACTTTAGTTACATGGATTTTGTAACATTTCTTGATTTTTAATCAAACATCATACATTCAATAGACACACATGACATATATATAATTAGTGTTTCCAACTATGTTCAAGAAACTATTAACTAAAAAAAATATGCAAACATCATATTTTACTGAATTTAAATTTCAATGACTAATTTTGAGTTAATTAGTATAGTTAACAATGAGATTTATCTAAAATAACTAGATAGAGAATTAAAAAAAAACTCACTTTGAATGATAGGTGTTAGTTAAGCAACTTACTTTTATCTATGAAACTTTCATCTCGACATTTATACAAACAAATAGAGTGCATTTGAAGGTAGATGTGATAAACAAGTCATGGGAGTCAAGCCTGAAAAAGTTCGGCTCACTGACCCTAGCGACTTAAATGAGTCGAGTTTAACTAAATTAGCGAGCTTAACGAGATGAGCCTAATGAGTTTGCAAAAAAAAAAATCAATCCAAGCTGGCTCACGAACTATGACTTAAACAAACCGAGTCAGGCTCGGCTCGTTACAGTACCGAGCCAAGCCAGCCAGCTCATTTAACATTGAAATCCTTTGTAAACTTGCTTCACTTAATTATTAAATTACTTGATCCCTGTTATAAAAATATGTTAAAATAAAAATATAAGTAGTTCTGTAGTTGTATTAAATCAATGATATATAAACGTTAGGTTAAAGTCTTATAACATTCATTTTTATCTTATATTCCAACTATTTTCCTTAATTTCTTAATAACTAAAAAGCAAAATGGAAATTGACATAACAACCATTGTACTATAGAATTAATGACAAGTCAATTACTGAACAATTTTCACTAATAAGTTAAACACTAAACTATGGAAAATGAACGAAGCTAACATCGCTGTTACGTTTTGTGTTAAAATACGTTGTTATTCCGCAGCGCAATGTTATCTTTCTACAACTGAACGTTGTTTTTCCACTGCTGAAAGTGAGTCCTTAGAATAAGACTCAGGAAAGATGACTCTTCGCAGAGGAAAGACAACTTTCCACTACAGAAAGATAACTTTCTATAGAGGAAAGTCATTTTTCTTTGCATCTTTCCTATGCATATATTTTCTCAAATTTATTATCCATAGATATTAGCCTTTTTTCATTAAATGTCTCTAAATTTACGAGTTTCTTCAATTTCTTAATAGTTATTAGCTCTTTTCTACTGCGAGTTCTTTAAAATGATATGGTATAATCATTTATCTTAAGTTAACGGCGAAGTTTGTATTGTTCATTTTCTATAGTTGAATATTTTATTTGTTAACGAAAATTAGTCACTGGTTGATTTGTCATTGAGGACATTGGTTATATTAATTTTCCAAAGCAAAATTTTTAAAGGGAAATTAACGACACAGACCCTATAGTTTGGGATCAATAACAAGTCAAACCCTGAAGAAATTTTGCTAACAACTAAAACCCTGAACTATGGAAAATTCTCACCGACCACCTCGCAGTCACGTTTCCCATCCAAATTCGTCAACGTTAACTCCTCCGTTTCATTGACGCCAAGGACCGTCGAACGGAGACGAAGGACGTCAATTATCGGGGGGCGAGAGACGTACCTCCTACCAGTTATCAGGAGTTAGAACAATTATCGGGCGATGGCGACAATTGTAAATGGCCGTTGGATCGAGGAAAGACGCCCCCTGCTCGGAATTGACGGCCAGAATTGAATCTGTCAATTTCCAAAGGCGATGGAGGACGATCGTCCATGGCCATTGGATAGAGGGAGGGACGTCCCTAATAAGGATTGATGGCCAGGATTGAATCTGTCATTTTTCAAAGGCGATGGCGGATGGCATGATGGATCACTAGGTCCATTCACAAAGACAAGGGAACAAGGTCTTATCAATTCATATCTTTCTATTTATTTAAAAGATAACTCATTAAAGGCCCAAATAAATGAGCAACCAACTCAAAGAAGTCAAAGAGGGCCCACGCCCCTAAAGCCATGGAAAGGAGCCCAAAAAGATTCACTTGAAGGGCAAGAAAGACTAATGGAAAAAGAGATAAAGAAACCTACTAAAATCAACCAAGCAAGTGGACAAAGTTCAACCAATTTGGCAACGATCCAAGTGGCAAATTTTTAAGGAAAGAATTTGTCATCCTAGTCATCATTTCGTGGCCCTTAAGCCAACAAGGAGTTGCCAAAATATTAGCTTTAGAAAGTTACTAAAACTATAGTTTACTAATCGGCCAATTAGAACCGAATATATAATGTGTTTCTATTTTATTGTTTCCTATTTTATGGTTTGTAATTGGCTTTATAAAGCCACCTAATGCTTATGTTTTAATCACTTGAGTTTGAATACAAAATAGCTTTTGCTAATTTCAAAATTGGAGTGATTCCTTTTTCAAACACTTTGGTGAGTTACATCCAAAGATCTTCTTGTAAGAGTCATATCACAAGAAGAATCTCACTTAGGCTTAAGTGGGTTTTCTCAGTGGCATCCGCAGCCCTACTCTCTTGGTAAAGGTTGTGTGAAGTGGTGTCCAACCATCCATCAAGTGTCCAACCATCCATCGGCAAGGTAATCAAAAGGGAGTGTAAGCTGTCCTACTTTCCAAATCCAACCACCAAGAGCGTTTTCAGCATATTTCCTAATTCTGGATGAATATTTCTAAAGTTCTTGAATGATTCTTTTCCTTATTCATTCAAAAAGAATTGGTCCAAATTTCAGCTCAAAAGGATCTAAGACGAAGAAGTTATACGCGTTCAAAGTTCACTTTCCTAAAGTGAATTTCGACCAAATTAAGGAAAGGACATTCGATGGCCATTGGATCGAGTGAGAGACGTCACTGGATCGGAATGGACAATCAAGATGGACTTCAAATTCTTTAATGTTGAAGGGCCACATGCAAAACACATGCATTTTTAAAAGGTGCGAATTCCGTCAATTAAGACAGACGTCCCTCTTCAAAAACGAACGTCACTCGACCAACTTCTCTCATCCATAACAGACGTCCCTTGCCCCAAGACTACATCGTTCTACCAATTATGGATGTCGATAGCCTCACAATGGACATCTCTCATCTTAAGATGACATCATTCAGGCAATAACGGATGTTCTTCTTAATACGAGGGATGTTTGTTTTCGACCGAGGGTCCCTCTTTGAATGCTAAACAACAGCATTTCTCATCTCGACGGATGCAAATCTGCCTATATAATCACGAAGGACATCCTTTGCCCTAGCTATTGCAAAGAGAAATTTTGACTTCCTCCGACCAACTCAAACTTTTGATATCTATCCTCACGTTTGTAGAAGCAAAAAATGGCTCCCTCCAAGGCTGAAGATCGAGCACGCGTGTCTGCAGAGGCACAACCCATGGTGTTCAGCTAAGCATCCTCCAAACAATGGTACAATAATGACATTATACCATGTGCCATAATTATATCTAAGAGGTGGATTTCAATGCGTTTACTGACTTTGGATTAAAGGAAATGTTTGAACGCATTAGTTTGTATAGATTGTGCACGATGGGGGGCTATTATTATGAAAGGGTTGTGAAATTATTTTACGTAAATTTGGAGCTGGACTGCCCTACTGTGCTGAGGACGTTTCTACATGGGAAACAGATTAGGCTAACTCTTAAGAAGTTAAATGAACTTATTGGATGCTCCACAGAGGAGCCGATGGAGGAGTATTTCCATGTATCCAAGGACCTAAACTTTGTAAAACAAGGAGAAGGTCTGGCATTGCTGAAGCAATTGGCTCGCAATCCTAAAGTCATTGAATCTTTCTCCAAACTCAAATCAAAGGACCTAAATGCTATAGCAAGAGTCATCATCACATAATCACCCACACAGTTTTGTCTCATGATGGACATAGAGTGTAACGACCCAGTTTTTCTTTTCCCTTAAAAATTTGCTAAAATTCAAAACTTTTATTAAAACCTTTTTAAAGTAATATCAGAGTGTCAAACCGGACCGTCAAAACTCTTTTTCATGAAAACATAGCGGAAGCAGTTGTAAAATTGTTTATGAAAACATAACGGATTTATTAAAACATAGCGAAAGCGTAAATTATGCGTTTGAGAAATGAAAACTAAACAATTATAACTTAATTACAACCGTTTTTCTCCTTTACTCTCTTTAGCCTGGCCAACCTCAAGTCTCACGTGTGCAAATCCTTCATCCTTATTTCGTGATCTGTTCATCATTTGTACCTATACCACAAGTAAAACGTGAGCCTAAAGTCCTAATAAGAAAACGGGTTTAATACAATTATGCTTATGTCTCTCTTTAGTTCTTTCTGGAATGGGTATCGCCCCAAACCAATCTTTTCTTTACGTTCATTAGTTCTTACTCGTACTTAGAGCGGGAGATTAGAGGAATCCGTGGTGGAAGGGTAGTCTTTGTCGGCTTCAACCACCTAGAGTAGACAGTGTCGCAGTCCTGACAAGGGAAAGGTAATGTTCTTTTAATCCTGTCTACCTAGCTGATCCGTACTTACCCTTCCATCCCCCAACTCCCTTTTCTTCTTCTTCTTCATTTTCTTAACACTTTTCCTCACATAATGTATGTGTGAGTACCACCACCAAAGTGGCACCCCCTAATGATTTCTATTAGCATGATGCATGACGATACATTCTCAACTTAACATGATGCATGATGCAGTATAACGTAACATTAACAATAATTGAATTGTGCATATAAAGAAAGTAAATGAAAATAATTGAATATCGCATTGAAATGAAAGCAAACTGTAATTAAAAATGCGCATATATAAGAAAGTAAATGAATAATAATTGAATATCGCATTGAAATGAAAGCAAATTGTAATTGAAATTGCGCATATATAAGAAAGTAAATGAATAATAATTGAATGCGCATATAAAAGAAAGAAATTGAATAGCGGGACTTGAAAGCGCATAGAAATGAAAGCAACCAATAATTGAATAACAATGATCGAAAGCAAAGCGTGTGGAGGAAACAATTATGGAAATAATTAACAGCAAAGGTCACGCTTGAACACATAGATCACAATGATAAAGGGAACGAAAAGAACGACAATCGGGGCATGCTACTAGATAAACATGGTTATCAATTTGAATCAAGCATTAGAATTTACAAATTTACTACTTAGTTCTAATTATTGTTCGAATAATTAGTCATGCTCAAGTCAGTCAATTTAATTAAGCATGCTTAGAATTCTAATCAATTAAACATGATCGGATTAAGTAAACATGCGTGGTTATTGACATGCTCCACTAATGGTTTGACATACTCAATTAATTTAGATTAGAGTTATTAGTTAACATGCTCAGATTTAGGTTATTAACATGCGTTAAATTCTAATTACCACATAGAGTTCTAAACTCACAACAGCAGAATAATATTATCACTCTAAGCTAACCTCAGCAGAATAATATTATCACTAACATATAAAGAAATTACCACTACAACAATTAAGAAATGAAAGTACAGAGCAAAACCATCAGTAGGAGCTATCATCGTTTGCGCACTAAGCATTCATTCCATTCTACCATTAAACATTCATCACGGCATTGATCTCTATCAAAACCTCTATCAAAGTAAAGCGTTTGTAATAAAGGAAATTAAGAGAATTGCAGGAAACTAACAACGAACGAGTTAATATCAAACAATTCTAATAGTCAACTAATATGCATGAAGATTAATAATTAATTAACATGCTTGAAGATTAAACAAATAATAGTTAACTAACATGCATGAAAATTAGTAGTTGATTAACATGCTTGAAGATTAATCAGGTAATAGTTAACTAACATGCGTGAAGATTAACTGTAAACATGTTTGGATTGATTTATAATTTAATTGATTAATCAACAACCTAGTTAATTAACACGCTACTAATATCATAAACATGTTAACTAGTTGATCACTTGTTATCTTAGTAATTTATCATGCTCAGGTCTAGCTAATTACTCTAGTTAAGTAAATTAATTAACATGCTTGAGTCTAGTTAATTATTCTAATTAGTTAATTGCTTTAATTAATTGACATGCATCAGGAAATAATCAAGGTAATTAAACATGCTCAACTAGTTGATCGATTGTTACCCTAGTTAATTAACATGCTCAAGTCTAGTTAATTACTCTAGTTAAGTTAATTAACATGCTCTAATTAATTGACATGCTTCAAGAAATAATCAATTAATTAAACATGCTCAAAGAAAGATTACGATTATAAATTCTAATTGGTTAACCTAATTAATTAACATGCTAATATTATCCTAATCAATTACATGCTCAAGAAAAGTACAATCATTATCCTAGATGATTAAACATGCTTTTATAAACATATGAAATGGAGTAACTATAGTTTAATGGATTAAACAGGCTTATCTAATTAAGTAATTTAAACTTCATTGTTATAATTGTTATCTACCCTTGTTATCTTCTAATTAGTTCACATACTTAGATTAATTAGTTATTTATCTAAATTATGATAAATTGACTAGTTAGTTAAACATGCTTAGAACAATTTGGCAGCATACCAATAATGGAGGAAGTATCAACATATAGTTAATAACTAAATCGAAATTAAACAGAGAACAAGTTAGAATAATGTCTTCAGACTTAACTCATTTATCTGAGCATGACTCATTTATCTAAACTACTCATTTATCTAAACATTTATTGTTCATCAATTGTCTATCAATTGTTCATCAATTGTCTAAGCATTGGTAACATAACTAATAACAAGAAACAAAGAAAATAACAAGGAAATAACAAGGACATCTATAGACCATCAACAGAGAAATATCACAGAGCAACAATAATCTACAGAGTATTACCAAATCTACACTATCAACATCAAGGAAACACACTCACGCACTCTACTTGTGGGTAGGGCCTCCACTAGTCAAGACACACCCATTTTCTTACCCTCTATAAGGAAGCTACACTCAGGGACAGCAATTTCCACAGCAGCAGCTCCAACTCCACAGCTCCCACTCCTTACGCAAGGGATTTACTCACATTTACTCTCAGAACATCCGAACCTACACAAGCTCACAATAGCCCTACACTCTTCACACACTCACACTCTTTGGAAGAGAGGAACATAATGCAAAGGAGGAAGATAACGCAAAGGAAACGAAGGGAAACAGACACCACGCAAGAGATGGATGGTTGGAGATTAAAAGGACAAGCTTACCCTAGGGAGACAGTCGTACGCCTATGGAGGGGAGGAGGGCGGCTCCCGCGTGGTCTGGACCTAGAGGTGACCATTTTGTGTCGGGGGAGATCACGTATCAAATGATTACACGACCAACCGTCTGATTTTAAATCCCTAGTTGTCACAGATTTGTGGTATTTCGAACAAATATGGACATGCTAGTATCGTCTGCATTCATCGACATATGTAAAATTCTTAAGGCAGATTTGTGTTTACGGATGAGAAATGACGTCCTTGCCCGTCCGTACCATCAGAATATGAAATTCAGACGAAAGATGGAGTCCATGAACAGAGTCCACCCCTATCCAGAGTCGTCCCAACCTGCCATTCGGACGTGATATGGTGTCTGCATCTCACATCCTCGTCATTCAAAAGTGTCCAAGATTTGGACAGATTTAAATTGGAGGCGGCCCGCCCACGTCCGCATCCACCTGGGATCGTCCAAAACTTCACGACACAGGTGAAGTTAGGAAGTGAAATTGCGTCCTGAGTCGTCCCAAGGCTCAGGGGCGACAAGCAATGCACTTACGGACGACATTTCTTGTCCACATGTCATCCGCATGCGTCCGAATCTCCATAAATCCAACTTTTCCTTCACGTTTTTCCTACTTAATTTCATTCCCTTCATCCCCTAACACTTTCTCCATAAATTCACGTCATAAAATAACACGTATAAATTCGCAATGTAATATCTTAACTACCCCATCATTTAATTACATCACGTATATGGGGAAAACGTTATCGGGAATAACCCCTTGACTTAACGATCCAAATACGTCATTGGTAATGCCCCAATTACCTTCTAATTATCCTTATTAAGTTCTAATATAAAAAAGTTGGGGTATTACATAGAGACCATGTCAGCTTCATGGATCTCTATATGATGGAGAATCTCTACAATGGGAAGAGGTTCAACGTTGCCTATGTCATTATTAATCAAATGACGAAAATCCTAAAGAGTCCAAGGAAGAATCTCCACTATAATTGGCTCATTCAGCATATCGTTGACAGCAGTGGGTTGGTTGTCCCTCCCAAGGAGCGATGAACCAATGAAAAGGCACTTGACATATACAACCAAGTGATATTGGCTCGGATGGGGCTGCACAAAGTAGGAGGGAAGTGGGTATTCAAAGGAGCGGACACTCCCTCCACTAAGCCTGCACATCCTCCTTCCACGTTGACTACACCTCCTTCATCAAAGTCAACTGCACAATTGCCTTCAACGTCAGCTGCACCTCCTCCTTCGAACTCCACTGCACTAATTCTGTGGACATCGGATGCACAACCGTCAAATCACGTGGAGGTGGAGGATGATTTTGTTCATCCTACGGTAGACGATGAACCTCCCCTCCTAAGTCCTCGTCCTACGTAATGATCAATGAGGAGAGGTGGCAATGGCTTGTTGCCAAGTTGGAGAGACAGGAGAGGCAACTTGATGAGATTCAAGCCATTGTACTTCAAATGAAAGAAGCCCAGTCAGTTCCTCCAGCAGCCCAGCCAGCTCCTCCATCAGCTTCTCCTTCATCTTCCGATGCCGGTCTGGATGGATGCCAATATGTCTTTTAGCATACATGCACTTTCCATATATGCATTAGTACTGTTGATTAACAATGTGTTACAATCGTGCAACTCTCCTATCATAAAAAATAAAAAAAAAAAAAAAAAAATCCCCTCCTCCAACCCTTGCCAAAGATCAGAAGGTTTTGGCAACGGGTCCTCCAAGGCATAATTCACTGCTAAAAGTACAAGTGGTATGTCTTCAATTTGGTTTTATACAATGTGTTGAATTTACACTTACACTGATTTTTCATTGCAGCTTGTGAAGTTAATGGACGAGTTCATGACACTTGCACAAGCAAATACCAAGAACAATAAGGAGACGTGTGGTATACTTTGCGGCTCCAAGGTAAGAAACAATATGATTTGAAAGTTATTCTCAGTTTTGATCGTATGCTGATGACATTGTGTGGCGTGTTGTCATTTTTCAGAGTAAAGATATCTGTTCAATAACAACCTTCCTCATTCCAAAGTAATCAGGAAGTTCGGACTGGGTAAGGATGTTTAACCAATGTACAAGACATTCTTATTGAAAATAAATAAATATTTTGTGTTCTTAACATGCAGTGCATGACATTGAATGAGGAGGAGATATTTGAGATTCAAATGAAGGAGGGACTGCTGACTCTTGGTTGGATCCATGTAAGGTACTTGTATTCATTCATGCAATATTTTTTCCTCATATAATATATGAATTTTATTTCAGACACACCCGAATCAGTCATGTTTCATATCATCGATTGACGTGCACACACAGTATGGGTACCAAGTGATGTTGCCAGAGACAATTGCAATTGTCATGGCACCGACAGATAAAAACTAATATATTTTCTCACCCTGCTCTTTAAAAGAAGTGACAAACTAATTTTGCCTCCCGATTGCAACCAACATGGCATATTTCAAGTCTTTCATTCTTTAGGCGAGTCGGTGATTACCCATTGTCTGCATCAAGGCTTCCACCTTCACGACCCGCACAAACAGGAGGACCTTTTTTAGACCACCACTCATGTCGAGATGAGCTCCAACTTGCAGTTCAAGGTCATCGATATCTGAGGCAACCCTGAAAAAACTACAAAAAATTCAAAAACCACAAAAAATGCAAAAACCGCAAGAAATGCAAGAACTTTAAAAAAGTGGCACAATTGAGATTTTGTATCTCTGTTTATTGGTTTTGGTTTTGGTTTTGGTTGTTGTATCTCTATTTTTTGGTTTTGTTTGTTGCAATTTGAATGTTTTTTTTTTTGGCGAGGGACGTACCCTATAGGCCGAGGGCCGTCTATTTGATGGCGAGGGACATTCGTTATAGGGATAGGGATGTCCGTTATACCGAGGGGCTCATCAATCACTGAAGGAAAATAAGATAGATTCGAACGTCTGAAATAAGAAGGACATCTATTCTTCAATTTCCATCGTCCGTTGTCTCAATCTGTCTTTGGAAGCCTATTACTCCCACGTTTAATAAGCTTTGAATCTAAAATTTGAAACAAACCTTTGATGAAAGAAAAAAGAACCCCTTCAAGAAAAATGGAAAGAATCTCCACGGATTAGGAAATATGCTTGAGAGAACTTGAGTTATAAAGTATCTGTTCAAGCCAATTATAACCCCTATAGACTCACTGGCATAATTCAATGAATTATGTCTGCAAGTCTTTAGAGTTAATAATCGACTCCAGCAGATGTTTCAACAATAAAGTCTCACTACCTTCAGTTGATCTCAGCCAACTCTCTTTCAATGTAATATCGTGCTCTCAACGCACATTCCATTTTAGAAGGCCTACTCTAACAACTTATATAGTTGAGGAAATCGACTCTTACTCTCCCTTAGCATTTACGAACCTCCCTCTGCATTCATGGACATTTGTCTTTTAATATTGAAGCACGTCCCTCAATATTAACAGGCCTCCCTTGGCTGAAACAGATATTCATCTTTTAGTACTGAGGGACCCCTCAGCATTCCCAGACATTTGTCTTCTAGTATTTATCTTTGTCTTTTGTGTTTAGGGACATCCGTTATGGTATGAGGGACGTCTGTTATTATGGTTGTTCACCGAGCGACCGCTATTTTTTCTTAGTTTGAATCTGTAAAGAAGCTTATCGAGATATCACAATAATATTCAGAATTTACACCACACATCACAATTCCAAATCATTCAACTCACTAAGCATTGAAATGATAAAATCTTAATCTTATACTCATGACGATAAAATTCGAGGTATTACAAGTAACGACCCGATTTTCATTTACTTTAAAAACGTGTAAAATTTAAAACTTTTCTTTTTATAAAAACATCAGAGTATTTTCCATTTATAAAACTCGATCATTAAAAATTTTTACTTAAAACATTTATCAATTTCAGCTGAAGTAATAAAATCCTTTTCTAAAACGCAATGGAATTAAAACAAGCATTAAAGAATATTAAATAATTTACAAACCCTTTTACAAATAGTTTTCAATAAATTTTTTAGCTCAGCCAGCCACAAGATCTACCCGTGCAAATCCTTCATCGACTGTCTCTTAGTCTGTTCACCTGTGCGTGTACCTATATCGCAAGACTTAACTAATGAGCCTAAGGCTCAGTAAGTGATATAAAATAAAAGGTATGATGCACATGTCATGCAACTTTTTAAATCTCTTTGCGTTTTCTATTTCTGTTTCTTTTCTTTTATCGTTTTCTTGATCTTAACTTTGCTTTATCTTGACTTTACTTTACTGTTCCTTTCTTTACTTGATCGTTACTTTACTTTATCTTGAAAGGCGTTGAAGATGCCTAAACTTGACGAGAAAGAGTAATCAACTCAACATCACATCTCCAAATGACTTGGTTTATCTTTATCTTTACTTTATCTTGAAAGGCGTTGGAGATGTCTAAACTTGACAAGGAAGAGCAATCAACTCAACCTCACATCCCCAAACGACCTCGTTTATGTTTGTTTTTGTCTTAATCTTGAAAGGCATTGGAGATGTCTAAACTTGAAGAGGAAGAACAGTCAACTCAACCTCACATCCCTAAATAACCCCGTTTATATTTGTTGTTGTCTTAATCTTGAAAGGTGTTAGAGATGTCTAAACTTGACGAGGAAGAGCAGTAAACTCAACCTCACATCCCCAAACGACCCCGTTTATGTTTGTTGTTGTCTTAATCTTGAAGGCGTTGGAGATGTCCAAAATTGACGAGGAGGAACGACTAACTCAACCTCACATCCCCAGATGATCCCGTTTATGTTTATCTTTATCTTGAAAGTGTTAGAGATGTCTAAACTTGACGAGGAGGGGCAGCTAACCCAACCTCACATCTCGTCACACCCATTTACGTTCATCTCTTTACGTTTCACAACCGTCTCGTTTCTTCTTTATTTCCTTCTTGTCATTTTGTAATCATTTTGTTTCCTTCTTGTCATTTTGTAATCGTTTTGTTTCTTCTTTGTTTCATTTTCAAAAGTATGGATGGAAACCATTTTCGTATCTTTTGAAAACTATGATGCATGATGCTCGTGAATGCATACATTCTCTATTAGAGGAATTTAATAAAACAACCAACATAAAATTCACAGATCATGCTTATAAATTGTAGACATGCTTATAAAAATAGTAAACAATGAAACGTGCTAGTAAAACGGTAAACAACAAAACGTGCATATTAAAACTGTAGACATGCTTCGAAAGTGATAAGCAACGAAACATGCATCTCCTAATCTTGCGATGTAGGGCCCTAAGGACCAAAGCACATGCCTATCACTCACCTGTAGTCCGTGGCGCTTTTGACACTCTATTCTTTTCCCGTTAATACCTTCAAAATAATTAAGATTTATTTATTAATATATTTACCCATTATAAACCTTAACTTTAATATCATTATTCTGTTAATTAATTTCACATTTTTCATCCAATTATTTTTATCGACCAATTAACCAATAATTATTGACCACCGAATTTTCATAAACATTAACGCTTAATAAATCTCATTAGTCAACTTAATTACTTAGCAACCTTGCAATAACCATTTCAGTAACTTAACATGTGCAACAGGATAACAATAATCCACAAAAGTTGCTCATTCCATCAATGTGACCTAATAGTAGAGAGAATTTACTTCACAATACAATTCATTATCTTTTAATGAAAATCCATTGGAAGCAACAAAGCATTTATTTAACTTTATTACCCAAAATCACACCTTGCACATTTAGGCCTTCCATCACCCAACTAATCACTCAACAGTTTTCCAAAATCAAGACTTAAAAACTAGCAATTAATTGGCATTCAAATAGTTCAACCATCCAACCATTATCTCAACAATTCGAAACCTCTCAAACCTTTCATTAATTTATAGCTCAATGTAATCACAACATAACATTCACAGGAAACCAATTTAGTAGCATAAGCTAAAGTATAACTTAACAACTTATATCTAACAATAATTCTTCAAGACAAATCCAAACTTAACAGAAGGCTATCATAAGGATAAACTTAATCAACAAAGTTTCATTCAAACAGCAGCTTAACCATTATCTCAACAAGGTTCCAGTAGTATTAACGGTTAGAAACAACATGAACCATCCCTCACTATTATAATCTAAACAGATAACAAAAACCATGTCCAAGCATAACATTCAGTAATCAATAGTTACCCAAAATGCATAATACAAATTTCTCAAGAACAACATTCGGAAAAATCAAACACAACAGTGCATCACACCAAATTTTCTACCATTTTCTACTGTCCACTCTTCACATAAAACACACAAGAAAGACGAAGAAGTTGTTCTCACCATAAAGACCTGAGAGCAGCACCTCAAATCATTCACTTGCACCTTCACATTTCATCACCACCACTCGGCCATCATCATCCCCTCCGGCACTTCTTCACTGTCTCATTCCTTCTCTTCACAACCAGTTTCCAATCTCATTGCCAGCTTCCAATCTGTCATGATTTATAGACAGAAGACCCCATGGACGCCAGGCTGATGGAAGAATCACCCAAATCGAAGGAAGTGGTCCGTTGCTCAATCTCCACGTGGAAAGTTGCTATCGTTTCGGGAGGAGGAGAAACCAGCGGGTCAACCAGAAGAAAATAAACCGGTTCAACAGAACCAAAGGGATTGCTGACAAACTGGGTGCAAGGGATGTCAACGACCCTTTCACGTTTCGCCA
>CM039481.1:7833178-7869785 GCA_022433065.1 Begonia loranthoides | reverse complement strand
CCCAATCCGTCTAAACCAGTTTCCACCCAGAATTACCAATCAACAACAACATAATCAATCGCGACGTACCTCGGCCGAAACCTCGCAGTTCCAACTCGCAGAAAACATGGACCAACCCATCCCCTAGCCCGCACGATACGCCAACGATCGCTGCAGCAGCCAGCGTCGTCATTGGCCATTGCTCATTTGTCGAACGTCGCCGCGAACGTCTATCGCTCACCATCGTCTCCCACTCGCCGCGAAAGGCCAGGGGCCAAATTAAATCCTTTTTGTTTTCAATTGGCCAGTAAACCAGCCCTAATCTGGTTCATAAGCTGAACCGGTTCAGCTCCTTCCCTTCTCCTTATTTTCACTTTTCTTCCATTTAATTAATTTCTCATCTCACTTCTTTTAAATAATTAAATTCTTCATTTAATTATTTTTATCCCAATTCTAATTTTCTTTTCTCCGAATATTGCATGATAATAATTAACGGTCCAATTAAAATTCTTCAATTCAGCTTCCAAAATAATTATCCAATAATTGATATGATTATCCCAACAATTATTTTTCTAAACTTATTTTTGAGATAATATATTCCATAATAAAATTCCTCCAAATAATTCAATTATACCCTAATTAAATTAATTATACTTAATTCAATCACGAAAAATCAGGGTATTACATTACATACAATTAGGATACTAACAAATACATAAGCAAATAGAATAACTGTAACATCCCATTTCCGTTTATGAATTTTTTGTAAAATTTTAAACATTTTAAAATTCTATTAAATATCCTTAATTGAAAAAACATCAGAGTACGTTATGCGGAATAAAAACATTAATTGTTTTATAGAAATAACATAAATAAATACTCAAAATTCATAACAAAGTCTTTATGCATTTAAATTAACTTTTATTCATTTAGAGCCATAACCCCAAGGTCGTTTCGCGCATGGTAACACAAGCTTGCATCGCATCACACTTCTTCAATGTTCACCTTAATCGGCTCACGATTCATACCTACATCACATGAGGGATAATGAGTCTATTGCCCAGTAAGAAATATAAAATGAAATGCAACTGTAACCTCTATAACAATTCTATATGCATCAGTCCAATATATCTGTAAGTTGGGTGAGAGCAACCTCTTTAGTCTCCGAACTCACCACTTGGATTCGTTTTACATGAAAGAAAACTCTTCAGTCTCTGAACTCAATAAAAATGAACCCATATACATTTACATTCATTACCATTTGAGTGAGAGCAATCTCTTTAGTCTTTGAACTTACTCAAACGAGCTATTTTCTATGTGTGAGCAACCTCTTAAGTCTCCGAACCCACATAGAAAACATCATTATTAGCTCATGCAATGCATTACGTATAATCCTAATATCATGTCTATATGAATGTCACACACAGTAGTTCATATATCGCAGACAATATCTCAAACAATTTACAAATAACGAATACAATCATGCTTTAACCAAACTTTAACACTAAGCATGCTTTTAATTATACCTCTTACCTAAAAAAATTACAACATCCTATTTCTTTATTTTTACACGTCATTTCCAACGTATATTTATAGTCCTATTTCCAACAAGATAGCTTCTTCTTTTATGTATATTTATCTAACAGTGAAACCAACAATTAAACTCACTATCCATTAAGGACATATACCATACTATAAGGAAAACATGTTGTAAACTTTATTTATCACAGTAGACTTACTCTTTTTGGAAATTCATATTAAAGAAAACCAACTTATTAATCGAGGAAATATTCTCCTAGAGGCAAGAGTTCATAGGGAGTTAATTACAATAAATTAGTGCCTTAAAAATAGATAGGTTTATTAGGAGGAAATCATTTAAAGCATCTTTACATGACAATAGCGGTTTGATGACAAGGAATAAAGCATGCAATTCATTTCTTCTTCATTGGTAGGTTATATTTCTTTTATCAATACTATCTATAGACAAAATATAAAGAACAACATGAGTAGAGAACTATTATAAGAAGTCACTAATATTTCAAGGAAATGTACAGAAAAGTCATGGGCTATAATTCCTACCACTGAAACAATAATTCTTAGGGAAAATCAACAAACCATACAACAACATAAACTTTCAAAGAACGAACAACAACATATTTAACAAACAATCCTCCTCTTACGATGTAGGTCCTTATGGATAAACCACATGCGATATTCCTTACCTTGTGTATGCCTTCTCTTAGTTTCCAGTAGCTAAGCAGACCGTCACCGTCCAAAAAATGATTCACAACTCAAAAGCTTTCTCCTCTCTAGTTTTTCCAACAGGAAAAACTCCTCACTCACACATCCTATTTATACACAATTCTTATGACTCTTCAGTCACTCTCCCTGAAGATGAGAAGTCTAGAGCATTAGGTATCATCTGGAACATCAAAAGCCGAGTGCTCAGCGTTTTTGGCGATTGAATATCGCCTCTAGATGTTGATAATTAATGGCGGTTGATAGATTTAAATGAAGAGTGGTCGACCACCAGTGCATTGATCATCCGCCAGAATTGGTCTTTAGCATCGCCGGTCGATCGCGCCAGTCAATCTCCTAGGATGCGATCGACTACCAAGATCGACCGTCAGTTCTATCTTCTAATTTTTCTTAATTTCTTTAAATCTTTACCTCCCATATATATTTCTAGATTCCAATACTTTATATATATATATATATATATATATATATATACCAATACCTCACATTTTCACTTAATTCAATAATTACACGAATTTAAATAGTCCGGACATTACAATAACACTTATAGAAGCCCCATGGTTAAATATGCGGATGTGGGGTGATGAACTCCTACAAAACACAAAAGCAATACTATGTCATACAAAGAGCACATAGTTAGAACAACGTATGAAAGCGTAACAATCTACGCACATGTGTATCGACAACAATGGTAAAACCCATGAAGGTGTCTTGTAAGCGTCATGCTCTTCCACTGTCACTTACCATGCCAGCGGCTGAGCCTCCACCTTGACAAGAGTGGACATTATGGCCCACACCCTGACAATGGTTGCATGTCATAGGGACATGTCTCCTGCTAACTACCGTGCTGCTACAGGGCTCGTCTGCCTCTCACACTTTTTGTTTTCAAGGCCAACCTAGGAGTCTCTTAACTGGCGGCAGCAGAATTGGAGCCTGGTTCATTTTAGGCCACATGTGGTGGCCACTAACAGGTTGGGCAAAGTGGGAGTACATCCTCATAATTGCGTCATGATGATATCATACATGCACATAATCCTCAGCTGAATTCCTCATAAAATTAATGCACTGGATGACATGCACGCATGAGATTCCAATAAGCTCCCACCAGTACTAGTTACAGGTGCGCATGTCCAAATCGACTATGTACCGTTCATTACCGTCACTGACCTGAAACCAATTAGCTCTTATAGGTGTTGGACACCAATTTCGAGCCACATGTTGTAGATTAGCAAGCTTCTTTGTGGTCTTAGGACACAATAGGTCTGTTAACTTCGCCATCTTGTCATGTTTCTTAATAATCTTACACATGATGTCCATTCTAATTATCTCAAACATAGTGAGGATCGGTTTGTCTAGGGCTGGCAAGAGGTAGACGTTGTAGCATTTGCTCAGATTATTAAGGTTCATGTCGTACTTTGGGACAAAACTGAAAGCATGTTTTGACCAACACCTTAGGTTGATTTTTTGCAGATATGTGTGTGCTGTCTGGTTGAGCACAAGTAATTTATTCATCTCTTTCTGAAATTGCGATGATGTTGTGGCTCTAGCTGCCTTCCACATGATATTTTTGTACAAATTGCTTGAAAATTATTTTTTGAAATTAGCATACAAGTGTCTGAGGCAAAAGCGATGCTCAGCTGCTAGTGCATATTGTTCGATAGCAAGCACCAACTCCTTCTATCTGTCGAAAATAAATGTTCATTCCCTGCCTATATTACTGTCTAAGTCCAAAAGCAAGCAACACAAAAACCAAGTCTAGGAGTCTCTGCATTCTGATTCAACAAGTGCCACAGCAACTGGATAAATTCCATCATTGGCGTTAATGCTAATGGCTATGAGCAACTAGCCTGGGCACGACCCCTTCAAGTACCAGCCATCTAGGCAAAAGACGGGTCTACCAAACTCCTTCAGACCTCTCTTGCACGCATCCAAACACATGTATATCCTTTTAAATATTGGACTTGGACGGGGCGTAAGATCAGACATATCTACCACCACCAACAATGTGTTGTCGGGATTGAATTTTTGAATCTCTCTTCCATACGACCACAGTCGCTTGTATTGTTCGTCACCATCCCCTTCGTTCAGCTTTAGGGCTAAATTTCTGGCTCTTCTAGCAAGACTCGAGGTAATGTTAACATTAAAGTCTTTCCTGACAGTCTCAATAATGGAAAGAACATCCCACATGGGCTGACTTTTGAACCTATCCAAATATTGGTTTGCCACCCATTTGTAAGAAGCAAGCCGACTTTCCATTTGTCGTGCACATGTGTGCAGCTCATTATAGCTCTTAATTTGAAAGGTAAGTTCACCCTTCATTTTTCAAGCGTGAAGTCGCCAACTGCATCCATCCTTGCACGGAGTCAACCAATGACATTCGCTTATGACAAACTTTATCTAACGACCATGGACAATCATTCGCCATCGCTTTTGGAAAATGGCAATTTCAATCCTGGCCGTCAATTCCAATCGAGGGACATCCTTCTCTCGATCTAACGGCCATGGACGATGAGAGACATCTATAAAACGGTTTCATTGCATAGTAGATTTTCGCCCAATACAATACATTCATCCATTACATTACCAATACAATACATCTATATAAAACTATCAAAAACATAATTTACTAACTTAATTTACATATATAAATTACAAATTGAATTTACAAATACAAATAAACTGGAGTATGCGTTCTAAGAGAGGATGAAGGGAGGTTTTGATTGTTTAAGTCTTGTTTCCCAAACAAGCTGCAGGCAATGCAAAAAGAATGCAAACCTCAAACCAAGTTCTAAGAAACAAACAAACTTCAAACCTCACTTCCTTCAGCCGCTCTCAGATAACTCTCCTTCAAGGTAATGTTGTTCTTTCAATGCATATTCCAATTGAGGAGACCTATTCTTACAACTTATATAGTTGAGGAGACTCAGCAAGTGGTGAGACATCTGTTAGAACCAATCATTACCCCTGGAGACTTGCTCTTATAATTCAATGAATTGTACATGTAAGTCTTTAGAAGTAATAAAAGGCTCCCGCATAGGCTACAACAATAAAACCCCACTACCTTATACCGTGGTCTAAACGCATATTCCAGTTGAGAATGCCTACTTATATAGTTGAGGAGACCAAATTCTTACTCTCCCTCAGCATTCATGGACCTCTCTCGACATTCACAGACATTCATCTTCTAGTATTGAAGGAACGTCCCTCAATATTCACGGGCCTCCCCCGGCTAAAGTGGATATTCGTCTTTTAGTACTAAGGGACCCTTAGCATTCATGGACATGTCTCGGCATTCACAGTCATTCATCTTCTAGTATTCGTCATTTAGTGTTCAGAGAAGGACCTTCGATCTAAAACAGGCGTCCCTCGTATTAAGATGGACGTCTGTTTTGGCCTGAACGACGCCGTCTTAAAAAGAAAAACGTCTATTGTGAGGCTAGCGACGTCCATAATTGGCAAAACGATGTAGTCTTGGGGCAAGGGATGTTCGTTATGGACGAGAGACGTCCGAAATTGGTCAAGTAACGTTCGTTTTGGAAGAGGAACCCCCGTCTTAATAGAGGGAATTCGCACCTTTTAAAAATGCGTGTGCCTTGCACGTGACCCTTCAATGTTAAAGAATTTAGAGTCCATCCTGACCGTCCATTCCAATCCAAGGACGTCCCTCGCTTGATCCAACAGCCATTGACAATCGTCCGCCATCGCCTTTGGCAAATGGCAGATTTAATGATAGCCATCAATCCCTACCAGGGACGTCCCTCGCTCGATCCAACGGTCATGGACAATCGTCCGTCATCGCCTTTGGAAAATGGAAGATTGAATCATGGCCGTCAATCCCTATAAAAGGCGTCCCTCCCTTGATCCAACTGCCATGAACGATCATCCTTCATCGCCTTTGAAAAATGATAGATTCAATCATGACCGTCAATTCCAAGTAGAGGATGTCTTTCCTTGATCCAACGGCCATTGACAATCGTTCGCTATCGCCCAACAATTGTTCCAACGATTGTCTGTCTTCCAACGGGCAGGAGGGATGTCCATCCTCCGTCGATAATTGACGTCATTCATCTCCATTCGACTGTCCTTGGCGCCAACAAAACAGAGGCGTTAGCGACGACTTTGGACAGGAAACGTGACTGTGAGGTTTCCGACGAGAATTTTTATAGTTCAGGGTTTTAGACTTTTAGTTATTAGCAAAATTTCTTTAGGGTTTAACTTGTTGTTGATCCCAAACTCTAGGGCTTTCAGTGTTAATTTTTCATTTTTAAAATATAAGAAAAAAAAAGAAGAAAATCAATGGATAAATGCAACAAATTCCAATATTTCTCCGACGCGAAACGATGCCAGCCGGCGAGCTCCGGACCTCTTCCTATCTGGCGGCGACGGATTCTCCTCCGGACGAAGAAGAAGCAGAGCTATGGCGTCTGATCCAAATGGAGGCTCGCAGAGACGCCGAGTCGGAGCCGGCGCTGGCGAGTTACTTGTACTCGACGATTTTGTCCCACTCTTCATTGGAAAGATCACTCTCTTTTCATCTAGGGAACAAGCTTTGCTCATCCACTCTACTGTCCACTCTCCTCTACGACCTCTTTCTTAATGCTTTTTCCACTGATTTGAACCTCCGCTCAGCCGCTGTCGCCGATCTTCGCGCCGCTCGCGTTCGTGATCCCGCCTGTGTTTCGTTCTCCCACTGCCTCCTAAATTACAAAGGATTCTTGGCCTGTCAGGTCGGGATTTATGTTTAAATGTTAGAAATTTTTCGCGTTCTGTCTGGAATCAATTTCCTTTCGTTACGAACTTGTTTTTTCTTGTAACGATCCAGAATCTGGCGTCTCCTAGGTGAGACCTGTGATTAGGGTTCATAACCTCTCGGCAGATTCTGCGTCGTTGTATTTCTTTTTCATCTCGAATCGGCAGGGGAGATTTTGCTCACGATGTGTGGCTAACCACCTCATCCTCTTCGTCTCTTGTTTGGATGCCAAGAAAATTTCAAGAGAAGAGTGATTATAATGCAATTTCTCGTCTGCATCTACTGCATAATATTGGAATTCACATAAACTTAGGGTTTACTGCAATTTCTCATTTTTGGATCAATTTCCTGCTAGGCTCATCGCGTGGCTCACAATCTTTGGAATCAATCGAGAAGATCCCTAGCACTTGCTCTCCATTCCCGCGTCGCCGACGTCTTCGCCGTAGATATCCACCCAGCAGCTAGAATCGGAAAAGGTGTTCTATTCGACCACGCAACTGGTGTAGTTGTTGGGGAGACAGCTGTGATAGGGAGCAACGTGTCGATACTGCACCACGTGACGCTCGGAGGAACTGGCAAGGTCGGCGGAGACAGACACCCCAAGATCGGCGATGGAGTTCTGATCGGCGCGGGTGCTACAATTTTGGGCAATGTGAAGATTGGGGAAGGTGCAAAGATCGGTGCCGGTTCGGTGGTGCTGATAGATGTACCGGCGAGAACGACGGCGGTGGGAAATCCGGCGAGGCTGGTGGGAGGGAACGAGAGGCCTTCAAAGCATGAGGATGTGCCGGGGGAATCCATGGATCATACTTCCTTCATATCAGAGTGGTCGGATTACAGCATTTAAAAGATTTTCTTTTTTGCTTTTGCCATAATTGGCTTTGTGAATCGTAGAAGCCATTGGGATGGAACTTCCACTCTGTTTTTGATTTTATCAGTAAATGTGATTGTCACTCATGATTGTGATTTCAAAGCAACGCCTGCTCATATTCTTGGCAAACTCTTTTGTAACTAAACTCTGGCCATTTGAATGTTCATCAATTTCCTTCTGTCATCTGTTTTCTTCCCATTGATCTGCAGTTGCAGAAATATTCGACAACAGCACATCAATGGATGGATTATCCTGTTCTTCTTCCAGAGCTTGCTATGAAACTTCCAAAAGTGAACTCACCTGTTCAATCCTAGCCCTATGCATTTGTATGAAAGCAGAAATTGCCTATCCACCTAAATTCCAAAGCACGGGATTCCATATAATAACACCTCTCTGGTCCAATTCATGAGAGATCAATGACAGCCGAAAGACCCTGCAATTCGAGTACATTGTTATGGCTGCATTTCTGGCAAAGAACATGTCTAAAATCCCCACTTCGAAGATGGAGACGCATCTCTGAACATTTGCAGGTGAATACACAGTGAGGAGACATTGACCACCCAGAGATTTACCCACAAATCTGATCACTAATGAATGAACCTTTAGAGCTCGCAAAATCATCACACGAAGTATTTATCACTTCAGCTCGGACACCCATCTTAAGTTACTATTGGAAGTATTTTATAGAGAAATTAACCAATCAATCACTTTACTTTGTCATCAATGACAAATCAATTACTAACATAACAACTTAACCACTGAACTTTAAAGAATAGACGTTGCGAACATTACTGTCACGTCTGCAGTTAAACAATTAAATTTCATTCCGCGGCAAAACCATATATGTTCCTGCTCGGAACATCAGTGCAAAATGTAAAACTATTTGTTTGTTGTTCCTCCGCGGAACGTCATACGTTCTTCCGCAAAAAATAAGATGTTCCGCTGTGGAATGTCAACTGTCCACAGAGGAACGTCATTACAAATAAATATTTCTCCTTTTCGGTCGTCTCCCTGCAGAATGTCATACTTTCTGCCTCCAAATGCACAAATATCATGTGTCAAGACTGTCCACATGGACTCCACTTCCAATAGGCAGTTAATGGATTCCTAATCACTCCCAGACGCCATTGGTAAGCAACGCTTATTAATGCTTCAAATTCGACTGGATGCTGTATATTTCAACTCTCAGAAAGCTCTAGGGTTCGATAACCACTGAGAAAATTGCTCTAAGTATAGTGTAAATATATATAAGGTAGAGGATGTATGATGTTCTATCCAAGAAGGACAACTTTCCTCAACAAAAAGTATGACTTTCTGCGTTGGGGAATGACAAATAAGGGGAAACGTTTATTCGTAATGACATTGCTCTAGGAAAAGTTGATGTGCTACTTTAGAACTTCATACTTTCCGCGAAGGAACGTATGGTGTTCCATGGAAGAACAACAAACAAACAGCTTCATATTTAGCACTGATGGTCCGCGGAGGAACTTATATGGTTCTTCCGCAGAACGAAATTTAATTGTTTAACGGCAAATGTAACAGTGATGTTTGCAGTGTCTATTTTTCATAGTTCAGTAGTTAAGTTGTTAGTGAAAATAGTTTACTTGTTGATTGTCATTGACCAAAAAGTACAGTAATTGATTTATTAATTTTTTTATTTTAAATATTGATTTTTGGAGTCCTGAAGTGAGTAATTGATCGAAATTAAATTTCTTGGAAATTCAAAATTTGAATTTTAATAATTAAAACCAATGAAATTAGTGTTTGGAACTTTGGAAAATAAAATATGGGATGCAATTTGTCTACTTTTAAAATAAAAGTAAGTTAAAAAAACAAAAAATTAAAAAAGTTTAAGATATATATGGTTTAAAGAATAGTTAAATTATATTGATTGTTTATAATGTATCCAATAAATAAATGATATTAAAATATAAAATTGTTTCTTTTAACTACTATTATTTGCACTACCTCTACCTGAGTTAACTTGTAACTGAAAAAGGTCTGGAAAATGAGAAGACGATTTTACAGAAAAGGAAGCGGGGAGTCGAGGAATTTGTTTTCTCACTCGTAAAAAAAAGGGGGTAAGATTGCGAGAATGTCTCCAGCTCCATGTTTTCCTGCTACCATACGCGTCGCCTTCACATTCGCCTTCGTCTCCACCTTCCTTTTCATTGCAATAGATTGCTTAAACAATGATTCGGAGGTATTATATTCGCAAATTTCCGAATCGGATTTTTTTTTGGTTAAATTTGATTTGATGAAATGGACAAGTAATCATCTGATTGGGCAGATTGGTATTTCTTTTTTTTTTTTTTACTGCGTTTGTTTGTAGGTCGCGTGCAGCAAAACCTGTGTCGCCTTGAATTGCAATTGTGAGAGTTTTCGATACTCCCTAGAAGATTTATTTACAGTAATTGTTTGTGTTTTTTGTTTGGTGGCATACTTACGTTATCTGGTCCAACCTTAATGTTAGCTATTGGAATTCGTTACGGGAAGTTCTGCGGAGTAGGGTGGACTGGTTGTGCCGGAGAAAAGCCGTGCGATGATCTCGATGCTTGTTGCAAAGTTCATGACGAATGCGTTGAGAAAAAGGGTATTTTTCTACTAAACCTTGTTTATTTTTCTGCGCCATTAACAATTATTAATGCATTTGGTGGAATATGAAAGACGAAGTATCTGCATTTTGTTTTTCACGTTACATACCGCATTTCATTCAGAACAATATATTTCGAATGCTATATTTTATCGATCAACTGGAGCCTTTATATTCGGTATGATGTGCTCCTATATCGAGGCATAACAAATTAAGCAGTTCCTGTTCCAAATCCACTTTTGTTCCATGATAGTTCTATCAGACTTGGTAGATAAGGGTCTTTTCAATTATTCTCGTTCCTTTGCAAGAGCGAAAAGGATTTACAAAACTTGCATTTGTTGTAGAGTGGAGAAGTTTAGAAATTATTTTTGCAGATAATTATTGATTATTCCTTTTCCTTTACTCAACACAAAAAGGATTGAGAACTTTGTATCTGTGACTAGCTGAAGAAGCACAGAAGTTAATTTCGTGGGAATGGAAAAGATAAAAATCTTTCTGATCTCTGTTTAAGGGACCACCAATAAGACAATTCTACTAGTTTAGTGTTGGGTTCAGCAGTAGGTAGATAACCAGTCACCTGAATGAAAGAAAAGAACAGGAAGCTTGATGATGCGAATTGGTGAGTTTCATATCACTTGATATAAAAAAAGGACTCATGAAATTTTAGACGATGAAGAATGTTACAAATAAACCAAATCTGCTATCTATCCATTTTTTGGACCATTAGACTCTAGAGACCAAGTTTGTGTGTAAATGATGACTTTGTGTATTCGGGATGTAATTACGCCTGACATGGTTGAATAAGCTTTTCTAAACTGCCGTTTGTGCTCATTCTGTATTCATTAGTGTCGGTAATAAAATCTGGAGCCAGGGAGGAAAATGAATAGACAGAACGTTGCCAGTTCTGCTGGGTAAAGTGGCATTTCGTTTACTGCAGTATATGGCTGATTAGTACGAGGTTGGAAATCCAAGAATCTAAGAAGCACGGATGCGGACATGGACACAAGAGACGACACAACACTGATATCTTATTCTTATTTCTTAACAAACCTAATACAGAGATGCACAGGGACACACCAATTATTTAAACATATAAAATAGTATCGTTTAAATTTATAGTTGGCTATTGCGTCTTCTTTCCCTTTTCTTTTAGTTTATAATTTATATTTTATTTTCTTATTTTTCAGTTCAAATCTCAAAATATATTTCATTTTCAACTCATGTGTTTGTGGCGTGGCAATGATGCCTTTATGCTTGTCTGTAAAACAAAAAAAAGACGTAGATAATGGCCACATCTTTTTGTAGTGTGGAAGTGAGTCATAGAACTGTTTGTGTCTATTACGTGTCTGACAGTGATGCGCTGAGTAAAATGTAGTGTTTGTGTTTCATAGGTAATAATATTTCAGTTCTTTAGGCTGTGTGTATGTTGAGGGTAAAAAACAAGAAATGGAACTAAATACAAAGGCTTTTTCTTGAAAACTTAGTTTTAGCTCATTGGTGGATACTCGAGAAATGAATTGTAGACTCATTTTTCAATTTTGTACTCAAATAGTTTATTCCCAAGTGAACTACATAATTGAACTGACTATCCTGTTACTTTATTGGTTAGCACTGCCCACTATTTAGTTGTGAGTCACAGGTGAAACGTAGAACTTAAAATTATTTCTCTATATTTGTTGTATTCTGAGAGATGCTGCATAGCTTCCTGATTTCAACTTGTAATGGAAATAATTGTCATTTAATTCGCAGCACAAATGGTATATGTTTTACTTTGCAGGTTTAACCGACATAAAATGTCATGAGAAGTTTAAAAAGTGTATCACAAAAGTCGGAAAATCTGGAAAGGCTGGATTTTCGGAGGAGTGTCCTTATGCAACTGCAGTTCCTACCATGGTACAGGGTATGGATATGGCCATTCTATTCAGCCACCTTGGTAACTCTAACTCTAAGTTTGAACTCTGATTTTTTGTCATTTGTCGAACCATACCCAAAGCTTATTTATTACAGCTACCATTCTTGGATTCCTAAGTTTTTGGGTCTTTCAACTTTTATGCCCATCATCTTTGGTGGTCCTAGTACCAATTTGGTTGAATTCCCATTTTTATTTGGGTTTTCATATTTCTCTGTGGGATTCCATGTATGTTCTTTTTTAAATTTACTAGCATTGTTACAACAATGTTGTCACTTATGTTAGGGTTATTGTCAAATGACTGATGTAATCAATGTTTTATTTGTATTATTATACAAATACAAATGAATGAGTGACATGTCATTATTACATTAAACAATTATAATTTATGAGTTGTATTTTATCTAAACTTGTTGAAAAAGATTCACAACTTAAGGTAGGTGGCATTGTGCATAAAACTTTTGCAGCAGAGGCAGAGGCAGAGGCCATAGTTGAAAGATCTTTGAAATCAAACAATCACAAGTCAATTCAGTGACAATGTTAGATGAGGAAGTTGCGTGTACATCATCTCTATTTACACATGTTAGATGCAGCGAAACCCACCAATCCCAAATGTCACATTTTAGAAGTTTCTAGTTCCAATTTATTTTCTTCGATTTAATTATGAATATTAATAATGTATATTTGCTAGACTTATGATTGGTTCTGGTGGGAAGAATCTTCACCCGCGACTCAATTCTACAAAATGATTTTGACGTGGAGATTATAGAATTAATTTGGTCAAATTGAATACTCAATTTCCCGATGGATTTCCACTAAGTCTTCACCTGCTGATGCCCCATCCTAGTCATCCTTGTTTCCTTTATCACCCGGTGCGCCCTTCTCTCCTCTCTTACTCACTTTCTTCTATCATTCCATTATTTCGATCTCTCTAGATTTTTCTTCCGATTCTTTCACAGTGCCGACGACTTCATCCGCGGCACGAAGCGCAATTCTCGTTGTATTGGCCTTCGCTAACCGAATCGTTTCAGGCTGAGAGTCGGATTTCGATTCTCCATTTTGTTTAATCATGCTTCATAAAAGTTTCAAGCCCGCAAAATGGTAATTCGGCCACTTTTTTTGGTTTTTTCTTTTTTTTTTTTTTGCTGTCTGAGAAATCGCGAGGAATGTATGAGAATTTTGTTTTTGTGGCGTATAACGATGGTGTGGAATTCTGTCTGCTGAGTGCTGAATCAAACGGCAGTGTCGCTTCAATTTTCTTTAACCTAAACTTCTTTTATTTCGGTTTATTAGTGGAAGTGTTTTTTTTTTACGGTTTGATTGATCAATTTGGGGATGTTTGTTTCATTCTGAATTGGGGACGCGTCTGATGCAGCAAAACGTCTCTGAAGCTGGCTATTCCGCGAATAAAGCTTGTGAAGAATAAGAAAGACGTACATATCAAACAGTTAAAGGCGGAATTGGCAAAGTTGCTTGAGACTGGGCAGGATCAGACAGCTAGAATTCGGGTATTTTGGTTTGAATTCTCTCAATTTCAGGACTATACTTGTGTCTGTTGAGGGAAATTCCTATCTCCTAAACTCAAAAAAGAAAAAGAAAAACAGTGACTTTGTTTAGTTATATCCAAAAGCTTTTGAAGGATGCCCCTCAAAAGAACTTGATTATATCAAAGTGAATGAAATGGAATTGCTCTTCAATGTTTCTTTTGCCAATGTGCTCTGAGATGTTTTCTTGATTGCTGCTTCATTTACACCTTGAACCAGGAGTAACTGTGTTTCAAACTGCAGGCCAATTCATCTGAATTGAATTTCAACGGACAATTTATCTTTATGAAGATTTTATTTTTAGTTTTGTAAAACTAGAGATTTTCTGCCTTCCATAAACGATTAAATAAAGTGACTCAGAAAAATCTTACAGTCATGGTTCTGTTATAGATTTTCTTGGTTGACCTTTTTACTCTATTTTTTTTGTCAATTACTTTCCTCCCCGTTCATGTTATTGTAGGAAATTTACGTCATCTATTACGTGAATACTTAATTTCTATATTCTTTCTTAGGTTGAGCATGTAATGAGAGAAGTGAGGACAAAGGAAGCATATGAACTCATTGAGATATATTGCGAGCTTATTGTGGCACGGATGCCAATCATTGAGTCACAAAAGTATGTAGCCTTCTTTTACGTAAACATATCATTTTATGCATGAGTTTGTTACCTTTAGTTGTTCTACGCTATCAGAATAGAGATTGAAAAGAATCTCGGTAATTTTGTTAACATAAAAAAATACATTTCATCAAAGTCAGTCTAGCATCGTTTTGTACTCATTCTGCTCTATTTTAATGTTCTGTTAGTTCTGTCAAAATCACTTTTTAACCCCACCCCCTCCCAAAAAAAACGACAGTTGTTTGCGGAATTCAATTCTTTAGCATATTTTTACAGGAATTGTCCATTGGACTTGAAGGAAGCTGTGACAAGTGTTATATTTGCATCACCAAGATGTGCAGACATTCCAGAGCTCATGGATGTTTGCAAGCAGCTTACAGCAAAATACGGAAAAGAGTTTGCGTCAGCAGCCGTGGAACTGCGCCCAGAGTGTGGTGTAAATCGCATGGTAAATCCAAATTTCTGTTACTCTCTATGAATGGATGTCAAAAGATGGAAGGTGTTGTAAATGCCAAGATCAGTTCTTCGCTGTAAATGACGGTTTTCTACATTTTTCCCTTGTGTTTCCTTTTCCAGATGGTTGATAAATTGTCTGCCAGAGCACCAGATGGTCCGACTAAAATCAAAGTCTTAAGTGCAATTGCTGAAGAGTATAATGTCAAATGGGAATCTAAAGTATTCGAGGAAAAAGTTTCAATGCCTCCGCCTGACTTATTGGTAAGGTTTGGTTAGTTTGACGTCTTCATTATTGCGAAGCGGGAAACAATATGTGATTACCTGACCCTGCTCTTTTTTTTAAAAAATTTTTTACCCACTTTGAAATGAATTTGCTGGAGCAGAATGGACCTAGTACCTTCGAGAAAGCGAGTAGAATACAGATGGAGCCCATACAAATGGAGCCCATTGAGGTCCAGGTTCCAGTTTATCACGATTACAAGGGGCCTCATAATATTCAATCTCCTCCTAAGCCTGATAAAAACCATAATAAACCTGCAGCGTATAATCTGCAAAATCCAGTTTCCGCACCTCACTCTCAGAAATCTTCTTCCAGTAACATCACCATCAATTCTGGCGCTTACAACCCAGAAGTGAAACGTCCAGGTATGAGAATAATGTGCGCTTTTTTTTTTTTACCTCACTACCTTAATTAAGAAGCCTGAAACTCTTTATCTTGGTCTTGAACTCAAAACAACTATCACACAGAAATAGATGATGCAAGAACAGAATTTAGGCATCCGTCTTTTAGTGGGGAAAATTGGAATATGGAATTTAAGGATGTTACATCGGCTGCACAAGCTGCTGCTGAATCTGCAGAAAGAGCTAGCATGGCTGCCAGAGCAGCTGCAGAACTCGCTAGTCGGGGAAAGATAACACCGCAATGCTCTTCAACTTCACATAACACTTCTGTGTATGAGTTAACAGACGAAAAACATCAAGAATTTTCTGACTCGAACTTGCCAAATGAACATATTCCAAAAGATCCACTTAGGATTGCCGCATACGGAGGTTCTTGGATGAGCAGAGACCCATCTTATAAAGATGCCAAAATCTCCTCCGCAGCTAATGATTGGGACACAAAGAAGTATATCAATGACAACCCATTGGCAGATAAATCTGAGGTGGCCGATATATATCCTGAGATGATGTCATCTGAGCCTGAGATAAACAACCCATTAGGTAGATCAACTCTTGAGAAACAATACTGTAAATCTGAAACAGAATATGTCAGTGAACAGCCAGAAGTCGTAGAGTCTGAAAGTAGCTTAAATATTGGAGTGGAAAGGATTGGAAAAGAATCTTGTAATGATGATGTGATTTTAGATGATAAGAAATGGGTAAGTGATGCTGGTGAGAACCCTTTTGCCAGTGATGATCTTGATCAGGGCGGTGTTGCTACTGAAACTAGTTTCCATGCCAATGCAGTAGTTTTTGATGAGTCCACTTCAGATGACAATTATGACATGGTAAGTAAGGACCAGACACGAGAATCTGGCTTCAACCTTTTATCGCCTGATAGAAAATCATTGAAAAGCAGCTCATCATTGACAAATCCTTGGGATCCTAGTCGAATCATATCTGAAGAACCTCCATTGTTTTCTGAAAGTTCAAGCTCCACCGGTCCTTCCCAAATAGATAATCGGTTGCCAATGACATTCGACCTTTCAGATGGACCTAGTTCAGAAAGTGAAGAAGAGATTGAGAAATCAAAGCTTAATCAAGATTCTGGCAAATATTTTTCCAACCAGAATGTTGACTTCATAAATCCGGAGCTGAGCCAAAATAGAAGCTTGAGTGTAGCAAGATCATCTGAAGAAGAAAATTTTGGTTATGGTAACTCGCCAAGGGCAATAAAGTCTGTTCTTGATGCGAACCAAAGTAGAAGTTATGGATCACCCAAATCATCTGAAGAGAAAAAATCGGATTATAGTAACTTACCAAAAGTTGTGAAGTCAAAGCTTAATGTTTTTAATGATGCAGTGGATGAAGAAACAGACCGGTGGACTCAGAAATCATCCAGGATTACGCTTCAGAATGAAGTAACTGGTAATATCTACAGACGAGGGTCTCTTGAGGCCGAGAAAGATACTCAAAATTCTGAAGAATCTAGTCTCGAAAGTGTTAACGAGCTGAATTTTATGAACTTGAAGGGTGGCTTTAGAAATCAACAGCGTTATAAGCGTCCTTCATATGTCAAGAATCCATCTGGAAATGATTCTGAAAACAGTGACTGCAAGATTGAGAAGAAGCCTACTCCAGTTCCTTCATCTTCATTTGGTCACAACAATCGAGAGTCACAGGTAGGGCAGAAACCTAGCTTGAGAAGTCCTGCAAGATCTGCTAAAAATGATGATGATTCAGACGAAGAATTTGCAGATCATCATAAGAACAGCAAAAAAATATCCATTGAAGTGAAAGAAAAAACAACTGCAAAAGTTGCTAATAAATATGTCGATCCACATAACAGTGAATCCGAGGAGGATCTCTCCATACAAACTATCAACAAACGAAGACCAAATATTGGAGTTTCCAGAAGGACGAAAGGAACATCCTTGAATACTGACAGTTCTTCCAGATCACCTTCGACTCCTGAATATGTAAATGAGAGGATATTTCCAACAACAAGATTACCGGAACCATCTTCAACGAGTGAGACCCAATCTAGCTGCACAAAATCAGAAAATGTTAGAAGTGAAGAGCGGTTGCGCCAATTTGCTACTAAGGAAGTTTCCAAGATCATTCCAGAGTCGAGGTCTTCTGAAGATGAAAAATTGAAGCTGTCTATTAAAGAACAGCCATCAATTTCACTTCCAAATATGACGACTGAAAAAGCCGTTGATAGTCCAAATTCTTCTCGTGGGGAGACTCCATCTAGTGGAAAATCTGCTCATGTTCATCCAAAACTTCCTGACTATGACTCCTTTGCTGCACATTTCCTGTCTCTTCGAAAGAATGGTTGATGTGCAAAAAGCAGGATGCTCTCTGAAACATATAATTCTTTATAGTTTCTTTCTTTCTATCCAGGCACCAGACATCGGATATACTAATGGATGAAGTTTGAAGAATTGGGTTATGGCGATGATATATTT
Source organism: Begonia loranthoides (assembly GCA_022433065.1). Classification (NCBI taxonomy): domain Eukaryota; kingdom Viridiplantae; phylum Streptophyta; class Magnoliopsida; order Cucurbitales; family Begoniaceae; genus Begonia; species Begonia loranthoides. The sequence goes on along the minus strand of CM039481.1, from coordinate 7,851,677 downwards.
TGTAAGTCATTAACGCCAAGTTGAAGAGAATTAGAGAAGAGATCATTTGGAAGAAGACAGCAGTAGAAAATACGGAGATCAACTGTGTCCACCCGTCGTAATATTTGGCGACAATTCATTCTCTTCGGCAATCGATGGAACTTCTCTTCACTCAACAATAGATGTCTTGAAGTTGATCAAGTATGCGAACACCGAGGAAGGTTTGGAATTTATTGGTTTATGATCGATCATAGACATTTGGAACGAGTTAATGCTTAATTGAAATATAGTTTTTTTATTCGTTGAACTTAATTTCATTATTGATTACAGTAAAAAAAATGACAAATGTATACTGTTTAAATGATTTATGAGAGACATATCTATTGCTGGCGTTGGTGGTAAAGCAGATCCGTACGAGAAATATGAGCAAACCATTGCATGAACCTGGTCTAGCTCAGATTGCCCAAAACTCGACATGGGAGATCATCTTTGACACCAGACCGGGCACTGGGCCTCTAAAGGTTCAAACTTTTCTGGGCAACAAGGCATGGTCACCTATTTACCACCCCCTGAGTCTAAATAACCGATTCAAAATTTCAAGTTTTTGGTACTGTCTGTACCTTCATACAAGGTGTTCAATTAATAAGCACACAACAATTCAAGATTACATATTCCATAGCCTATGAACAAATGACTAAACTGGCCCATATATGCTTCAGGATGATGACGTATTCCTCTTACTTACTTGAATTTTTAGGCATACCTTTGCTCCCCAAGCCATTTGCTCCCCATGCCAGAAATGCATACATTTATGAGCTCTTACATCATCCCCATCTGCGTCTGCAATGTTTTCAAACAAGGAAATCGGTGCGGACTTCCAGTTTGATGAATCTTTCAGTGATCAAATGAAGGTTATAGCCATCGACCCGACCCGACCCGCCTTCAGACGGAAAAAGGCTCATATCTTGTGAGTACTGTAACCTGTGTCTTCTGACTTTAATTCCTCCTTCCAATCCTCAAACTCTGATCCTCCAAACGCCAAATGCTTGATACCAACATAACTGCCGCACCAACAACACAGAAGGAGAGCTGTCATCAAATCCAGACTAAGACCCATAAAGGACCCTTTTATGCGACAAACATGTATTAGAAGTGTAAAAAACGTGGTAATAACTCAGTTGTTGAACGAATGAGACAGAGCGGGATAAAATATTCAAGTTAATTCCACGTGTGAGGTTTTGTAGAGAAACATTTAGTTGATTAAGAATTATAGAGAACTTACTCAGTACTTATCTGAGTCAATGCGTTTATTAAAACATCCAGAAGCAATGGCTCACTCGTCCCAATATCTAGCCTGTGAGAAAGGAAGAAGATGAAGAATATTTAGACTAGAGGCCAAAAACGACTCTTGACAGTCTAAGTAGTTTTCAATTTCTTGTATCAGTAAACAGTTGTTGTATGGAGAAACACCCAAAATGTCATCAAAGCTCAAATGCATAAATAAATTTGAAAAGAACAATGCTATACCATATCCGAGCCAAGTTGTCTTGAACCTCAAGGTCCCCAATGTTGTAAAACGTTGTTGGAGTAACATTTGCTCCCTGAATAGCATCATAAACTGGTCTTTTCTCCACAGGAGACTGTGACAACTGTGGAAATTTTAATTTCAGAGGGCAAGAATAATATATCATAAATCGTAAAATCCAACAATCTTTAAAGTGGAGTATTTAGTCTCCTGACGGGCAATTCTCTGAATGTCTAAAGTTCGAAAGAGTGAAATAAAACATACCTGCATATTCATGGAATTGCATCCACCAAGACGCCCGATAATGTGCCACGACCGTATTACCTGCAAATAACAAAGATCGCAGGCTAAGCTTCCTTCCTATAGACACTAAAGAAGAACCCAAAACAAAAGGCTTACATCAGAAATTAAAGAAATATCTTTTTGCAAGGGAGTGTTGTAGAACTCAAACCATATGTATGAGTTTGAGAAATCAAATCTGGCAACACAAGCAACCGATTTAATAAAAATACCAACACAATGTCGCAAGGTGAGTTGCAAATGATAGAGGATGAAAACTTCGCTTAATTTTTATCATAATAGATTATGGAAGTGAACTTGCATTCGTGATTTGAAAAGTATTCTATTGGTAAAAAGTACTCCTTAAGTTTTAATCTTACTGGTTGAAGGTCACTTTCATTGGTATTGCTGAACCAGTCTTTGTATGTAAAATCTTGCTTCGTTTCTTCTTCAACCTCTCTTCCATCTGCAACATAACTAATATCAGTTTCACTTCAAGCGCAGAATGGCGGAGGTAAACTTACTCCAGCTGAAAACTAATTATAATCGTTCAGTAAAGTACACTATACACTTAGCCTCCGAACTTTTGACCGTAAGAGTGCACTCAGTTTCACTGTCTACAAGTCTAATCTGTCTAATTTTTGTCAGATGCAAGTGTCGTGCACTATATTTATTTTTTTTAAAAACATCCAAATTTCTTAAGAAATAACATTTTCAAGATTCAGCCTCAATTTGTATAAAGCTGGATAGGTTTTGGGAAATTTTCAAAAAATCTAGTACTGTACAATGTGATAGTCTTACTTTAGACTGCGCCTTGTCGGGTTCGTCGAGGCAGTGTCCAAGAATTTCAGCGAATTCAGGATCTCTATCGTAATCGATTTCTTCTTCTCTCTCCCGAAACCTCTTCAGGCCCAATAATTCATCCAACTCATCAAATCCTTGATCGTCATCCACAACTTCGACTTCATTGAACGACTGTTGGGTTTCATAATCTTCGCGTTTGCTAGCTCGGGCGATGCAGTAAAGCGTCTTTGGCCCAGAAAAGCTTCGAAAGGAAGCCCCGGCTGCCGAGAATGGAGCAAAAGAGCAAGAAAGGCTGCGAATTTCAGCTCCAAAGAGATCAAAGTGGAGAGAATGTGGTGAGAGTTGATGCAGGACAAGCATGGCGAGAAGAGAAGAGAAGGGATTAGAAAGGAACAAGTACGAGTTTTGAGGAAAATGGTTTTTAGATTCCGGCTTCCTTCAACAGAGGTGGGTTGAATTTGAAGAACAGAGTACAGAGCCCGCACTATCTCGTTCCATTTTTCTAAGAATTTATAATTAATTATAAAATTAATTAATAATATAAAATTATCTGGGCTCAACTGGGCCTTGGTAAATGTCGAAAGAGCCCGCAGAAGAACAAACTTTATATACTTATCTATTTCGAAGGCGAGCTAGGGTTGAGATTTCCATTTGCACCTCCATTCTCACCTCTGCCTCCGTCGCTCCTGCTCTTTTCTGCGCTAATCCAGGTCTCTCTCTCTCCATGTTTCTTTATTTTCAAGTTTATACAGGATCGGTGCTGATGAATTTAGTTGGACGAACTCACTTAATTGATCTTTAGATTCAGTTTGGTAGAGATTTTTCACCCACTGGTTGTTTCATTGCATGTGTAGTTGAAGAAAAAAGAGTAAGAAAATGGTGGAGAAGACTAAGGGGAGAAAAGAGGAAGTCGTTACGAGAGAGTACACTATCAACCTCCACAAGCGCTTGCATGGCTGGTGAGCACTCAGTTTTTCGTTTCTCTAAATCTATATTTTGATTTCTTTTGTCTTATACGCTGTTGTGGATTTTTTCAAAATCTTCTTGTGAGTGCTTGTATTTGCTAGGATTTTGGGTGTTTGTGCCTCAAACTTTTCTTGTTTATGTTGTTTATTGTGATTACAAATATTCGTGGCGGATGATGACGTCTTTTTAAATGTTATATGACTTCAATTCTTGATTACTTGTCTTCGTACTCGATCAAGTAGTTACTTATCTATGATGAATTTAGAGGATACTAGACAATCATGGCCTTTAATTTCCTTCAAGCCTCGATCAGTTATACCGCCAGAAAACTTCACGTTGGTCAAGTTTAAAATGGTGCTGGATTGAGCATGGATTAATAAATTGTTTTCTTCTGTACAAGTAGTTCATCTGGGTCCTGGATTGCAAACATTTTTACTGTCTCATGGATCGGTCTTCAACATTTGGAAAACTTTATATAGTTCATGGCCATCATGTGGATGGCAATATATATTTTGTTTGCATCTCTACGAAACTGGAAGTCTTTGAGTTAAACCGGCCCGAAGGTGGTGAGTTTTTGCCACATCCTTAGCCAGTGTCTTTTCATCCTTCTTTCTCTTCTCGCACCGTTGATTAGTTTTGATTATATTTGGGAAATTGTATCATATTTCTCGCTCGTTCAGGCCTAGTTTTGGCATCTCAAAAAGATTATGTTTCACTACTGAATTTTGTTGTGTTTGAAGCTTTTAGTATGTTTTTTTAGCCCCTGTTGATTATCTGTTTTTACAGCACCTTCAAGAAGAAGGCTCCAAAGGCCATTAAGGAAATCAGGAAGTTTGCTGAGAAAGCAATGGGGACTAAGGACGTGAGAGTGGATGTGAATCTGAACAAGCATATATGGAGCAGGGGAATTCGAAGTGTCCCGAGAAGAATCAGGGTTCGCATAGCTCGCAAAAGGAATGACGATGAAGATGCAAAAGAAGAGCTCTATTCTCTTGTTACCATCGCAGAAATTCCGGCAGAAGGATTGAAGGGGTTGGGAACAAAGGCCGTGGAAGAAGATGATTGATCAATTTCCCTTTATCATAACTTCGTTTCATGAGAATTTTGCTCAAGTATTTAAGCATGCAGACAATTTTGTTGAGATGTTAATTTTATTGTTCATTTGGGTTGTTAATTTCCTTGAGATTTAACCCCCGACAGCCTAAACAATAGAAGGCTTAATCAGGTGTCCAAGTAGTGGGTATTAAACAACAAATACTGAATATGAAGTTCAACAAAAGATAGTTTCCCTTTGCCCTAATACTTGATGAAACTCGTCCAAAATTTGAGATTTTGCCCTAATAGCAAGCGAAGGAAAGGATTTAAGATAAACAAACAAAACGTGCCACTAATTCATCAATACACATTTCAGAAAACCAAAATATGGAAGGGTACTTCCCAAAAGAACAACACGAGATTAAACTGAATCCTTAGACTACACGAGATGCAGACCTGGTGGAAGGGTATTGATTGAGACTCCCATCTCTGAGGTATATTAGTTGGCTTTATAGGAGTACATGTAACTTCGGAGTTTTCTAATTTCTTCTGATGACTGAGCAAAGAGATGATCCACGTACAGACATAATCCAGCTTCCCTGAAAGTGGAAAGTACTGATATGAACTGCATGGTTGACGGGGAGAACAAAGATAGAACCATACCCGAGAGGGCCGAAAGGAAGCCATAAGACATCCCACCGAACTCTAGGCAGCCTGTCAAATGATTATGCCCATCTTTATTGCAATGCAAGAAGATCTATAGTTCATGTTCAAATCGTTTCTACATACCTCGACATGAAATATAGCCAGAAGACGGAGAGCATTGCGCTGGTTAAAATGGAGTACCAAATCCATTGTCTGTGATTATTTGGATCGCGAAGTCCAATTATAGCCATTGAACAAGCTAAAACAGCCACAAAATCTGGCCAATTTTGAACTTCAGTCACCGAATTGAAAAAAATAAAAGAAAAAAAATGTAGCAAATGGCAATACAGACTATGAGTTGAGCAACAACCAAGTAGTCAGGTAAAAGTTGAAACTAGTTTGACACTATATTCACATATATATTAGCACAAATGCACCAGTGCTGCCCCCCTTTAATGAACTAAGCAAGCCAAGGAGTATCTAATGTAATGAAGTATCCAAATTAAAATTCACACAAATATTCATTTCAAGAAAAGAATCATACAGAGATTTTAAAAAATTCAGAAACTAACCAGCCAAAACAATCAGCCATGAGTCCATCTCCTCCATGAAGTAAGCGTGATACCGCTGTTAAAAAAGAAACTACATGGTTCTAAAGAATACAAATTGGAAGTGACTGATATATAACAGTTGGCCCATCGAGCTAAATTACGAGCAAAAAGGTAAAAACGGCCATGATGAAGAAATTATGAAAATATAATCAGTCAATAGGAAAGCTTTTCAAGCTAAACTTGTTTCTCACAGAATAAACATACCAATTCCCATGGAGATAAAACTTGCTGCGCAATTGAGTACACGAGAAATACAGAGAATCCGAAGACGATTGCTGCAAAAACACTCTAATAAAGCCTACATAAGCACTCTCAAAAAGCTCATATTTTAAAATAGATTCCTTCTGTCCAAGACTGGTAGAGATAAATTAATTGGGGAAAATTCGAATATACCCGCCATAAAAGACTCTGTTGAGCTAGGTTTTTTTCCAATGAACGAACAATCTCCTCTTGTTCTGTAAATTTAAAATTGAAAGAATCAAAATAAGCTCCACATGTCAATTCAAATTTGCGCGAGAACAAGAGAAAGAGAGAGACCTTGCGTATCGATCGGACGACAGTCGTCGAGCGACCGATCGCTCCGAGTGGGTAGAGAGAAGGCATATTTACGAGGTTTAGTCCAATTTCTAACCAACTTTTTAATCACCATCATCAACCCGCTACCTTCACCGTAAAGCTCTTTCACTCGCAAGAAAAATGGAAAGCAGTTCAATTCCACCGGGAAGACGAAGAGCACGACCGAAAAATCAAACTGAATATGCCTCTACAATTTCAGCCCATTTTTGTAAATTTTCGGCCCAGAAGAGCGTTCACAAGTCCAATAAAACAAGAATAATTATCACTAAATATACTACTAATCTAATTCTAGAAACAAAACTATATGCAGCTATACATTAAAAAATATAAATAAAGAAGAAATTGTAATAAAACTAAAAAATTTTTTAGTAGAAATAAATATACCAAATAAATTTTTTATATTATAAAAAACGTAGAAAAATTTAAAATAGAATGTAAAAATCTTCTAGAATTAGAAATAATCACATAAAGCAAAAGTCCTTATAGTGCACCAGTCTTTAATGTATAAAATAAAAATAAAATTAAAAGAGGAAAACGAAAAATGTTAATCAATTATAAAAAAAAAAAAAATGAATGATGTAACCATAGGAGATAATTACAAACTTCCTAGAAAAGATTATATTTTAGAAAAAATAAAAGAGAATAATCTATTTAGTACATTAGATGCAAAATTAGGATATTGACAATTAAGATTATCAAAAGAAACAAAAAAGTTAACAGCTTTTAGTTGTCCTCCACAAAAACAATACGAATTAAAAGTATTACCTTTTGGATTAAAACAATCACCATCAATTTAGTAGAGATTTATGTATAACAACTTAGAAGGATTAGAAGAAATATGTCTAGCATATATAGATGATATTATTATATTTATATCAGGAACATAAAAAAATCATATAAATGCAGTTATCAAAGCATTAGAAAGATATAAAGAAAAAGAATTAATTATATCCAAAAAGAAATCAAAATTATTAAAAACAAAAGTCGAATACTTAGGATTAAAAATTAATACTAATGGAGAAATTCAATTAACTCCTAATATACAAGAAAAGTTAAATAATTTTTCCGATGAATTACAAGATAGAAAACAAATACAAAGATTTTTAGGATGTTTAAACTATATTGTTGAACAATGATTTTTAAAAGCTTTGGCAAAAGAGAGAAGAAATTTACAAAAGAAAATATCTGAAAAAATAAAATGGTCATGGACTAATGAAGATACAAACATAGTAAAAAGAATTAAAGAACAATGTAAAATACTACTAACATTATATAATCAAAAAATAAATAATTTTTTAATAATAGAAACAGACGGCTCAAAGGATACTTGGGTAGGATGTTTATTAGCAATATTAAATGGCAAGAAAATATAAAATATTTAATCTTCATGAAGCAGGTAACCCAGCAAGCATGGAAAAAGCTAAGGAGCAAGAAAAAAATAATTCATATGAAATAGACACGCAAACTGTAAAAAGCTTCAGTGTCAAAGAAATAGAGCTACGGCTCACAAAGGGCTTCGACTCAAAGAATTAGAGGGTAACACCTCGACTTTTTTAAGTTGGACAATTATCGGGGTATGCCCAAGGACGTATTCGTTAGTTTTTAGTTTAAAGAATTTGTTAAGATTAAATGGAAATTACCGTAATTAGAATAAATATTAATTTAATGAATTAAATTTTAAATAATTAAGTTGAATTAAATTAAAATGAAGAGAGGTGAGAGCTGAACTGGTTCAACTAAACCGGTTGAGTTTGAGTGACCGGTTCGGTTCAGTGTTGTGTGATGGTTCGGTCAAGAATTAGTTAAGTAGGGGAGAGATTTTCGTCGTGGCCTTCGGCCATTTCGTGATTTCAGAAGACAAATAAGAGAAAGAGGGAGAGAGGGGTTGAAGAAGGGGGAGAATGAGAAACAGAGAGAGGGCTTGAGAGAGGGAGGTCGAGAGATCAAGGGCGAGCGAGGATCAGACGACCTGTGGCGCTGGCTGGAGTCGGACGGCGACAGCGAGGACGTTCGTCGAGTGAACAACTACGATGAAGCATCGGGCTTCGCTAATGGGTACGGTGCGAAGCACGGGTCGCCGAAGTTGGTGTCAACCATCGATGCTCTATAAATTTTGGTTGACGACGGCACGAGATGGCTTGGCGATGGCGAGAAGGCATCGTCCGACACGATGTAGACGAAGCTTCCGCGGGAAGCTGGACTTCGACCGAGGCTTCTCTGTTGATGGGGTACGTTTTGCGATTCGGTTAATAGGGTTGTTTTGTGTTTTGATTTCTCAGCCTCCAGTGTCGAGTCTTGCGAATTGGGTGTTTATGATGTGTTCCTCCGTTGCTTTTTATGTTGTTGTGTTGTTGGGTTGGCTCTGCTACTACAGTGGCGTGAAGTAGTGCATGAGTAGGCAGAGAGCCGATGGAAGACAGAAGAAAACAGAAGCCCCTTGGGTCTGCCCTGTTTTCTGGTGAGATTTCCTTCTCTGTATTCTGGAGTCTCGGATGTTATGGACTCTGTTTAGGGATTCATAGACTTTGTTAAGGCCTATGCTTGGGATTTTCTAGAGATTTTGGATAAATCGTCTACTGCATGCATGTAGCAATTTATGCATTTCCATAGTACATGTGATTCTCTATGGCTGCTTCTGCTTAGTTGGTTTTGAGATGTTGTTGGTTGCTTGTTAAATCATAGTTCTGTTAACACTTAAGGCTAAGTTGAGGAAACGTTTATTTATTGGAATTGCTCTCTGTTTCTTGGGAAATTGAATGTTGTTGGTTAAGTGCTCTGTGGTTTTTGTGAGAACTCTTCGTGATGGATAAATGTGTTAAATGTGAAGGTATCAAAATGAGAAAGAGGATAAAGATCTGGCGCTAATCTGCATCAAAGATTTGAGGCAAGGAATTGGGTAAAGTCTTGGCCAATGGAGACCTTACACCACAAGTGGGTGTGCGTGAGTTTGTGTCTAATGTCCTGTGAATTTCTTATGATCCTTGCTGTTAAATCGTTGATATTATTGATAGTCTTTGGCTGCTCTATTGCTATAATTTCTTGGATGATATTCTGTCGTTATTTCCTGACTGATTGATAATGTAGGTTCGTTAGTGCTTTGTAGGTTTTGTTAGCTCCTTGATTTCCTCTATTGATTAGCTCTATTTTATTGTTTGTTATGTGAATTAAATGTCTTGCTTAGATAAAGATGAATGCTCATATTTAAAGGTGATGAATGGTTAAGGCAAGAAATGATGGACGCCTAAAGATGAATGCTCATTTTGTGTTGTGCTGTCATTAGTTCGGTTCTTTGGTGTAGTTAAATCTCTTTATGATAATTATAATCTTAAATAAACTGTTAACTTCCCTCATTCGCAATATGTATATTGTTCTACTTCCTTAATTAATAACTCGTATCCCGATCTTGTATCCACACTTGTGACATTGACTAAGTTAGTGAGCATGTTTAATTGTTAATAATCCGAACACGTTAATTAACCTAACTAGAATAATTAATTAGGCTCAAGCATGTTAGTTAACTTAGATTGAGCATGTTTAATTAATTAAACTTGAATATGTAATTAATTAGAATAATACAAGTATGTTAATGTACTAATATAAGCATGTTAATTGATTAGACTCAAGTATGATAATTAACTAGATTTGACTATGTTAACTTGTTTAATTTAGAATGTAGTTACCTTGAGCACCTAATTTATTAGGAAAATATTAGCATGTTAATTAAATTATGCTTTATTTTCAGATGCACGTCGATTGTTAATCCTGTTATATTTCATTATTATTGTGAATTACGTATCCAAGCATGCTCTTGTATTTAATCAATTCTATACTTGTCTCCTTCGTATGTTTTACTTTATTGGCCGTTCCATTTCTTTTTCATGTCCTAGTGTGCACTATTCAATTTGGTTGTTACTTTCTATTAAATGCTTTAGTTTCTTTTATATGCCAGTTATCTTTATTTCAATGTGCATTTTAATTGTTATGAATGTTATGTTATAACGCATCATGCATCATGCATCATGCATCATGCATCATGCTAAGTTGAGAATGTATGGTCATGCATCATGTTAATAGAAACCCATAGGGAGTGCAATTATGGGGTGATACTCACATGCATGAGTGAGGAAAACGAAATGAATGAACGAATGCCATGAACGATGATGAATGATGGGAGGTTGATGGGCGGATGGGTAGTTTGGATCTAGTCCACATAGGGCTAGAAGCCAGTCAACTATTCCATCTAGTACGTGTTCCTTCAACTTCCAGCTCGATGTATGAGTTATAAGTGAACGAATGAATGAAACGTAATGAAAAGATTGGTTTGAGGTGGACTCATTCCAAATGAACTAAAGAGAGGCATTGCATATGCATTTTCCCCTTTACTAACTAAGTCTTTTAAACTTATAGTTTACTTGTGGTGTAGATATACGTGAATGATGAAATGATGCAAATTTGAATTCATCAAAAGATATCAAGTCCAAGATCATGGAAATTTTTCAAATAGGTCGAGAATCATAACAAAAGATCCACTTTTTTTAGGAGATCTAGATCAATTTATCTAGGAGATCTAAATCCACTTATTTAGATTATCTTTTATTTAATTTTCTAAATACAACGAGATGACTTAAGCCTTGTCAAAGTATCAATCCCACCATTCAATGGATCCACTAACGGTCACGACTACATCGAATGGAGAGACAAAATAGATCGGATATTCAGTTGTTATAACCTCCAAGATGACAAAAAGTTACAACTAGTCACGATTGAATTCACCGGTTATGCAATTATTTGGTGGAATAGCATAAGACAACTAGGAGGAAGAGCAATCCAAACATGGTCCTTACTCAAAGAATTTATGGACGACAAGTTCATTCCCAGCAATTATATTCAAGACCTCTACCAACAATGCCAAAGACTCAAACAAGGAACCTCCACAGTAGATGAATATGTTGTCAAGTTTGAAACTTTACGAATCCAATGCAATTGGCAAGAACCGACAGAACAAACAATTGCCCAATTCATCCAAGGTCTCCACTATGATATTAGCGACATTGTCGACTTGCAGCCCTACACCACACTGGAGCAAGTTATCAAGATAGCACAAAAGGTGGAAAAACAATTAAAAAGAAAAGAGAAGGAAAAGACTAGTCAGCCTCCACAAAGAACTACAGGCTTCTCTGAACCACCATCCAAGCTAGATGACATCTAAACTACTACTCAAGCAAGCGACGATAAATCATTATCTATTGAAGCAAAGCCAAAATTGAGAGAGATCAAATGTTTCAAATGCCTTGGAATCAGACACTATGCTCGCCAATGTCCAAATATAAAAGTGACGGTACTAAAAGAAGGCACTAATGAGGTTGAGAGTGAAGATGAAGGTGATATACAAGAAACACACAAGGAGGAAGAACAAGTTGAAACGATATATGCTCATGAGGGTCCCCTCCTTACGATCATTTGAAAGGTACTCACTACTAAGGCAAGCATCAACGATGGTCAAAGGAAAAATATTTTCCATAGTCGTTGCAAGGTTAAAGACAAAGTTGTAGGATCGATATATGCCTATAGAGGGGGGTGAATATAGCGTTTCTAATATTTTCGTGCGATATTTAAATTCTCTAAATCCCTAAGTGATTTATCGAATATGATTAAATATGCAATCACATTAAATGCGTAAATTAAAGAGTAAGGGTTAGAGACATGCACTCAATATTTGTTTACGCGGTTCGGCAAACTCGCCTACGTCCGGGCTCCAAGTTCCACTTGGAGATACACTAAGTAATTGGCTTACGGGTGCCAATAAAACCATTTACAAATTGACTCTTAATATGGGCGTCACCCTTGACTAATTCTAAGGTCGTCAACCTTTGATGCTTACAAAACGTCACTCTAAATTTTACTATTGCGGGGCGTCACCCAATGATTGAACTTACGGACGTTCAATCTAGCCTAGGAGTGTTTCGAGTGTTTCGATGAATTCTTAGTGAATCACTCTTTACAATCAAGCGCAAATATAGAATATGGAAATTAAAGCGCAATCTAACTAATCCTAATTCTCCCAAATATAACTCTCAAGTTTATGGGTTGGGGAGAATTGAATATACAACAATATTAAAAACTCACAATGATTGAATCGTGTGTAAAATTAGGCAGGGCTTCGCCACGATTCTCGGTTCGTTGTGGAGAGCTTGGAGTGAAGTTGTATTTATAGACATTCCACTTTCGGACGTCCTCAGCTCGTTCGCATCGTCCGCATGTGACCGTTGGAAAAATGCCCGTTGAAAATATAGCCGTTGTGCAGAAATTTGGAGTTTAGGACGCAGAATTTTGCGTCCGCTACATCCGCAAGTTACAGTTTTTGCATCCACAAGTCACTGTTCACCTAGTTTAGGACGCAGATTTGCATCCGCATCTGTCATCCGCTGCATCCGCAAAACACCCTGAAAATGACAGATTCAAATCAGACACCAATATTTGCGTCCGCTGCATCCGCTTCTACCCAGTTTAGGACACAGATTTGCGTCCGCATCTACACAATTTAGTTTGGGGACGCAAAATGGCTTCCGCAGACTCATCCCCACTTCACTCTAAATCTGCCCTTGAACTATATTAAGTCCCTAAAAGATATCCAAAACTACATGGACTCAAATAAACATGTTAGAACATTAATAATACCTATTTTGAGGGTATTCCAATATACACGGATATAAATATTATGATAAAAACGATAAGAATAATATCCGGAACATATAAAATATAACACAAAATACAACTTATTGATTTATTAAATTAATCAATATTTTAGTCATCATCAAAATACAACTTAGCCTAACAAAAATGCTAACAAAAGTTTGCTCTTTAATAATTGATGGAGGAAGTTGTGGTAATGTCGTTTCTACAGATCTAGTCAGCAAATTGGACATAACAACAACCATGCATCCAACACCTTATAAGATAAGTTGGTTGAATGACAAAGCAAATACCAAGGTCAGTAAGCAAGCTCTAATTGAGTTCTCTATTGGGAGTTTTTCTGATAAGGTACTATGTGATGTGGTTCCTATGAACATTAGCCACTTACTTTTGGGAAGATCATGGCAATATGATAGAAAAACTATGCATGATGGTTTCACCAATTGTTACTCATTCAAGATCTAGGGAAAAATAGTCAAGCTAACCCCACTCCTACAGGAACAAGTAGCCAAGGATTGTGAAGAAATAAAGGAAGGAAAGTTAAAGACTACCTTATTCATATCAAAGAAAGAAGATTTGGGGTCAAATCCTCAAAAACCCGGAGAGGATGATGCAAATTTAAATCCATCAAAAGATATCAAGTCAAAGATCATGGAAATTTTTCAAATCGGTCGAGAATCATAACAAAAGATCCACTTTTTTTAGGAGATCTAGATCCACTTATTTAGGAGATCTAGATCCACTTATTTAGATTATCTTTTATTTAATTTTTTAATTTATGGTTTTAAATTAGCTATATATAAAGTCACCTAGTTTTATGTTTTTAGACAGTTAGAGATTAATACAAAATAGCTTTTGCTAAACTTGAAATTAGAGTGATTCCTCTTTCAAATCCTTTGGTGAGTTACATCCAAAGAACCCTTTGGTGAGTTATATCCAAAGAACTCTTTCGTGTGAATTATATCACGAAAGAAACTTGCAGCCGCTTCCTTATCCAAGGAGGTGAGAAGCGTTGCGGTCATCAATCACGTGCGGTGCATTCCGTGCGCATCACTAGAAGAATGATGAACATAACATAAAGCAGTTGATGAAGAATTTACACGGGCTGAGCTTGTGGTGGCCAAGCTACGAAGAGTGGAAATTGTAAATTCATTAAGTTTCCTTTCAAAAAGGTGTTCTAAATTATAATTGTAACGGTTTGTGTATTTCGTTAAAATCTTTACGTTTCTGCAAATGTTTTATTTTCGCAATGTTTTAAAATAAATAATTTTAACGCTTCTACATATTTTATCAAGTAAACGATTTTTATAACGATTTTTTACGAACGGTTGGTAACGGTCCGGATTAGTCGCACTCTGACATGTTTTTCTCAAAATTTAATGCATTTTTAAATGTATGAAAATTTGGGTCGTTACGCAGAGTGTCAACTCACAAAAACAAGAATTATACAAACATGAAATAGAGTTTTTGCTAAAAACAGAAAAGCATCCAGTAAAGTTATGCAAATATCTTTCTGGAACCTTTTCTAAAACAGAACATAACTATTTAATACAAGAACTAGAGACATTAGCATGTTTCAAAATTCTAAAAAAAATGAAAAATTGAATTATTTGGAACAAGGTTTGAACTATAGACAGATTCAAAATATGTAACAAGTTTCTTGAGATATAAATTACAAAAAGATCATAGAAAATGACAATTAATTAGATGGTAATTACAGTTACACCAGTACCAGCCATATGTTAAGTACATAAAATCAGAGAATAATTGTTTTGCAGATACTTTGACAAGAGAATGGAAACATCAATGAAAGGGGAATGGTTAACTCAAAAACAAAAAGAAATACATGAGATACAACAGCAGATACAAGAATTACAATAATTACTAGAAAAGGTAAAAATGGAAGAAAGAGTACTCATTGCCACAGTAAAAACCCTATCATAATTATTTCAGCCATTAGTATCAGTGGTTCAACCATCAGTATCAGCAGAACCATCAATAAAAGAATCATGGGCAGACAAAGTTGAAAAGGAAGAAAAGAAAGATGCTGAGGAAAAAAAAGAAAGAGAAAAAGAAATGAATAAAAATGAAAAGAAAAAATAGTACGTCATTTTTAATGGCGCATTTAGAGGACTTTACTCTGAGTGGGCCATTGCGGCGCAACAAATTAATGAAAAAAATATTATTCACAGATCATATAAAACCAAAGAAGAAGCTCAAAAAACCCTGAATGAATCATACAAAGAACTAGCCCGCAAGGAACCAGAGAAAACTGCAATATCAAAAAGAATGGAGATTATTGGAAAGATCCCCACTACTAAAGAAAAAGAAAAAAAAAATAAAAGAAGTTTGTTTAGACAAGTTTCAAAAATATTGGGATTCAATTCTCAACTATCAAGAAATTCATACAACCATGAATTTCTACCAAAAAATAAGATGACCAGGACCTAAGGTAATATTTCTTTAAGGAGCATCATCAATATTACTTTTTGATTATTTCGAGCATGGATTAGTGGATATTATATACTCTACTAATATTGAGGATTTCGAGGAATTCCCAATCAAAATCAGATAGTTAGTAAAAAATTATTTTGATAAGTTTGCAAAAGGTCGCGAAATATTTTTTACGAATCCACTCTTCATATCCACTCTTTGGAACAAAGAATTTACTATTCCTTAAGAAATAGAAGCAAAATTACTTTGTGGAGTATTTCATCAATCCCAATGAATATTCCCAGGAAGTACAACAAAAATTAATTATGTGAGTAATACATTTTTGATATATTCTCATGGACAAAATCTCATATCAGAAGATGAATTGAAAGCCTTATCATCATTTGAAGCACAATTTTACAATTTGGGAGGATAATTGGTTCATCTTCTAGAAAAAGTAAAAATTCAATTATGTAATGCAATAAAAATTAGTGAAGACCATATGTGCAATTATTGCACGAATCAGACAAGGAGAAACAGCTCTACCAGTGTCAAAATCGGAAATAGTAGCAGTGGAAGCAACATGGATTGATTTGATCAAAGAAATGGTCACGTGAAGAATCAAATAAAGAATCATGACGGACAAGAAGCACTGACTGAATTATTAAAGCAAGAATCTTATCTTTATGCATTATTGTACAGACGACTCTTATTGTCAGGAATCTTATCTTTTTTAAAGTTTAAATTATTAAAGTAGTGTCGGGGAATCTTATAACTTGGGTCTGTAGGATGTCTGACCTCGTCTATAAATAACTGAGATTCTCATTTGAAAACTCAGAGTGAAATAAAGTAAGCAGTTTGTGTAAGTCTTAGATCTTTCCTCTCCCAATCATCCTCAGGCACGAATTGGAAGGTCTGGGAGAAATCCCTAGAGGCCACGATCAGTCTTAAAATCCTTGAGATAATACTCTGGAGGGATTTTAAGATAAACAAAACAAGATCATTCATTTACAAAAACGTATTAGGTACATTTTTATTTCATGTCCGATAATATAGCATCATCATCTACTAATCATTTTGATTTAATAGAAGAGAATGAATCATTTGGATACATGTTTAATGGAATAATTGATGTAAAAATGATTAGAAAATCATATTTGTCTTTATCAGAAAAATACAATTTTGAAGTATCGTTTCTAGAAAATATTAAACAACGATTTTCCAAAAAAAATAATAAAATATGGAATAATGTTTTGCGAAGAAGCGATACCAATTGAATAAACTAAAGGAAACATAATAATTCCAGTAATAAATAAAGAACAAATTTTAAGCTGGTTAGAAAAACTAGATTCAGACAAAAGAAAAAAGATTTCATATATTCATTGTAATACGATTCAAATCATACTAAAAAGTATTTTCATGGAAGGAATTAATACATCTTTAGAATTAGAAATACGAGATGACAGAATTATTGATGATAGAGAATGTATTATAGCATATGGATAAGGAAATCTATCACAGGAAAAAATTAAATTTGATATAAATATACAATTAGGATTAAGTTTAAAAGACCAATATCTAAATAGATTTATAACATTATGTGGCATCCCGCCCTGTGAAGGCCAGGAAAGGCCCAGTTGTGGGTTCGGCTCATATCAGGGGGGCACAATCCCACATCGCTTGGGAGAGTAGAAAATGCATTGCATATAAGCATGGAGCCCCTTCCTACCTAGTACAACGCGTTTTGGGCTAACCCCAAGAACAAACTCGTGCGGGCTTCGGCCCAAAGCGGACAATATTGTACTTGGAGCACCGGGGGACGTTACAAATGGTATCAGAGCGAAATCCCAACCGGAAGTGTGGCCGACGAGGACGTCGGGTCCCCAAGGGGGGGAGATTGTGACATCCCGCCCTGTGAAGGCCATGAAAGGCCCAGTTGTGGGTCCGACCCATATCAGGGGGGCACAATCCCACATCGCTTGGGAGAGTAGAAAATGCATTGTATATAAGCATGGAGCCCCTTCCTACCTAGTACAACGCGTTTTGGGCTAACCCCAAGAACAAACCCGTGCGGGCTTCAGCCCAAAGCGGACAATATTGTACTGGGAGCACCGGGGGACGTTACACATTAAGATATGAATTAAAAAGAAAAAATTTCATGAAAGAAAAGAACTATCCTTTTATAATAACATATAAAATTAAGTATACTCTAACAAATAGTCATCATAGTTTAATTTTTAGAAAATATGAAAAAATCTCAATAGACAAATTATTTCAAACTTTATTAAAATTAGAAACACAACATAAAATATTTAATGTAAAAAGTAATACATAGAAATTTTTAAAGGACGATAGACGAATAACTAGAAGTATGTCATACTCTGAAGCAAGTTCATCATTTACATCCTATGAATTTTCGAGATATTCATTAATTAGTAAACCATCTATACATATAAATAAATCTATTCCATTAATAGAAAAAGAAGTTTCAGTAGAAGAAGACGAAACAACATTAGTAAATTTACGAAAAACGATAAAAACTTTAAGTAAAAGAATTGTTTAAAAATATCAAAGAAATTTCACTAGAACATATTATTATGTCATTTTTTGGAAGTGATCTTAATTATGAAAATAATCACTATAATATTGAAAACTATGCTATTATAGAAAGATTAATTAATTCTTTAGTAGAATTTTTAATTATTGATATTTATTTATCATTGACTACGAATAGGATTTTGATTTATATTTTGATTATTAAATTATTAAATTTGATAAGAACAGACTAGATACAAAATTTAAAATTATTATGATATAAAATAAATATTTAAAAAAATTAATTACAAAATCGTAGTAATTTTAATTATTATATTAATAAATTACATTCACGAACATATATATGTGTGTATATATATATATATATATATATATATATATATATATATATATATAT
>CM039481.1:7794651-7833168 GCA_022433065.1 Begonia loranthoides | reverse complement strand
TATATATATATATATATATATATATATATATATATATATATATATATTCTATTTGTTGCCCAATAATTATTTGAGATCATCATGATTAAGCTTTAATCAAGAATAGGTTTTAATGGGTAAATACCTGTCTAGCAATGGCATGGAGAAATGTCGGCCTTAAGGATCAAGTAATTTACAGGGAAAAAGAGAAAATAAAATCTTTATTCATTTCGAAGAGAAATGATGATAAATCAAAACCCAGAAGTTTGAATAAGCTGCTACAATGATGAAGGTTATAACTGGTGAGCTTCTTTCTGTATTAAATCCTTATCTGCAGATTCATGTTTTGCCACAAATATGTTTTCTTTCTTCACTTCCTGCCTGCGTTCCAACATCTTCCCCATCTTCCCAATTGCCAGAATCAACTCCAGTTGCTTCTGCTGTTGCTCCTATACACCAATAAACTCACACACGGTCAGTCCAAATCTGATGCCACCATTCTTATGAGAAATTACCAAATGCTTTCGTACTTCCAAACCCTGCTTTGTTTTCATGTACTTGATAATCCATGACTACAAGTCTTCTCTAATTACAGTAACTAGTCCTATTTTCCACGACACTACTGAATTCTAGCAAGAGACTTCGTCTTAAACAGATTTGGATCCTCAAATTTCGTATTCATTTTACCTGCATAGCCAGCAAAACCTTTTGGATTTCATCAAGTTCCTTCTCCAAAATTTCCTCTTGCAGTGCTAAAGCTCTAGTGGCCTCAGAATTTTTATGAGCCAAAGCTGCAGTCTTGAGCAATGAACAAAGAACTGAGAATAGTAGCAAGACGAGTTTACCACTAAAAATAACAACACATAGTTATTGCATTTTATCATCAAATAACTTGAATCATACTTAACCTCCTCAGTAATGTTCAAGATAGTGTTTCATAATCTTAAAATTTTTTGGTAAATGAAAAAACTACTTTACAAAAACTTGCCACCAGATCTTCTCAGTATAATGATTCTAACTTCCCATCATTATGTAGGAATACTGTTTGTAATCATACTAATGGAGTTCCTCAATTACACAATAATCTAAATCGAAAAGAAACTTATCAGATATCCAAAATTTCTTTACCTCGGCAATAGGATCTTTAAGAGCCTTACGGAAAACCTTGAACCTTATTCCCAGCTTCTCAAGCTGCCTCGACAATGTGCGTATCAAAGTGGAAGAGCTTCTCAAATCCCCCTCTAATTTCTCAATCCTCTGCACTAAGTTAGCCTCAAGTGCACCCTTCACACTCTGTCCAGATATCCGCCTCCATTGCCGTCTCCGAATCCACGCCCCGATGGCAACCCCGCAAACCAAAAGCAAAATTCCCAAGACAAGGTTCTTCTCCCCAATGACCGCCGGGAAGGTCTTCTTTGTGTCCGACAGAGTGTGATTCACAGCAAATCCTATTGAAATAACTGCTACAGAAACAAGGCACAATAATTCAGCAATCGACAGGAAATAATCAAAACTGAAATCACCTGAGCTATGTTCTCTCTGAACCACGCTTTCAGATTCAAAGACTCCAAGACGATGCCGCCGGTTTCCCAAAGACCTCAAATCGAGAGGATACCGGAGCTTGTGGCTTGGAATCTGAAAATATGTGAAATTCTTCAAGCATTCGGAGGCAATTGAGAAGGAGAATCTAGAACTAGGACTTCTCTGGATCGAGGTGGCAGAGGATAAGTTGAAACGCGAAGGTGAAAATGTGAAGAAGTTTTGTGAAGGGATTAACATTGTTGTGCACAAGGCTCGGTACGATTCTACTCAGTATCTCATAGTTTGACCTGCCGAGGGTTGGAATTGGAAGACGGGTTGGGCTTTGAGCATTAAAATAAACAAACCGGCCATCCGATCAGAGAGAGAGAGAGAGAGAGAGAGAGAGAGTGAAGATTCAGCGAGAAAATTAGATTATTTTCCTCGCCGTATGGTCTGTGTTATATTGCTTCCTGAAATGGAACATCAGAGAACGGATTCGACTCCAAAAAGGCTAGGGCTGAAATGGTAGGCTTAAGTTTAACAGTGAGAGAGAGGAAGGGAGAGGGAGACGGAGAGGGAGACGGAGAGGGAGAGGGACGCGAGAAAAACAAAGTGTTCAATCAATGGAGCGAGCAACAAGAAGAGGGGCATTAATGATTACTATGTTCTATTTATTTATTATTTTAAGTTAATTTATATACAATTAAATAATTGTTTTTTTAATATTTTCTCAATGGACTCCAAATTAACTCTACTCCCCGAAAAACATAAATGAAATCGTAACAATCTAATTCTTTTAAAACTTATGTTAACATAAAAAAAATTAAACATGAAAGAGACAAATAAAATATAATTTTTAGGAAAATTAACAAAACAACCCCTTAACTATCTAATCAAAGACAATTTATTAGTTAACTACTAAATAATTTTTGCTAACAATAAAACACTCAACTATCAGAGATGAACGACGGAAACATTACTGTTAACATGTTGAAATAAACGTTAAAAACGAGAAAACTTTCCAAAATAAAAAATTTTCAGTTAATTTGTTCGAAATCGATTTTAGTATCACAATAAAAGATTTCCAATCAACTATTTGTTGAAAAATTAATGTATTCCAAACTAAAAATATTATCGATCCACTAAGAAAATTCATCAAAAATCAATTTTAGAAACGTTAACCTATTTGAAATCAATTTTAATACTAAAATAGAAGATTTTCAATTAACTGTTTGTTGAAAAATCAATGTCCTCTAAGTTAAACATATTTTCGATTACTGAGAAAACTACTTGAAAAATTCATTATTTGTTACACTAAATAATGACAAATAATTTAGCAAATAGATCGAAAAGTGTACTTTTCACAATGAAAAGAGCTCATTTCTACTACGGAAGCAATTCTTTCCGCAATGGAAAGAAAACGCAGTTGCAGAAACAATTCTTTACGCATCAGAAAAAAAATGTTCCGTAACGGAAAGAAAACGTTCTTTAATGGAAAACATGCTAACAATGTTTACTTCATTTATTTTTCATAATTAAGTATTTTATTTATTAACAAAAATTATTTAATCATTGACTCCATAATTCAAAAGTTGTTTTGTTAATTTTCTTAACTTTGATGTATTCATTTGCTTATACATGTAAAGTCTATATTCCTCCGGTTGTAAAATTCAAATTTCATTTTATTAAATAAATTAACTGTTTTAGATGAATAGTTCTCGTGAGTTAAATTTATATTTTACTTTTAAATTTTTAAAAATAATATATATTGAAGGGAAATTTACACTACAAATTTTATAGTTTGGGATTAACAACAAGTCAAATTCTGAAGAAAATTTGCACACAACTAAAATTCTAAACTATGAAAAAAGAACGACGTCGATCTCGCAGTCACGTTTCTGGACAAAATTCGTCGACATTAACACCGTAGTTTTGTTAACGTCAAGGATCGTTAAACGGATACGTCCAAGGCAGCAACAACGAATGTCCCGCAACGACGAGGGACGTCCAAGGCTAATGCAACAGGGTGATGAAGGACGTCAATTATCGGGGAACGTTCGTCCTGCCCGTTGGATCGAGGGACATACATCCCTTGATCGGAATGGACGACGAAGATGGATTTAGGCCATCCCCGAAAGGCGCTACGAACGATCGTTCATGGCCTTTGGATCGAGGGACGAACGTCCCTCTATTGGAATGGATGGCGATGATGGATTTAGACCATCCCCCAAAGGCACCACAAACGATGGTTCATGGCTGTTGGATCAAGGGACAGACGTCCTTCAATCGAAATAGACGGCCATAATGGACTCCAAAGCGGTAACGTTGAAGGGGGTCACGTGCAAGCCACCCAGTTTTTTAAAAGGTGCAAACTCCCTTAATTAAGACAAACGTTCATCAGGCCAAAACGGACGCCCCTTGTCCAGAAACAGATGTCCCGCGACTTGAGACTACGTCGTTCTGCCCGTAACGGACGTCCCTAGTCTCACAACGGACGTCCCTCGGCTTAAGACTACGTCGTTCAGGTAGCAACAGACATCCTTCTTTGGTAGAGGGACGTCCGTTTTGGATTGATGAACTTCTCTGAACGCTAAACGACATTGTTTCTCTTCTCGATGGACGTCCCTCATTCGTTGCCCATACTTCAACCAGTGCAACTCTACCTATATAATCACGAAGGACATCCTCTGCAAACGCAAGCAACTCTAAATCCCTTAACACAACCGAACAGTGAAAATTTTAGTGTTGCACATCAAATGGCGTCTAGGAGTGTTGCACCATCCATTGTTGAAGAATCTATTCATTGCGGAATGGAGGTGGATCTTATTTCGGTAGTCGAGGCCAATGAGCAACGTGCGTTCTGTCACGAACCTGGTATAGAGGTGCATTCAATCTCAACATCTCTAGACTCAAATCTTCGTTCAATATAGGACTCAAAAGATGATGATTGGACAAGGAGTATGCATCATCAACTAGAATATTTGTTCTCAGAGCTCTATCTAGAGAAGAAGTACAGTTCGTTGAACGAAATTAGAGAAGAAGTGATTTATTATGTTTTGAAGAATGGGCACAAGATAAAGTTCATCAAAAAGCACTTTTATTCCTAAAGGACTCACTGCTGAGCTTTGGTTGGATCCATACAAGGCACTTTTATTCCTTCATGCAATATTTTTTCCTCGTATAATATATTATTTTTATTTCAAACACACCCGAAGTAAACATGTTTCATGTCATCGGTTAACCTGCACACCCAATATGGCTACCAGTTTTTGTTACATAAGGCAATTGCAATTATCATGGCCCTTACAGATAAAATCTAGTATATTTTTTTACCTTGCACTATATTCATTGTGCTTTGAAGGAAGTGACCCACTAATTTCTCGTCCCAATTGCAGCCCACATAACATATTTCAAGTCTTGCGCCTCGTAGGAGTGTCGGTGATTGGCAAGTATCCATTGAAAAGATTTCATTTTCACGATGACATCCCTCAGAAGGACCTTTTCGAGCACTCCACTCATGTTGAGATGAACCACGACTTGTAGTTCAAGGTCGTCAATCTCCAACTCAAACCTCGAAGAAGGTAATTGTACATGTGAGGCAGTTGAGATTTTGTGCAATTGAGTTATTGTATTTTTGTTTATTTGTGTTACATTACATTTACTCATTTGAGATATTGTTCAATGAGTTATTGTACATTTGTTCATCTGTGTTACATTACATTTGTTCAATTGAGATTCTGTACAATTTAGTTATTTGTGTTGTTGTTGTTATTGTTATTATGTTTGATAGGCCGTGTTTTGCAATTGGCTGTTGTTTTTTTGGGCGAGGGTCGTCCGTTATAAGGCGAGGGCTATCTGTTTTATGGCAAGGGATGTCTGTTTTATGGCGAGGGACATCCGTTTTACGGCTAGGGACTTCTGTTTTATGGCTAGTGATGTCTGTTTTATGGCAAGGACGTCCATTTTTAAGCCGAGTGTTTCTTTTACGATAAGGGACATCCATGTTACGGCGAAGGACATCTGTTTTGTGCATAGGGATGTCCGTTTTACTCATAGGGACGTCCATATGCACAAAACAGTTTCACTTCATAACTCAAATGTCGGTTTCATTAACATAATAGATTTTCACCCAATACAATACATTCATCAATTGCATTACCAATACAATACATATATATAGAACTATTCAAAACATAATCTACAAACTTAATTTACATACATAATTTACAAACTGAATTTACAAATACACATAAACTGGCATATGCAATCAGAAAGTGGATGAAAGGGGCAGTAGAAAGTGATGTTTAATTGTTGAAGCATATGTTGAAGTCAATTGTTACTCCTAAAGACTTGCAAGTATAATTCATTAAACTTAGTTTGTCTTTTCTGTTCTTCTTGCATTGTCTACAACTTGTTTGGCCAAACAAGACTTGTTTCCCAAACAAGCTGTAGGCAATGCAAAAAGAACGCTATAGACAAACTAAGTTCAATGAATTATACCTGCTGTAATACCCTAAATATTTAACGAATTAATTGGATATTGTTAACTAATTGATTGTGGACTATTTAAATAACATAGTTAATTAAATAAAAAATTAATTAAATTAAGAATTAGAATGAAAATAAAACAATATATATATATATATAATAAAATAAAATAAAAAAAGTAAATAAATAAAAAGAAGAAATGGCAGAAGCCATTTCTTCTCTGGATGAAAATCGACAAGAGGGAGAGGGAGAGCCAACGACGGTGAGAGACGAGGCGACGGCGAGAGGCGAATGACGGGTTCGGCGTGCGACTCTGTCCTGGGGGCGGACTGCTGGCCGTCGACGCGGCTTACGTGGGTGCGAAACGGCGGAGCTAGGTCACGGTTCGCTCGGTCGCGAATCGGCGTTCTTCCACGGCGACGATGTTCCGGCGACGATTTTTGCAGTAAGCTTGGTCGATTTCCCTTCCCCTTTACGTGTTATTGATCGGAAGTGGACGGGATGTGTTGGCAGTGGCGATTTTCGCAGGGGCTGGGCGATCTCCGGCGACGGGTTGGGCTGCTGCTGGCGACCCGCGACCCGGTTGCTCCGACTTGGGTCCAATTGATTCTGAATTTGGATGCTCCGACCCGAATCCGTCTGGAACTCGGTTGGGTGGTTCGGGTTGAGCAGTTGCTGCCTTGGACGAATCTTCCAGCTTTACTTTCCAACTGGAAAGGTGGTGGAATTAAATGAAAAAGGGGTCAACTATTAAATGCAGAGAAGAAAATGAAGAGACGCTGTCGGGAGAGATTTATGGCAGTGGATGGTGGGATGTTTAAAAATGGCAGAGGTGGGTCTTCTTACCATTTTCCCCCTGCGTATCCAGCTTTGGAAGAAAAGAAGAGCTGAGTGCTCTCTGGGCTGTTGGCCGAGAAGGATGAGGATTTGAGGGCTGAGCTTCGGGTCTGCTTTGTTGGTGAGCTTTCCTCTCTGCTCTTTGGCCATTTGGTTCTGTTTTTGAATGTTAAGTCCCACTTTGATATTGTGTGGTATTTTGGGGAAACTGTAGTTAACTTGGAGATGTTCTGCTGTTATCAATGTTGTGTTGGTTTGATTCTAAATTTGTGAACATGTTGGATATAGCTCTGATTTGTGATTTTGGTTCTAGACATATTCCTATTATTTGGATGATGACTTAGAGGATATTCTATGTAACTTGTTGGAACATTATGATGGATTTGGTTTTAAGTTCTGGAATGTGTTTGGTTTTATGAAGAAAAGATTTAAGTACATTGGATGTATCTCTGGATTAATACTTTGTTGCTCGAAATTATAATTTGAAATACTTAGTGGATGGATGATAAGCTGCTGGTTGGTTTGATTATGAAATATATGACCTGTAATAGTAAGAAGTGTGTCGTGATATGTTGTTGTTGGATGATCTGATTTGGTATGATAATCTGTTGGTTATTGTTTGGATCTATTTCTCTGTTGCGTATGGATCTTCTAGATGTTGGTTATGGTAGTTTGATAAAACGTTTATTGGATAATGCTCTGTTGATCTGATTAAGTATCTATGAACTCTGGTTGGGTGTTGTTACGAGAAACATGGATTTATGGGATGAGATAATCTGTTAAATTGAAGGGTGTATTAAGTGGATCTGTTCACCATTGTAGTTATCAAAAATGCTAAAAGAGAATGTGTTAACCTATTGTTGGTGCTTAATCTATTATTGAATGATGTTCCTTGCTTGGTTTGTTAATCAGTTGTTGGACATTTATGAATGTTGGAAGTGCAATATTTGGATATAAATCTGATATATATGTAGTTGTTGGATCAATCCATGGGATCAAATGTTAGATTACTAGTTTCTTATATGAACTGCTCTACATGTTAGACAAGTTTAACTACTGTTGGTTTTGGTTTCAGTTCATTAATTGGAATAAAGATATCATGAGAATTGGATAAAATAGTTTATGACTCGATTCAAATATTGTTATTGGGCTTTGGTTTATAGGCCAATAAATTATGGATAGAATCTTGTTGGTTTTCGCTATACGATAAGCTTAGTTTCTAGACGTTATTGATTGAGATTGACTAATTAAGCCAAGTTATAATTAACGAAACGGTTTCGTTTATGAAACTCTAGTAAGCGACGTATAAGAATTTAAGATATGAAAAGACGACGAGAATTAATAGATTTATTAATTGATTGGATTAATAATTAAATGTTATTATATTTTGAAGGTACTAAAAGAGAAGAAAGAAAACGATTAAGCGAGGATCACATTAAAGTTTCAAGGTAAGGAATGAGTTGTCTTGGCCTTGCGCCCTACACCCAAGTAAAGTGTGTGTGAGTTGCTTCGTGTTGAAGTCGATTATTCTTATTGTTTTACTAGGATGATACTAGGAAATGAAAATGAATTAAGTTAGAAAAAGTACGAATGAACTATATGAATAATGAAAGAAATGAAAAGAAAACGTATGATGAGAATGATAAATGATGAAATGAAAAGAAAAGTATGACAAGAATGATGAATGATGAAATGAAAAAAAAAGTATGATGAGAATGATGAATGATGAAATGAAAAGAAAACGT
Source organism: Begonia loranthoides (assembly GCA_022433065.1). Lineage (NCBI taxonomy): Eukaryota > Viridiplantae > Streptophyta > Magnoliopsida > Cucurbitales > Begoniaceae > Begonia > Begonia loranthoides. The sequence goes on along the minus strand of CM039481.1, from coordinate 7,824,598 downwards.
ATGATGAGAATGAATGAACGAAAGAACGAAAGGATAAGGGTTTTAATAGCATTGTGTAAGTCGTTTCAGATTTTACTGTTTCTATGGATTTTGTACATGTTATTCTTGGTTCTGGATAGGAACCTTCTGGTTCTAGGTTATATATATATATATTCAATTATTGACGCTTAAGCATGTTTCTATGATTAGACTGTTTTCGAGGAACATGTTAGCTTTCGATAATAAGTGTTGCACGTTACTTTATATTCATGTCATTTCAATTATTCTTTCTATGCGCGTTTACTTATCATTATATCTTTAAGTTATTGTTATGCAGTGTGTTTCATGATAATAGAAACCAAGTAGGGGGTAACCATCGGAATGGTGCCCACATGCATGAGTGAGGAAGAACGAAACGAAAACGAAAGAACCCTAAAGGCGGGTATATGCCGGAAATAGAATGACAGAACCCTAAAGGCGGGTATATGCCGGGATAGAATGAAAGAACCCTAAAGGCGGGTATATGCCGGAAATAGAATGAAAGAACCCTAAAGACGGGTATATGCCGGGACAGAAAGAAAAGAACCCTAAAGGCGGGTATATGCCGGAAATAGGGAGTTGGAGTAGATGGGTAGCCCGAACGGCTAGGCCATCTCAAAGGAAAACCTCCAATCTCCAAGCTCGATGTACGAGTAAGAAATGAATAAAGAAAAAGAACGTAATGAAAGAGTTGGATTGAGTGGCTCTCCATCCAACAAAGACTAAAGAGAGAATGCATAAATTGTTTTTCCCCATCTCCTTACTGGGCGTAAGCTCACGTCCTTACTTGTGGTGTAGGTACAATGACGAACAAATAGTAAACGAATAAGAAGAAGATGAGAAACGCATAATGAGGCAGAGATGGATGATTTCGCACGCACAGGATTCGGGCTGGCAAGGCAAAAGACAAATGAAAGTAAATGGTTATGAATCAACAAAGTTAAAGAAAAGTAAACGGTATTGAATCAATGAAGAAATGGTTTGGTTTTATTTGAAAAACGAAATGATTAAATGGTTTAGTATTGTTTAGTAATTCTTTTGAAAGAATTCTCACGTTTTCGCCATGATTTAAAAAGGGATATTTTATAACGTTTTCGCAAGAATTTAAATAGATGATTTTTAACGCTTCCGCATAATTAATAAGTTGGTTTTCATGATGAGTTTTAAGAAAGAGTTAGTAGCGATTCGGATTTACGCACTCTGATTTGTCTTAAAAAGAAAATTTTAAATTTTTACGCATTTTCAGGATTTACGAAAATCCGGGTCGTTACACCTGCAAGTCTTTAGGGTAAGAATTGGCTCCAACAGATGCTTCAACAATTAAACCACACTTCCTTCTACCGCTCTCATATAATATTCCAGTTACGGAGGCTTATTCTTATTAATTATATAGTTGAGGAGACCCGCTCTTACTCTCCCTCACCATTAAAGAACCTCCCTCGGCATTAACAGACATTCGTCTTCTAGTATTAAAGGACGTCCCTCAACATTCACATGCCTCCCTCGATTCACGGGCATTCATCTTTTAGTACTGAGAGACTCCTTTAGCATTTATGGGCATGCCTCGACATTCACGGACATTCGTCTTCTAATATTCGTCTTTTGTGTTAAGGGAGGGGCATCTGTTTTGGGCTAAGAGATGTCTGTTATGGGGCTGAGGGACGTCCATTTTGGGACTAAGGGCCGTCCGTTGTGGGACTGAGAGATGTTCGTTTCATCCATTCTTCACTATTAGAGTTCAGTTGTGACCCAAATTTTAGTTGGGCTGGGTCAGGCCCATATTCAATATTAGGGTATTTATTTTCTTTATATATTGATGCTTGAATCGCAAAACTCATTGTATCTTGATTTCCTAATTAGTGATTTTTCCTCTGCCTGTGGTTTTTCCCCATAAGGGTTTTCCACACAAATCTTGGTGTTCCTGCTTTCGCAGTTTTATTTTTCCATTTCGCGTTCGATTCTCAACAATTGGTATCAGAGCATGGTTGAGGTTCTCTATACCAATTTTCAACAATTGGTATCAGAGCATGGTTAAGAGTTTTAGTACTCGGATCGAACGATTTTTGGGTTTGCAATTTTTGTTGAAAAATTTGAAATTGAAAAAAAAAACAAAAGAAATTGAAAATTTTTATTTTTTTTCTTTGCTTTGCATCACCTTGGAAAGAAGAACAAAATAGGAGCCTGAGCTGCTGTTTATCTTCAACAGAGAGTGGTTGTGTTCTTCAGAAGCGAAGAAGAAGAAATAGCAACTCTGCCCACTCGCTGCCACTACCGAAGAGAAGAGCCATCCGCTGCCGCTACCAGCAAGGAGAAGAGAAATCGACTGTCGCCGTCATTCAGCCACTACCGAACTCACCATCGCCGTTCTCCTGCGATTCTGCGACGCGTCTTTGCCAAATCGTCGATTGCTTAGCCGACAGCGATCTGTGCCCGCCACTGTCCGTTCTTCTGTGCCTTGAATCTTTGCTGCCAATTGTAAATTTCACTGCACAGCCGACTGCTCCCTGCCTCGTCGCCGTCCATCGAAGAGAAGTGTTGATGCACCAGCGGAAGGGGTAAAGAAATAACCTGTAAAATATGTTGTTGAAGTGTTGTTGCAAGTATTGAAGAAGGAAGAATGTTGGAGAAACTCGGTGGGCTGCTCCTCGAGGAAACGGTCAACCTCACTTTGGACAGAGGCAAAATTAAGTCGTCCTAATTGAATTTTCCCAGCTGGTGGTCGACCCTTTCCTTCTTTCCTTAAATTTCTGCAATTTCAATTATGGAAAGTGAACTTTGAATGTGCGTAACGTTTTCATCCAAGATCCTTTTGAGCTGAAATTTAGACCACTTCTTCTTGAATAAGATAAGAAAAGAACCCTTCAAGAATCACATAAATATCAGTCACGGATTAAGTAATATGCGTGATACAAAATGCATTGCCAGAAATAGAAAGTAATGTGACGAATGTTCCCGTATGGATGATTTGTCGATGATGCACCTTTGGATAGTTGGACACCACTTCACACATTTTTCCTCCAAGGATGAAGAACGCGAATGCCAATAAGAAAGGCTACCCAACTTACAAGTAACCTTAATTCCGTGATATAACGCACACAAGGAGGAACTTTGGATATAACTCACCAAAGGTTTGAAAAAGGAATCTCTCCAATTTCGAAATAAACAAAAGCTTTTTGTATTCAAACTCATTCGCCCTAAACATAAGCATTAGGTGACTTTATATAGACTTTTACAAAGCATAAAATAATAATAAACTAATTAAGCAATAATAACCCTAATCGGCTCATAGAATAAGTTATCCGATATTCTACTTAATAGGAATTAGGTTAATTAACTAAAAGATATTTAATTAATATCTTCATTTCTTCTTCTCCAAGTCTAGAGGTCTTTTGACAACTATTCCTTGTTGAAATCGTCCACTTGGATGGTTTTCATATCTTGATTTTCATTGCTCTCCAAGTTTGGACAATTAGGCTTTCCTTAAGTTTTGCTCTCTGTTCCGTGGGCCTTTGACATAGCAAATGAAGTTCACATTCAACGATTCAACTTGTTCTAGAAAGCTTAGGACGCCAGCTATAATCTTCGTGAAGTACTCTTTTTGAAATGACGTTGTTTTGATGCCAAAATAGTCAAATACTCGTCGGAGGTCAAAAGGAAGACAGTTTTTGGAAAGTCTTTCCATTTCTCTTTCATTGCTCTTGAACTTCCACCTGTGCCTTAAATCTTTTCATAATATTATTTGCAACTTAATTAATAATAGAATGGATCTGTAGTTCATCAACCGTCCAAAGCAGAAAGGTCCGAATTTTTGGTTTTTTCGAACCGCCCGAGCACGCCCAAATCTCCAATTCATTACCATCGTCACTGCCCATTTGTTCGCTGTCCATCGCAAAAGAGAATCCAACCACCTCCAGTGAAGACCAAGTCGTTCTCGTTCCTTGTCTCCACTGCCCGATTGTTGGTTTGGTATTCTGAAAACTGCTCCATTTTTTGGGATATTGCAGGGCCGTGAATTTTGAGTTTTGTAGGTTGATAAAAAAAAATTTAGTTTTTGGATTATTTGAATTTGGTTGGATTATTTCTGAAGATTGTAGTTGAGATATCATATTATTCTGGAATATTTGGGGATTGAATTTTGTTTTGGATATTATGTCAAATTTTTTGGTGAAAATTCTGAATTTTGGGAGATGGCTTCGATGAGGTATGATATCTTGATATTGGATCGAAATATGAGGTTTCTGTTATGGCAGGTGAAGATGCAAGATGTGCTCGCACATATGAATTTAGACGACGCGTTATTAGGACTCGATAAAATGTCCACAGCTTGAAATGAAGAGAAGAAACTTCGAAAGGATCGAAAAGCTCTATCTTTGATACGTCTGCATTTGTCAAATTAGATTTTGCAGGATGTTTTGAACGAGAAATCTGCCATTGAGTTATGATTTAGATTGGAGTAGTTGTGTATGAGGAAAACTCTGACTAGCAAGTTGCATTTGAAACAAAAACTTTTTTCTCATCAGTTGATCGAAGGAGTTTCTATTTCAAAGCACTTGACTACATTCAATGAGTTAGTTTCAGATTTGGAGACTATGTGATGCAAATATGATAAGAAGGGTTTGAGGTTGATTCTACCATACTCGTTAGCTGCGTCATATGATACTTTCAGATATACGATTTTATACAGTAGAGAAAGTTAACTCTGGAAGATGTTTATGGTTCTTTGTTATCAAAAGAAAAAATGAAGTAGATTGTTGTTGGATCCCAGTCTTGAGGTGAGGGACTTGTCGTTTGGGGTAGAACAAGAGAGTCAAAAAACAAAGGCAGTGAGAATGTTCAGAATTTGAAGGGCAGATCAAAGTCAATGAACCGTGAAAGAATCTGTTACTTCTGTAAAAAAAAAAGGGGCACATTAAAGCTGAGTGCCGTAAATTGCATAATAAAATAAAGAGAGCTGCTGAGAAAGGAAAACAATCGATGACGTCTAGTGAAGTTGTTGTCGGACAAGAAGAAAACTATAGTGATGGAGATCTTCTAATTGTGTCTGAGAAAAACTCAAAACCAAACAAGGATTGGATTCTGGATTCAGCTTGTTTATTTCATATGTGTTACAATCAGGATTGGTTTTCGACATATAAGATCGTTTCAGGAGGTGCTGTGTTAATGAGTAATAACACACCTTACAAGATAGCTTGTATTGGTACCGTCAGAATTAGAATATTTGATGAAGTTGTGAGGACACTGGGTAATGTGCGACATGTCCCCGATTTAAAGAAAAATCTAATCTCGTTGAGTACTCTGATTCGAAATGGTACAAGTTCACCACTATAGGTGGAGGTATAAAGATCAGTATGGGTGCTCTCATCAAGTTAAAGGGACACATAAGCTCTGCAAATTTGTATGTGTTACAGGGTTCTACAGTGACGCGTAATAGGGCTGAAAAGTTTGTGAATTCACCTTCTAAAGGTTTTTTGGAGAAGACTCAGATGAAGTTAGTTTCTCAGGTGAAGTTCAAGTTGGGTTCTAAATCTACATCAAAGTCGATATGTCAGCTTATTGCAGATGTCCAGGGTGATTTGGTCACCACATCGTCACTAGTTTTAGTTTCATGTTAAAGTGGTATCGTTAAACACAGAGCCAAGAAAAAAGGTAAAGTTCCATGACGATATGGTGAAACTACTTCAGTGGGTTATGCATTAAGTGTGTTCGAGGGTATTAATTCTAGTGGAAGGTCTTCAGCATAGTCACATGTAGCTCGTTGCGACATCTTTGATAATTCGGTGGTACCATGGAGGAGATGTGATTTCTTCCTGAGTGTGTCTCTCAAGTTTAAGCAGAGCTTAAACTTGATCGGTATCAGATATTGAGTTGGCCAAGCGGGGGCCTATGTGGAAGAGAAAGTTATTTTTTGTTGGAGTTTTGCAGATCATTTGTCTTCCATTGGAATTTCTTTGAAAATGGAGATTGTCAGAGTTCAGTGTTCTATATTCGTTTTGGGATGGGCCCAGAAGTCTGCATTAGATCTCTCACGTGGAATTCATGTCAAGGTGGAGATTGTTAGAGTTCGGTTGTGACCAAAATTCTAGTTGGGTCGGGTCAGACCCATATTCAATATTAGGGTTATTTATTTTTTCTATATATTGATGCTTAAGTTGCAAAACTCATTGTACCTTGATTTCCTAATTAATGATTTTCTCCTCTGCCCGCGATTTTTCCCCGTAAGAGTTTTCCACATAAATATTATTGTCTCTGCTTCCACAGTTTTCTTTTTCCGTTTCACGTTTGATTCTCAACACTCACCAAACCAGTTCATTTATATTGATCCATCAACAATCCAGTTTAATAACAACCATCCATCAACAATCAAGTTCATTTACATTCATCTATCAGCAGTTCAGTTTATTTATTCATCACCAAACAAGTTCATTTACAACCATCCATCAATAATCAAGGTCATTTACATCTATCACTAAACAAGTTCATTTATGTACAATTAGGTTACTAACAAATACATAAACAAATAAAATATCAACCATTGAAGCCACATGGTTAAGGATGTGGGGGTGGGGCGACAGACTCCTGCAAAATACAAATGCAATACTATATAGAACAAAGCGCACATACTTAGAAGAATGTATGAAAGCGTAACAATCTACACACATGTATCTCGGCAACAATGGTAAAACCCATAAAGGTGTCTTGTGAGTGTCCTGCTCTGCCGTTGCCTGCTCTGCCAATGCCACTTACCACACCAGTGGCTGAGCCTCCACCTTGACAAAAGCGAACATTGTGGTCCACACCCTAACAATGGCGACATATCATCAGGACATTTCTCTTGCTAACGACCTAGCGGCTATGGGGCTCGTTCGCATCCCTCACTCTTTGTTTTCGAGGTTGCCTAGAAGTCTCTTAAATGGTGGCAGCATAATTGGATCTTGATTCGTTTCAGGCCACATATGTTGGTCTGTTTTGGCCCGATAGACTTTGTCTTAATTGAGGAAATTTGCGCCTTTTAAAAAAGTGGGTGTCTTGCATGTGACCTCTTCAACGTTACCACTTTGAAGTCCATCCTGGTCGTCTATTTCGATTTAGGGACATTCGTCCCTCGATCCAAGAACCATCGTTTGCGTTGCCTTTGAGGGATGACCTAAATCCATCATCGCCGTCTATTCCGATCAAGGGATGTCCGTCCCTCAATCCAACAGCCATGAACAATCGTTTCGGGGATGGCCTACATCCATCCTGGCCGTCCATTCCGATTGAGGGACGTCCGTCCCTCGATTCAATGAACAGGACGGACGTCCCCTGATAATTGACGTCCTTCGTCGCCCTGTTGTATTAACCTTGGACGTCCTTCATCGTTCGGGACATTTGTTGTTGATGCCTTGGATGTCTCCGTTCGACGGTTCTTGACGTTAACAAAACTGCAGCGTTAACATCCACGGATTTTGACGAGAAACGTGACTACGAGGTCGGCGTCGTTTTTTTTTCCCATAATTCAAGATTTTAGTTGTTTGCGAATTTTCTTCAAAGTTTGACTTGTCGTTCACTTCAAACTATAGGATTTGTGGTGTAAATTGCCCTATATTGAAACTAATTTAATCATTTATGAATTTAATGAACATCATAGTCCAACTTTAAACTAGGTAAAAATCCTTTGAAAAAAATAAGATATTAGAGATCAATGCATTTAATCGTTTTGCATCTAACTCTTCCTTGATCTATTGTCTTCCCTTCAAACGTAGAAGAAAATGTTCTCGAATAACGTTGGGTGTAGAACGCAGAGTCTTCAGCTTCCATCACCTCACCGACACCACTCCTGCCATACTTGAAGCTACCTTTTGAAAATGCTCATCAAGATCTTTGCTGTGTACAGTTACTGTAACGACCCGGTTCTTATTACTTTTGAAAATTGCGTAAAATTTAAAATTTTTCTTTTATTTATAAAAACATCAGAAGAATTCTCCTTTAATAAAATTCGGTCATTAAAACTCCTTACTTAAAATATGTTCACTAAATACAGTGGAAATAAATAAAATTCTTTTCATTTACAATTAAATAAGTTTCATTATTAAAACGATATTTATAATTCTTTTATTCAAAACCTTTTAGAAAATACAGCGAAAGTTGTTATAATTAAATAAAGCATTTAAGAATACAATTTAATTAATTTACAAAATCTTTTACAAATTGTTTTCATTTAAATTCTTTAACTTAGTCAGCCACAAGATTCGCGCATGCAAATCTTTCATCAACTGCTCCTTAATCTGTTCTTTTTTTCTAGTGCGTGTACCTACATCGCAAGACTTATCTAATGAGCCTAAGGCTCAATAAGTGATATAAAAGAAAACTGTACAATGCACATGTCATGTAGCATTTAAAATCTCTTTTTGTTTTCTGTTTCTGTTTCTTTTCTGTCCTTCATTTTCCTTTTTCTTTTTCTGTTTCTTTTTCTTAAATTTACTTTATCTTGACTTTATTTACTTTACCTTTACTTTACTTGATCTTGAAAGGCATTGGAGATGTCTAAAGTTGACGAAAGGAGCAACCAACTCAACCTTACATCCCCAGACGACCCATTTATATTTATCTTTACCTTAATCTTGACTTTACTTTATCTTGAAAGCATTAGAGATGTCTAAACTTGACAAGGATGAGCGGTCAACCCAACCTCATATCTCGTCACACCCATTTACGTTTATTTCTTTACATTTCATAACCGTTTCGTTTCTTCTTCGTTTCCTTTTCAAAACCATGCATGAAAACCATTTTTGTATCTTTTGAAAATCATGATACGTGTTATGCTCGTGAATGCATACAATATCTATTATATCAGTACTATAACCTCTAAACATGCTCAATATCTACATATTCTAATAAAGCAGTAAAAAATCAATATGCAAATCCTAACTCTTGCGATGTAGGGCCCCAAAGACCAAAGCACATGCAGTATCACTTACCTGGGGTCCTTAGCGCATTTAGTTCTTTATCATTTTTTCTGTTAACGTTAATAACTACACAATAATATTTAATAATTAAAATTCATTATTTATTATTTTATCTTTTTTGTTAATCGTGGATAGTACCGATCAGGAATATTTCCAGGAAAGAATGCCCTTAGCAATTCTCCTTAGACAGAATATCCTTTCCAAGTAAGTTCTCAAGAAAGACTGGAGGGTAATAATGGTCCACATTAAATATCAGTCTCCTTAGACAAAACTTACTTACACAGTACAATTACACCACTAATATATTTCCAAATTAATATGAATTAATATCTAAATTAATAGTGTGATAATAACGATAATATGAGCAAATATTTATCAACTAAATTTATCAAATACTTAAGAGGCACGCAATCGTTACCAAAAATCCAAGAGGCGATCCCAAATTTTTCCCCCTGTTGAAGTTCCCGAATTCTCCAGAGTAACTTCCTTTTCCACAATCTCTTACTCAAATTTTCCTCCCGAATATTTCTTTACAACTTCCTTTCTCTCCTTCTCCTTTTCTCCCTCTCCTTTCCTTTCTCCTTTCTCCCCCTCTCCTTTCCTATCTCCTTTCTCCCCTCTCGTTGGTGTGCTTTTTCCCTCAGCAAGGACTGCCTATGTTTAGGCATTTTTCTTTGCTTCAGCAGCTGCCAGCGAAGAGAAAATTGGGTGAGAATTAGGTGAACATTGAGTGCAGCAAAAATATGTCGGCAAGTCGTGACTCTAGTTGCGTCCATGTGACCGGATGCGAGATGTCGACCAGAGCGACGACAAAAGCTCACGACCGAAGCTTCAGGAAAACTTAATTTTTGTGGAATCGCGTGAGTTTGGTTGCATACCATGCGACTAGAAGCCGCCTTGAGACCAGAACCATAGCAAATGCGATGCGACCGGTCCAACAACGTCGGCTGCAGTTTCTTCAATCTTTAGTATGTCGCCATTTCCTAAACCAATTCCTTCTTCTTTTATTATTTTTACTTATTTTTCCATTGAACACTTCTTCCAATTAATTTCCAACAGTTTCCACTTAATAATTTTCATAATTCTCTAATGAATCCTCTCACTTAACCAACTCTAATAATTCTATTTTATAAATCTTTGACAAATATCCAAAAATCTCTTTTCCAAATTACAGGAAATTATATTTACCAATTAATCTAAAATACTCCAATTAACAACTTCAAATTTCCATCAATTAAATAAATGTCCAATATTCTATTATCAACATTTATACTCACTTAATTCCGTTACGGGAAAATCGGGTATCATTTCAAAATCTCCAAAATTTCATAAATAATATATTTTTAAGCCCAATTAAATTTCTAGGGTGTTACAGTTACCGAATAAAATGGCTTCCTTTCTTCTTTTGCATTGCAACTGTGACCACCTGCAAGAGTTTGTTTGAACAGAAATAGCTCATATTCTTCGTTAAAAAGGAAGACCTTCATTTTTTTTTTTTTTGGTAGAGAGAGACCCTGTTAAGCCAAGGGATTAGCTTCTCAAGAAACAAGATGTTGCATCCCGAAAATTATGTTGGAAGCCGGCAAGAGAGGGTTCATTCTATTCAGCCTCCTGGCTAGCCGCTGAAACAAGACCCCCCTAATTGGGCCCGACAAGCCTTGGGGTGAGCCAGGCTGGGATGGTCCGAGGTTGGGCCCATAGGCTCGTAATTTATAATTTAGCATCACGGTGCTGACATCTTAAAAAAATCCCTGCTCGCACCGTTACAAAAAAAAGGAACCTAGCTAGGTGTAACAATTTGGGCTTGTCCAGGACATGTTATCCATGGCCGCCCCTGCTGTTAAGTTAGATTATTTCTATTTTTAGCAATCTCTTTGTACTCATTTTATTTCTATTTTAGGAAAGTGACTCCTCACCACTATGGCATGTTCACTCCTGCCATAGTGGAGATAGTCCAGAATGCTCTTTAGGGGGAGAAGCATGACTGCACGTAGACCCCCCGAACCAATGTAATTTGCTAGCAATCAATGATAAAGCTTTTTACATTCAAACTATACTCTTTATGCTCAATGACGCTTTCGATGAATCTCGCTCGCTCACCGCTCGCTCGTTAGACACCAAAGCTCGTTCTAACGTTGTGGGCAATCGGTGCCATTGGCACACTCAGTAGGCTAACTCGTTGTTCCCCCTAACAACGAGTGTCGCACGGCCCTCTTAAAAAGTCTCTCAAAAAGTATGACCGTGACAGTTGGTATCAGAGCCAGATTGGCTCAAATTGCAAGAAAGTCATGCTGAAAAAGATTTCGTCAGAGAAGACGAACTCGTCGATGGACCAGCTCGAACAGCTTGTCGCGCTGGAGGAGGAAATGACATACCTCCAAGAAATTCCCGATAACATTCGTTTCCTAGAGGAACGGGTGAAGGAAATAGCTGAATTTCTTGAAGAGATTGCTGCTGTTCATAGCAGGATAGACGCTATCCCGATCCAAGAGCTGATGGATCGGATAGAAATCCCGACCAGAGAAAGGAAAGGTAATAGAAAGTAGAGAAAGCTCCACAAATACAATGATTGGGCTACGAGAACGTGTAGAAGAGGTAGATCATGCTCGCATTCAACTAGCAAGCACCGTCGCTAATGCAACAAAAGACTTCAAAGTGATGTTTGAATCTCTGAAAGCTGAGATTGCTGAAATAAACCTTAAATTGAACATCACCATGAAGGCAATGGGAAACCAAACTCAAGCTACGAATGTAGTTGAGTCTAGTCGAGTGAAAATACCGGAGCCGAACTCCTTCTGTGGGACTCGGGATGCTAAAGAAGCGGAAAACTTCATTTTTGATATGGAGCAGTATTTCAAAGCAACCAAAACCAGTGATGAATCCAAAGTGACCTTGGCCACAATGCATCTTACTGGAGATGCAAAACTTTGGTGGAGATCGAAGTACAATGACATCTCTAATGGCACCTGTGTTATTGACACCTGGGATGAACTTAAGAAATAGCTAAAAGACCAATTCTTCCCCGAGAACGTTGAGTTTAATGCTCGTAGATCATTACAAGAGCTGAAACAGACGGGTAGCATTCGTGACTATGTGAAACAGTTCTCTGGCCTGATGCTTAACATACATGACATGTCTGAGAAGGACAAAATCTTCACGTTCATTGAGGGACTCAAACCATGGGCCAGAACAAAGTTATATGAACAAAGGGTCCAGAGTATCTCAAGTGCACTTGCAGCGGCAGAGCGGTTATTCGATTATGCGAATGAGAATCCTAATCCCAGAAAGAGCTCTCCTACTAGAAATAATTCAAGGCCATAGAGACCAAACACAGGTCCTCCAGAAAGGAAGTCATTTGCCCCAAGAGAAGGCCAAGAAACATGGAAGGCACCAAAAGAAAACCATGAAGTAGGAAGAGCCCCAAGGGAAGGCCAAGAAACGTGGAGAGGAAATAATACTCAACGACCAATGTCATGCTTCTTATGTAAAGGACCCCATCGAGTGCACATGTGTCCACATAAATCAGCTTTGGCAGCCGCACGAGCATACATTCGGAACGACAACTCAGCTGAAGGAGTTGCCGAAGAGACGCCCGCAGAGGTGGCAGAAGTTGGGACCATGACCTTCTTGTCTACAGTCCAACGACAAATAGAAGAGCTGAAAAAGACCCCAGATAAGGGTCTCATGTACGTGGAAAGCCTTTTCAATAATAGGGTCGTTAAAAGCACTATGATTGACTTAGGGGCCACTCACAACTTCATAACAGAAAAAGAAGCTCGACGCTTAGGCCTCACAATGGAAAAGACTGCTGGCAAAATGAAGACCGTTAATGCTAAAGCAATGCCAGTGATTGGGGTGGTGAAAAGAACTCAGCTAAAACTCAACACGTGGATAGGGTCAATCGACTTTGTCGTTGCACAGATGGATGACTTCAATATTATCCTAGGAATGGAATTCTTGATGGAACATAAAGTTATTCCTATTCCCTCGGCCAAGTGCTTGATCATTATAGGGAATAATCTGACAGTCGTCCCTGCAATACTCAGACAACCAATTGCCAATGGTACAAAAATGATCTCGGCGATGCAATTCAAGAAAGGGCTGAAACACTAAGATCTGACCTACATCTTAGTTCCCTCGGTTGTGGATGAAGGAACTAAAGAAGAGATACCTTCCGAAATTTTAAAAGTCTTGGAAGAATACCAAGACACCATGCCAGAATGTTTACCCAAAACATTACCCCCGCGTAGGGACATTGATCATCATATTGAGCTGAATCTAGGTGCTAAACCTCCTGCAAAGGCGCCCTACAGAATGGCTCCACCAGAACTTGCTGAGTTAAGGAAACAACTTGATGAATTACTTACGTCCGGATTCATCAGGCCTGCAAAAGCACCATTTGGAGTCCCTGTATTGTTTCAGAAGAAAAAGGATGGTAGCTTACGATTGTGCATTGATTATCGAGCACTCAACAAAGTCACTGTACGTAACAAGTATCCCATCCCACTCATCACGGATCTCTTTCATCAGTTGTACAAGGCCAAATACTTCACTAAGCTCGATTTAAGGTCAGGTTATTATCAAGTTCGAATTGCTGAAGGTGATGAGCAAAAGACGACATGCGTGACTCGTTATGGAGCCTTTGAATTCTTGGTGATGCCATTTGGACTAACAAATGCGCCAGCAACATTCTGTACTCTTATGAATCAAGTATTTCATGAGTTCCTCGACAAGTTTGTGGTGGTTTATTTAGATGACATTGTAGTCTACAATGAAACCTTGGAAGAACATAAAAGCCATCTTCGACTTGTCCTTAAAAAACTAAGGAAGAATCAGCTGTACATCAAGAAAGAGAAATGTTCTTTTGCCCAGAAGAGCATTGGGTTCCTTGGTCACATCATTGAGCAAGGGCAGTTACGCATGGATCTTGATAAGGTCAAAGCAATCCAAGATTGGAGGATCCCCATTTCTGTTACTGAACTGCGCTCATTTTTGAGACTCGCAAACTATTATAGACGCTTTGTTGAAGGATTCTCGAAAAGGGCTGCTCCTCTTGCTGAACTGCTGAAGAAAGGTACTCCTTGGGAGTGGAACTAAGGATGTCAAGATGCCTTTACCAACTTAAAAGACGCAATGATGCAGAGTCTGGTCTTATTCCTCGCCTATGTTACAAAACCATTTGAAGTAGAAACAGATGCGTCTGACTACGCATTAGGAGGGGTCTTGCTGCAAAACGGCCACCCTATTGCGTACGAAAGTCATAAGTTAAAAGATGCAGAAAGAAGATACATTGTTGCGGAAAAGGAAATGTTAGCAATAGTTCACTGCTTGCGAGTATGGCGACAGTATCTGCTGGGTTCCAAATTTACGGTGAAGACGGACAATAGCTCCATATGCCACTTCTTCGACCAACCAAAATTGTCTGCTAAACAAGCTCGCTGGCACGAACTTATTTCAGAATTTGATTTCCAGTTCGAACATAAAGCAGGTCTTTCAAATAGGGTAGCAGATGTCCTAAGCCGTAAAATAGAATGCGAGAGTCTCTGTTACCTCTCTCAACTCCAAGCTAGCAGAATCAGTGGCTCCATGAAGGATACCATCCGAAACAGCTTGCAGGATGACCCTGCTGCTCGGGTTGTCATGCAACTGGTGAAAGAGAGGAAGACTCAACAGTTTTGGATTGAAGATGGATTGCTGTTAACCAAAGGAAACCGCCTCTATGTTCCCAGATGCAATGAGCTGCGCCGTCCTTTATTACAGGAATGTCATGACACCCTTTGGGCTGGTCACGCTTGGTGACAAAGAACTTACGCCCTTCTGAAGAGGGGATATTTTTGGCCAAAGATGAAAGAAGATGTGATGCAATACACCAAGACCTACTTGGTGTGTCAACAAGACAAAGTTGAAAGGGATAAGGTAGTTGGCCTGCTGGAGCCTCTACCGGTACCAACGAAGCCGTGGGAAAGCATCTCTCTTGACTTCATCACCAATCTAATGCCTTCAAATGACTTCCAAGCAATCTTAGTAATAATCGATCGATTTTCCAAGTATGCCACTTTCATTGCTGCCCCAAAGTACTATTCTGCAGAGACGACAACGCAACTTTTCTTCAAGAATGTGGTGAAATTATGGGGGATATCCCAAAGTATCGTCAGTGACTGAGACACCAGATTCACAGGTGCTTTTTGGGTGGAACTATTCAAGTTGTTGGGATCCAGTCTAAACATCTCTTCCAGTTACCACCCCCAAACGGATGGTCAGACGGAATGCTTTAACAGTTTACTAGTAGAGTATCTACGGCACTTCATCAACACCAATCAAAAGAACTGGCCAAGTTTGCTAGATGCTGCACAATTCTGCTTCAATTGCCAGAAAAGCTCCGCTATGGGGATGAGCCCATTCGAAGTGGTTTGCGGAAGAAAACCAACTTTGCCACACACCCTCGACCATCCATATTCAGGGAAGTGTCCAAAAGCATACAACTTCACGAAGGAGTGGCGGCAAAATACAGAGATAGCTCATGCCTACCTAGAACGAGCATCTAAACACATGAAGAAATGGGCAGACATGAAAAGACGGCCGCTGGAATTCAAAGCTGGAGACCTTGTACTAGTAAAGTTGATGCCAGGACAACTACGTTTCAGAGGTCAAAGAGACAAACGACTTATTCGGAAGTACGAAGGTCCAGTCCAAGTCATTGAAAAAATTGGGTGAGCATCTTATAGAGTTAATCTACCAGCGTGGCTCAAAATCCACCCAGTCATCCACGTCAGCAATCTAAAGCCGTATCACCCAGACGAAGAAGATCAGCAGCGGAACAACATCAAGGCCGGAGATCATCCTCAGCAGGTATAAGCGTTCAAACAAGGTTGAAGAAATCCTAGCAGAGAGAAGTGTGAAGACAAGGAGGCGCCAACGCAAAGAATATCTGGTCAGATGGGCAAGACTTGGAGACGATGAAGTTACTTGGGAAAAAGCTGAAGACTTGGAAGACGTTGCGCAGAAGATTGAAGAGTTCGAGTTGAAGACAAGTTGACGAGGACGTCAACAGCTCAATTGGGGGAGAATGTAACAATCTGGACTTGTCCAGGACATGTTGTCCATGGCCACCCCTACTGTTAAGTTAGATTATTTCTATTTTGAGCAATCTCTTTGTACTCCTTTTATTTCTATTTTAGGAAAGTGACTCCTCACCACTATTGCATGTTCACTCCTGCCATAGTAGAGATGGTCCAGAATGCTCTTTAGGGGGAGAGGCATGACTGCACGTAGACCACTCGAACCAATATAATTTGCTAGCAATCAATGATAAAGCTTTTTACATTCAAACTATACTCTTTATGCTCAATGACGCTTTCGATGAATCTCGCTCGCTCACCGCTCGCTCGTTAGACACCAAAGCTCGTTCTAACGTCGTGGGCAATTGGTGCCGTTGGCACACTTAGTAGGCTAACTCATTGTTCCTGTTCCCCTTAACAACGAGTGTCGCACGGCCCTCTTAAAAAGTCTCTCAAAAAGTAGGACCGTGACACCAGGCAACCCTTACATTGTATGATGCGGAAAAGCAGCATGACCACCCTTGCCAGTTGACATTTGTCACTGCCACAAAGAAACAACTTGCTACTGGAACAAGCCCTTTATTGACAGAAATAATGGGTGGCAGAAGTTGACTACTGCTTAGTGTTCACTGCTCTAGGCGAGGACAACAATACTGATTCTCACCAAAAACCACTAGTCCTATCAAGTTCAACTGTATAAGCTCAATCACGCACTCTCCAAGCCTAACTCATTAGAGCCCTAGAAACTGCTCGCAACATAACTTATACCGCCAACTTTTTAGTGATTATTTATTATGAAATTCATGTAGAACTGGTCCACATTAGCATACAAAAATAAGTTCTTCAACCTTGAAGGGCAAATATGATCTAAGAACTTGAAATTCAATTTGCATTTACTGGATAAAATAATGGATCTAGACGAGAGGAAAATGCAACTTCAAAAAGTAAATCAAGGAGCCTTATATAGACATTAGGAAAAAACCTCAGGTTCTTTTGGCAAATTGGAGGTAGTTCGATCGTATTTGAGCTGAACCTTCATTCTTCCGGTCGCCCAGAGAGGTTTGAAAAGATAAGATGGGAAAATCGGAGAGACGCATTTGGAAAGAACCCTTTACTGGTCATCAGAGATTTTGGAAAAACGAAGAGGGGAAGAGGGGATAGAAGACTGGAGAAGACGGAGAACAGGAGGAGAGCTTCAGGTTGACGCTCAAAATCTAGTGTGGAATTATTATTTATTTCACACCCAAAACGCAAGAAGTTAAGTCGTTTAGAGCTGTGGCTGGTGGGTCCCAAGCTAATAACTTTGGTTAGTGGGACCGTTCTATTGAGAACCAATCAACGGACACCACGTATACAGACGACGACTCCGACAACGACGTGAATGGAAGGCAAGGAAGCTGAATCTCTCTCTAATTTCAATCTCATCTCCAATACCCAAACAATAATTTCTCTTATAATTTGGCAGATCCCTTCCATTATCTTCGATTTTCACCTGAATTTTCTTCTACCGATCGCTTTCTCTCTCGATTTCAGGTTTTATTTTCTATAATTCTAGTCTTTTAGCGATGGAATTGCTGTGTAGTGAGAAAATGGTGTATTTTGATCGGTTTAGGGATTCGTTTATGTTCAGGGGAAGTTTCGGTCTGATTTTGTGCTGATTATTGGTGTTTGATTTTTATCTTTTGGAAGGTGATTAGAGTTGTAATTTCAAGAGATCGACCATGTTTAATAGACTCTTTGGCAAGCCGAAGCAGGAAGCTAATGCCCTAAGCACGCTCGACAAGTTGAACGAGGTATTATCAATTATTCGCTTTGATTTTTGTCGATTTATGGGAACTGTCTTTTTCTTTTATTGATCTTACGGATTGTCATTCATGATCTTCATGTCTTGGTTGATTGTGGAATTTGTTTCGACTTTTTTCATCTGTGGTTCGGAAATTGTGTTTGAACTCTATGGTATATGAGGATGGGTTTATTCCTCGTGTTGAAAACACAAAGCTTTTCTTGTAATTTAGTATTCCTGGCTGAATGAAAGTGAAATCTTTGAACATCCAAGAATTCGGACGATGGAGATTAAATTCCCGAGTCATATACCATTTTGATGCGTGTTTGAGTGACCTATATGATTGTGTGTTTTTGGATAGAAGATAAAAAAGTATATATTTTGTGACGCGTTTATCATAGTGACTTCGGTACATTCTGTTTACATATTGGTTTTTAATCAACTTCTCGTACTTTTTAATAAAATGGTACAGACACTTGAAATGCTTGAGAAAAAAGAGAAAGTGCTCGTGAAGAAAGCTTCTGGAGAGGTTGAAAAGGCCAAGGAGTTCACCAGAGCAAAGAATAAACGGGGTATGATCGCAATTTGTTGCTCACTCTCTGTTCAGGAGATAGTGCCTTTTATAGTTGACATAAACTATGAAAATTGTTGCTTTACTAAAAATCCTTTTGTTCAAATAATATTTGGTTGTGTGATAGTTATGTATATTATTCTTCAGCGGCCATACAATGTTTGAAGAGAAAGAGGCTATATGAACAACAAATAGAGCAGCTTGGTAATTTCCAACTACGTATTCACGACCAGGTGACTTTTAGTTAGATTACACTTTTGGATGTTCATTTGTTTGTGTGTGTATGCACATTTTTTGTTGGACATAGGCAGTGTACAATTAATATGCCTATCATATTGCAGATGATAATGTTAGAAGGTGCAAAAGCAACAACTGAGACTGTGGATGCTTTGAGAACTGGAGCAGCTGCAATGAAGGCAATGCAGAAAGCAACGTAAGTGAAAATAATTCTTTTGGGAACTTCGCAAGAGTCGTGGATTCAGTTGGATTTTCTAGGAAACTTGTTTTACTAAATTAAGAATGTAAAGATTGCTCTTTGGTATCAATTATGGCAACTAATTTTGAGCCAATTTGTTAGGTTCTTACTATTGTGATCTAACATAAGGAAAGAACTGTGTAGCCAAAACAGAGAATCTTAATTTATTGTTTGGTTTAGAATGATGCTAAAATGTCTAGAAAGATATCTGTTACAAGTGAATCTTGTCGATGTTTCAGGAATATCGATGATGTGGATAAGACCATGGATGAAATCAATGAACAAACAGAAAACATGAAGCAAATCCAAGAAGCATTATCAGCTCCCCTTGGCGTTGATGCTGACTTTGATGAGGTTCTTCTTTTCATTTTGTTTATATATATTTTTGTTTTGATTAAGGATTTAATGATATTGTTTTCCATTCAGGATGAGTTGGAAGCCGAACTTGAAGAGCTTGAAGGTGCCGAGTTGGAAGAACAGCTTCTTCAACCTGCAACAACAGCTCCTGCAGCTCCAATTCCAGTTCCAGGCGGCAGAGTACCTAATCGTCCTGCTCCTCAGAGAACTGCAGAGGAAGATGAATTGGCAGCTCTGCAGGCGGAGATGGCACTTTGATTGGGTTGACTACAGGTTCTGATTCTAATCTTTGGATCTCATCTTTCATACAACCGTTCTCTTGATGATTTTTTATTCTGTTCCTCCCTCGAGAACTGAATTCTATGGGTTAAAATTTTGCAGGTTTGTAGTTTACCAAAATGAAAAGAAGCTTTGTAAAGAATTGATTAAGGCTTTTCTAGAATGTTTACAGGTGTGTGTTCTAGGTGAGATACTACCGAGATAATAATGCTTAATTATCTGGGATTCTTATTCTGTGAGTGAGTTTAATGAATATAACTCTTCTTTTGCTCTCCACTGAACTTCGACCAAACACTTTGTTGATAAGCCTCCTTTTCAACAAGAAGCGACATTATCATTGAGGGTTTTTTACTCTCCGTTGGACTGGACCCATAGATGGTTGATATGATTAAAAGAAGCAATATTTTAGTGTGGCAATAGGGTCGACGAAAAACAGCTTAGAATCAGAAAAGTGATTATTGTATTTGCAAAGCCCCAAGGGTGTTCTTGTGAAACATGAAGTTGTACCTCCATAGACACGCCGTCAATTTGCTCTTTGGCTCGAGGAAAGTTGTTTGAACACACCACTATCGTAGAGTGAAAATGTTATCTTCATCTTTT
The DNA here is from genome assembly GCA_022433065.1 of Begonia loranthoides. Taxonomy (NCBI): domain Eukaryota; kingdom Viridiplantae; phylum Streptophyta; class Magnoliopsida; order Cucurbitales; family Begoniaceae; genus Begonia; species Begonia loranthoides. The sequence goes on along the minus strand of CM039481.1, from coordinate 7,804,512 downwards.
ACGGGCTCCTGTTAGATTTGAGTATTCGCTTAGACCGAAAGTACTCGTTGTTTTACATAATTAAAAGGAAAGAAAGTAAGAATAACTTTGTGTCCATCCATTTGCAGCTGTGTTCAATTGCACTCGCTCCATCAAAACAATCGAAATTATCACTACCATTGACATGCAAGCACAACCAATCAAGCAGTGAGATTCAACAATTTCAGAAGAAGAACAATTGTGGAAGATTAGTTCGTATTAAATGGAAGAAAGAAATTACACGCAAAATTCTTCAGAGAAGAAGAAGGGAGAGAGACTAAAATGAGGTTCAGGAGAAGTTTTACACGCACGTCACGCCTTCTCTCCATTACATGTTGGGTATTTATACCTTTTCGACTATCCTAAATGTCTTCCGTGTCAGACAGGACGGTCTCATTTACTCTTTACTCAACAGCGCTCTTCTTCCTCTCTCATCTCTTGTGCTCCAGCTCCACAGTGCAGGGCCATAACAGAAGCTAACCAAAAGAACCTGCGTTTAGACTTGGACAGAGCTAGTAAAGGATTTTGAAGTATTCGTTATCATTGAGGTGCGACAGCTAGCGAAGAGAAAGGGGTAGGAGGGGAGGAGCGGCTGAGACCTGTAGAGTGTCGCAGAAGACTCAATACCTGTGAGTCAAGTGTTATCAATCTGATCGGGCCTGAAACATACCATATTCATAATTATTTTGTCAGAAATTTTAAATTTACTGACTCAATAAAAGCCGCTCCGGCCATACCATAGTAAATTGCAAGAAAATTAACAAAACAACTATTTAACTAGGGGATTAATGACAAGTTGATAATTGAATAATTTTTGCTAATAATTTAAAAAATTAACTATAAAAAATGAACGGAGTAAATATCGCTATTACGTTTTTCGTTAAAAAACATTATCGTTCATTTGCAGAACATTGTCTTTTCGCTGAAGAAAGTGAGTCTTTGAAATAGAACTCAAGTAACTTAAAGAGTCTAACTCCGTGGCAATTGAACATTTAAAATGATGTTGAGAGTCAGAAACTTAAAGGGTTTACCTCAAATGATTGAGTATTTTGGTCTTGGATGTAAATTAGAAGCTCCACTTATGATTATTGTTAAGAGCAATAAAATGGATGGAAATATGGACGAAAGAGCTCTACACAGTGCACACATGGCGGAAGACAAGGCCCCATCATGGTATGAAGGTTGCTTCCAACAACGGTAAAGTCGAAGAAGAAGACTCCTTTAAAATATGTTGGGGAGTCTTTACTACTCATCACTCCCAGCCTCCAACCTTTTTTCTCCATTGCTGAGTGCAGCCATTATTATTCATCCCCAACACTCCCTTCTCTCCCTATCATTATTTTCCCTGCTATCTATTCCTATCAGTTGACTTTACGTCGTCTCCCCCCACAACTTGAACAGGGCCATTTTAAGAAAATGGTTAGACGCCATTTTCGACTGTCCGTGGATATAGTTCCACTCATCCTCAGGCTCTGACTCACTTAGCTTACAACCAAAAAGCTTAAAACAGGAGAATCAATTCATAGGATAATTTCATTTATATACACTTTTATGTGATGATATGAATCAGGCCAAGACAGATAAGTAGATAAAGATACATACCCATAATTGTTTTAACTAGGAAATCACTAGTTTTGCGTCTGCTATGGCAAAATATATACTAGTTATGAGAGACGTCTCTCCCCTGATATTACTTCCCTTCCTTCTTCTTCTTAATATATTAGACCATTACCAGATTACTCTTCTTCGGTATAATGCATCTCTGATAATACAATAATTACTCCTCTGCAGTTTGCATGCAGAAATCCACGAAACTAAGCTGGCTAGAGGGCAATCTGATTCTCACTGATCAACTGATGATGGACTTTGTAACCCGCTAGAGTTCCGGGTCCAATGAAGGGGATGGATCGATGCGATCCAGAGAATTTTCCTTTTTAAGCTTCTCGTACATTTTTGCTCTCAAATCTTTCCCCGATTCGACCCGCTCCATCACTGGCTCTTCTTCGAAATGTTCTTCCCAGGAGTCGAGGCGTCTGACTCCAGAAAACGTTCGAATCCGGGTCGGGGTAGTAGGCAGACTAAAGTACCCGTTTCGGGTCGGAGATCCGAAAACAGGAGACCCCACTTGAACTTTTCTCGAAGAAGGTAAAGACTTGACCTTGCAAAGCTGCAGACTCCGAACAGATGACGTCATTTCTTTCATCGGCGTTGAACCTAGAGAAAGGCTCATCGGCGACAGTGGTGGAGACTCCATCGGAGTCGCTAGAGGAGAAACAGAGATCGGCGAAGCCAAAAAAGGAAACGAACTCACAAACCCAGCTTCAATTCCCGGAGACCCATCTGTGGATCTTCTGGAGTTCAGCTCCGGCAGTACTCTGAGCTGCTGAGGAGTGTGAGCGAAGAAGCAGACCAATCGTCTACAGCTCGTCCCATCCTTGCATGGCTGCGTTCGATAACGAGCGGGGTGGAGCCAGCTCTCGAAAACGCCATGCGCGAACTCGCACAAATCACCCCTCTTACAATTTCCTTTCCGGAACTCCGGGCATGTAGTACCGGAGTATTGATACTTCCTCAAGTCTCTCCGGCGGGCTTTCTCGCCTGGATGGGCGTACGGGCACTGGGTCCAATCATGTGAGCTGCCACGAGCGCATTTCTTCACCTTGAACTCGAACATGCGAAAATGGTCGGAGGAGAAAGAATCGACAGAACCGTTGGAAAACTCCATATCAAAAACTGCATCGGTTTCGTTCTCCATCACAACATAGTCGAGATCAATGCATGGCCGTTGAAGAGAATGGGAAGAATAATCACCGACGTCGGGATTGGGGTCGTACTCGTAGCCGACCGCGAAAGCCGGGAGAGGACAGACCGGAGACTCCATTTCTGCCAGTTTCAAAGATTTGGATCGTCTTGTAGTAGGGGAGGCAGAATATAAACCGTCGGATTAAGTGGGTGGGGCTCACCAACCATCATTTCAGGCCCCACTTTGAGAGTGTCCACTGAAACACCGGCAGTGTTGCTCGGCTCTCTTAACCATGGTTGGGTTAGCAGACTACACCTCAGTTCTCACTATTTTTAAATATATTTATTAAAATTTAGTAACCTTTGACTTATACATTAGAATTTCATCAGAGTGACTTATTTTGATCCTCGAAGGAAGGGGTTAAATGGTAATTATCCATTATAAATAGAAGGAGTACGTGGACAGTGGGTCGTTGGGTGAGAGTAAAAGAGTGGACAGATGGCAAACATATAGGGGCGCAGGGGAATAATCGTGTATAACCAAAGACAGAATCTGGACAGCGTAAGAGAATGAAACCATGCTCCCCTTTATCAAATTCGATTCTGTACGGGCACGACCATTGTCTTTTCCCTATTCCCTCTTCTTCCCCCTTTGTTCTTTTTCTTTTCTCACTTTTATTTCCATTTATATAATTTTCATATACAACAAGATTGGCTATATTTTTAAATGCAAGCCTTGCTAGTGACATAATTTATTTTAAAATGACTATTTTCTATCACTTTTTTAATAAATAATAGAATACGCTGTCAAATTTGTAATTGTTTTATATAGTATAAAATAATACATAACTTAGCCAATGAACAAATGATATATTATCATCATATTAACCAATAAAATTAAAGGGAAACTAACAAAATAATTACTAAATTATGAGCTCAATTGATAAGTCAACCACTAAATAATTTTTGCTAATATATAAAACACTAAAGTGTAAGAAATAAACAGATCAAGTATTGTTGTCACGTTGCAAAAAGTAAGTAATTAACTTTTCTGCTGCGAAAACAAATTGAATATTTTTCACAACGAAAACTAACTCTTTCTGCTGTGGAAAATATTCTTTCTGCTTCATTTATTAAATTCTTTATCGTTCTTCAGTGTAACAGACAATAAATTTTCTGGTGAGTTTTTTTAGTAAATCGGGAACATGTCTAGTTTGGAGTACATTGATTTTTCAACAAATAGTTACCTGAAAAATCCTCAATTTTGATATCAAAATTGTTTTCAAACAGGTTAATTGGAAATCTTCCATTTTGGAAAGTTTTATCGTTTTTAACATTTCTTTCAATAGGTTAGCGACAATATTTGCATCGTACATTTATCCTAGTTGAGTTTTTTATTTGTTATCGAAAATTGTTTAATAATTAATTTATTATTAATCTCATAGTTCAGTAGTTGTTTTGTTAATTTTCCAAAATTAATACCCTTTATTATATACATAATCTAAATATAATATATGCCAAATAGATTAATTTAAAAAATTAGGGGTAATCAACGAATAAACAAACTTGGAAGTTTAAGAACAAATTAAAATGTACAGATAAAATAAAAAAAATAAAGTAGAAACTATAATAATTATAGTGGAGAACTTTTAGATAATTGGTGGAAGACTTGGTCGATAACCGTAGGGGAGAAGTAATAAAGTTGACTGAAAATGATAACTGCACACAAGTAGCAATATTTTTTTTTCTCGACCTGAAAACTCCATTACTATTAATATAAATTATATATAAACTAAACAAAATATGAAGATAAAACTAAACTCAAATTTAAATAAAACTAATTAACATTTTTAATTTGATATTTGCTGGGTCTTAATTGTTGAGAAATATGTACCCAATAAATAAATATAATAAAACAGTTTTTATAATATATAAATAAGTATATATTAATAAGTATTATGTTTGCATTTTAGATTATATTTTATAAAATACATAAAAAAAATTTATTAGTTATTTATGCAAACTTTATATTAACATATGTGAAATAAAATATGTTTGTGACTTATATTTGAAAAATGAAATATTCAAATAATTTATAGTCATAAATATAGTATATTTCATTAAGAATATATAGTCATATCATAACTCTATATATAGTAGTATAAAATAAATATATTTTATATAATATGATTACATAGAATTGCACATTGTATTGTTATGATAATTTTATCATAATAATGGTTATATATATATATATATATATATAAAATCTTAATTCGTTATATTTAACAAACCTCTATTTTATTTTATTTTATTATTTGATTTACTTGGTAAAATTTTGTACGAGTTATGTTTTATATACCTTATATATTGGGTGTGAATTAAAATGAATAATTGAAAATGTTAACATCGATACAATAAAATCTATTTCTATATATTTCATTGTTTGTTAATTCAGTGATCGAATAATTAGAGTACAATTCATAATCGTTATGAATTAATTATTCAATTAAGAACTAAGCGTAATCAAGGACAAAGATGTAATATGAGAGGTTAACGAATTATAAACTTAGATCTATTACAAATTTAAATGATGGGTCAATACGTATGTATTGACAATATCAATGAACATTGCTTTGAGTAAATATATTCTATAATTTTGAGAGTACAACTTTAAGTATTTAGTAGAATTACTTTAGAGTTAATTGATATAAAAAATTTATATTAATTAACAAAATATTATTGGAGCTTAAAATTATTGGTCTATAGATCTCTTCGTCACATTCTATTACTATTTGAATAATAGAAAAATGTATAAAGAAAATTAAATAATTAATTGTTTAATGTATTCAATAATAATTTTTTTAATTTTCTATTAGATTGAATAATTGAATTATTGATTATTCAATTAATTAACAAACAAATAAGATACAATGACAAAGTTGTCATAGTTAATATATGTCTATTATATTTCATTAAATAAAATAATTGAATTATTGATTATTCAATTAATAAACAAACATAAAATAATTTTTGAAAACGGTTTGATTATGTCAAATTTAAATTAATGTCATGGTGCCAAATGTTGAGCCGTGGTAACAACTTGTTTTGATTTCCATAACGGTTTATTATGAATATGTTATTATGAAATCATTTCAATTTTAAATGAGAGATTAAATTTTGTAATGATTTTCTCTAAATGTCGTAATGACTAATATATAATTATTTCACTATAAATAGAAGTTACAAAATCATTAACAAGTGATGGTAAGAATCTTTGAGATTGTAGAATCTATTTTAAGAGCAAAATCGTGAGTCTTTCATATTGGTCATAGAGAATCATTTTCTAAATCCAAATATATCGTCTCATGTGTTGATAATACGATATATTATAAATTGTGTGTGATTTTTCTGCGGTTCATCACTGTGACACCCTAAAAGAAAATGTGTGCAATCCCACATCGACTTGGCGGAAGTAAAAAGAGCAGAATATAAGTGGGTAGCTTTCCTACCCCAACAGACCGGGCGCGCCCAACCTTGGCCCAATAGATATTGTTCGCTTTGGGCCGCAGCCCGCACAGATTTGTTCTTGGTGTGGCTTACCCACCCAAAACCGGTCTGTTGGGATAGGAAAGCTACAAACTTATATTCTGCTCTCTTTACTTCCGCCAAGTCGATGTGGGATTGCACACCCTTTCTTTTGAGGTGTCACAATCACCCCCCCTTGGGGGCACACGTCCTCGTGGGACGTGGCCACCACCGAGCTGGGCTTGGCTCTGATACCATAAGTATAAGCGATAGTCTGCCCAACCTTGGGCCAACGATATTGTTTGCTTTGGGCCGCAGCCCACACAAATTTGTTCTTGGTGTGGCTTACCCACCCAAAACTGTTCTGTTGGGGTAGGAAAGCTACCCACTTATATTCTGCTCTCTTTACTTCTGCCAAGTCGATGTGGGATTGCACACCCTTTCTTCTGAGGTGTCACAATCACCCTCCCTTGAGGGCCCACGTCCTCGTGGGACCGTGGCACCACCGAGCTGGGCTTGGCTCTGATACCATAAGTATAAGCGATAGCCCGCCCAACCTTGGCCTAACAGATATTGTCTGCTTTGGGCCGCAGCCTGCACAAATTTGTTCTTGGTGTGGCTTACCCACCCAAAACCGGTCTGTTGGGGTAGGAAAGCTACCCACTTATATTTTGCTCTCTTTACTTCCGCCAAGTCGATGTGGGATTGCACACCCTTTCTTTTGGGGTGTCACAATCAACCCCCCTTGGGGGCCCACGTCCTCTTGGGACCGTGGCAACCACCGAGCTGAGCTTAGCTCTAATACCATAAGTATAAGCGATAGCCCACCCAACCTTGGCCCAACAGATATTGTCTGCTTTGGGCCGCAACCTGCACGGATTTATTCTTGGTGTGGCTTACCCACCCAAAACCAGTCTGTTGGGGTAGGAAAGCTACCCACTTATATTCTACTCTCTTTACTTTCGCCAAGTCGATGTGGAATTGCACACCCTTTCTTCTAGGGTGTCACAATCACACCCATATGTGTTTATTCAAGGTGAGGATGATTGACTGAGAAGATTGAAGATTTCAAAAGTTGAGAAAATTGTTATCAAATCTCACCGGTTTTGTATATGTGTAAAGTTAGCTACAAAGATATAATTTCTTAATCATTTACATTAGATCTACAATAAAAAATTATTTAACACATATGATTATTATTATGTTGTAGCAATGAACCATTTATGTTCATGAAAAATTATTTTTCATGACATATAGATTACGTGTATTACCGTTGTTATGAATATCGATAATTCCGTCGTGCGAGGGAACCTAAAAACCAACACTAATATGGCGGTAATACATAGAAAAATTGAAAACCAAACTAAAAAGTAAAATTAGTTGTTTAAAGAGAAATTAACAAAACAAACTGTGAATATTGTGTCAGCAACATGTCAAACGTTAAAGTAATTTCACGAACAACTAAAACCTTGAACTATGAAAAATGAAGAAGGCAAACCTCGCTGTCATGTTTTTCGCTAAATTTAAAATTTTTTTCTATAGCAGATAGGTTGTCTTTATGCAGTTGATCTATACATGAAGTAGTTGTAGTCAATGACTTACTTTTCGCAGCTGAAGGCAAGTATCCGCTGTGAAAAGGAAATCTTCTTCCAAGGACTTGCTTATCTTAGCGAAAGACAAGTATCCGTTGTGAAAAAAAATATTTTCTGCAGTGGAAAGAGTATTTTCTGCAGCGAAAAAGGTAATTTTTGCTACAGATAGGGTAATTTCCATAATAGATACTTGCATTTCGCCGCGGAACCTTAGTTTCTTCAGTGGAAACATGTCTTTTGTTTCTATATCATTCAATGTATCATAATATATTATTCTAGATATAATAATCGAATAATTTTTAATATCAGTTTCGTATCTATCATTTGCTAGCTTAGTTTTGAAGACCGGTGAATAGAAAAATTCTTATATATGTTGGAAACAAACTAATTGAGATACTAATCGTATTTGATGTTGAGGTTGAAGTTGTCCTTTAGGTTGATGTCAAGGTTCACTCTCGGGTTGTACTGAGGAAACTAAGATTTTGCATTGGAAGACAAGTATCTGCTGATGAGAATATCCTTTCTGCTATGAAAACTGTTATTCTGCAGCAGAATACACGTTTTTGCCGCAAAAAATACTCTTTTCGTTTTGGAGATTATTTTCAAATTTTTAAATTTAAAACATAAAACGTGATAGAGAGATTTGCCTTTTTCATTTATTATATTTGAGATTTTAGTTATTTACGAAATTACTTTAATATTTAGTTTGTCACTAATGTACTAATTCAGGGTTTATTTTATTAATTTGTCTCGTTTAAACTAGCCTTTCTAATTGAATTAAATGATTTTTAACACCTCCAATCGGGTAGACACGTAGACTGAGTAAATCCAAATATGGTCAATGGGTGAGTGTATGAAATGGTCGGCCTGGTCTACTGAAATTAGGGAAAGATGCAGTCTAAGCCCGGTCCAGGGTTAGTTTAACGAGCCTGGCCTGATCATTTGCGAGGGTACGGATATATGTCTTATGATTAGACACACACAAAATATATATATTGATTTCGGTTATCACTTATTAAATCAATTTATCTATATGCATTTGCCAAAGTGATTTTAATTTAATTTTTGGGTAAATGACAAATCAATCATCATGGTTTAAGTAATGACAAGTTAACCACTATAGAATTTTTTTTAACAAGTTAACCACTCACATATGTTAAAGTGACAAATCTAACATCACATAGACGTTGACAAATCCAATGTCCGAACGCCGAAACATCTAGCTTCGGCGTTCTGAATTTAGCGGTGTCTGGTGCGAAAATCAGAACGCCGACAGGGGTGTCTGGTGAGACACCGCAAACTTTCGCAATGTTTGGTGAGACACCGCGAATTTTCACGGTGTCTGGTGTTTTCTTGGTGTCTGGTGTCTGATCGCCAGGTTTTTGCATTGAAGCAGCTTTCCATCTTTTCCAAGATTCCATTACTAACACTGCCATCAAAGTCAAGCTTCCGGGTGAGTAATTCGCTTAGCTTACCCGCAAGATCAATCCACAGAAGTGGAGATGATCAAAACTGATTGCAGCACAAAAGAGATGAACCCAATTTTACATTAAAATCAAGACAAGATTATCAGTTTCTGAAGATGGTTTCTTGAATTTGTCGATATCGTTGAAGATAAACTCAGCATTTTATGAGGTGTAGTGAGACGAGAGACCACGTTTTACGCGATCTCTCTTAATGCGAGAGACCGCGGTTTACGCGGTCTCTCTTGGAGACGAGAGACCGTGTTTTACGCGGTCTCTTCGATGCCGAGAGACCGCGTTTTACACGGTCTCTCCTGATGCCAGAGACCGCGTAAACCGCGGTCTCTCCTAATGCCCGTCTCAGTGTGTGAGATTGTGCGGCGTCTCACACAATTGTGCGGCATCTAGAGAGAGAGAGAGGTCTCTCTCCCTCTCTTTCTCTATGCGGTCCCTCCCCCTCTCCCTCTCCCTCTCCCTCTCCCTCTCTCTCTCTCTATGCGGTCTCTCCCCCCCACCCC